>JAYXSF010000022.1:2400000-3137331 GCA_037356135.1 Talaromyces sp. F31 | reverse complement strand
TTAAAATTATAATAATAATATTTATTAAAAAAAATTCTTAGTTAAAAAAATAAAATTATAATAAAAGTATATAGCTATATTAATTTTAATAAAATAAATTAAAAAGTTTATTAAATCTAAATAAAAAAATATAATTTTTACTATTAATTAACTCTTAATTATAAAAAATAATAAATAAAGAAAAAAATTTAAATAAATTAATTTAATTTAGAAGAAATTAAAATATTATTTAAAAAAATTTAATATAAAGAATTTTTTTTAAATAAATATTTTTCTAAAAAATATTTTATATTAAATAAAAGATTAAGTCTTTAATAATAAAATAAAAATATTTTATTAATTTAATTAAAACTTAATTTTAGTACTAATTATAAATTTATAAATAATAATATTTTTAAAAGAAAAAATTTTAGATTTTAATTTTATTATTCTATTAAAAACTCTATATAAAAACTATTAAAATATAATTTAATAAATATAAGTTAATATAATATTTATAAAATAACTTAAGGAGGTAATTAATAAAAGTATAAATATATATAATAATTTTATAACTTTTCTCTAGAAGCAAAATATTTAGAATATAAAATTAAAAATAATAAAATTTAATAATAATAATAATTATTTAGTAAATATAATAGCTATATTAATTATATTTAATAAAACTATTCTAAATAACTTAGCTTAGATTAATAAAGTACTTAATAATCTAAAACTTTAATAAAAGAATATTAGTAAAGCTAAAAAGATTTTTAATATTAATAAAAATACTAATATATTTAATATTCTTAGAATATAAATTAATAAAGTATTAATAAAATAATAGCTTATAATAATTAATATAATATATAATATTATATATAATAAATTACTTTAAGAAATACTAATTATAGATAATATAAATTTAAAAAAGATTTAATTATATATAATATTTCTTCTTAAAATAAAAACTTTATAGAAAATATTTTTAAAATTTTATTTTTATATTAATATTTACTAAACTTATAAAGAATTAAAAAAATTTATTTTAATTATAATTTTATTTTAAATTATTAATTAATAAGCTAATAAGCTTTATAATATTACTATTATATTTAAAATTTAGGTTTATTATAGTAATAGATAAGAAAAGATTAGTAAAAATAATATTTTATTAATTAATAAATTAATTTAATTTTATTAAATTTTTTATGATAAGTATTTAGATAATAATATAATTATTATATTATATTGAATTATTATTTAATATAATAGCTTTAAATTATAGAAGGCTTAAATATTATAAAAAAAATTAAATATTAATTTTTAAAAATATATTTTATCCAAACTAGAGCTTATTTAGGATTATTATTTAATAGATAAATTTAATATTTTAGTTTTTAATGAAATCTACTAGATTTAAAATATAGATATATAAATATATAAAATTATAGAATTTTTATAAGTTAATTTTAATATTTTAATATTTATTACTCTATCTTTTAATTAGTTTAATAATATTAAAGAAATATTAAATTTTCTTTTAAGTTTTAATAATAATTAGTTATAAGATAAGTTAGACTCTTTAAATAATTATAATTTATTTATAGAGAATATTAATTTAAAATTTTAATAATTATTATTTACTTAATATAGATTAAATAAGTAGATTTAGAAAAAAAAAATTTAAAAATTATTATTATACTTTTATTAATATAAAAGAAGTATATTATTAAATATATTATTAACTTTATTATTTTTTTTATAAATAGAAAATAAGTTAATTAAAATATTCTATTTATTATTTATAGAATTATATTATATTATTTTTCTATAATTAAGTAAAGATAATATAATCTTTTTTTAATATCTCTTTTAACTAACTTAATTAAGTATATTAAAAATAAAAATTATATCTAGTATATAAATTAATATTATATATTTATTTTTTTAAATCTCTAGATTAGTATTTAGTATATTTATTAAATTTTAATTATTAAAAAAACTTTTAATATAGCTATATTATTTAATAAAAAGATTTTATTAGGGAAGTTACTTACTTATAAAATTTTAAAAATAAACTAGTATATTCTTTATTTAAGAATTTAAGATATTAAAAATAAAAAAATAGATATTAAAATTTTTAAAAAAAATATTTATAAGATTTTTAAAAATATAAAAAATTTTAATTATTTTATTATTTTATATATTCTTTTATAAGGCGCTTTAAAACTTTATAAATTAATAAAATAAATCTAATTAGAGATCTTTTATTTTAGAAAAAAATTAATTATTTAATATTTAAATCTTAATTAGTAATTTCTAATAGCTATTATATTAAGTTTAATTAATATTTTCTATAAAGTTTATTATATAGAACTAATTAGCTTCTAATACTAGACTTTAGTTAAAGATTTTAATAAAAAGAATAATCTAATAATTATAATATATTTATATTATATAAATAGTATAGAGATTAATTTATAATATTAATATTAAAATATTTATTTATTATATATATCTATAGAAATATTTATTATAATATAAATAATTAGTTAGATTTATTAAATTAAATAATTATATACTATTAAGATCTATAAATATTATCTTAAAAAATTTTTTAACTAATATATAATATTAAATAATATTATAAAGATAATACCTGCTCTAGTTTTATTATTAAATAATATTAATTAAAAGTTTTAGTTAGATTTTAAGAGTAATAGTAATATAATAATATTTTTATATTTATTAAATAATAATAATACTATTTCTAAAATAAATAATTTATAATTTTTATATATTTATTAAAATAATTATATTACTCTTAAATTTTTTTTTATAATTATATTATATGCCTAAATAAATTTAAAAATATATATATATCTTAAAAATATTATTTTAAATATTATTAATAAGTTTTTATATAATTATAAGTCTAACTTATTTCTAGATAATTATAAAATAGTATTTAATATCTATAAGCTTTCTAATAATAAAATAAAGACCTAGTTAGAAAAGATAATAATTATTTAAAAAAATAATATTCTAAATAAATCTAGTAAAAATTTTAATAATTAAATATAATATATTTTTCTTTATATAAATAATTTTATAGATATTTTTTATAATCTTATACTTTTTACTAATAATCTTTTTTTAATATTAAAAGATATTTTATATTTCTATAAATAATTAATTTTATAAATATTTTTTATAAAATTATATCTTTTTTTTTTTTTATATAATAATTTTATTTAATTACTCTTTATAACTAGTTCCCTAGATGCTTAAATTAAATAGAATAACTAGAATAGAGATAATATATTAAAGATTTTATAGATATAATATATATATAAATAATATTTAATAGTAGTTATTGGTTAGTATTTTATATAGTTAAAATAGATAATACTCTTATAGATTTATATAAATTTAAATAGAAAAGTAGTAGTCTTAGAAGTCCTATAGAAATCCTATAGGAGTCCTATAGGTGGGTAGAGGCACCCCTGCCCAGTCCTATGGAAATTAGTCCTATAGGACTGGGACTAGATTTTTCTAGTCCCATGGGACTTGCATAGGTCTCAATCAATCAATAATTTAAAATTAATAATATCTTTTTTTTTCTAGTTATTATATATAAATTTATAAATTAATTTATAATATAGCTTCTATTATTTTTTTTAAATATATTTAGTTGTAGTATTATTTATAAAATCTAATTTTTTATATTCTCTTTCAAATTTTTATAAAATTAATTTTTTAATTCTTACTCTCTTTATTATAACTTGCTAGATATTTAGAGAAATTTTATAATATATTTTTTAATAAATTTATATTATTTTATACTTTTAATTTAATATACTATATTATTTTCTTTATTTATAATTTTATATAGTTAATTCAATTTTTCTTTAAAGTATATAAAACTGCTAAAATAGTTAATTATTTCTAGTTTAAGTTATTCTTTATTACTAGTTAGTTAGTTATTTATATAGAGTATAAACTATATTATAATATTTTTAATAAGAAAGCTAGTAGCTATTATTATTTTTTTTTAATTTTAATATTAATTTACCTAGTATTATTTATAAAATAAATTTATAGTTTTAATAAAAAGATTTTTAATATTTCTTATTTTTTTAATATTTCTTATTCTTTTAAGAATAGTTTAATCTTTCTAATTTTAACTTTTCTCTATAAAATATTATTAATTTATACTTTTATAATTTATTCTTTAAGTTTTTTAATTCTTATTAGGATAAAGACAATGCCTTAGTTATTAATAATTATAATATTATTAAATAAATAAGATAATATTATTATAGATATTATAATAATTATTTTAGACTAAATTAGAATTATAAATAAGTTTACTATTTTAATTTAAAAATTCTGTTTCATAATAAAGGTCTTAAGTTATTATAAATTAATATTTATTAAGTATTTAGATTAGAGCTAACTCTTTACTAAATAATAATCTAATAGTATTCTATTTAAAAAAAAAGCTAATATGCTTAAATAATAAATAAAAAAGTTTAAATTAACCAGATTATAAATAATAATATATTTAAAATTAAATAGTTAATTCAAAATAGTAAATTTAAACTAATTAAGAAACTAAATAAATATCTTTATATACTAAAAAGTTTATAATAAAGAGAAATATATTTATATTTTAATTATAATTAAATTATACTCTAGGAATAATCTTTTACATTCTAGATATTTTATAATATATTTTCTATATATTTCTTAGTTATAGGTATGAGTAGTTTTTAGTTATTTAATTTTATATTATATATATTTTTAAAACTCTCTATTTAAAAATTAATAATTCTTAGATTTCTTGTCTTAAAATATTTATATTTATAAAAGATTATTCTTAGTTTTTAATTTACTACATTTCTTTCTTATAGGGTATACTTTGTACTAGTGAATTAGCAGCCATAACTGGCTGCTTTACTGCTTATATAACTAGCGCTGGGAACTAATCTATTGGCTGTGACGTTCTGTTTCTCTGACAATTTTAGCTATTTTTATTTTTAATTATATAATAATTATTAAATATTAATTATATTTATTTAACTATTTCTCTAGTAAAATATAATATAATAAAAATAATTTTTTACTTATTATTCTTAATATAATTTGTATTAAAATATATTTTTATATTAATAAAAAATATTTTAAATGTTAATTTTATTTTATTAAAATTTATAAACTTTAGTATCTTTATCTTATTAATTATTTAATATAATTAATTTTATTTATAATAAATTTCTAAAAATCTTCTATATAATTTTTAAATATAACTAATTAATTTATAATATTAATATTTTTAATATAATAAATTATTAACTATATTAATTATTTTTTAATTTTAGATAATCTATTATTATTTACTATTATTATTTAAAATTTTTCTTTTATAATAAGCATTTTAAATTATTATAAATTAATATTTTCTAATATCTAGATTAGAGAGAATTTATTACTTAATAATAGTTAAAATAATATTCTAATAATAAAAAAATAGAAGATTTAAATCGTAAATAAAAATGATTTTAACTAATTTAATTTATAAATAATAATATACTTAAAATTAAATAGTTAATTCAAGATAACAGATACTTAAAATTAAATAGTTAATTCAAGATAACAGATACTTAAAATTAAATAGTTAATTCAAGATAACAGAATAAAACTAAATATATAATAAATAAGCGTCCTTTTATATTTTATTATATTTAATAAATAGATTAAATGTTTAGTGTAGTTAATATATTTTAAATATAATAAATATAGCTTTCACTCTATTCACTTTATCTTTAATAAATATAGTTAATATAATTAAAGCTCTGTCGGCTCTGTTATTTTAATTCTAGTGATTATGAATAATTCTTTATTTCATTGTGTATTAGCTTCTGTAGGAACTAGTCTAATTTATTGACTGTGACGTTGTGATTCTCTGACATATTAAAGCTATATATTTATACTATTTAATTATTTTATTATATTTAATTACTTTTTGTTTATATATTTATATTCTCTATAGTTTATCTCATAGTGCGCCTCCTCCATAGGACCATAGCTGCGCCATAATTTATATTAGTGCCTGCCAACTCAGGCATACATCTAGATAGCAGCCCTTTAGACTATAGCTAGCTGCAGCAGATATATCAAATCTATCTATCTATCTATCTATCTATCTATCTATTAAAATTATTTTTAAAATATAATATCAACTATACTCCTTTTTTTTCTAATTTTTTAGTATTATCATCCAACTATATTAATTAAAGCACTAAAAGTTAGTAAATAGGTTACTAGTAAAGTCTTTTATAACTAAAATTCTTTCCTGTAGTACTTTTTACCTAGAGGGGTACATTTTTAAAGGTATGCGAGGTTTTTTATCATTAAATTTAATATTAATTTTTTATAAGAATTTAGAGAAAATTTAATTTACCAAAAATATTATCATTTTAATTTTTTTTATAGTCTTTTTTAATTTTTAATATCATTATTATTCTTTAGAGCTTCTTGTATTATTAAAATTATTAAAGAGTACCTAATTCTAGCTTTTTGAGGTCTTTTTGCCAGTTTGGCATCTTAGCGGTGTTTTGAATAGTGTATAAGGGTTTTTTTATATTGAATCCATATATTCTTTAGTATTTTAAATATCTAAATTTTAAACTTTACTGGTTTAAAGTTTAGTTTGGGTAAGTTATAGGTCTATTAATGTAAGGCCGTGGAGTGAATGGCACCGCGGCGAGCTCCCTATACCCTAGGCACATGATACACCTGACTTCGGTTAGGCTTAGTCATGTATTAATCAGCAAATAATATTTATATTAAGGCCATAGAGGGGCCTGATTCCTAGAGAGCAGCAAATAGCTATAAATATTATATAATCTTATATTCTTTACCCTATTAAGCATGCATATTATTATATTCTTATAAACCCTTCTTATAGTCTATTTGCTCTTTCTATAAGAGCTTAATAGTATGTAATATAAAATATAGATATCTAATATATAATATAAAGCTAGAATATATAAAGAAGATATATTAAAATAAGAAATAATAAAAATCTATTATTTTTTTAAGAAAATAATTTAGAGTAGAATTTATCTCTAAAACCTTTCTAGATATATACTAAAATAGAAATTTTAGTAATAAATAATACTAAGTTTATATTCTATAAGGAGTAATTATCTATTAAGAAAATATAATAATAATAAATAATAAAATTATTATAATAAATTAAAAGAATAATAGTTTTATCTCTAAAATAAAAGCTATAAAATATAATATTTAAATCTAAATAATTTAATAATGCTAGAATAGATAATTTAATAACTATTATAATAATAGAATTTTTAGTTATAAGCTATATATCTTTAGTATTAATACTAGTAAAGTCTCTATAGTTTAAGCCTAAAATATATTATATTATAAAAAAGATATCTTAAAAAAGAGCTTTTAATTTAAAGTTTAAATATTATTTTATAAAAAATTAATAGTACTATACTAGATTTAAAATAAATAAATATAAAATTATTATTATAGTAAAGATTTTTAGTAAAGAAATATAAATCTAATAGAATTAAAAAATTAAAAATAAAGCTAATATTAATTATATATTATAGTAAGATTTTAATAATTTTTTAATATAATAAATTAATTTGCTAGAGTTTTTTAGAAAGAAGATAAACTAAATCTATATAATATTAATATAATATAATAATTAGAGTGTTATTTAGTTTAATATTATATTATAAAATTAAGAAAGTTAGCTTAGTATTAAATATATTAAAGAGTAATAAAAGGTTTATTTAATAATAAGAATATTTAGTTCTATTAAATAGAAAGCTAATAGTTGGTAATATTTTATAAATTAGAGTTATAATATCTATATAATATAGCTATAAAAAGTTAAGGATAGTATATTAGAGTAATAATATATTATTAAAAATTTCTAAAATAAAGTAAGAAATAATTATAATAATAATAGTTATATTCTAAACTTAAATAATAATTATAAATTATAAGGAAGGTTGACTTAATAAAAAAACTAAAGAATTAGTTAAGATTATAGTAGTTATTAATATTAGTCTTATAACTATAATTTAAACTAAAAGAGTATTAATAATTTTAATTATATAATAATATTAAATATTATTAGAAATAATATAATATATAACTACTATAGAATAAAAGGATATATTAAGAAATATTATTATACTTTATACTTTAAATTATATCTAAATTAAAGTGATAATTATGATACTAAAGTAAAATAATTATTTAATTTTAATATTATAGGTGCAGCTTTAGATATTTGTATTATATAGATAAATATTAGTATATATATTATTATATATATCTATATATAAATTTTAAAGGGATAATAGTGAGTTCTTATTCTTATTAATAGTAATGCTAGTAGTAATTTTATAAATTAAGAATAGATATATTATTATAATTATAAAATTACTAGTATAACTACTATAGCTAAAGTTATAAATAAATATTAAATTTTTATATTAAGAAAAATATATTTAAGTATAATTATTCCTAACTTAATAGAAGAGGTAAGAAAAATATATTAAATATATAATATTATATTAATTATTAAGTATAATATTATTCTAAAGATATTATAATATATAAAATTAAATCTAGATATTTATTATTTTATCTAGAAATAGTTTTACTATAATAAGTAAAGTATAGAAGAAGCTAAAAAGAAGCTTTATTACTATTAAATTTAGAAAGGTTTAATATAATAATAAAAATCTTTAAGCTATAAATTATAAGCTAAGACTAAAGCTAAAGTATTAAAAGAATTATTAAAAATATAGATTAATTTAATTTCTATAGTAGTGCTTCTAATTAAAGTAGAGAATAGAGAGCTTATATTCTAGATAAAACTATATAAAGTAGATAAATCTATAGCTTTAAGATTAAATATTATTAATATTTTTAAATTATTAGATTATATAGTACTATATCTAGATATATTTTTAGAGAAAAAAACTATTAAGCTATTAAAGTATATAAAATATAACTATATTATTAATTTAATTAAGGGTAAAGACCCGTTATATTAATTAATATATAAATTAAGCTCTAAAAAGTAAGAAGTATTTTAAGATTATATATATTTAAATCTAGTCAAGGGTTGGATCTATAAATTTAAAAATCTTATAAATATATTTATTCTTTTTATATTAAAAAAGAATAGTAGTTTATATTTATATATAAACTATTAAGGATTAAATATTATTATAGTAAAAAATTATTATCTATTATTATTAATAGAAGAAATAATAGACTAATTAATTAATACTATAATTTATATTTAATTAAATTTTTAAGATACTTACTACTGTATTTAGATTAAAGAAGAAGATAAGTAAAAAATAATATTTTAAATCTAGTATAGATATTTTAAATATACTATTATATTCTTTAGTTTAACTAATATTCTAATTATATTTTAAGCTTATATTAATTAAGCTCTAAGCGATCTTCTAGATATATATTATATAGTATATCTAGATGATATTATTATCTATTTAAAGAATATTAAAAGCTATAAATTAGATATAAAAGCTATTTTAGAAAGGCTATAGTAATATAAATTATATATTAAATTATCTAAATATATTTTTAAAGTTGATAAAGTTTGTTTCCTAGGATTTATAATTAGCTTAAAGGGTATTAATATAGAATAAGACTATATTATTATAATTTATAACTAGTTAGAGTCTAAAAATATATATAAAGTAAAATAATTTTTTAGATTTATTAATTTTTACTAAAGGTTTATTAAAGGGTATTTTAGAAAAATAATACTACTATTAAATCTAGAAAAAGATATTAAGAGTAATAAATAAATATTTATTTTTATTTTTAAAGCTTATAAAATCTTTAAATATTTTAAATAAATATTTTATAAAGTTCTAGTACTTTAGTATTATAATCTAGAGAAGTTATTAAAATTAGAAATAAATATTTTAAACTTTATTATTAGTAAAATTATTAGTTAATTATAGAATGATAATAGATATTAATATTTAATTATATTCTTCTTATGTAAGCTCAAAGCAGTAGAGCTAAATTATAAGATTTATAATTTAAAGCTATTAGTTATTATAAAATTCTTCCTCTATTAGAGATATTACTTAAAAGATAATAAAGAAATAATTATTATATTATTAAATTATAATAATTTATAATATTTTATAATTACTAAAGAATTTAACTATTATTAAGCGAGATAGATTAAGAAATTTATAATATTTAATTTTAATATTAAGTATTAATTTAGAGCTAAAAATCTTATAAATATACTAAGTTAAAAGCTAGACTATATTAAAGCTCTAAAAGAGTAATAAATTTTATTATTAATATTAAAAAAAAAGCTAAGTTAAAATTATAACTAAAAATTAATTTTTTTTATAAATTTAATAAGCTCTAAATTAGTAGCTTAAATAGTATATTTAAAAAAGAAAATAGAGTCTTTTTATATTAATAAAAAAAAATTAAAGTATAAATATTAAAATATATTTAGCTCTTATAGAATAGTTAAAGATATTCTTTAAAGTCTAAAACTCTTAATATCTTAATATAAAATAGTAATAATTATAAATACTAAAATAGCTTATTTAGATATATAAGAATTATTTATTATTATACTTCTAAAATATTAATATATAGATATATATATTAGAGCTATCTAGAGTTAGCTTTAAAATCTAAATTTATAAGTAAATAGAACTTAATAATTAATTAGACTAGATAATTTATTATAATTTAAAAATATAGTATATATATTACTAGACTAAGCCTTAAAATAGAAGATCTTAAAAATAAATTATAATAATTCTTAAAAAGGTTATTTTAGTATAAAAAGAATATATAATATTATAATAAAAAAATACTACTAATAATATTTATATATAAATATTAAATATTATTACTAAATCTATTAAATATATTAGTATAAAGTTATATTAAAATATAAGAAATATAAACTTATAAAATTATTACTAAAACTAATATAATTATTTAAAATTATTATATTAGACTTTATACTAAAGCTATTTAAATCTAAATAAATAAGTAAAATCTATAATATTATTCTAATAATAATAAATCTATTAATTAAGTATATTATATATATATTAATTATTAATAAACTAGATACAGAAAAGTTTATTATAATTATTTATAATATATTAATTAAATACTTTACTATATTATAATATATTATTAATAATTATATATTACTATTCATATTATTATTTTAGAAGATATTATATTATTATCTAGATATAATTTAAAGATTATTAATTATATTCTATTTATAAATTAATAATTAGACTAAGTACTAGAATTAAATATTAAAATACTATTTTTAATATTACTATAATTTTAAATAGGATAATTAGACTAGCTTATTAAGTATAATATAATATATATATAATAATAATAAATATAGTATTATTAGAATATTATCTACTAAAACTCTAATAGGATTTTATAGTAAAATAAAAATTAATATAAATAATCTATTAAAAATTTATTTTAAAGAAAATAAAGATATATAAGTTAAATCTATAAAAGAATTAATAATAAACTATATTTAATTAATAAAGAAGAAATATACTATATTATAAAATATATTTTAAAAAGCCTTAAAAGTATAAACTAAATATTTTAATAAGAAATATATTAATATAAAATTTAATATTAAAGATTAAGTAATATTTTAAACTAAGAATATTATATTACTTAAAAATTTTAAAAAGTTTAATTTAAAATAAATTAATCTCTTTTAAATTTTTAATATATAGAATAATACCTATTAATTAATATTATTATTATAGTATAAACAATTGTATTTTATTTTTTATATTTTATTATTAGAACTATATTAAAATTTTATAAAGATTTTAAATCTACTAAAAGAAATAATAATAGATAATAATATTAAATATAAAATAAAAAAAATTTATATAAAATAATATATTAATTATAGTATAAAATTATAGTTTATTAAATAGAAGGATTATTCTAAAAAAAACTATATATAGAAGTTTAAAAAAAATATAATTAATATTATAACTATAAAGTAATACTTATAAAGTCTAAAAATAATATAAAGAAAATTTAAAAAAAGAAAAATTAATTTAAAAAATTAATTATTAATATTTATTATATTTATTAGTAGATTATTATTATATTTTATACTAGACTAAGGACTTACTAAATATATTAAAGAAAAATTTAATTAATAAATTTATAAAAATATAATAAAAAAAACTAATTATATAATAAATTATTTAAATATAGTAATAAAGAATATTTTTAATTTATATTTTTATAATTTTTTTTTCTTTAACTATCTATTTCTTTTTTAAAGAAATAGACTAACTAATCTTATCTATTAGAATTAATTTATAATAGTATTTATAAGATAATTTTTTATTATTATTAAACTCTATAGTATTTTATATTAAAATATAAATTTTATAATTAAAATTAGTTATATTTTATATAAAATTCTTTATAATATTTTTATTATAAAATTAAATTACTAGAGTCCTGGCCTACTTAATAAAGATAAAAGAAATCTATATTAATTAATATATATTTATAAATTATATTATTTATAATATACTAGTTTATAATAGCGTTTGTTCTAATAATAAATATTATAAAATTTATTTAATTTATCTAATTTTAAGATATATTTTACTAAAAAATATTTTTTAACTAAGAATTATTACTTAGTTAATTATTATAAATAAAAATAAATAAAATATAGAATTTTAAAAAGAATTTACTTTTTATTAATCTATTTTAATATATTAACTTAATTTATAATTTAAAGTAAAATTTAATATATTATTTTAATAGATCTAATAATTTTAAATTTATTAGAAAGAATTATTTTTTTTTTAATAATTATTAAAATACTACTAGACCTCTCTTATAACTATAAATTATTAATATAAGTTAATAAAGAATAGATATTATAGTATAAATAGAAATTTCTAAACTAAGTAAAATATTTTTAATATTTAAAAAAATTTTAATAGTAATAATAATAATAAAAAATAATAAAATATTTAAAATATTCTATATTATATTATATTAATATTTAAAGTACTAAGGCTATTACTTATAAGAAAAAAAATAGCTTAAAATTAAACTAAAAAAAATAAAGTAAAAGTAAATAATATAAAATAAAATAATAATAAAATATCTTAATTATAATTTTTATTAAAAACTATTATAATTTTATTAAAATAAAGAGAATTAAAATTAAAAATTAAAAAAATAAAGTTATATTTAATTTTATAAACTAAGAAATAAAGCTTTAATAATAAAATAATAAATTAAAAGTTATATTTATTATAATAAATAAAATTAATAGAAAAAAAAAAAATTAATAAGACTTTATTAAGAATTATATATATAAAAATAAACTTTTAATATTAAAATTATACTTTAAACTCTATATAGAGAAAAATATAATAAAATATAATATTTAATCTATATTCTTAACTACTTTATAATTATAATAAATTATATCTTTAAATTTAGATATAAGTTTTAAATTAATAAAGACTACCTACGACTTAAATTTAGTCCTAAGGCTGTGACCTTACAAGAAGGGGGATAGCTGTAAAGTTATAGAGTGAATAGCACCGCGGCGAGCTCTCTATACCCTAGGCACGTGATACACGTGACTTCGGTTAGGCTTAGTCATGTATTAGTCAGCAAATAATATTTATATTGAGGCCGTAGGGGGGTCTAATTCCTAGAGAGCAGCAAATAGCTGCGAACGCTATATAACCCTACGTTCCTTACCCTATTGAGCACGCGTACTACTACGTCCTTGTAAACTCCTCTCACAATTAAAATGGGTAGATTTTATGGAGTTTGTATGGTAGAAATTAGATAATAGGTGGGTCTAGGTATCAGGTGGTGAAGGACGGTATAGTTTTAGAGTATGGTATCAAATTGACATATTGATTGGCTGATCCTTGTAGGGCTATTGGACTGCCCTTCACCCAATCCTTGCTTAATGTTTGAGGACCGGTGTAAACTAACTTGGCTCAAACCGAAGACTAATCACTAACAGGCTACACACACAATCTTGTTAGTAGAGTGACGAGGAGTATCAAAGCCAATCCTTGCAGATCACACTTACAATAATGGTATAATTCGTTCCCTGGGTTGAATGGATAAATATCCATCCGTTTTCGCTCGTCAGGTCGAGTCCCTGGATTGCGAATTTGCTGTATCCTGCGGGAAGATTGAAAACAGATACGTTTAGGTTCCAACCTAACCCCGAGTAAATATTTGCACTTTGGAAAGAAGCATTACTCCAGGTAATGTCTACAGTAAAACCTCCTCGTGCATGTAAGCCAGTCACTGCACCGTTCGCCCAGGTCGAAGGTAATGCGGGCAAGAGCATAATAGGCCAACTGTCAGACGGACCATGTGATTGAAGCAACATTTCTGCGATACCAGCTGAATACCCAACTAGATTCCAACCCCAAAGGTTGGTCAGAAGTCAGTAATAGTGATTATGGATGCTAACATGAGGAATGTGTGATCTTACGATTTCCATCAATCTGATAAGACCCGCTATTCATCGTCCACGTAGCGCCCGAGTACGAAATTATGGTATTCAGAGTTCTCTGGATAGCGGCGTAGGCGTTTGTGCCGTTGTACAGACGTGCCCAAAACGCAATCGGCCTATAAGATGAGGAACTATTAGCGAATGACGTCCAACGAGTGAGAGTATGGTGGCATACCACACGACACTCCAGGAATTGCCAATAGTTTCGCTGAGATAATGATTCAAATTTGTTTCCGCCATTGCCGTGACATTGCCGTTAGGTTGCCAGGTAGAGATCGAACTAAAAGGGAAAAGACCAAGTATTGGATCCATCATCGGTTGTGAATTATATGCTTCAGTCCAGTCCTCCCACCATTGTTGGATTCCACCGTAATAATTCGGGATGAATCGTGTACGAATTTGGCTGCGAACAGATTCAGCTTCCTGCAAAAGGTATGTGGAGCCAGAATATGTCGAGGCATTGATAAAATTGGTGTAAATCTCATATAAGATCTATTTTCATCATCTCTCAGTCAGCTTTCCAAAAAGGATGTACGACAAGGAGGCTTTTTCCATACATAATTATCCGCCGTTGGACCGATGGCGATTGCCTCGTTGACTCCACCAGGCGTTATATAGCTGTTCTCAGTTGAAGCGCTCGGGGCCGTCACCAGATAACCGTCCCTTTCGATCAAAAAATCGTTGTAAAACTCCACAAGCCCGGTGAGGATAGGAAGCGGGGTATTTGCAAGGAAATCCATATCGCCAGTAAATCGCCAATGCTCGTACAAATGAGTCATTGGCCACGCTCCCCCCATGGGCCAAAAGGTGTAGGAAGTTCCTCTGTTCGGAATATTAGATGCCTTGCAACATCCGAATAGCAGAAGTTGCGACTTACCTGTCATGAGGAGCCGTATCACCCCAAAGGTCATTGTTATGATGTGAGACCCAGCCACGGCAATTATACAGGGTCTTCGCCGTTATTTCACCGTTTGGTATAACCCGTGATTGTGTAAAATTAAACAGCTGTAAGCTCATCTCGGATAAGCCAGTCGTTTCTGTCAACCAATGATTCATTTCCACGTTGAGATCAGTAGTGAACTTCCCGCCCCATCCTGGGTCGTTTTGAGGATTCCAAATGCCAACAAGATTGGGCGGTAATGACCCGGCTCGCGAACTAGAGATCATGAGATAGCGGCCAAAAGAAAACAAGAGTATCTCGAGCGCGTGATCTGCAGTACCTGACAGATAAGCTTTGTATCTTCCTGTTATATCCAAGCTATAGTCGGTTGCAGGAGATTCGACATTCAGGGCAGTCCGATCGAAGAATTGCCGGAAATCGGCAGTATGTTGGGAATAAAGAGTGGGAAACCCGGTGGAAATTGCGTTAGAAATGTGGGATTCTACTAAGTTTTGGAGTTCTGGCGCAGAGAATCCGCCATTCCAATAGTCAGTTTCGGCGCTAATCACGATAATCGCACTATCCGCATTGTTGACCGTCACTATATTGTCCGTGATGGATATCGAGCCTTGACGATAGACATGTTTAGCTTATCCGATTCACGTATTTGAAGCATAGGCGCAGCTGAAGTGACATACCGCCAACTGGAACTACAGAAAATATGGCGGCGTAATTTGGAGCGCCGTCAGGCAATCCTGCGAGGATAACAGACGTATCTCGCCCTACACTGGTTGTACTGCCAATTCTTGTTCCGTCAGTGAGCCCAGTTCGATTCCACTGGGCTGCAAATGTCAAACCACCTGGTGTGGAGGACGTCAGACTGCCGATGATTGCCTTTGCAGGGTAGCTGGCGATCCACTGTCGAGTATAGGTCGTACCACCAGACTCATAGGACACGTTGAGGAGCGCATTCTGGATGTCTAGAGTGCGCTCGTAGTTTGAATATGTGGAATGGCTTGTGGTCAATACCAGGTCCGCAAGAAACGCGTAGCTTCGACTTGTCGTTGGATTTGACGTGAAGTTTGCATAAGCAATATTAGCAGCGTTCGTAACATCATCGCTAAGCAATGCGGCTCGAAGAGCGGCGAGTGACGACGCGCCGTTAGGGTTCAACCGATTTTGTTCGGGACCGGACCAAATAGAATCCTCATTGATTGTAATTACTTCATTTGCAGGTTGACCGTACAAGGCCGCACCCAGTCTGCCGTTTCCTGACCGACGTTACCAACTTTACCAAGCCGATGTACGCGGTTCATATCAGGACCTACCAATAGGTAACGCATTAACGAATTCAGTGGCGGTATACCCAACAGGTCCCGGAGTGTGGAAATTCAGGATGTAGGAGGGATCTTGCGCAGAGACCCCGACTACTGTGGCAGCCAAGAACAAGGAAATGAGCATTGTGACAACAAGAGAACCCCTTCAATAGCAGAATCTGGCAGGAGTTGTTTGCTGAAGGAAAGTATCCCTCTCTGAACCCATGGTCCTTCATATATGGGTTCGCAAAGTGAGGCGTCTGCGAAGAAGGTTGACGCCCAGCATACCCAAATCTGGCAGAAGACCGTCTTCCAAGTTTGTCCCATCTCCTTCGGATAATTTCCAAAGGATTACTGGCTCGTGACGATCCAATCCAGTTTGCTGAATCTGCATCATCTTGAGTTTTGGGAAAAAATGCGGGGATCCGGTTGGGGACATCCAGACGAAATTTCTCCTCTTCCTGTCTGGAAAAGAAAATGCACGATATTTCCCGAAAATTTCCCGCGGGACATTCTCTTAACCTCCCTCTGGATAATTTTCGATAGAAAATTCAGGGGATTTCTTACATAGTTTTGCCAGGTGGAGCTATGCCCTGGCACCACATGCTCTTCTACTCCGTAGTAAAGCAGCTTCAGAGGTTTCTTTCACGTCACGGCTGTGGCGTTCCGCTTGCGGGGGAGGGCACCTTGGAACGATACTTCACCATCGTGAAAGAACGAACGCGTGGGGTGTTGTTCCAATCGGGAATCTGAGCGGCGCTTTTTATCCTTCAGGTTTAGCCTCTCTCGATAATGACAAGCGCCCTGTTTCTTGAAGGACTCAAGTGGTGTGGAATGCAAAACTTGGCATTTGATGTGACTGTTGACGTGCACCGAAGACGTATCGAGCAGATCATGACGCGTTTTGCTTCCAGGGAAGTTCGACAAGCGGATCTTTATTCCCTAACGTGCTGGCTTGCGGAGAAATCTGTATTCATTCAAAAGTCTGTCGTTCCGGTCGGTCGGCTGGGTATTTTTGCTACGGACAATTTCCGTCGATAATATCGAACATCACAATCTTAGACAAGCTGGGAATTGGGAAGCTTGGCGATGGCCTGCTATATATCGAGAGCTCCGGCCGTCTCGAGCGAAATGTATCACACAGACGAAAGGCAAAGCCTGAAATCGATCGATAATGGTCCAGATTGTGTCTTCAATTTTCGCTCTGTCGACGCTGCTGGCGTCGACTTTAGCACTACCTGCGGGAAACAGTGAAAGATCCGGTAATGTATCCGTCACGTGGGATAAGTATTCGTGGATGCTTAATGGTGAACGGTTGTTGGTGCATAGTGGTGAAGTAAAGTGAGCCTGCGATGTTACGAGGACCGTTGACTGACCGACGGGTTTGGAATCAGTTTCATGCTTGGAGGTAGACAAAATTCTTTCTCAAAACTTTCACCAGGGTACAATTGTCTGATGGAAAAATAGGCTTCCCAATCCTGCACTCTGGCTCGATATCTTCCAAAAGGTCCAAGCCCTGGGTTTCAATGCCATCTCCACGTACATCAACTGGAGCTCGGTGGAGGCGACTAAGGGCACGATACGTATGGACGGAACTTTTGCCTATGATGAATTTTTCAAAGCCGCTCAGGCTGCCGGCATTTTCGTCATCGTGAGACCTGGACCGTATGATACTTCCCTAGACACCAATTAATACGATCAGTATTGACTCGTGCGTGATCGGTCTTAGATACATCAATGCTGGTGAGAGAACCCCTCCTGGGACTATACATGAATAATACTCACCCATTTTTGAGAGGCGAGCGCCGGAGGTTTCCCCGGTTGGCGGATGCATGCTCCTGAAGGAGTGAACTGGAGAGTCAGCAATCAAAGCTACTACGACGAGATTGAGCTTTACATCAAGACAGTGGGAGAGATGCTTACCCCCCACCAGATCACTGAAGGTGGGCCCAATCATCATGCTACAGTTAGAAAACGAGCTATCCAGCCCAGCGGTCCCCGGAACCGCCTTTCCTCCAACAGGATATATGGATTATCTGAGCAATAGCTTTGCGGCCGCGGGCATGGTGGTGCCAACATTTCACAATGACGTGTCACATGGTGGTGTCTGGGCTCATGTAGACCCCCCCAATGTATATGCGTACGACAACTATCCTTTGTGTGAGTACCCTAATCTTCAATTCGCGGTACCTAGTCTTAACATCGGACGGCAGCTTGTAATAGCATACCTGATTCGATGAATCAAAATGACTGGTCTCTATATCAGCAGTATAGTAACAATACTCCACATATGATCGCCGAGGTAAAGCGTTCTATTGGAAGCACCTTATGAAATGCATGATATTGACGTCAAATCTAGTATACGGACGGGTTTTACGACTCGCCTGGTGGACCAGGCTATTCAAATTGTCCAGTGATGTTAGATGCAGGCGTGACACGCTTATTCTATAAGGATCTCCATGCGATGTCGGTAACGTCGCTTAACTTGTACATGGTATAAGAACCAACACTGATCCCTATTATATTAGATGTAAAGAACTGAATGATGTCTTAGATCTATGGTGGGACTAACTGGGGTCATATTGCATGGCACAACGTATATACTAGCTACGACTACCGTGCAGCTATTGGGAAGATCGCTCCACCACCCGAGAAAAGTACAGCGAGATAAAGCTCCAGTCTCAGTTTCTCAAAGTGTCTCCTGCCTTTCTCACCTCGAGACTTACTACGCGTGCCACTTCAGCATTCACAACAAACTCCAATGTAGTCGTGACTCAAACCAAGGATGACGAAAGCGATATTACATTTTGGACGTCGAGGTAAGACCAAAACCCAATCGAGGTAGTGTGCCTCACGTTAATATCCCCCAGACACGCGGCTCCCCAGGACACTAGTACGGTTACCTTCTCTTTGAAGATCCCAACTAGTCAAGGGGACTTGACTATCCCCCAGCTTGGCGGATCTCTAACCCTTCAGGGGTTTGACTCCCGGGTAACTTTAACACCACGGTCATGGGCACAGTAACAACAGTATTGACAAGAACTGCAACAGATGCACGTCAGCGATTATGCGATTGGAGAACGCACAATTCTATACTCGACAGCGGAAATCTTAACTTGGTAAGCTATTGCAAAATTAACCTTGCAGACCATAAGTTGGTATTGACGATTGTGGACCCACAGGCAAAAAGTCGACTCCAAATACTTAGTGATCCTTTATGGGGTTGCTGGGGAAACACACGAGACAGCGTTCATCTCCACTGGTAACGACACTTGTGTGACGATATCTGGTTCAATTAATCACTGCCAGAGCAAATCAGGCACCGTGGTCGTGAACTATGAGACTTCCGGGCTCTCTGTTGTTGACATAGGCTCGGAAATTTTGCTCTACATCTTGGGTAAGTTGTTCCAATTTCTTCCAGACTCCATCACGAAACTGACCAAGTTCCAGATCGAAATACGGCCTATACTGTCTGGGCTCCTGAAGTATCTAGCAACGACGCAATTTTCGTCTAAGGGCCATACCTAGTGCGCAGCGCTGTTCAAGAAGGTAACAAGTTGAGACTCACGGGAGATCTGAACTCTACCACAGAAGTGGAAATCATCGCTCCCGGAGCTATCAACACGATCGAATGGAATGGCAATTTGATCCAGACGTCAATAACCCCTTACGGTAGTTTGACTGGTACACTTACTTTCACTCAACCGACCATATCTCTGCCTGACCTCACACAGTTGACATGGGTAGGAAGAGGAATTGAGGCGTGTGAGAGAAAAATTCGCTGATGTATATGCTAGAAATCCCACAACAGTATAATCGAGATAATGGATACCTCCGATGACTCGGGGTGGACTCCTGCCAACAAAACTACTTCGGTAAATGGGGCTCGGGGTTTAACCACTCCTGTTAGTCTATATGCCGGAGACTACGGTGTACGTGATCCAATTCTCCTGCTATAGCCTAAGATCTTAACATGTTCAGTATCACGCCGGAGCTCATCTTTTCCGAGGCTATTTTGTTGCCGCTGGAACCGAGTCGGGAATATCTCTCGAGTTGAGTGGTGGTTCTGCGTTTGGATATTCCGTCTGGCTCAACGATACTTTCTTGGGAGCATCAGGCGGAAGTCCGTGGTTAGATTCGGCGCAATTTACCTTGCAATTTCCATCCTCATTGAGCCAAGGCAATAATTATGTCCTCACTGTTCTCTCGGTATGGCAATCTTTCCCAGACACAAATATTCGATGCTAACCTGTCTGCCGTAGGAAAATACGGGTTACAATGAAAATGAATCTGGTGGAATCACAGTATGTTAACGCATTTTCTGGCATTAATCAAAAGGGAGGAGCTAACAAAACATCTGGCAGTATCCTCGAGGAATCCTGAATTACAGCCTTGCAGGCAGTAGGTAGTGCGACCATTCAATGGAAAATCGCTGGAAATTTCGGTGGTGAAAATGTAATATTCTCTCTCATTCTCTAAACGTGTGTGACCTTACTGACTTTACCGTATAGTATACTGATTTAGTCCGCGGACCATTAAACGAAGGAGGGTTCTATGCAGAGAGAATGGGTGAGTCATGACTATTCTCCAGGGTAGTTAAGCTAATGTCGTAATAGGATGGCATCAACCGAATCCACCCACTCAAGGCTGGGCTACTAAATCCCCATTGCAAGGGGTTGCGACCCCCGGTGTTGAGATATTCACGTATGCTGTTATTCTGAGATTACCAAAGCTTCGGACCTAACTTCTGTTCACTTCCAGGACTTCATTTGACCTTGATCTACCTGCTGGCTACGACACTCCCCTTGCGGTTTCGCTGCAAGGCACCAGTAGTATCCGCGTTCATTTGTATATCAACGGTTATAAATTTGGGATATACGGTAAGGCACCTTCCTGACATTCGCAATTTCGCATACAATTTCTAACAATAGCATACAGCACAAAATATCGGGCCGCAGACAGTTTTCCCTGTCCCGGAAGGCATCATTAATCACCAAGGTTCTAATACGATTGCATTGATCCACTGGAATATCTCCCCGAACGGTGGAAAGTTGACCACACTTTCTCTCAGTACTACTGGCACCTATCAAAGTGGCTATGGCACAATCGCACCTGTTCCACAGCCCAGCTACACTCCTCGGCCAAACAGTTTCTAGTTCATTGAGATGTTTCTCGGGCAGGTCAGTCAAGTTGTAAGGCTATTATACGCCCAGAATGAAATGTCATACCTTCATGTACTGCAGAGCAATATTGTGATATAAGTCTACTACAGAAAGTCTAGCATGCTATGTTCCATTCGTTTCCTAGTTCATATCATTATCATCGATCTTTCACGAATGTACAAAAAGCCACTTCTTCATTTATTAGCGAGTCTTGTACTATGCTAAATAATATAACAAATCGCCTGATGAGATATCACCGAAGTGAGATATCATATTAACACTAGCATGGATGGAAAAACAGCCAGATTATGGAGCGTTAATTTATAGAAGATTACAACGTATTTCACGAATGGACACTGAAGGCAACAACCCGTATAACGTTAGTAGCTGCCGAAGATAGATGACATCATATACGTCTATTGGATTTAGATAATTTCAATTTAATTGTACAACTCCTTCATTTCGTATGCTGGGTTTTTATTGATATTGCTCTTGCTTTTTAGTCACATGATTCCAAGTTTGGGCAAGCCCCCCCGGAGGAACGAACACCGAGATGCAAACTCTGCCGATAGAACACGAGCGCTTGATAGCCGCCTGTAAATTATATGTTGACTAGTTGGACCTGGAGAGGATGTAAATATAGGCAAATTGTTTCATCTCCTCGATGTTATCCGCCTTGACTACCTTCTCATCATTGTAAAGTACCCAGGCCACTTCGTCGCTCTGAGGGATTTTCCTTTTCAAGAAAGCAACGTAATGTCTGTTGAAAGTTAGCATTCCATTGTTAGATAACCCGGCTTGCAAGGACTTACCCAGCATGCAGTGAACCGCCTTTGTGACAAACCAGCGACTGGAGTGTGTATTTTGCAGGCAAATCTGTCTTGCCGGGTGTTTCTGGTTTCGCAGTTGACCCAGTCTCTTGGGCAGTGGACATCTCGTTATCGTCGTCAGAGCCTTCAGGATGGCTAAACACCCAATCCAGCGCTCTATTAACATCTCCACCTGTCGCCGATAGCGCTCTTGAGGCCTGCTTCGCATCAATGCCCATCTCTCCAAGTTGTTGAATCTTTTCAATATCGTGTTCCGTCGGGGTTACACCACTGTTCACTGATACGGGCTTGTCAATATCAGGATCATCTAGATGAGCTAAAAGCCAGTTCATTGCACTCTCGAGATCGGAATTGCCAGTTGCATACAATGCATTTTCACATCGTACCTGGGAAAATCCCATGCTTGCTAGCTGTTGAACTAGTTCGATGTTAGCAGAGAACGCCGGGGTACCAGTAGCGGCATCTTCGGGTAGAAATTCTTCTGTGGGCAGGGGACCAGAAGACAAATAAGCACCCATATCCATGTCATCATCGTTGATTTCCACTGGGATGTTGAGTTTGGTAGGTACCCAGTTGATTAATTCGAATCGACGAGCATTTATGACCAGATGCTGCGGTAGTGACTTAAAAAGGGACCGTTTGCGAAAACCTTTGTTGCTCCCGCAGCCTGGGCACTTCAATTCCACCACCTCATCACCAGTGAAAATATCAAGACACTCCTTCATAGTTACTGATTCGTATCTGGCCGTGGTTTCCAAGCCGTTTTCCGACGCGAGTGGGCGGGCAGGCACCTGGACCGAGATGTTGTCCTGCTCGTCATACCTGTATCGGACTTTACTACAATCTAGGCACTGTAGGCGCTGTTCAAGAACGAATCGAAAACTGTCGACAGGATTGGCTGAACTTTCGGTACGATTCGACAAAGTGATAAGTTTGAAAAGATGTAGCAGCAACTCAAAAGCGTCTTGTTGTCTCATGGTCGAGAATTCCTCATGTCCGCGGCCAATGAGGTGCTTGAACATGGCAGGCGCCAACCCTCTTTGATGGGGTACTTCCACCGATTCAGGTTGGACCGATATCTCAGAGTCAGGTTTGGAGTATCTTCCAGATAAGAGACCGTCGGCCAGCTTCCTTAATTGAGTTTCGAGATCCTCTGCCGGGTTATTGGTCTGAGGAGGATCCTCGTTAGGACGAAAATATCGTTGCTGAAATTCAGGCAGTGCGAACAGACATTGAACGATACTAGCAAGGTAACAGCTATTCCCTAGATTCTTTAGGCCCGTGAAGCCAGGGCCAAAGACTGGCTGTAGGACAGAGCCATCATCTGTTGTCATGGAAAACTCCCACTTCAGATTTTGCTCAACTTGGAGTTCCATTAGACTTTTCTCCGTCTTCTCACTCTCCGCAATATTGATACCCCAATGCGCTAGATGTGCGGCCAGGCTAGGGTCTATCCTCTCCTCATTGCACTTGTAACAGTATATGTCGGCAGAACCTTCTGGTGTTATAGAGCCAAGCTTGACAGCAACACCATGAGATGACGAATCTGCATGGGCTAAGGCATGTGAATTACCGCCAACACCTCCAAACTGGCTCCTACCGCAGCCGACATTGCCGCATTCCAAGCACAGCCATAGATTCTCTTTCAGCTCACACGAGGAGCATTGCTTCAAACCTAAAATCATATTAGACCTGGGCAATGCATGGTTTTCGCACTAGTCTCCTTACCACTCCCGTTGACATTTCCGTTGTCTTGCTGGACCAAGCATAGGGTGTGCTCGCATGGAATAAACTCTTGTTCCCACGCTTTAACCTCTTCTCTTTTAGAGAAAGACAGGGCTTTCATGACTCCATCCACCACTGCGGATAACCTGTCGCCCAAATCGCCAGTATTTTCTTCCTGACACTCGTAACAGATAACAGTTGTTGCCGTATCGTACCGATCTTCTTCCGTCTCGGCTAATATAGCAAGCTTAGAAATCTTCTGGGGTGGCTCATCCCTCTATAAAGATAGTATCGCGTTAGCCAAGCAAATCTCTCGAAGTTTGCAAATTATCGTGTCAGCCCACCTGTACCTTTTTTTTGGTTCTCCTGATATTGAGAGCCAACACGTGCCCTGTGCGTGTGTGGTGCAACCGTGAATGGTTCCTTTCGCCAGTACATCCGCCGTTAAAGCAATGGAGGCAGACATTCAATCCAGATGGATCGTCCTGGTTGCTGTCAGCCATTCAGTCACATGGTAATGTTGTAATAACAGCCTAAGTCCCTTACTATTGAATCGAAACACTGAGTGCAATCTTCTCTGTATACGGGCTGCGTCGAGCTTGGAGGTTGCACGTCTTGGGGAAAAGCGGGAGTACGTTAGTATCGCGTAGTCATGGAGCTGGGTCGAGGACGGATGTACCTGCATCTTTGAAATGACGGCACCCCGCCATGCTGGAAATGAGTGGGAAAGATAACAGATAACAGGATAGCACTGTTTCGAAATGAACAAAGCACAAATAGTAGACGGTGGCTAGCGGTGATGGTGAGAGGATGATAGATGGACAGACAAAATTTGGAGGAAGGAGCTCTTGATGACATCAAAGAGGTCACTCACTGTTTGTTTAGTGCGGGGTGATACTGGCGGCTCTCTTCCCAAGGCACCAAGGCATCCAGGCCATTAATTAGTCGCGCCAAAACGCGCCACACGCGTCGTACGTTTCCCCAGTTCCATCTACTCGACCTACCCATCACTGTCCCAACGGTGAGAGAGACGATCTAAGAGCTGCTTCAGACTGCTTGTGTGCCAATAAATCTTTCGCGGTCATACATCTTGGCCGTCACCTACGTGTTGTGGTCTGAACGAATCTAGCACTAGCCATGGCTACCGACCCAGCAACGTTGATCTCCGTGGGATCCCTGAGGCAAGTTTCGTTCATCATGTTTCTTCCTGTTCTTTCCTAACAGATTTCCCTAGTGCGATCTTCGATGAATCGAAAACAGCCCCAAGCGAGCCCATCGTCCAATGTGTGCAAATCAAACCATTGGCTCCTCAGCCGAACGGTCAAGAGCGATACCGGGCGGTTTTCAGTGACATTTCTAATTATGTGCAAACTATGATCGCTACCCGTAAGTCTCTGGTTTGGTCGGTTGACACCGATCGTTATTAATGAGATACTTTATAGAAGCGAATCATCTCGTCAAGGATGGAATTTTAAGGAAAGGTTGCCTCGTACGACTAAAGTCTTTTCAGTCAAACTCTATCAAAGGCAAGAAGTATGGCTCACATTTGAATCCTAACCTGGAATATATTGAAAATATGGCAGTACTGATCGCGATTTCAAGAATCCTCATCATACTCGATCTCGAAGTCCTACAACATCTCGGTGAATACGAGAAAATCGGGGATCCCAAACCGCTTGAAGCCAAAGCAGAAGATGAGGAGAAAGCCACCCCAACGACGATGTCTGGCAATGGGGTATACGGTACAAAAGCACCGACTGGACACGGCGCTCACAACGTACGCCAGACATCCTCTTCCGGCCATGCAACTATCTACCCTATTGAGGCTATTTCTCCATACTCTCACAAGTGGACAATAAAGGCACGCTGTACGAGCAAGTCGGCTATCAAAACATGGCATCGAAGCAACTCAGAAGGCAAACTCTTCAGCGTGAATCTATTGGACGACAGTGGCGAGATTAAGGCGACTGGTTTCAACGATCAGTGTGACTCCCTCTATGATATATTCCAAGAGGGCTCAGTTTATTACATCTCAAGCCCATGTCGAGTTCAGATCGCAAAGAAGCAATTCTCAAATTTGAACAATGACTACGAGCTCACGTTTGAGCGAGACACTATTGTGGAAAAGGTAGCTTCCTGTTTACTTGTATTTGGGCGAGAAATGTAACTCACGCGCATCTTTGCAGGCTGAAGACCAGGACAGCGTTCCTCAAGTCCGATTCAACTTCACTACCATTGGTGACCTTCAGTCAGTCGAGAAAGACACAACGATTGATGTCATTGGTGTTCTGAAAGAAGTCGGACAGACCTCGCAGATAACTTCCAAGACGACAAACAAGCCTTACGACAAACGGGACCTGACTCTTGTCGACAACACCGGATTCTCTGTTCGACTTACAGTCTGGGGCAATCTAGCCACAAATTTCAACACTTTACCTGAATCAGTAGTTGCATTCAAGGGCGTGAAGGTGTCTGACTTTGGGGGTAGAAGCTTGAGTTTGCTCAGTTCTGGCACCTTCACCGTCGATCCCGACATCGAAGAGGCCCACAGACTCAAGGGCTGGTATGATGCACAGGGAAGGTCTGACACTTTTGCATCCCATGCTTCCATTTCAGATGGGGCCACTTCTGGCGGCGCGAAGCTCGACCAGTACAAGACGATTGCTCAGATCCGCGAAGAGCAGTTAGGAATGTCTGAAGCCGCTGACTTTTTCTCTTTGAAAGCCACCATCATTTACATCAAACAAGACAATGTGAGCTACCCGGCATGCCCTTCACAGGATTGCAACAAGAAAGTTAGCGAACTTGATCCTGGTCAATGGCGTTGTGAGCGATGCGACAAGACTTACCCCAAACCAGAGTATCGCTACATCATGCTTATCAATGTTAGCGATCATACTGGTCAATTATGGCTAAACTGTTTCGATGAAGTTGGAAGACTTATCATGGGCACAACGGCGGACGATTTAGTTAATATGGAGGCCGAAAACAAGTATGAAGCTAGTGAGCTCTTCCAGGAGGCCAATTGTCAGACATGGAGCTTCCGCTGCAAAGCGAAAATGGATCATTACGGCGAACAGCAGAGGTATGTGCAAGACTCCAATATTCTTTTCCATGCTTGGCGCCCGGTTCTCTTAGCAGAGCAACGTTCTAATCAATTTATTGTTACAGGATCCGATATCAGATATCCTCGGCCAAGCCGATCAATTACTCCGATGAAGCTACACGATTGATGAACCTCATTCAATCATACAGTCTTGCATGAGGATTTCTCGTTGGATACGCGTGTTTGTTGCTTGATCGAGTCTCGAGAAATGTTACTCTCCCTGTGCTGCTATTGATGTGTTACTGAATAACAATTGGGGGTTTAATGAAGTAAATGAATTGTTTGATGAAGCTGATGCGTATCAGAAGATACCTCGTAAAACACTTGTAGCGGGCTTGTATACAAGGTACACATATTACTCCATTGTTCAGCGGAATTCCGTGAGAGGTGGGACCGCCTCAGTCGGTGTGGGGGAGAGATTAATAATACCGACCTAGCAAACTCCCCATTACGTATTCGATTATATATACTCTCATACTTTGCCTCAAACTGATTCTGCTCTTCGATTCTGACCAGCATACGTACACGGCAGTCACAAACCATGGCGTCGATGAAAGCAATAGGTTTGTCTTGCTATTTCATCACCGAGGAAGAATGATATCTCACCATGTCTTCGGGTAGGCATCAAGGATGGCAAAGGGCCGGCAGAGGCTTTGTTCGTGGACACAATCAGCCGCCCCGTCGCAATCGGTAACCAGGCCTTGGTTAAAATAAAGGCATTTGGACTCAATCGAATGGATTTGCTGCAGAGGGACGGCAGATATCCAGTTCCACCGCAAGCTCCCAGTACAATGGGCGTGGAATTTTCTGGGGTCATCGAGGAGCTTCCAGATTCACAAAGTGGTTTCAAAGTTGGTGATGAGGTTTTTGGCCTCGCATATGGAGGTAAGACTGCTACCACGAGCATCAGTAATCCGCTCTTCGGGAATAGCTCTTAACTGTCAGTCAATGCCCAGGTGCCTATGCGGAGTATATATCCGTATCTACACGGATGCTTATCCACAAGCCTTCTGGAATTTCGTGGGAGGAGGCTGCGGGTATACCAGAGGCAAGGCTCAGTACCTTTCTTTTCCTAGATTACTCACCAACTAACACATCGCTGTCAGACATGGATCACTGCAACACAAGCTTTGAACTTGATAGGAGAATTTAAAAGTGGCCAATCGGTTCTATGGCATGCTGGTGCTTCTTCCGTATCCATTTCTGGCATTCAACTCTCCAAAGCCCTCGGCGCCACAAAGATTTTTGTCACAGCAGGGTCTCAGGAGAAGATCGACTTTTGCGTCAACGAGCTAGGCGCCACTGCGGGATTCAACTACAACACCCAGGACTGGGCCAAGGGTGTTTTGGAAGCTACCGATGGCAAGGGTGTTGATCTGATTGTTGACTTCATTGGAGCAAATTACTTTGCTTCGAACTTGACCGCTGCTGCACGAGACGGCCGGATAGTCGTGCTCGCTTGTATGAGCGGCGTTGAACTACCTGCAGGAGTCAACATCGGACCTATTTTGTTCAAGCGACTAAGAATCGAAGGTAGCACCTTGCGAAGCCGCGATGAAGAATACCAGGAGAAGCTCCGAAATCTTCTGGTAGAGAATGCTCTGCCGAAGTTTGAGGACGGCACCTTCAAAGTCTTCATCACCAAGGTATTGCCTTTCGATCAAATCGTTCAAGCACACAAATTGTTGGAAAGTAATCAAACAAAGGGCAAGATTATTTGCACAGTACCGTGATCAAATTGAGTGAGGGGTGTCTGATTATCACCCTGTCGTGTTTCCAGACCCCATAGCTGTTTACTCGATATATATATACATATATATTGGCAAAGTTCCTTATCGATAAGGGTGGAGTCTTGGCGGTCAAGAATGGCAGAAATAATTTAAGCTTAGTTTTTGAGAAAAAATAAAATAAAAGTTATCCACAATAACTTGAAGTTCAACATACCAGGTGGCTTGAAATTGGAATCGCTTGATCCTCTGATCATATTTACAATGGCGAAAAGAACAGTCGCCGAAGAAAATGAACTGTCTCGGAAGAAATTGAAAACAAAGACCGGCGAAGATGAAAATTATGCCGAAGGAAAGGCCAGTACACATGAGAAGAAGAAAAAGAAGGATAAGGGCAGCAAGAGTTCGTCCGGGTCAGATACACCCAGTGCAAAAACTCCTCAGTCGGAAATAGATGATTTCATGAAAACCAACACGATAGAGATCACGGATCCATTGGATGAGGAAAACCCCCTGGCGCCAATTCTGTCCTTCGATCAACTTCCCGAACGCGATCACATATTATACGAACCGCTCAAGAAGTTCTCGGCCCCGACCTCTGTGCAGTCTGCCACATGGCCATTGCTATTTTCTGGGAGAGATGTCATTGGTATCGCGGAGACAGGTAGTGGAAAAACCCTGGCTTTCGGTCTCCCATGCCTGAAGAACATGGTGGATTCCAAGAAGAAACTCAAGCCTTCTCATCCAAGAGCGGTTATTTTGACACCTACCAGAGAGCTTGCCATGCAAATTTACGAACAGCTGGAGATATATGCTCCTCGTGTCTCCGTCAGAGTTACATGCATCTTCGGAGGAGTCAGAAAGGACGAACAGCGGGAAGCGTTAAAAGATACTGCCATCGTTGTCGCCACACCGGGTCGATTGAAGGATCTTGAATCAGAAGGCGCAATCAATCTGTCTAAAGTGAAGTACCTTGTCCTTGATGAAGCAGACAGGATGTTGGACAAGGGGTTCGAGCAAGATATCAAAGACATCGTTGCCCCAATGCCCGTATCTAGACGACAGACTGCCATGTTCACAGCCACGTGGCCCGTCGCTGTTAGAAATCTTGCCAACAGCTTCACTCAAGATCCAGTTATGGTTACCGTCGGCGGAAAACCGTCCGAAGATCCTCGTGCAAACACTCGCATCAAACAGGTTGTTGAAGTATTGGATGGGAGGGACAAGGAAAACAGACTTACTCAAATACTGGCAAAACTCACAAAGGAATCTCCTCAAGGCAAGATCCTGGTTTTCTGTCTATATAAGAAAGAAGCTATGCGCATTGAACGACTGATTCAATCGAGGGGATACGCTGTCGCCGGAATCCACGGTGACCTCAGTCAGAGTGACAGATTCAAGAGTCTTGCGTCTTTCAAGTCAGGTGCCGTTACCATTCTTGTTGCTACAGACGTGGCCGCTAGAGGCCTTGATATACCAGCGGTGAAGACCGTGGTTAATGTCACCTTTCCCTTGACAATAGAGGATTACGTGCACCGCATAGGACGGTCAGTGACATTGCCCACATATGCAATACTGGTGTAGATAGCTGACTGACTTTTTTTTGCAGAACTGGTCGAGCTGGAGCCGATGGCCATGCTATCACACTTTTCACAGAGAATGACAAGGCGCATTCAGGGGCGTAAGTGATCTCCCTTCCTGCAAATCTGAGGACATGAACATCGACTAATCATTAATTCAGGTTGATCAACGTCTTGAAAGCCGCAAAACAAGATGTTCCCGATTCTCTCTTCAAATTCGGCACCACTGTTAAGAAGAAGCAACACGATGCCTACGGTGCCTTTTTCAAAGACGTGGACGTGACTAAATCCGCGACGAAGATCACATTTGACGACTAGACGGTTTATGATGGCGTCTCTTTGCATCTTTAGAATTTATTCTTATGTACAAAAAAACTCAGTGTCTGCCACGTACATGTTTTCTATACTGGTCCAATATGTAGTCGCGTTCTAGAAAGAGACTATTACTCGGAATTAGCATTTTTATATTGCACTTTAGTTTGTTTGGGTGCATAGACTCACACTACCACTCCATAAATCACGGCAAACCCAAGCGTACCCAATATGCCGTAGAGACCATCACCCAAAGGCCGAAAGCCAACCAGTTGACGACTAGCTGCAAGGGCAAGCACGCCCAATGTCTGAAAATTGGGGCTGAAATCAGTGACTTTGAGCCCAGAACCATTTTGCCGCAAGTAACCATGTATGTATGAAAGACTCCAGACTGTTCTCACAGACATATTGATAATGTTTGCGAGCACCAACCCAAAGGCGCCGAGTTCTGCAACGGTGAGAAGCAGAAAGGAAGCCAACCCGAAACACAACGTAAAAACAGTCATCCAGGCAGCTTGCCTTCGCATATCTACAGGACTGACAGCAGCTGAAACGAATGCTTCCGTAATACCATTGAATGCAAGGAATGGGATATAACAGCAGTAAGCTGATAGCAACCCCTGCACCTTCTCCGACTTCCAACTGGATCCCATGAGAGTTTTGAGGCCAATCGGGACAACATCTGGACCGATGCCCAAGGCTAGCAAGGCTAGGATTGAGTATGCCCGTAGAATATCAGTCAAGTGGGATCTTGCAGCTTCAATCTGAGTTCTTTGTTTCTTTTCATCTTTATCTGCTGTATTCAGCTGCTTTGACCACAAGTTTCTACTACTCTCTTCAATGGGTTGAAAGACCATGCGTGCAATGAGACCGCCATAATTCGATGCAAATGAATATATGCCCTGATCTTCCAACGTCGAGAAAGTGGCAAGAATCATGGAATCTCCTTGCGTGAGAAAGTGCTTCACAATTAACTGAAGGTACAGATTGGCACCCAGCCATAACAAAGTGCGCGAGAACCTATTCGCAATGTATTTCGTAGCATTTCTGTATTCTACTTAGATAGATGTACTTCCAGAAGTCCCAAATCCTCAAGGCGGTTGGAAATCTTACCTAGACTGAATTGGCTTGAGCCAAAATGAGTAATTATGCTTTGTTGACCTTGCCACCATAGCCCAGCTGTACACACAAATCAAAGCAGCCGCGTATGCGAGATATCCTATGGCGAAAGGCAAAACACCTGCATGCCACTTGCCTCTTGTAGCCCAGATAGAAATAGCACAGGTAGATATACTCCTTGCAAAAGCCGCAGTGGTCTCCACGATTGCCCGTTCCTTGTAGAGCATTCGCTGCTGAACTACTGCAAAGAAGGGTTCGGTAGCTAGCTCTGCCATACAGGACAGGGCAACTATGCGTAGACTTTCTCGAAAATAAGGCGTCGATAGAACTTCTTCCGTTGCCCATGACTGATAGAAGCAAGCCAGGAGTCCAGATAGCGGCAGACCAAGGGCTATCGCAATGTACGACATATTGACCACTGTCTGTGACGATGCAGAGTCGTCATCTTTGACATTTTTCGAGTCCGCATTGTTAGTCGTGTCAGATTTGTGCATGTCCTCTTTCTCTGCACTTTCAAACTCATTTGATATGGGTTCTCTTTGGATTGCGATTCGTACACACTCCCTTGAAAAGTATAGTACGGTGATGTAGTATAGTTCTAAAAGGGTAGCGACACCGAGAATCTCTGGAGACAAGTGGCGCAACACCAGCTGATTCGAGAAAAATGTGAGAAACCGCGACACGATTTGAATCAAGATCAGAAAACTCGTGCCATACGCCAGGGACGCGCGTGGTGGCTTTGGCGGTTGGTGGCTACTCTCACTCATTGTAATGGTATTACTTGTTAATGATTGATTTCGGTGGCGCAAATACTCCGTTATTCCATACTGGATCCTGTATTTTCTTGTAATTTTGATCCTGTTTCTCCAGTGTACAGAACTCCGAGTTTGTATGGACAAAAAGTCTTTGGTTGAGGAGGTTGCTGAAGCTTTATTGGCCGGGACGGTTGTTGACTCCTGAGGCCACCATCTCCACAACTGGCCGCAAATGAGCAAGCCTACTACACTGTAGATGGCTATTTCCCAACGCCGGTGCCTAGGTACGTATACAAGATTTCAATTGAGTAATGTAATCTTGAATTATTATTGTTTCCACGGTCTACATGGAACAGTACATAATCTGTATGCTCTGAGTCCTTGTGCGGGGGAAAATCCATGACTCATTTGGACTCCGCGCAAAAAGCTCATACAGCAGCAATGAAACCGGTTGGTTGCTGTATTTTTTTTGATGTCGCCACTATGTTCCTTTCTGTACATGAAGCTGATCCGAAACATACAATAAGACTTTCCTCAAACAACAACACCATCATTACTCTAAAGTCATAGAAATACAAAACCGGCTGGTGTGCAAGTGTCACCCTGTTCACTGGCGTGATACACATCGAAATATATATCTTAGAACGGGGGTAGGTAGAAAGGATAGCCGCCATTCTTGACCCTGAAGACGCTGAGAAGGAAGCTGTACATGCCGAGCAGTATAACGCCCCAAATAATGACAGCCAATTGCTGTGTCTTAGCATCAGCCATGCGTGGAACTCTTAAGGCTAATGCAATGACTGCAAAGGAAAGTATGCCATCTGAAGAAGGGTTAGAATTGCGACCTAGTTGCTGCATGAAAAGGCACTTACAGATTGCAGCCACAATCTGGGTTTCCATGCCAAACTGATTTGAGAATCCGCCGGCGAAGTAAGAAATTCCACCTCTCCCGTCTCCCGCAACATATGGAACCTTGCGGATGTGGTTGAACATATGTCCGCTAGTAAATAGAAGGATAGCAATCAAGCTTAAGGCCGCCCAGATATTCCTGTTCTGGATAATAGGAATCAAATAAGGCGAGGTGACTGTGAAGAGAGTGATTGCGCCAAGCAGTAGGGTAACTGCGGATGCAAGTCGCATGTAGTTGATGGGACGCACCAATTGCGGTTTCGGGCCTTCAGGGAGATGACGGGTGATCCAGACGTAAGCTTGATCAGCGGTGGTCGGGCTATGACAGAGATATCAGCAAAGAGCCAAAGAAGATTCTGTGACTGAAGATTTACCCAAACAAGTCGAATCTTTGAGGTGCTCCGTCGGCCGTTGCGCCAGGTCCCACTGTTGGGGGGAACAATAGTACCACAGGGGCAGTTTGCAACATTAGCTGTGGATGGTGAGCCACTTGGCAATGCTACTTCAGAGACAATGTTTTTCACAAACCTGCCTAAAAGTTTCCTTTCCATTGCTGAAGTCTAGTGTGCCAAAGATCAAGTCGATATCGCCGGTTTGGCCCTTGTTCCAGCTTTTTGCAATGAGATCCCACTCCGGTTGGAATTCTCGGCAGAGGGCACAGCCGAAGCGCGCATCTGTAGCTGTGAGCATAACGGCAACATGATAGTCTCGAGGTGCCGACGTGAGATCATTGTATATCGAATCATCCAAGTCAATTGGAGTTGATCGGGAGAGGGACTGGAAGCGAGCTAGCTTGTCACTTTTGGTTGTTGCTGCTGACAGGGCAACTCCTGTAGTGCACAGTAGTGCAGTGAAGTAGGAAAGCAGCCTCATGGTGATAATTGCCTGGACGCAAGCAAGAAAACCAGGTGGGAGAGGAAGAGGTAGAGCGAGAAATGGTCGAGATGGTAAGGTGTCCAGTACTCATTCGGAGTACGTAACCACGCTAAGTCAAGAGGGGTAAGGCCTGCTTGGTATACTCCGTGGCTCGACGCGTCCTAATTGATTGTTGCTCAATCAACATCTCACTGCTATGAACAAATGATAGATATCAACTGCTCAAAATGGTCCCTTTTTGTGAAGAGGATACGTGTTCCGTGCGGGAAGTAGGTTTGTCCAGCAGCGCTTGGATGAAGATAGATCAGACTGACGATCGCGTATAGTATGAACAATCCCTCAAATCAGCGCAGCTCGAGATCGCATACGAGAAAAGCCTTGCCCAGCTGGATTCTCTAATAGCTTATGAAGAGACTAGAATCTCGCGCGTGGGCTACATCATTCTCGACGCTGATCACGAGGTGCTGCAGGCCAAATGCGCACGATCCGAGTATGACATCGAGCAGCTACTCCAAGCCGAGACGACACTGAAGCAACAACTTCTACGCGCGCAGGAGGATTTGGCAAACTTGCAATTGTCCACGCGCTCTGAGTCGCGTGTGATGCAGGATCTTAAGGTAAGTTCAGTCCCTCTTCCTCTAGCAAAATAATTCTTTGACTGTTGATTTAGAATGATCTCGTCTCAATTAAGCACAGGGTCTCCGACTATGAACAGATCTCCGCCAACAACTTGTCTCTAACGAAAGAACTCACACATCTGAAATTGGAATTCGAGACTCTCCAAAACCAGAACAGGTCTCACCAAAATCTCATTGCAGAGAAGTCTGCTCTAGAAAGGCAGCTCAATTCTCTAGAAGTTCAACTGGACGAAGAACGGCGGGCGTTTGAGCGGAATAAGAATACGGAAACCAAGAACCAATATGCAGAAGTGCAACAACAACTGAAGAAATTGCAGGAGGAACTTAAGAAAGAAGTTGACGAAAAACGCCGCATGGAACAGGAAATTAATGAACGGTCAGCCGCATGGGAGCAACAGAAGAAATCCTTGGAAGAACGACTTGATAAGCTTAGGAAGCAGCTACGATCGACAAAGGAGAAATTGAAGGAACACCAGAACGATACTCTTCTATCTCACGAACCCCCTCAAATTGAGCGACCTCGTCAAAGCGTCGCTAGTGACAGGAGCGCGGTACTGGGACATTCCGGTGGCACTTTTGATACATCCATGACAATCGCAACACCGGGTGCCGTCAAGGTCAAGACGAATTTCCAGCCAAGACCCTCCGCCGCCCTGGGAGAGAAGTCGTCATTCTCAATCACACCTTACCTTAAGCGCAACAGGAATGCCGAGGACTCCTCAAGCAGCTCTGACGATGATATGCGACCACAGGCAGATTTGCGTACTGCCGAAAAGCGGACCAAAGCGGTGCCTAAAAGCAGTAAGGCAGGACGTCCTAAGGCGAATCTGCCATCTAATCATGATAACGGCGCTGAAAATGACGATGGTGGTGACAACCATAGACTCGTAAAAGCCGATGGACACGACAGATCAATCGTGGAGGATTCTATACTCTCGCGACAGCATGACGAGATGCCACCAATGCTCGTGGGCATGTCAAATAGAGGGTTCTCCTTAGGAGGAAAGCAAGTCCCTAGAAAACGGAAAGTCCTAGGTGGGCAGCGCGATATTACCTTGTTTGATGAAGAGGAAGATCTATTTGAAAGGCCGAAGCCAATCCCAAGCCTAAAGCCAAGCGCCAAACGCCCACAAGCCCTAGGAGTCGCTCGCCTTGCATTTGGGGAGTCGTCGTCGTTTTCTCCGCTAAAGCGTGATAAGAGATTAGTATAGTGCAACAATACCAATACCTTGAATACAGCAAAGTCGCCTGCAGTTGATTTTCTCTCCGTAATAATAATAATAAGAGAATCACTGCGCGTAGTGAGTATGGAGTTTTCTTTTGCTAGTTATTGTATTTAGCGCGCGCGGAGAGCACGGAGCATCTCCGCAGCCAAGCTACCGTTCAGCTTTCTCCGCAACATTCCTTTTCACTACAAATAAGATACTACATTGAGTGACTAATTATCAATCTTCTTTTCCAAGCAGACACATGAATTCAAAGCGACCCACGGTCCTGTCAATATGGCAGGCAATTCTGTCCTGTCGTCGGTGCAATGCTCAATTTCTTTCGACAGATCTGAAACGATTCGCTTCGTCCAAACGATGGCAATCACGACAGCGCAGTGATATGTTCACCAGAGAAGCTGTGGTCAGGGGCCTTAAAAGCAGAGCTGCTTTCAAGCTTTTGCAGGTAAGAAATTTGGACTATGCTTCTTTCACATTCACACAAAGTGTTGCTAATCTAGTCATCCCAACAGATCGACGAGCAATATCGGATATTTCGTAGTGGCCAAACAGTCGTTGATCTCGTTAGTCTTTCTTGAGACGATATGTCTAGTCATTGGTTATTTTCGTCTTGATTTTGACAATGATCTACAGGGATATGCACCGGGTTCATGGTCTCAGGTAAGGCCCGATGAAGACATGTAGTCGTTACTCTTTTCAAGCCGCTGATTATACCATTTAAGGTCGCAGTCACTCGAACGAAACCCAACGGCCGAGTCCTAGGCGTCGATATTATCCCCGCCCAGCCTCCGAAAGGCGTATCTACGATCCAGGGAAACTTCCTTTCACCAGACATCCAGGAGTATGTCTTGGAATTCGTTCGAGATCCCAATCGCGGTCGACCACGATTACCTACTCTCCCAGTGGACGAAGCTGGACATAGCACAGCAGACGATGATACTACCGTCTTACAATCATTGACCGAGAGTTCTACTACCGCAATCGACAAATGCAAGGAGGAAAGTGGAAAACAAAAAGAACGAACTGTCGATGTTGTTCTCAGCGACATGTCTGCACCCTGGGCTCAAGTTAAAGGATTCTCAAATAGGAGTCTTAGTAACCCTTATCGCAGGATGATGAATACGAGTGGAATAAGTTTTCGGGACCACGCTGGAAGTATGGTAAGTGTTGAGATTCCTCCATATTTGAGATGACTATAAAAGACTAAATGTGATTATACTAGGATTTATGCCGAGCGGCGCTGCAGTTCAGCTTCAATGTCCTAAAACCGGGGGGGCACTTCGTGTGCAAGTTCTACCAGGGACCCGAAGACAGGGTCTTCGAAAAGCAGCTCAAAGTGTTGTTCGAGAAGGTGCATAGGTTGAAGCCTGAATCATCTCGAAGCGTAAGACTGACCTCGCCACGCCATTGCAACAAAATGGCCTCTTTAAATTCGCTGACAATAGTTTATAGGAGTCACGGGAGGCTTTTTTTGTTGCTATGGCTAGGAAGCCAAATGCCGCAAGACGAGACGTGCTCGATATCGAAGATTGAATCAAATTTCCTGCCTTGGAAAGTTGAGGATTCCAGATTTGATGGACCGCATTAATCTTCAATAAGTCCCTCGGAATCGTCATCCCATTCGATCCCAGCGACATTCTCCTCAGCTTTTCGCTGTACCTGTGAAGACGTCAGCACTAATACGAAAGCAATCATCAAGAAAATTACCTCTCTCAGGCCGCTCAATTCCTCGACATAGTCTTTGTCGTTGATTGCTTTCTGCACAAAGTCCCAGCCATCTTTCCTATACGCGTCCACAATTTTGTCTGAGCATGCACTACAGCAATCATAGCTCTTGCCAGTGATTGGGATATTGGAGAATGTGGAGAGAAAGCCCCTGATTTGGTGTGGAACAAGGCCGAGAGGATGATCTCCTCGTTCGGCATTCTGGACGATTGGCGCAGGAGCGGCAGCTCCGTCAGGATGTTGCAAAATGGACACAAAGAGCTCTACTAGAAGTGCGGATGCAATTGCAGAGACTCCTGGTCGGGTAACTGTGCACTGCTGATCAAGCGTCTGGTCTTTCATGGACTGGGGGGGTCTGTCAGCTACATTGGGAAAGCAAAGGGTAATAGACTTACATCCATCGGTGCAACCACATCATTGCAGAAGTAACATCCGAGCTCTGCTTCACTAGCCGATTTTGGCTTCACTCCGTGTCTCATTGCGACAAATGTGTCAAAGCCCAAGGCCGCGTTCATCACGATTTTCCCCAGAGACTTTCCGATAACTGTCGGCAACCAACGAGACTCTCGGCTGTCCATGAGGAGGAAGATGGCATCGTGTTCCTCAATCAATTTGCGAAGGAGTTCGAATTCTTTGGCAGCCTGAGCAAGGTCGGTAACAGGATGGCCAGGCATCAAGACGGAAAACATATGACCTTCCGACTCAACTCCTGGATATATCTCTTTCAGTGCTGCTGCGGCTCTTGTGGCTTTCTTTGCGCCACCATCTAGGCAATCATTGAAATTAAATAACGGTTGTCTCACCGGGTTGGAAAAGGACACCGATCCATTATCCACAAAAGTAATCTTCCGTACACCCCAGCCCTGTGATAGTCTTAGCAAGCTTTATGATGATTTTGAGGCATGGCCTACTAGGGAAAGAGCACTTACCATCAAATTACGTGCAACGTAGCTACCTAGAGTTCCAGCTCCAAGTAAGAGACAGCTCGTTGCTTTAACCTTGTCGAGGTCGAGGCCAGGGCTGATCCTCCACTTGATCAGCTTCAAATTCAGATCTACCGCTTGATCGGCCAATCTTCAGAAAACGGTGATCATGTTAGCCACTTCGCATACATACGTGTACCGTAGGGTAGAGACCTTGGCTCACCTGCGAGGGTCCATGTATGCTGTTAGGTCAGAAATTCGTCCAGCCAGTTTCCCTGCGCTATTTCTCTCCCAACCGGTAATCTTCGGCATCTCGCTAGATGCCAAGTTTTTGGCAGCTTCAGCATCCTGGGTACTATCCAATTGTAGTGTAACTACCACACTCCGTCCAAGTTCCCGCTTGGTCGGAACGTCTCGATAGAGTAGAATCTGGGCTTTTTGGAGACCCCAACGACGTTGTAAAAGCACCAGAAGGTTGCGCAACATCCAACCCGGAGCGTTGGAGTAATTTGACGGATCGGCGAAAGCAAAGTATTGATCCTGAGAATCCGAACTATCGAAAAAGCCCTTCTCATAGTCCGCTAATGGCGAAACTTTCCAATCTGGAATATTGGTGCTGCCAGATCCTTTTCCTTTTCGAGCTAGGAAGAATCCATGTTGTCGTACATCGGTATTGGCCTTCCAAGTCTGAACTATATCGACAAGGGCCGAGCTTTCAGCTTCGGTGAGATTCCTAGAGCCAGGAATTGACAGGTTGGAAGCTTGATCACTTGAGCCGGTTCCGGACACGGGAACCCAGTGTGGTTGAGAAGTGATTGCAGGAAATGCGAACCAGTACTGAAACTTGTATTTCTTCAGGTCCGCAAATGAAAGAATCAAAAACGACGACAATATCGATGGGTTTGTGAGTACCGAACCATCTCCTATGGCATCCCAAATCTATAATGAAGGTCAGTGGTGTTCTTAGGTTTCGAAAGGATTTAGCGTGGAGCTCTTACGGTTCTCCCAGCTTGTTGAAGCATTTGTATCTTATCTGCATTTTTGTACTCTTCAACAGTGTTGAAGTTCTTGATTGTGCCCTCGGCCTTGTAGTAGCCCGGTGGGACGCTTCAAAAGGATACTTTAGATCTTTACATTCTGTCAACATCCGTTTGCGTTTGTGAACTTACTGGTCGCTGTTAAGCGCGTTCCCTAAGATCTGCATTCGACATGATGCAGCAGGGGTGTCTGATGTGCGGATTTCATACAGCCCTTGTACTCTCCTGGCGGAGTCATCTAGCTTGTCATGGTTGATCTTCTGCGATGCAAGCGAAGTGTAGAATGGGAGTTCGATATCCGAAACGAACGGAGTGTACTGCATCTTTGCAGTATTTGAAAGATCTTCAGTGGCTATCTTAGATAGAAATTTCTTCGATATTCAGTCTAGGGTTGGAGTTGTCGGAGCAAGAAGAAGTCGATGAGGATGAGGCACTGGCAGCAGAGGAAGTCACGAGTCCAGCAGCTTAGCAGGTGACCTTGCACGTGCAGACTCGAGAGATGATTCTGCCAGTACACAGATAATGTCTAGAAACAACCCTTTCTGAAGATCACTAACAGGCTTGTCGGGTGAGAAGTCACAGACCAAATGTCCAACAGTTCATGAGCTATGATATACCTCGTCAGTCGGTGTTTGTTGATGGTGGGGTATCGGTACTTAAGCTTAACGCCGATACGCTTACCGTCCCTTACCGCCTAGTGCACGGTTCCCCCGTGCTACACGTTATACATCAAAATCGCGAAAATTGACTGTTATTTGCAAGTGTGCTAACTTCACTAATATGGCTCTAATTGGTCTCGTACTTGAAGAATTACACTTCTTGAAACTAGACGAAAAGGCTAATATTACGAAAACTACAGAAAAATATAATATTTTAATAGAATTACACATCTAAAATAAACTAAATATAATAATTAAAAATTACTTAATAACAAGCAATTAAAAACTCTTATAAAATAAAGTAATTAGTTTACTAAGCGAGAGCTTTCTTTAATATAATAAATACTTGTAAATCTAATAAAAGATATTACTAGTATTAAGTCTAGTAAATAGTAGCCTAGCTAGTAGCTTAAGAAGTATTTAAAAGAATTAATATATTAATTTTCTACTAGTCTTGATACTAACTAATAAAAAATTAATTTAGTATTAAAATATTAGAAATATTTTAATAATTTATATACTAAAATTAAGGAATATAATCTTACTCTAGACTAGATGACTCCTGAGTCTTTTAAAAAAAATTATTAAGGGTATTATTACTGTCGGTTTATCCGGTCCAAGATCAGCTCAATTGGATTGGGAAAGGCTAGTCCGACAAGCCTATAAGGTGAGGCACAAAAGGGTTAATATTTAATTCCTAATTCATATCTAATTCCTACGAAAGGGGGATGCCGGGGGTTTGGTGATATATAAATAACGTGTATATGCTTTAATAAGGAATAACTATTCTCTAAAGTATATATAGTAGATATAGAGTTATTAAATATTAAGATTAGATATTTAGTATTACTAATAATATTCTAATACTAACAACTCTTTAGGCGAAGAAAAAATAAGAATAATAAAGATATAATTTATATATATTAAGACTAATAAAATAGTAAATAAAAATAATTAAAATAGTAATAAATAATAATCTAAGTAATTATAATAAGAAAGTAATAATATAAAAAAATAATATATTAATTTAGTTAATAATAATAGAAATTAATATTATAAATATTATATTTTTATATTTTAATATTTATATAATTAATAATATAGCTAAATATTTAATCTAAGTACTTATTTTAATATAAAGCTTATTTATATTAATAAGTACTTCTAAAGTATAATAAAACTTATTTTTTATTATAATATTTATTAGATTAATATTACTACTAATCTATTTAATTTTAGCAATTTCGTAGCGCTTATATAATTAATAGAGATATATAAGATCTATTATAAAATATTTTTCTTAAATAGTGCTTAGTTTAATAAGATATTTATATAAACTTTTTAAATTAGTATAAATAATAAGTAATAATAGTTTAAATAAATATAATAATTCTATAATAATTAACTTAATAGCTATAGTAGTATTAAATCTATAAATTATTATATATAATTCTAAAATAAACACGCTTCAGATAATATACTTGCATTTAATAAAAAATTAATATATAATATTTATATTATCTATAGTATTAGCTAGTATAATAATAAAACTAATTTATAAAATAAAGTCTTTATTATTAGTAAAGAATAAATTAGTAAAATATATTAAATATAGTAAATTAATATTAAGTAATATAAAATATAATTCTTTTATAATATTATTATATTACTATTTTAAGTATTTATTAAGTACTTTAATATCTTCCTATATAAGATTTATAGCTTAAGTAGTATATAATAGATTAAATAAAGCTTTAAATTAATATATTAAAATAATATAAATATCTAGTATATATTAAGTAATATATTACTCTATTAAAATTATATTCTTTTAGATCTTATTTTTTAAACTTATTATATTAATATTCTATTCTTATATAGTATAAATTAGTATATAAATATATTTTTAACTTAATATTACTCTCTAAATAGACTCTAAAATAAAGTTATTATTAAATTTTAATAATTATTAGTATAAAAATATATTCTAAAACTTATTTATAATTCTAATATTTTTAATTTCTTACTATTCTTATAATATAAATTTATTATTAATAAAGAGTAAGATATTATTTATTTATATACTAATTATTTTAAAGCTAGTATTTAATTTAGTATAATATAAAAAATATAAATTATATATAAAAATCTCTATATTAAATTAATCTATATAATAATAATAATATATATAAAATTAGTAATTATTTACTTCAGAAATACTATATAAGGGCTAGATAATTTTAAGAATTAAATTTTTAAATATATTAATAAATTTTAATAGTAGTTATATATAAAAATCTTAATTAAGAAGTATTATTAATTATATATATACTTATATTATATTCTATAGATAGAGCTTCGAATCCTTTTTATATAATATAAGATATAATATTAAGTATTAGCTATAATATTAAATTATAGAGAATTCTATTAAAATAAAACTCTTATTAATATTATTATAGGTTTATATAATTAAATATAATTTCTTAAAGGCTTTATTTATTCTAAGATTCTTAACTTTATCTATAAATTATAGGTTGAAGATTTATATATTAAAAAAAATATCTATTATTTTTATTATTTTAAAGACTTTTTTCTTAATTAATTTATTAATTTTCTTATATTAAGATTTAGTAAATTAATACTCTAGTTTCTTATATATAATTTAAAAGTACAATTTAGGGCAATATAATAGAATTTTAATAATAGATTATAATATATAATATAAAAACTTAATCTTAAAAGAATCTTTTATAATATTATTTTAAATAATTTTCTTAGAGTTAATTTTATTAGAATTATTCTCATTAGAGGATATATAATAGAATTTAATAATAATAATATAAAATAAGATTAGTTTATTTAGAAATATAATTATATATATTTTTTTATTAATACTTATAAATTTATATAGTCTAGTTTATTTATCTATATATCTAGTCTTTCCTTCACGCTATATAAGCATATTTAAATTTAATAATAATATGTAAATTGCTACTAATAAAGATCTATTTTAGGTATTAAATATATTCTTAATATTATATTCTATATATACTTTTTATATCTTAGTTATTACTTTTTATATAGCCACTGCTTTTTCTAGTATAGATAGAATAAAGGGGTTTTACTCTATTATATATAGATATATTTTAAATATAAATAAGATTAGTATAAGTCTATTAGAACTAGTAGTATTATTAATAGCTTTAATAGCTATTTATAGTAATAATTTAGAGATTATATCTAATATTTTATCTTATATAATAAGATAGGCGCGATGTAGTATAGTATAATAATATTTAATAGTACTAATTAACTAATAAGCTTTAATAAATATATTAATAGTTATAATTCTAATTATTATAATAGACTAAGAGAATTTCTTATTTATAAAATTCTTACTAGTATTAATTATTATAAAATCTAGAGATTTTAGATATATATTTATCTAGATAGTATATAGTATATTCTATATAATTTTAACACTAATATTTAATAACTAGTGTATAGTATTATATTAAATTACTTTATTAATAATATATAGTATAGGTTGGCCCTTAATATATATAATATTAATAATAATTAAATAGTTAAAGTGTATATTACTTTATATAGTAAATCTAAATTAACTAAAAGATTTTTTATAAATCTAATAATAATAATAGAAGCTTTAAATATATTTTAATACTTTAGTATTTATATTATAGCTAGTATAATTTAATAATTAGAATAAATACTTAGTTAAAAAATACTTAAATTAGTAATATAAGTAGTATAATTTAATATTTATTAAAAAGTATAAATTCTTATTTAATATTTTTATAATATATAATTTAAAGCTATAATTTTAAACTAAGAATAGATAGTTAAAGTAGTATATTATTAAAAAAAATACTTTCTAGTTTAATCCTATTAAAATATTATAAATATTATTAAAATATACCTTTAGATGGTTGATATGGACGAGGCACAAAAAGCTGATGCAAATGGAATATGATTGATGATAGAGAACGGAGATACGCTCTGGACTCTATAAACTATCTGAACTAGCTATGGGTGGTTAGACTATGGGAGAACTAATTACTTCTAGTAATAGAGTGGTAGAACTTATATCTAATATATATTAAGTCCTTTTTAAAGAAAAAAGACACTATCTATAGTATTAAAAAAAAAGTATAAGTATTAGCTAGCTAGTAATATAAAGAAGATAAGTAGATATAATAATATAATTATAAAATAAAAAGGAATATATATAACTAAAAAAGATTCTAAGTAATAAATACTATAGTATAAAAAACTTTTAGGATATTATATAAAGAGATGTAATTATAATAAGTAGAATAGAGTTAAGGGATATAAAGATATAAGAATTTTAGTAATAATATAATAAAATATAATCTAAAAGATATAAGAGAACCTAAAAGATGCGCTAAAATATATAAAGAACTAAAAGATATAAGAAACCTAAAAAATATTATTATAATGAGCGTGTAGTTAAGTTATAGGCGATAAATAAGATAGCTTTTCTAGCTATATTCTAAATGATAGTTAAAGAAGAAAAAATAATAAAGAAAAAATAATATAATATTTATCTAATATTAAAAATTATATTTTAAAATTCTTTACTAGCTTATAGTTTATTTAGACAATATTAGCCTCTATTAAGAAATTAAAGTAATTATTTTATCTATATTCTATTTATATTTAATATTATTAAGTATGTCTTAGTTATTATTGAGGGTATATAGTTAGTTATTATTGATCTTTAAAAAGTAAAATAAATAAAGAATAACTATATTAGTTATATACTAATTAAATAAGTAAATATTATTAAATAATTATAGAAGCTAGATCTTATATATAATTTTCTTTTTAAGTTTCTTAAGGCTTTTGAAGCTACTAAATAAATGAATATATTAAGAATAATATATATTAAATTTATAGATTTTATTATTTTATATAAACTACTTTACTTATAGATATTTAAAAAATTTGTTAGTCTAGTCTTTAGGGATATTATTTAAATCATAAATAAGTTTACAGTATATATATTTTATAAATTAGTTATAAATATTTTTAATTTTTAAGATATATTTTTTTAGAATCTTAGATTTACTATTAAGCTAGTCTAGATGAATTTTAGCTTATTTATTTAATTTAAGAAAAGTAATATATAAAATTTTAATTACTATATTAAAAATTTTACTAGTTAGATATATATACTTTTATTACTTTTAAATATAATATTTTTTATTTTAAGTAGAATTATTTAGTTAAATTTTTATAATTTTCTCTTCTTTTTTGTTATATAGATATAGATTATAATAGATTATTCTATTAATATTACTCTTTGCAGCGCTCTTCTGTAGGAATAGAATATTAAAGATAATATTATTATTATAGATTTTCTTAATTTAGTTTTAGACTATTATATCTGCTATAAGATTCTACTTTAGATGTATCTATTTATAGTAGACTTAGAAATATTTATTTATACATTTCGCATTACTTATATTAAGTTTTATAATATAATACGCAATCTCTTTCTAATTATATATTATAATATTAGTAGTAGTAGTAGAGCTTATTTAAGTAAAGAGTAAAGTATATTTTATTAATTAAATAATTAAAATAAGAAAATAAATAATATTAATAATATATAATAAAAGAAAATAAAATAATGCTATAAGAATATTATAATAATAAAAAGTAGTAATAAAAATTTTTAATATATTTACTAGATTTTTAGTTGATCAGGGAATAATATCCACAATAAAAGCATTAATAAGGTAATAAAAGAAAAAAATCTAGAGATATAATAAATAAAAAGTAGTTATAAAATAAGATAAAAAAAAGAATAAAAGAAAGAAAAAGAAATTATTTAATAATTAGAAAAATTATATAACTATAAAAATAAATAAAAGATATTAATAAGAAAATAAAAGAAATAAAATATAAAATTAAAAAAAATAAGAAATAAGTAAAAACTATTAATAAAAAAAATCTATTCTTTTATTATAAAAAAAATATAGAGATAAAATAAAATATAGAACTTTAAAAAAACAGGTATATAGAATATAAATATAGAATATAATAAAGTACTATAAATAAGTAAAACTAGAGAATAAAATATTAAAAAAAAATAGAATCTAGATATAATGAAATAAGCACTTAAATATAATAATAAAAGATATTAAGTATAGTATAAACTATAAATTAACTAATTAAATAAGTATAGATAAGGTATCTAGATCTAAATATAGAATTAAGTATATAATATTTTATAGACCTAAAAAAATTAAAAATTCTATAACTATTAATTAGATACTTAAAATAACTAAAAGAATTAAAATTCTAGAATTTAGTAGACTTAGTAGCTAGGGGTATATAGTAATATTTAGAATTTTTTAGAATATTTATATAGTAATAATATAAGAAGGTATAGTTATATATATAAAATATACACTAATAAGACTCTTTAAAATAATTTAAGAATAATAAAAGCTATAGACTTTTTTAAGAATTATTTTTAATACTTTTTTAAATCTATTATGCTTACTTTTTATTTTAGCTAGTAGTGGTATAATATCTTAAGCTTATTTATATATAATAATAATTTTAAATATATTAATATCTAAATCTTTTATCTATATATTTTTATCTATACTAAATCTAGTCCATTAAATCTAATATTCTATTATAGGCTAAAAACTATATCTTTTTTTTATAATTCTTTTATCTATTATTTTTTTTATCTTTTATTATTTAACACCATCGTCATCGAGCGAAATCGGTTCGGTAGGGAATAGTAGATAATTAAAAGAATTAAAATATAAATAGGATTTAAATATTATAATAAAAAAAATATTATTAATTTTCTATTTAGATAGTATTTTAAGTTAGTAAATTAAATATCTAATTTATTAAATAACTTTATAGAGTCTTAAAAATTATTATTATAACTTTTTACTTAGCTTTCTTTATTCACCTTTTCTTAAGTTAGTAGGAATATTATATCTATAATCTAGTTAAATTAGAATTTAATTATCTAGAGTATAGACTTTCTATATATATAACTTATTATAAGCGCGCTTTATATCTATTATAGTTAAATAAATTAATTTATATATATTAATTCTTAATAAAAAGTCCTAAAGTAGATAATAAGAATTAATAAGAATTATAATATTATTAACTTTTATATTAAAAATAATTTTATAGATAGACTACCTACTAGGTAAACTTAATATAGAATTTATAATATATTATAAAAAAGGTAGTATTATAGACTAAAATTTAGATTTATCTAGAGTATTAATTAAGTAATAAAAATAAATTTTAGTAAATTAATTTATCTATTCTAATTACCTATCTATTTATAGATAATATAATAATAAGAAAAATAATTTTATACTAAATCTCTAGAAAATAGTTTTCTATATATTTAAAAGGAACTTCCTATTATAATTAAAAATAATTTAATATAAAATTCCTTAATTATTTTTAAGTAATTAATTAATTAATATATTAATCTATTCTCTTGCGGACTAAATGACTAGATTAAAAATAAATATTTTACATTTTAAAAACTTATAAATAATTATTAAGACTATATTAAAACTAATATTTAACTCAGACAAACATAGAATGAAATTAATTATTATAGTATAAAAAGGAACTATAGATATAATAATTAATTAAATAGAATTAAACTATTAATATTAATAAATTTTATTATAAAGGTAATCTAAATAATACTAAATATACTCTTTTATATATTTTAAATAATTATAAATTATAATATTATTTAAGTAGAATATTAACTTCTTAACACTATTATAGCTTATGATGTTATAAGCTGTCTACAACATATCTTTGATTAGTAAGTCTAGAATATATAAATGCTCCTTTAGATCAAGCTTTGACGTATTAACAGAATAGAGTAAATTATTTTAAATAATATATAATAGTAGATTAGCTTTCTTAATTATATTTAAAAGATTATTATTTTTAAACTATTTAATTACTCTAGAGAGAATAGGATTAATTAAATAAGCTTTCTTAAGCTTATTCTTATATTTAGATATAATATTAATATAAGTTCTAGAATAGACTAGATTAGGGTTAATATTAAAGAAATTAAGATTTCTAATATTATTATAAAAAATATTAACTAAATTTAGAGTGTTTAAATTCTTAATATTAGATTTAATATGGTCTAAGTCTAACTGTGATAATATATTAGTGATAATATTCTATTTTTTAGACTTATAAATAAGAGTAATATTAAAATACTAAATAAACTATGAAGTGTTAATTAACTAAAGATTAGATTTTTTAATTAATATTATATTAAGCGTTGTCTGCTGCGCAATTACAATTATAGCTGAATGGTTAGTATAAATAATTATTAGTTTTTTTATATTTTTTATAATGTAATGTAGCTTTTTTAAAATCTAAATAAAATAAATAATTTCTAACTTTATAGACTAATAACATTTTTCTATATTAGATATATAACGGCTAAGAAATAGAATAGACTAAATATTATTATAATTAGTTAAATTTTTAGATAATTTAATTAATTTTATTAAGCCTAGTCTGGCTGCTTGATTTATATTAATATTATTTTTTAAGTGATAAATAAATATTCTAAAGTCTATCTTATATATATCTAAGTTGATATATATCTGTTAATTTGGAGACAAATAGTATAAGAAGGAAAGATTTTTAAAATATTAATATATAATAATAAAGATAGTAAGCTTATCTAAACTAAAATTAATAAAAGAAGTTTTTTTTATAAAAATCTTATATAGATTTCTAGTAATTAGAGTAGTTTTTAATAATAATATTTTATAATCCTCTAAAAATATAATAACTTTTATGAAACTAGGAATAATAGATTTAAAATATCTAATTATACTAAGCTAAGTTTCTAACATAGATAAGGTTTTTAAAAAGAGAATATTTATAATTATTATAATCTTATTTTATAAAGTAGATAATCTTAATAAGTTAATATAGTAATCTAAAAATTTTATAGATAGAAAAGTGATAAATACTTTAATTAGATTAAATAAAATATTATTATTCTTAAACTTCTTTAGAATAAGATCTAAATATTTTAAATATTCTTCTAGAGTTTTGGAGGAAATAATTATATTATTAATATAAATTTAATAAAACTTCCTAAACTTTTTAAGGAGATTATTTATATAATACTATATATAGACTAGACTATTATAATAATCTATTAGTATAATATTATAATACTCCTAACTATAGTGACTAACTATATAGATATAATAATAGTGGTCCTATTAGACATACTATTAGAAAAATATAGTAATAGTATTAAGTATAGTAATATATTTATAACTATTAAGCTAAATAATAATCTTCTTCTAGTAAGATATTAGATAAATATTTTTTATAGATATCTTATTATTATTATATATATTTATGATTACTCTATTTTTTTAAATAGATCTATTAGAACTATTAATTTATTTCTAGATAATAAAAACTAGAAACTTAGTAGGGGTATAGAATATTATATAACTTATATAGCTCTAGGTATATAATTAGTTATAAACTTTATTAATAATTTTTTTATTATATATATTAGTAGAGTAAACTTTTCTTAATTAATTAATTATCTTCTTCTATTTATCTTTTATAGAAATTAATATCTATTAGTTCTCTAATATATTAATAAAATCTTTATCCTGCTAAATATTATACTAGAGAATTTTGATAGTAAAAATATTAGTAAAATTAGATCTATTATTATAGATAGTAATTCTATTAATAAGAATCTATTTCTTATTTATATCTTTATATATAATAGACTAATTATTTTATTTTTTTATTTTATCTTCTATTATTAGAGCTATTGAAGGGTTAAATAAATAAATATTAATATCTTTAAACTTAGTAATTAAGCTTAAATAAGTTCTTTTAGAAATTATTTAATTAGAATTATAATAGTTCTTTATAATTATCTAATTAAAGTCTTTATCTACTAGATATATTATTAACAAAATCTTCTTATATTCAAATATAAAAATATAATTATAGTTAGTATGTAGCTTTTTAGAGACTTTAATAGGGATTGTAATTACTTTATTTATAGGCATATAAATTTTTTATTAAGTAAATATAGGCTTAGATATTATATTATGCGATTAATTCTTAGAATAGATAGATAGTGGGATTCTTATATTATTATAGGATTAGATAACTGTGTAGAGTTTTTTTATAGTAAGTATTAGATTAATCTTATTATAATCTAGTGCATTAATTCTAAAGATTATATTTACTTTAAATTTATTCACTATATATACCTCTACTATTAATCTAAGAATAATATTGTCGCTATTAAGGATAGCTTTAAAATAGATTATAATATAAGCTATTTCTTTTATAAGATACTAGTTAATACCAACTCCATAGATTTTTAATAGCTATTTTATAATGTTTATTTTAGCTTCTAGGTACTGCCTATATAAAAACTGATAATCTATGGTAGTGAGATCTCTACTAGTATCTATATATATATCTTTAGCAATAGTAGTCAGTATTAGTAAGATAGAAATAATAATATAATACCATACTTAAAAAACTATGCCAACTTTTACTTTATTAAACAATTTTCCTTTAGCAAAAATAACTGGTCTATACAGTGATAAAGTGGAAGTTATTTTAAAGTGATTTATATTAGTAGATTAAGCGAGCTAAGCAGATTTAGTTTTATCTAGAGATAAAATCTTTCCTTTATAAGAGAGAAGATAAGTGTGAAGTCTATTATTAGAAAAAAAATCTTTAAGATAATTTACATAAGTGAAAATTAGAGAGATATAATACTAATAATTATAACTATATAAATTATAAATATTATAATAATTAAAGTTATCTTTACTATTATTAAAATCACTTTTATAACTATAAGCTTTATTTAAAGTAAGTCCAGCCATATAATAAAAGCCTTTTAGATAGCTTTAAGTAAAATTATTAAACTTATTTACTATAATCTATTCAAGGTCTTCTTATTCTATAATAAAAGAAATCAAGGACTCTAGAAATCTAGATATATAAGTTAAATCTATATAGTATATAGAGATTATAGAATCTAAATTAAAATATAATAAATTTTTATTACTCTATATAAATTTTAATTAATTTAATAAAAAATTTTAATAATCTTAACTATTACTTTAATTTTAAGTATTAGATGGATTAGCGCTATATTAATTATATTATAGTATATATTAAAATCTTTTATTCTACTCTAAAGAATTTTCTTAGTAATAATTTAATTTCCTAAAAGGCTTTTAGTATAAGTTAAGAGGATATTATTATTAATTAATATATTAAGAATACTCTAAATGTCTATAACTATTAAAATTATTATCTTAATAATACTTTAAAAAATAGCTTAAAGAGTAATTTATACTCTATTTAGTATCTCTAGAAAACTTTTAAAACTAATATAGCTAAAAAGCTTTCTTCTAAATAATCTATTATTTATTTATATCTTATATCTAATTAGTAATTATAGTATTTTTATTAGATAAGTCTATATCTTATTTAAAAGTAGGATTAAGCTTTATTTATACTTATTAAAGCTGTGCTAAAGTTTCTTTAATACTAGCTATTTAATAAATATGAATATATTCTTATATATATTCTTTTAAATTTCTATCTATAATAATATCATCTAGATTAAAGAAGATAGTAGAAAAAATTTTCTATACTCTAGTAATATTAGATATAAAGTATTTTTATAAAATTATAAACTATCTAATCTTTAGATCTAGAATAAGCAAATTATTCTATTCAAAGTTAAAGAGCTTAATCTAATATTAGTAAATTATTTCTCTATAAAGTAGATTAATTAACTATATTTAGATAATTAATTCATTTTAGAACTTACTTATTGCACGAGCTAAATTAATAAACAATAAAATATTCTTAAATATAAATTGTTGTCCTAGATTTACAATAGGATTATAGCTAATATAGTCCTTATTCTATAGGTCTAAATAGAAAAGTCTAATTTTTTTAATATTTTATATATTTTTAACTATAATGCTGTCTCCTATATTATAGAATTAATTAGGTATAATTAGTACTATAAATATAGAGATACTTTAATAATAAAATAACTAAGCCTAAAGTACTTAGATAAATTATATTTAAATTTATTAAATTTAATTATTCTACTATTATATACTATCTATACAATTAGTAAGTTAGATAAATATAGTAAGAATTTAATTAAATAGTATACTTATTAAAAAAGATTAAGTTTATACTATTTTAGTTTAAAGGAAATATAGTTATATAAAAAAAAATAATAAATTTAATAATTATTCTTATTAATACTTTTTATCTTTTAGATTAAGAGCTAGATCCTAAGAATTAAAAATATATAACTATAATATATTATTTAGATATTAATCTTCTTTTAGTTCAACCTTATATTTAATAATTATAGAGGACGCTTAAAACTTTAACTAAGACTATAAATAATATAAATTAATTAAATATTTAAGATTTATAAAGTTATTAAAAATAATCTAAATCTTTTTCTAAGTTTAAAAAGTAATATTATTATATAGATCTTTAGTACTAGTAAGAAAATTCTTAATAGTTACTTAAAACTTTAAAATATTAATATACTAGTTTATAGGAATATAAAAAGATCTTTAATAATAATTATATTATAAAAAAACTCTAATATAGTTCTTTATAAAATATTTATATATTAAACTTATACTCTCTAGTATGGTCTAAGTATAGAAGTAGATAAGAAATATATAATTAAATATATTAATAGTTTTAAGTTTAAAATTATTATTATATTATCTATCTTATTTCTAAAAAAATATAAATTGTAATCTAAGAGTAATATATTTGTTATTTATAGAAACAAAGAGTGTTATTTTATAGAGAAATAAAATATCTAAAGAAATAAATATATTTAAATATTACTATTAATATATTATTAGGAGGTAATAATTCCTATTATATAAGTCTAGATACATCATAAATAGTAATTCCTATAAAAAACTTAATTACAGGCTTTTTTCATAACAAGATATAAAAATTAATATTATTTAAAAAATATTAAGAAAAAAATTTAAGAATAAATCTTTTATAGAGACATAAATAATGTAGATATATAATCAATTAATAAAAAAATACAATAATATAGAAATAAAAGAAAGATCTTTATCTCTAATAAAATACTTTTAAGATAAGAATTAATATGCTTAATTAAATTTTATTAAGTAATAAGATAAAAATAAAGCTTTTTAAAAGCTCTAAGAGAAGGATATAGCTAGAGTTATTACTTATAATATACTACTATTTAATATAGATGAGGCACAAAAAGCTAATATAAATAGAATATAATTAATGATAAAGAATAGAGATATGCTCTAGACTCCATAAACTATCTAAACTAGCTACGGGCGGTCAGACTATGGGAGGACTAATCACTTCTGGTAACAGAGTGGCAGAACTCGTGTCTGACGCATATCAATGGTCTAAATTATTAAATAAAAATAAAAATAGAATTATTAATTCTAATATATAGAATTATATAATACTAATTAGAATTTTTAAATTAATTAATTCTAGTAAATATAGAAGGTCTTTAAATTTAAATTTAATTTTAATAATTTTTATTATAAATAGTTCTAATATAATCTTTTTAGTAGCTTTCTAGAGAGTAAGAAATTAAATTTATTTAATAATAAAAAATTAAATAGTATTATTATTAATTAATATATCTTAAAACTACTTATTAATATATTAATAGAATAAAATATAGCTCTTAAATTCTTAGTATATTAATATAGGTATAGTAAGCTCTAATTAAATTATTAAATTAAATTATATAGATATTAATAATAATTCTAGAGTATAATTTATAATATAGTTTATTAATTTAGTAGTTAATACTTTCCTAAAACTTTTATATAAATTAGAATCTATTATAAAATATAAAGTTAATATATTTTCTAATATTTTAATTCTTTCTAGAATATTTATATAGAAATTTAATAGGAGCTATTCTTCATACTCTATAATATATTAGATAGTTTTATTATCTAAATATTAATATGCTCTTTAGTATAATTTATTATATTTTTTAGTATTATAATTTATTAACTAACATTCTTACTTCTTATAAATATAGTAATATTAATTAGTATAATTATTAAAATAAAAATAATTTAGTACTTATCCTTTATATAATAAATATAACTAATATCTATAATAATAATAATTAATATAATAAGCTTTATTACTAGAGATTAAAATTAAATTCTATAAGATATAATATATATCTTAATATTAATTTATATTTATATAAAAATTACTAATTAGATCTAGTATAGTATTTAAAGATCTTCTAGTTACTATTTAATATATAAAATATATATATATTACTTTAATAATCTTACTCTAAAGATAAACTAGAGTGTAAAATTAAAAATCTAATAAATAGATTAAATTTTATAGATTTTAAATTATAATTTTAAGATATTAAAAAATATCTTTATTAGAATTATTATTAATAATCTATTAAAGCATAATATAGAATTATTTATATTTAATAATATAATAATATTCTTCTTCTTTAAAATATTTATATATTATTTTAGTAGAATTAGTATCTTATTATTTCTATATATATTATTATAAGTAATAATAAGTAAAGGCTTAGCTATATAATATAATAAAGAATACTAGCTAGTATATTTTTTATATATATAATAAATAAATATAGTAGTAATAATCTTAAAAAATATCTAGTTTAAAATTAAATAAATTATTATTTTTTTTATACTTTATATCTTCTATATAGAGCTTTAATAAAGATATTAATCTAGATATAATTTATATAGTTCTAAGGCTTTTAATAGAGGTTAATATGATAATATTTTTAGAAATATAAGATATAAAGCTTATATAAACTAGAATAAAAGTAATATTATATAATAGTTCTAAGATTAATTTTAATCTAGTATTATAGAGATAATATAGAATAGTTAATATCTTAGAAATAATCTTTTTTAGTATTAATTTATATTTAGACTTCTTATATATTAATATTAATACTTTAAATTAGTCTTATATAATATCTAAGTTAATATTTTTATATATTTTTAGATAATAAATAATATTTTTTTTTATTTATTGCTTTGGTATTAATTTTTTATATATAGAATAGATATTCTTAGTAATATTACTAGGGTTTTTGGTGCTAATATACACACTATTTATATGTAGGTGTATAATTAATTAATATAAATATAAAAATAAAGCTTTTTTAAAATCTTTAAAGCTTTATTTTTTAAAATTTTACTTAAATATAGTTTATAATAGGATATTATATATATTCTTATATAAGATATATTTTATAAGAATATAAGCCTTAAGCGTCTTACGGTTCTTTCCTTCTGAATTAAAATTTAAATTAGTGAGGTTCAGTGCCATTATTGTTCTTGATAATTAGAGATTTAATATTAAAGATAGTAGATAGTTTATAAATAAGCTAATATATATAAATTAGAGATTAGAATAGAGGTTTAATCTATATATTAATTAATATTAGTTTATCTGGTTTAAGATTAGCTTAATTAGATTAGAAAAGGCTAGTCCGACAAGCCTATAAAGTAAGGCACAAAAGGGTTAATATTTGATTCCTAATTTATATCTGATTTCTATGAAAGGGGGGTGCCGGGGGTTTGGCGATATATAAACAACGCGTACGTGCTTCGGTAAGGAATAACTATTCCCCGAAGCACGTACGGTAGGTGCGGAGTTGCTAGATGCCGGGGTCAGATATCTGGTGTTGATAATGACGTTCCGACAATTACTATTAATTACTATAGCTACCCTATCTACTTACCCATACGTTTTTATTAACTACAAATTTGCTTACAGAATTTCTTATATCTGATTTACTATTACACTATAATATTTAATTTACTGTGTATTATATGCTGTTGTAAAGCTTCAAATTGTAAATATTGTAAATGCTTAAAATTGTGCAATCAGGTGGGCCCGTGCATGAGGCGGTAAGGGACGTATTCTACTTTCTTTCTAGACCGAAAAGAATCATTATTCAACACACGGAACACATTCGCGATCAACTCACGACCATGCTGATCGGTATATGCGGTGGTAGGTGCTGATCTTTTCCAATCCACCCGAGCTGTCTTGTTCTTGCACGTACATGCTGATTCCGTCAAGGCATATGCGCCGGGAAGCATGCCATCGCCGAGTATCTTATCCGCGAGCAAGGGTTTGAGCTACTGCAATTAGCAACCAAGAATCCGTTACAGGTATCGAATGAATCGAAAGACCCAGTGCGTTTGGAAGACTCCGAGAGGGAGAGGTTGCCGAGTCGTAAAGACGAGACAATTTTCGAGACCGTGGATTCGTTGCTTGAGTTCGTCACGAAACATTGGACAGGTCGCTGGGTGACAACAGATATCTGGGATCACACAACCTTGGATAGACTCCTACAAAGGCCATTCTTCTTGCTTGTGAGCGTAGATGCTCCGGTCAGCCTGAGATGGCGACGATTTCGAGACAGGTGAGTTGGGAACAACCACCGGCAATAGGAGACCATGCCCGTCTCACAGATTTTGCAGGTGTACGCCCCAGAAAATAAGTCCGCCGGATCTTGAAGAGTTCGTTCTGTGGAACGATAGGCATTTATATGATAGGGAAATCGGCCGAGCTTATCTCACAGACAGAGCGCAGGTCCGCTTGTTCAACGCTTCGTCATCGTTGGTAGAGCTACACGCAGCTTTGGAGAAATTGGATTTATCGAACGATGAACGATTACGGCCGACATGGGATCAGTACTTCATGCAATTGGCATCACTTGCCGCGCAAAGAAGCAATTGTATGAAGCGACGAGTAGGATGTGTCATTGTTCGAGACCGTCGCGTTATCAGCACTGGATACAATGGAACCCCACGCAACATAACGAATTGCAACGAAGGAGGATGTAGGTGGTTTCCCTTGATCTAACAAAATGTCACGGGCTCTAAATTTATAGGCCCTCGATGCAATCGCGGTGAGGGTGGAGGCGCCGGCCTGTCGACATGTCTGTGTATCCACGCCGAGGAGAACGCCCTTCTAGAGGCCGGCAGGGACAGAATCAGAGAAGGTGCAATATTGTATTGTGATACGTGCGAACTCTGGAGTACTTCACAGCATTTCATATCCTGAGGCTAACTACTTAATAGGTGTCCCTGTCTGACTTGCACTGTCAAAATAGCGCAAGTCGGCATCTCCGAAGTCGTGTACTCGAAGAGCTACAACATGGACAAAGAGGTAGGTATTCTTGGATCCTCGCTAACGACTCTCCATGCTCATCAATTTACATAGAGCGCGGCGATTCTCAAAGCTGCTGGTGTCCAACTCCGCCAATTTTCTCCGGTAGGGCTCCAAGAAGAGGTGCTGTGAATAGTACTGACATTGAGCAGCCTCCGAATGGGCTAACATACCTTCAAACCCCTGAGCAAACTGAAACACTGCCTACTTTGTAAGCTTATTGACGAGCGTGATTCGTAGTGTTGCGCCAACGGTGCCCTTCGGAAGAGGTGAGAATATAAAATTCTCTTCTGAGTCACTTTAAATAAGGAGAATCAAGTCACGAGCGTCATGCAACCACCCCTCGAGTTGCTTTCGTTCTTAGTGAATCAGCGAAGGAAAATATCCTGTCAACGCGTTCGTTTTGGTAGATGAAGATGCTCCCCTCTGATAGGTGGCATGCTTCCGGAGAATGTGGTGGGTCTCCCTAAAATATTCACTGAATTCTCAAACAAAGTAAGATTTTGTACGTTCTTTTTGATGACCAGTCAATTCATCAGAGAAGCTTCAAGATTCTGCACCCCATTAGAGATCGACTACCGTACGCAGAGTCTCGTGTGCTTGTTGAGCGTTTGAACTCAAGACTTTCCGGCTTCGGCATTCCCCTCAATCAAAATTTGTAGCGGGAGGACAAAAACTGTATGACTCACCCAATTATGAGGCCTGCTCCCCCTATTAATAGGAGCTCTTGCCCAATGTACAGAATTGACTCATCTCAGAAGCTCAACATTTAGATTTGAAAAGGCTCAACAGTTATGCCTTCTGTGCACCTGTTGGACTATGTGGCGGGGAACGTCAGGTCCTTGGTAAACGCAATCAACAAAGTCGGTTATGATGTGGAATGGATCAAATCCCCAGAAGAAGTTCGCAATGCAGAGGTGAGCACTATCCCTGGATCAATTGAACCATGCACGATCGACACTTACCGAAATCGTAGACATTGATCTTACCCGGAGTGGGACACTTCGGCCATTGTCTTTCTCAACTCTCGGCTGGTGGCTTTTTAGAACCCATCAAAGAGCACATCGACTCTGGCAAACGTTTCATGGGTATTTGTGTTGGTTTGCAGGCCTTGTTTGAAGGCTCAGAAGAAGATCCTCAGACCCCTGGCTTAGGCGTGATCCCCTCGCGCTTACGCAAGTTTGACGACTCAAGGAAAAGTGTGCCACATATTGGATGGAATTCTGCCAAAACAAACCACAATGAGGCTTCTCAATCCTCTAGCATTTACGGATTGCGGGAAGAAAGCAAATACTACTACGTCCATTCTTATGCAGCGCCTTATGAAGTCGGTGTTCTAGAGAAGCAAGGCTGGTCGATAGCCACTGCTCGTTATGGAGAAGAAGAATTCATTGGAGCTATAGCACGTGGTAACGTGTTTGCGACACAGTTCCATCCCGAGAAGAGTGGACAGGCTGGATTGCGCACTCTCCGTGCTTTCTTAGACGGACAGCTTTCAGAGAAACAGGAAATTTCTTTGGCCCCAAGCGAACGAAGAGATGGATTGACTAGAAGAGTAATTGCTTGTCTCGATGTACGCACAAACGATCAAGGCGATTTGGTTGTCACGAAAGGAGACCAGTACGACGTCCGGGAAAAGAGTGCCTCTGGTAGCGAAGTCAGAAACCTGGGGAAACCAGTCGATATGGCCAAGAAATACTACGAGCAAGGAGCAGATGAGATCACATTTCTCAATATAACGTCTTTCCGCAATTGTCCCCTGCAAGATTTACCGATGCTGGAAATTCTACGGCGTACATCAGAGACGGTTTTTGTGCCGCTGACAATTGGAGGCGGTATTCGAGAAATGACAGACACCGATGGCACTCAAATATCGGCCTTGGAAGTTGCGAAGATGTACTTCCAGTCCGGTGCTGATAAGGTAAGTATAGGCTCTGATGCCGTGATCGCTGCGGAAGAGTATTATCAGAATGGGAAGCAACTTTCGGGGAAGACCGCCATTGAACAGATCTCTAAGGCATACGGAAACCAAGCCGTTGTTGTTAGTGTCGACCCCAAACGGGTCTACGTGAGCGGCCCTGAGGCAACAAACCACCACACCATTAAGACGGCATTCCCAGATGCAAGTGGACAAGACACATGTTGGTACCAATGCACTATCAAGGGCGGCAGAGAAATGCGCGACATTGATGTTCGACAACTCGTGCAAGCCGTCGAAGCCATGGGCGCTGGCGAAATCCTCTTGAACTGCATCGACAAAGATGGAAGCAATAGCGGCTTTGACCATGAACTGATTCAAGACGTTAAAAATGCTATCAAGATTCCAGTCATTGCTTCTAGCGGGGCTGGAAAGCCAGCGCACTTCGAGGATGTCTTTGCGAAGACCACGACTGATGCAGCACTAGGAGCCGGAATGGTGAGTTCTACGTCTTAACTTCCCATGGGACTGCTTAAGAGACGTTTCTGACATGCATCACAGTTCCACCGAGGAGAGTTCACGGTCGATGATGTCAAGAATTATTTGATGGAAAAAGGATTCCTGATCCGAAGGCCAGAATATGAGTAATTGACGCACGTTATGGGAGTTTGGAAATTATAGTTAGATCAATTGAAAAGTGTTACTATTAGAAGACACTTAGTTAGAGCCAATGAAGAATGAGATAATTCCGACACCGGTCCTAATCACACCCTAGGCCTGATGCGGAACGGCCACGTGACAGCCTCTCAAACTCAAACGTCGTCGGTCACTCGACTTCCTTCTATCTAATTTCTCATCATCATCATCATCGTCATCATCGAAACCACCACCATCCTTGCCCCTCTCTTTTCTCTTCACTTAAAAGCCTCACTGCTATACACTTCTTTGCACTTCCACCTCACTTCAACTCTTGCGATTGTTCCGCTGATCATCTGTGGAAGCCTGGCAGCTCTCTCGACCTTGTCGCAATCCGCGCACAATTCGCCACCTCGCTCTTCTACCTTTCTTCGCAACTTTATTTTGTTCCAGTTCTGTTGACTTGACAAGTCCCTGTTCGAAGCTGTTTCGGATGGAGTGAGTTCGCTGGGCCTATACGTTTCACTGAAGAGAATCAGGCTTTGTGGAGGCTCTGAGTGTTGTTTGTACACAGGAATTCTACACCCTTTAATGTAATCCAGTTTCTGTTCTCTTGATCTCATACCACATACAAACAGAGAAGTGTGTCAAGTTCTGAAGGAAAGAAAAAGAACATCATTCTTTGTCGATAGATAACAAGACGGTCTATTTGACATACTTCAAGTTTTCTCTCTCTAATAATCCTACATGCAAAGGGTCCTTCCGACCGCTTGACAACTGACAAAACCACCCATCCACAACTTCAGCATTATCTGTACTCGGCATACTTGGTTTTGTTTTATCTTTTTGCTACCAACTATCAATATCTCGACATCTGAAGCGACACGAACACCATGGCGTCGTCTGTGCATTTCAAATTCAAGTCACAAAAGGAACCTTCAAGGGTGACCTTTGACGGTACAGGAATATCGGTTTTTGAACTCAAACGTGAAATAATCAGTCAGAACAGGTTGGGTGACGGCACTGATTTCGAATTGTCGATCTACAATGAAGACACCGGGGAAGGTATGTTTGAAATCGCGAAAAGTTTCGCTCTCGCCCTTTTAGACTCAAAGTATTCAGTGACTAACGATTATTGTAGAATATGATGATGACACCGCTATAATCCCCCGATCGACCTCCGTCATAGCACGTCGACTACCGGCAGCGCGGCCTGGCAAGGGAGGTGCCGCACGTTATGTATCCGGTAAAATGCCTGTGACCGCTCGCGGTTCCGCGCGCCCAGATCTACCGTCTGCAGGCCGAACTACATCAGGCGCTGGCCCTGTGGGCCAAAACTCGATACCAGGGCTAGACAGTGCGCAAACCGAAGATGAGAAGATTGACGCGTTGTTCAATCTTCAAGCCAACCAGTGGAGAGAACAGCAACAAGAAATGGCAAAGTAGGTTTATCTTTCCCTATCTAAGAAACAATTTGAAACTAACTAGACTCACAGTGCAACCCCAGTCGCTTTCGGAAGGGGCCGCGGCAAGCCTCTGAATGTCCCAGATCACCCACCACCCCCGGGATACCTTTGCTACCGGTGCAGAGAAAAAGGACATTGGATCCAAGCATGCCCGACGAATAATGACCCGAACTTTGACGGCAAATATCGAGTCAAGAGGTCTACTGGCATCCCGCGATCACTACAAACAAAGGTAGACAAGACGACGGCTATGGCGATGGATGGATCTGCCGAAGATTTGAAGAATTCGGGTGTTATGGTCAATGCCGATGGCGATTTTGTTATTGCCCAACCAGATAAGGCTGCATGGGAGTTGTACCAGGAAAAGGCAAAGGCATCTGCTGCTGCCGCCGCGGAAGCTGCTGCTGCTGAGGGGAGCAAAGAACTTCAGGCTAGAGGAATAGAATGTCCAATTGACAAGCGCATGTTTTTGGAACCTACAAAGACACCTTGCTGCAATCGAACATATTGCAATGACTGTATTACTAATGCTCTCATTGAAAGTGATTTTATTTGTCCTGGTTGTTCAACTGAAGGTGTATTATTGGACAATTTAACAGTTGACGATGAAGCAGTTGCCAAGATCAAAGCATTTGAAGCTGAAAAGGCCGAAGGAAAGAAGGAGAAGGAAAAACAGGATGGCATTAAGGAAGCTCTTGTCGTACAAGAAGAAGAGCCGAAATCTAGAAGTACCTCTGTGAAGCCTGTCGATACAGCTGCTGCTGTGTCTTCGCCTGGCACTCAGAGCATTACAAGCACGAGCCAGAGCAAGAAAAGAGGTGCAGAAGATGAGCCCGAAATCGAGACTACCGCAAGACCTAACTCGTCGGCATCTTTCAAGAAGCAGAAAGCCGACGACATTAAGGAATCGAATGACGAACAGGGAGACGCACAAACACAAAACACCACTTCCGAGAATAATGACAGCAATAACAAGCCTAATAATATGATGCCGTTCCCAATGAATCCCCAAATGCCTATCCCGAATGCTGCATTTCCACAAATTCCAGGTATGCCGCCGATGCCATTCGACAATAACTTCATGAACCCAATGATGAACCCTATGATGATGCCCATGGGTAATGCCTTCCAAAATCAAGGCTTTAATGGATGGAACCAGATGAATCAAATGGGTGGAAATAACTTCCCTTTCCCAGGCAACGGAATGTTTGGGGACAATTCAATGATGCAGGGAAATAACTACGGACAGTTCAACAATAATTTCAACCCGATGCAGATGGGCCAGGGAGGTCAATACATGTCACAACAACAGTCCGGGTTCCAGCAGGGCGCCGGGATGAACAATTTCGCCAATCAACAACTAAATAATTATAATTACAACAAGGCCGCTGGTAGTAGAGACGACGATAGTCCATACTTCCGCCAGCCTGTGAATCCCCAGCGTCATCAGGCCAGACAGCGCCGCATACGTCCGAGTGATTACCGTGAGCTTTGATGGAAATTCATGTACAATTATTACTCCTGATTTTTTCTTCTTCTCTACTCTCTTTTTGCATTTCTTCTACCGTCAATGCATCTCTTTCGTGGGATGAGCCGACTACTCTTGATAGGTGGCTGATTACTTGTGTGAGTATCGGTATCGTGAGGCTGTGCACTGGCTCAGGGCTCGTTGTACATAGTTTGTCTGCAGGCACAGCGAAGCATTGCATAAATAGTCATGAGAATAGAACAGATTCCAGAATTGAGACATCTCTACAGTAGAATGCGTAAAGATGCGGTGTGAGACTTTCCAATTCATGCCCGAAGTGTATATTAAGTCGAGAAAGGGAGAGAAGAGCGTGGCTTGATTGGGTTCAAAATGTCTTGGACGTCTCTCTGGGTGCTTTGCATGATAGACTCATAGTCCAACAATCAAATATCGTGCTTGTCAGTAGCAGCGATATAATAGGTACTTGGATGCTGTGATCTTTGACTATGCGCCTGGGACGGTAGAAATAGGCTATCCCAGAACAAGCCTAGCGTACTCGGCAACTCAGGACACGTGAGGGAGTGGCAGGCTTACCGCCTACAATGTAATCAACAGCCTCTGTCCGTCTCCTCATCCTCCCCATCTTCCTGCACTCACCATATACTACGTATCTACTCAGCGCCATTGTCCCTCATCGCAAGCCATCGAATACCGCTCTTCTACTCAATTAACAGTATACACACCACCCCTTCTTCAAAATTCTCCCGCAGCATCTCATTCACAATGGAGGGTGAACTCATGAGTGACAGTAGTAACTACTCTAATCAACACCAACTTTCCTTCGGCAGCCATGGCCAAGTCAGTATCCTGGCCAGCTGCTATATGGCCACAACTGGCTCGGAGACCGTAAAAGGTTTTCACTACTGCACTCCCAACGGGGCAGGTATGTCCATCAGCCGACTCTCTTGGACTGATCCATAACCCTCTCGAGTTAACATATCCTATCTTCTAGGAGCACAGTGGTATGCCTGAGGTCCCTTCGGGGCCTGATTCACGCATGACAAGTCCTCCCCACAATGTCTCGACCAGCATTCCCGCCGCAAAAGAGGATATGTGGTCGAGACATAAAGCACCACGAAATAATATCGACAGTATTATTCGAGGGGAGGCAGCGCAAACCATTACGGAAGAGTGTGAGAGACTTTTCTGCGACACGTTGTCCGCCATGTTCCTTGGTGAGAGGAACCGCAGACACCGAACGTCGCTGGTGATGGGTGCGTTACAGCAAAATGTCCGGCCGGAAAACCGGAAACCATTGCGCCAACGAGACATCGAAGCTTATCTCGAATTGTGGGACTATGCCAACGATGCCATTTACCGAGGGTTCGTAGTTGATGGCTGTGGTCAAAGAACTTTGTTCGTCTTCCTTGACAGCCAGGCGACCAGCCATGGCATCAAAACTGCGTAAGTTCTTCGCTACCTGCTTTTGTTGATCAATTCGTTGACATATTTGGTGTATCAGCCTGCTTTCTCTTTTTGAGCTAGCCGAAGTAGAAGCCTTTGAATGCAGCCAGATCATCGCTTGCGTACCACGCTCGGAAGACCCGTTGGGCAGTGGTATCGTACGAAACCTGGGTTGGTGCGGGTTTTCTTTGACAAGTCTCGACTCTTGGATACCGCCGGGTAGCGGCGGAATAGCACTAAGCGACAGATGGCTGTTTCTAGCTGCTCAGGTATAAGAACGATGGCAGCTAGACCATGAGTCTACAAATGATTAACCATGATTTCTCCTTATGTCTTTGCACTGGTAGCTCTGCTAATTTGTGAGCTTTCTTAAAAGCTCAAAAGTCTTTCTCAATTCGTGTGTGATGCGCGTATGAGACAGCATGCATCCCTTTGTTTCCAGGTCATTTTCCATTACCTTTTTTATTTCTACCTTTCTAGGATACTCTCTTTGCTTAATTCCAAACCTAAGGCGTTTCTCAATTCTGTATTGTGTGTGCAGATGGTTCAGCTACAAATTAAATGGATCACTTGATACTTTGTGCATGTGACGATCTACACTGATTAGATAAGGCATCCAGCACGTAGTTAGTGACGTCGGCAAAAGCATTTGGGCATGACTACTTTTTCCCCTCATTCCTTCCTCCTACATCCTCCTTTCACGTTCTGTCTGCTACATCAACTTGATTTATGAGTAGGTTGTTGGCTGCTATAATGACGCATAGATAGCTAGATGAAGTTGTCGCAAGCTGTTCTTGCTATACAGGTTGCCCCGGTCACTTGGCCTATCGATCTAAGTCACCGCTTCGTGGTACTGCATCATATCGTGGAGAAGGCGGCAGGCATTCATTACAAACCAAATTCTGGTCATAGCTGATCCAGATGCCTCTTATCTCCATCCCAGCATTCCCAACCTTCCTCATCCCATCTTCATCATTCCCCAGACGACAGAAGAAAGCACCCGAGAGCCATGATGTCGTGGACAATTCATTAGAAAATGCAAAACGTCCGCACCCTTCCGAGAATAATCTTCAATCCTCACACTTGTCCTATATTCGATGCGCGCGCTGCGGAGCCCATGTCTGCCATACATCTCAGATAGTTAGCAAGGGCTTCACAGGCCGGCATGGTCGTGCCTATCTCGTCTCACCTACAGACTCTTCCTCCTTGAATGGATACCAGCAGATCAGCAACACCGCTACCTTGCCAAATACAATTACTCAAAGGGCTGTTCCCCGCCAGCTAGTTACCGGCGCTCATACAGTCGCTGACTTCAACTGTATCATCTGTGGCAGTGTGCTAGGATGGAAGTACATTGCGGCAGAGGAAGAAGCTCAGCGATATAAAGTTGGTAAATATATTATTGAGACAAAGCGGATTACGACTTCTTCGTGCTGGGATTTTCAGGATGACTTCCCGTCACCTACGTCGCCGGATGGTCTAGCTTCGTCGTTGCCTTCTGCTGCCAGTGATGATTACTCTTCGGATATCGAATTTGATAGTCAGGATGAAGACGAGTGCGAGGATCTCTTTGCTGGTGTCTGGAGTCCGGGGCTTGCGAGACGAAGACGGGCTCGGAAATTGACTCGGAAGTCATGATATAAATACTAAAATCGCCGGGCGCGATTAGAGCAGTGCCCTGTATACACTTCACGAGTAGGATACGATGCGTTACTTACTTCCTTCGATACCCAGCAATAATATTAACTAATCAACGTTGTTTTTTTTTGGGCTTGGACATATGTATGTAGTCGTTCTTGGCTTTACATCTCTTCTCATTACACTTTATTCTCAAACGCAATGACATTTTCACAAGCTTCTCGAGGTTGTTGTAATAAACCGTAGAATCTAACAGACCAAATATCTAGTCTCAATTTCTATCGTACAACAAAGGTATCATAAATCCACACATAGCAAGTAACCAATCAAACTGGATCTTCAGTCTTCGCTCTTTTTGTCCCTTCTGGCTCCTCTACAGTGTCAAGTTGCCTCTTTGCGCCTGATGAGCTTGGCTGTGTCTTCTTTCTAACCAGTGAAGAAAGATCGTTTGCTTGTTTACTGACTTGATCGAGTGTAGCGGCTTTTTCGGCTGCCGACTTTCCGATGAGTTGTCCGAGGACGCCGTTCAAGGCTTCGATAGCGTTGCTGTCTTCACTAGGGGCGTTGACGGATTCAGGTGGACGGCGGAGATCAATCAACTATACAAAAAAAAATTAGTTGAAGTGTCTGGGGGATATGGAAGGGAGTAGGCTTACCCGTTGTTCCATGTCAGCAACAATCTCTTTGACATTTGCAATCCGCCTCTTGGCCGCGTTGATTTTGTCTTCTCCTTCAATCTCTCCCGTCTCAAGTTTTTTCTCTTCCTGCGCGAGTCTTAGCTTGCAACTATCAATTGCGCTCTGCATGTGTTTTGCGCTCTCTTCTCGCATCGCCGAGTCCACTACTGCAGGCTTTTCCTCCCCATCGTCTTCATCAGGCTGGCTGACCGATGCGAATTCCAGGGCAAGGGAGAGCTTGTAATGACATTCCGAGACTGATGGATCTTCAAATGCATACAGAGTTTCTTTGAGCTCGAGAGCAGCTCTAAGATCTGAGACGGCGTTGACGAAGCTTTCCCCTTCCAAAGAGATCTCGGCTTGTAAATCGTAAATATCTGCAAGTCGTTCTTGAATCTTTCTGACTTCGGAAGGAACGTCCGCTAATTTGCCTTTGCCATTTGAATTTTGTTCCGCGTCTTCCAATTTCTTCAATAGAAGGACTCGTGCGAGATCGAGTACCTCAAAGGCGTTCTCAAAGTCGTCGTCCTCTTCCTCTTCCTCTGCTTGCGCACCATCGCCCTCTTCCTCAGAGTCTGAATCTGCAAAGTTCTCGTCGCCTGTAAACTGGAAAAGTTGGTTTGTTGACTCTGTAGGTTTTTTCGGGTTAAGAGATCCTTCTGCCGTAGAACTCGAGATTGCAGTTTGAATGAGACCGGCTGAGGGCTCCTTTGTCTTTTTGGTAGGTTCGGTCTCTTGTGCTGTCTCTCCTCCAGCGATCTTGGATCCTAGAACGTCGCTTTTGCTAACACCGACGTTGTAGAGGGATTTTCCATAGGCGTATAGTAGGTCGGCATTCTCGACGGACATTTCTCCATTGATCTCGGCTTGGATTTCGGTAGCTTGCGAGTACAGCTCAGCAGCGGCGTTGTAGTCCTTTACGGCATCTTTTGCAGCTGCGCGAGTGACGAGATCATCGAGGCGAGTCTGAAGCTCCACGGTCTCTGGTCCGGTGGGTGCCATGGTCACTTGAAGGTAATGAGCATGCGATTTGATAAGACAGAGGTACTAAAAGCTGAATTTCTTGCAATTTGAATCAAAGGAACGTCTGAGATTGGCGACGAAGATGTGAAAAGCGTATCTAGCAATGTAGGCGCATGATGGGGACAATTAAGACAGACAGAAAGAAGTATGGAGGTGAGCCTCTGGAATAGGTTTAGCACCAAGTGCTTAATTGATATCTGCCCCGCTTGGCTAGAACGCGTCTTCAGAACGCGTCTCACCGTGTCGGAGGGCTAGCTCCAGCTTCACTCTAGCTTCATCAACAGATGGAGATGAGCTATTGATTTCTGATCAGAATGCTAGGATTTACTCTGTGATATCGTTCATTTCCTGCCGCGCATCCTTGCAATTCGCATGAGAACAAGCTCACTCTGCTGGTGGTCGCCTCCGCAATCTGTCTGGTGGTTATATTAGACAAAATGGATAAAATACAGACTCCCAAGATGCCACTGCCAATCCGGGGTGCTGATATCATACCATCATCCTCGCCAGCCTTTGGTACCCCAGCCCGACCAGTCCGTACGGGCAACAGACCAAACACCCTACAAGGAAAATCATCCGTTTTGCCTGTCCTCATCCCGCCGGCGCTGCTTCGACCTTTAGCTTTCAGAACCTTTACGAGAAAACATGACTTGACAATCTCTTCAAACACACTTCAGACTCTGGCCTCTTTCGTTGGCAAGAATTGCGGATCGAGGTGGCGTGACGATGGACTTGCGGAACGGTTACTGGACGAAGTAGCCAAACTATGGCGGAAGAACGGCGGAGGAGTTATCGTGGAAGAGGGCAACGGTGCTTCCATCAAAGCCATTCTTCAAATACTGGAAGGTAACATGTTCAATGGCAAAGTAGTACCTGGAAAATTAGCAGATCAAGAAGATCAACGTGGTAGTCATGCTGGGCTTGTGGGCACCGTTGAAACAGCAAATAGTCATGCTGGAGAAGAAGATGACGAAAACATATCTACGGATCCGAGACGCTACATGAAGATTGTCGATGCTTACGATCAGCCTCGATTGACATATAATCCCGACAAGAAACATTTCGAGACATCAGTAAACAAACCATCCTTCTTTCCGGACCCTTCTCATCAAATTACATTTTATCGGGACAGATTCAACCTCATATACCAGAGACTGCTGCGCAACGAGTCGTTCCAGACGTCATCGCTCTTGAATAGCAATCGGCAAACCTACAAAATCACGCCAATTGCAAATTTGTTGGGAAGGGGTGGGTCACAACATATGTGTTTGGGGCTTTTGTCTGTCTCTCCGGCTGGAGAGATGTCACTCACCGACCTAACAGGAACTATCATGCTGGATTTCTCAGAGACCGTGCCTATCCCACGGGGCAATGGTGCATGGTTCTGTCCCGGAATGATGGTTCTGGTTGAAGGCATATACGAAGAAGAAGAGGTAGTCAAGGGATCTGTATTAGGTGGTAACAGTGGCATTGGAGGTGCAATAGGAGGAAAGCTTTTGGGTATCACTATTGCCGGACCGCCGTGTGAGAAGCGTGAGGTGACTCTTGGCATGAATAGTATCGACTCAAAAGGAGACATCGGGACCAGCGGTGGATTTGGCTGGGTCGATTTTCTCGGTGTAGGAAGTGAACGTGCTCAGGGAGCTCGAATGAGAAAACTTGAGCATAAAAGTCTACGCCAAGTCAATGAAGCCGACGGCCAAAGGAACGGACGACGCAGTATTGTCATCCTGGGTGAAGTTCATTTGGACAATACTAAGACGCTTGAAGCTCTCAGGACTGTCTTTGGACTATACAGCGCTCTTTCATTTGAAGAACTGCCGCTCGCATTTTTGATGATTGGTAACTTCATTGGAAAGGTCGGGTTTGGACAGAGCAATGGCGGAAACAGTATCGAGTACAAGGAATGTTTCGACAGCCTGGCCTCGATTTTATCCGACTTTCCAGCGCTCTTGAGCCATACGACTTTTATATTCGTTCCCGGCGATAACGATCCCTGGGCATCTACATTCACGGCCGGAGCTTCAAGCGCAATTCCCCGAAAAGCGGTTCCTGAGTTGTTCACGTCGAGAGTGAAACGTGCATTCGCCTCAGCGAACAATATTTCAGAAGGCTCAGCGTCAAAAACCACACCAGGAGAGGCTATATGGACATCCAACCCTTCACGCATATCCCTCTTTGGTCCAGTCCACGAGATTGTCGTCTACCGGGACGATATATCCGGACGGCTAAGACGTGGTAGCATACATTTCACTAATACTGGGGACAATGACTCTCAAGAACCCCAAGTGCAAGAAAATGCCACTGACGAAAATGGTAATGACATGATAATCGACAACGAAGATAACGACAACAACAGCAATACAAAGGCTCAAAAAACCAACTCTACCACCAACATAAGACCATCTCCCTCCTATCTCGCTGCTCAAAAACTCTCCAAGACAATCCTCGACCAGGGCACTCTCTCCCCATTTCCCATGGCCATAAAACCCGTCCTCTGGGACTACGCAAGTTCCATACAGCTCTACCCATTACCCACAGCACTGGTTCTCGCCGATAGCGAAGTAGCTGCCTTTTCCGTCTCGTACGAGGGATGCAACGTTCTCAATCCCGGTAAATTCGTACCGGAGGATCATAAACGGGAGCCGGTGACGTGGCTTGAGTATGATGTTTTGAAGAAGCGAGGGAAAGTTAAGCAGCAGAGGATGTAATGGCCTTCATTAGTTTTTTGTAATTGTTCAATATGCATCTGTACAGGGTTACCGATTGGAGTGTCTCGCGCGAATTCTTGTGCCAATAGAGCTTGTTTTGTCAAAATCATTTAAGCGTGTTGGGTCAAGCATAATCTGGAAATCTATTCACCTCTATGGCCTTGGACATTCCTTCTTCTATCTGTACAATTGCCATTAATTCCATTACACGTTGAATTGATCCGTAGTAATCGAGGAAAGGTATCCAGGTTTGTATGCGGATGAAAAGCGTAGGACAAAATTCTGTATAAGATGCGAAACTAAAAACTGACAGGACAGAACGGAGGCAATTAATACAGGAAACTATGTGAAAACCCCTCCCAAAAAGGACACAATATGTATGTTATTGAACAGGAAGGTGAAATGTCAGAACGCTTGCTAAGCAAAATGCAAGAGTTTGTCTTTTGAAAAAACCTTTGAATGCATATAACTAGAATGCAACTCCAAAATCACGAGGCTTTTGTGCTTGCAATTCCTCCGGACTGGGGCTGCGATCGCGGCTGAGAGTCCTGAGGTGTGTGGATTGTTCTTTGTAGTGCCCACGGTAGTATGAGTCATTATTGATCAGGCCATCCGTACTCCTGTCGCGGACATGAGTGGAACCTTTGGTGGGCATGTCCCGATATGATTCGTATGGACCGGTCATGTTGTACTTGCTCTCTTCATACAGGTCTGCTCGGGATCGACCGTCAAAAAGGAGAGAATTCCGCGCATCCAAAGCTGTCAAGTTGTCCACATCTTCCGCGTCTCCTATTGAGTTCAAAGTTAGTTGAATGGCTTTTGAAAGCGATGAGCGGAAGGAGTAGATACCTTTACGTTCACGTAAACGGATGTGAGGGTTCTTTCTGATGCAAGCAATCAGAGCATTGACGCCAATAAGTATTGCCAATATAACAGTGAGAGTGGACTGCACAGCGATGAGAACGACGCCAGTAATGGTCTTGGTTGTTTGTGCAATGCCGAGTTCCTCGACAAAGACCAAAATGCATGCCACTGAAAGTACACGGACTACTTGTATGGTGATGTTGATCCATTGACTAGACTTGGCCACGTATGGTCGGCTCCATACCAAAAGGATCAACATTAGAGCTTCGACAATCAGCTGTCCACCGGTCTGGAACAGACCGTGGCCGTCACCACCGGCGATGATGCATCCCTTGACGAATGAATAGAGAATAGCAGGAATGAAGATCCACCAATAGGATCGTTTATAGCTGTCATAGAACAGACTGTAACGTCTCCAGATTTCCCTATCTTCGTACATGACCGAGTTGTCACCCTGGGACTTTTTATATCGATGAGCTAGGAGCCAGATGCGTACGGAAAACCCAGCCAGGAGACCCGTAAACGCAGCCAAAGTCAGACCTGCCAGTAGCTTGGCGGCCCAGGAATCACCGCGGGTGAATTGATAGACGCAATAAAGTACCCAAATACCGTAGACGATAAGAACTAAATTGGTAATCGTCCGACCTAAGAGTCCCCAGTAATGCTTTCGGAAATCAACTAGACTCTGTGGGAACGAGCCATATAATGCCCAGGCCTCCAGAACAACTTTCACAAGTAGAATACCCACAGCAATAGCAGCAACCACAATGGCAAAGAACAATAGCACAGTCATGAACATGTTGGATGACGGAATATACAGTTGTTCGCCCCAAGCCTGTATACCCTTGAGTTCAGCAACGATGCCACTAGAGGCGGATGAATTGGTTGTAGCGTTGTCCGAAGTCGAGAAATCCCGGACGAACAGTGCCGAACGCTCTAGGAGATCGGACAGAACTCGTTTGGTGAGGCTTGCATTTGTTGAGCCATCGTCGAACGTCAGAGTGGCGTTTCTGAGGTATTCGTAGTTGTTTTGGGTAGTGTTGCCGCCCGTCACGTTTCGAAAATTGTCGATCGAATTCTGCATGTCGCTCCAAGGGATAAGACCTCCAGCAAAGGCAAAGTTGGAGGTAAAAGTACGATAGACGGTGGGATATTGCACACTAAGCGCACCGCTTGTAGCAAGGGTTTGGAACCAGCCAATAACCTCGCCAAAGCTGGGGCTCGATGTAGCTGCACCAGGATGACCAGCGGTTGCCAATGCAGTAAGCCCACTCAGAGCTAGAGATGCCGCAACAATACCAGCTGCAACATAGGAGACGGCGGGGATCTGAAGAGTCTTGCCGTTGGTGACTTCAGACTCGATACAGGCAACCTCGTCACCAGTATTAGCGGACTTGAGCTCCAACCTTGCCTGTCCTTCTAAATCCGGCACGTTGAATGCTATCGACGGAATCATGTCGGCATATTGGCTGGGAATCGTCATGTTGCCGCTGGCTGAGAAGGCTCGGGCTGGCACTGGGCACAGTTCTGGAACTGGAGAACTTGCATCACACGGGTTGAAATCCTTTTCATATACTTGCTTTCCGTAGGCAGATACAACCAGCGAGACAGTCACATTCTGGACTTTGTCGCTCGTGCCAGAGACATCGAAGACGACGTTATTGCTGCTCTGATCATACTCGACATCGAAGTTGTTTACTGTGATTGACGCGTTTGTCGAGCACAGAGAATATCCGTTTGTCTTGAGGACATTGCCCGCCAAGACCTGTGCCGGTCCCAGCAAGACAATGACTGCAGCGGTGAACCAGCCAGGCTGCATGATGATGGATGGTGATGTTGATGATAGAGGGAATCGAAAGGACAGGATCAACCTGTCGACACGCTCTTTGCGTGTGGATTAAGATGAAACGTAGTTGTCAAAAAAGAGAGAGAACGAGAGACAGAGATCGATCGGCGAATCCAGAGAAAACACAATGGAACAGTCAGATCACCCAATCGACATGGTCAACGGAAAGGGTCTCTTCCAGGAAGAAAGCAGGCGAGACACAATACAGAACGCAAAAACGAGAGATGATTGATGTAACGACTGAGCAGCGGAATAGTATGGAGAGTGAGAGTGTAGTAGTGATAGTGATATGGAATGAAAGCGAATGCGAACGAGTGATGGTGCAAATAAGCGAGGAGCGTAGAGAGGAGAGGGAGATGGGTGGGAGCAGTGGACGTGCCTACCCCGTAGTTATTTTTGTTGCAGACAGAGAGAGAGAGAGCTGTGGCTGTGTGGCGCTCCCATGCATACCGTAGTACGTCTCAGGCGGGACCCGGAAGGGACCGTAGCGCCATTCCATGGGGTGCCCGTTGTGCTCTTGTCATTGGCACTCTGTCCTGGCGGCAGTTCTGGGCTTTCTGATCGCCAGCGCCAACTTGTCTCAGGTTGCTAGCGTTCTGCTCTATTGATTGGCCGTGCGTGTTGTTTGCTGCTGGGCGTGTCACTGCTTACTACGAGCACACACCATCCGGCCAGTAAGCGGCATCAGCAATCAGCAGTCAGCAACCTGCATATACCATATTGTATCTGCTCTGTATGCAAGAATGACAGTTGAATGAAGAATTAATCAAATCAACCTGCTACTCGGCCAAGACCAATGTTTACTAGTTGCCGTATTTAGGGGCCACTAACTAATTAATCAATTTGAATTAGACGCTATGCCTGATCAGTAGCTAGCACCGTCTCACAATTTTCCTCCGGTACGTCGCGCAATATTAGCGCCCCACGCAGCCCACCCCAGGTGGCTCCAGAGGCGCGCTCTAGTACTATGGTTGGGCCCGGTAACTTCGTTAGTCCAATTTTTATACAGGGATTAATTGCCAATGAATTCTGCCAGCAATATTGGCTTACTAAGCTAATATTTTGTATGCGCGCCCCCAGCCTCGATTACAGCCTGACACCTAGCTTGCATGGAATGTATCAAATCCTTCAAAAATTGCTCTGGTAAAGCATCCCAAGAAGCCCGTACAACCTCACGTAATTAATCATAAGAAAGCTGCTCATCATTTGGATATTACTCCTGGATCCAAATTTTCATCCAATTCCATACACCTTCAATTGGATTAAGATCCGGAGAGAATGCTAGCCAATATATAGGATATATACTCTGAGAACGTAGCTCCTCCCTCGTTTCCTTACTCGCATGCCCCGGAGCGCCATCCTGCATTAATTGAAGATATCGAGATTGAGATTGCTGCCAATTTAGACGTATATATCCTTTAATGATAGGAATTATCCTATCACAATAGCTTTGGGAACTAATAGTGCCCCATTCCTTCTCCTAAAATAGACATGGGCCCTTGATATCACCATGAAATGAAGCCTAAAATATCCATCCACGTTTCCAGGCTAGGCGTTTATATAAGTACGTAGAATCTAGCTCTTCACCAGGTCTTCTAGTGACCTAGATTCGTATATAGAAATCTAAAGTAACCCATGTCTCATTAGTCCAAAGGATTTGATTCCATTGCTTAATTGACTAATTAACATGCTCAAAAGCCCATATTAGATGTATGTGTTTATTCTCATCTGATAGAGGTGGCTTGCGTAAAGCTATATAACGTGTATAGCCTTGTTTTTTAAAAGCACGAGATAGAGTATTTTTTCCCATAGATAAATTAAGCTCTTGGATAACTCTATAGTAAGGCATATGGCGTGTACGCTTTGATGAAGTAATCTATTTAATAATATAATCAACCTCCGCCTTGGATAGCTTAGGAGCAGCGCCACGAGGCTTTTTTGGGGTAGCTTGCTGGCTTTGGCACGTATATTGCACTTGGCGATAAGTAATATGAAGCTGTTAAGATATTTGCATATAGGTAAAACCAGCATCTCGGAGCGCTAATACGCGTATCCGGTCATCCCTATTAAGGCGTAGAGAGTATTCCTTTGATTCCCCGGGGGGGTTAGAGGGTTCTTGGGGGTCAGGGGGCTCTGGGGTGGTAGCCATTGTTGATACGAATAATCTAAATTACTAGATATGAGATGTGCGAGGTTTTTTACTAAAAGGCGGTGAGCGCGCTTTCCGCAGTGGAGCCTGACCGCCTAAAAATGGACTAACGAAGTTACCGGGCCCAACCGTAGTATAGTGTCCCTACTGCGGTCAGCCTTTTTTACACGCCGTCTCGGTCTGCTACGTAAGTTACGTGCTCCTGAGTCCTTACAAGATGCTGTGCTAATGAGATCTGGATCGATATGCACACGATCATCTTGCGTATGCGGCTCTACGTCCCGGCTCAGTTATAATCTATTCAGTTCTGACCGAATACGTACATAGACGTTGCTTCAACCCAAGACTGACATTGCGATGGAGTGCGAACGCTAAGCACTGACTGAGAGGTAGCTGGGCACAGGAGAAAGAAGTTCGGCCTTCAAGGGGCTGCATCAAGTCATGTGTATTGATTGTTCTCTGTGTTTCGAATGTCTGGTAGCCAACGGACGGATTTTAAAAGTCATTATTCCAAGCTTCTCTGGATGTAGGGATCGAGCGATTGCAGATGATTTTCTACGAAGCAACAAGTTCTTCCGAGGTATCGGTCGGTAGGTTGCCGCCCATATCAACGGACACTTCATCTCAAAATTATGCTCTGTCCATTGGATTTCCTCACGGCATTGAGGGTGACCAAGTCACAAATCCGAATCCCGCGAAACTTCCAAGACACAGCACAGATTCGCCATGCTATTTGTGCAATCGAAACACTTTCAAGTTGTTGCTTGTCATGTCGTAAAGAGACATAAATCATTTCTTGCCACTCTTCTCTTGCATTTCTCGCATAGCAGCACGAGCACTCCGGCTCCCGCCCAGCTTCGGCCCGCGAGGTGGCTCAGGTTTAGCAACCCTACTATTTGTGGTAGTCGTGGTAACACGATTTCGCTGCGTCCGGCGCCTGGTCTGGATAGCTTCCATAAAATCGCGTCGAAATTGTTCTGCAATGCGATCGTCCGCAGCCATATCATCATGCGTTGCAGATTGCTCTGGCTCGTCGTATACGTCCACTGATATAGATCACCATTAGTATACATGCCTTGATGGGAAAATCGAAACGCCCGTAAGAAACTCACATTTACTCTCCCGTAAAACTTCCTCCACGAGCCTATCTCGCTCAATATCTTCGCTATTCCGCCTTCGATGTCTCCAAGGCTTGCCGTTCCTGCCAACTTCTTCAACTGCACCTGGATATTCACCGGCCATACGCCGCGTTGCTGCTTCGGTGCGAGCAATATTCTGTAATTTCGTCTCGTGACCCAGATCAATCTCGTGGAGCTTCCCCAGTGTAGCCGGTTCACGTTTCGAAAATGCATTGCTAAACGAATCATTCGTATCTGACTGGTTGAGCCGCCCAGTGGCTGAATTTTCTTCGTTTGCTTGTGTACGGTTTTTTCGTCTAGCCAGTTCTGATTCTATATATTCCATCCTTATATTGTTAGTCCCGATGGTGCACAACTTTGCTTGTTGTTCAGGAACGCGGCAGGACGTACATATGTTTATCAACATCGACCTTTTGCCCTGTGTGGGCTGTAAAGCGGTCCAGCCTAGCCTTGAGAATATCTGCTTCTGTATCCTCGGTCGACAATGCGAGCGAATTATTCTTATCAGCTGATTGTGAGCTGCTGGTAGAGAATTCGATGCCGCCTCTTCGCATGCGCTGGAACCTCCGCGGCCGCATGATGGTCGACGCCTCGCTGTGATTGCTAGCATCCAGCAGTTTCGGGCCATCGCCCTGTCTCTCTAATGATGCTGTGTTGTGTTCTGTTACTGCGTTGTCCGGCGTGGGTACGTCATCGGGCTCGTCGACTCTTTTGCGAAGAAACTTCTGCCGCTTGACTGGGCGGAAAGAGACGACCGGCGTCTCAGATATCTCGGTGTCCATCCTGTTTATATAGCGCAGTTCTTGTTGGTATTTTAAAGGAGTAAGATGTGTCGAATGCGTTTGTACTAGTAGTAAATGGCGTTGAAAGAACCACATGAAGGTCGGACGCTATGCGCCGCCGCCAATGGTTGGTCGACGCGGGCGGTCCCTACTTTTGGAGCAAGAAGCTTCCGCACTTCTTCATGCCGAACAACCCACGACTAATTTCGCTCGCGACTTGTCTTCGAACCAGGACGACAACGGTTTACAAAACCCAGATATACCTTGAAATTTGTCATGCGACTGCTTTGATAGCCTCAACGAAGTGATACCGCAATTATCGTGTAGCTGCTGGAGCTTGCAGTCTTCCTGTGAAGATGAACCCTTCTATTCCACCCTCAACCGCAGAATATGGCGGAGGTGAGTTCTTGCTCAATTGGCTTATAAAGCACATCAAATTACTTTTTCGAACAGAAAATACTCTACGATAGAAGAAAGTACTGATGTTTGTCTGCAGATGAGGTCTCCGCTATTGTCTTAGATCCAGGTTACTCGACGACGCGCGCTGGCTTTGCCGGCGAAGACACGCCCAAATCAGTTGTTCCCACCTACTACGGAAAATTCCCTGAGGAATCTGACAAGTACATCTTTGGTGACGACATCTTCGTGATCCCCCGCCCTAGTGTTTCGATACACAACCCGTTCGGCAGGGATGGCATAGTAGAGGATTGGGAGATGGCCCAGAGACTCTGGGAGTACTCATTCAAATCGCGATTGACAGGCGCCAAGCCAGGGAATCCAATGTACAATGGCTTGAACGATGTTCCCGCTGAGGGCGAAGTACCGTCTGACGAGATGGATGTCGAAACCGAAGAGAAGCCTCTCGCAGATAGCCCTCTATTAATGACGGAGTGTGGTTGGAATCCTACAAAGGCAAGAGAGAAGACAATCGAGATTGCCATGGAGAATTGGGGAACTCCTGCGTACTATCTTGCAAAGAATGGCGTACTCGCAGCGTGAGTGAAGCGGCAATTTTTTTTGGGTTGATATTATTCTAACCGAATGCCAGTTTCGCGGCTGGTAAAGCTTCCGCCCTCGTCGTCGATATCGGCGCTTCAAACATCTCCATAACTCCCGTCCACGACGGAATGGTTCTCAAACGCGGCGTTCAACATTCACCCCTTGGAGGAGACTATGTTTCATCCCAAATACGGGCGCTGTTCAAGTCCAACTCTCCACAGCCGATTACTATCACCCCTCATTACCTGATCTCATCCAAGACTGCAGTTGAAGCTGGACAACCTGCTCAGGCTATTTACAAAACTTTTCCAGCAGACAAGGCTCCGGACGCCTCGTATAGGAAGCTCTTGGAAGAACGAACTCTGACTGAATTCAAAGAATGTGTCGTGCAAGTGTGGCCGGGACCAAACAAATTGTCATCCACCGGGCCCAACGGTATCTCAAACGAAGACATTGCAAAGGGCAGTCCCGGCCGGCCGTTCGAGTTCCCTGATGGATACAACCAATCCTTTGGAGCGGAGCGGTATCGCGTCACCGAATCCCTCTTCGATGCAAAGGCATATATCCAAGACCCCGAATCTGAGTTCCCAGCACCCACCTCAGCACAAACGATTCCAGAGCTCATCAAGAACTCCCTCAACGCCGTGGATGTGGATATCCGACCTCATCTACTCCAAAATGTGGTCGTCACCGGCGCATCCAGCCTGCTGTACGGTTTTAACGATCGCCTAAACCAAGAACTGATGCAACTCTACCCTAGCCCCAGGGTCCGTATATCAGCTCCTGGAAATACTGCCGAGAGACGATTTGGCTCTTGGATTGGTGGAAGTATCCTGGCCAGTTTGGGTACTTTCCATCAAATGTGGATTTCGAAGAAGGAGTATGAAGAGCATGGTCCTAACATTGTCGAGAAGCGATGCAGGTAATGCCTTGATATTCTCGTCTTGCGTCTGAAATGCTTTTTGGTCGGTCATCTCGGTGGTCTGTCGTGCAAGAGAATAAAGGGAAAAGTTTCCTGTAGGGATAATTAATGACTGGAGTTTTTATTTTGCGTGTATCACTTTGTATTTGCCTTGAATGAGATATATCTCGAACTCCACATATTGGTTGATATCGTTATTTACATATTCTCGTAAGGCCCGCTAAGAGTTCTTGACACGCATATACAATGTAGAAATAGATAGGACACATTTATCCTCGGCTTCTAGGAGGTCGATCATCAATATCGTCCGCAGCCGTGACCTCCCTGAGTGAAGTCATTGAGACAAACTTTCGAACTCGCGGTGTCGTTGGTGTTCGAGGGAAAAGACTGAGACCTCCATGTTGGGGCTTCTCGAGTGTGGTGGTAATGCTGAGGGGAGATGCACTTCGAATATCGCTATTGCCTCTCGCTCTCGTAGCGCTCGATGCCCTTCTCTCGTGTGTGTTGACAGTAAGGGTCTTCCTGGGCATCTCATTTGTGGAACCTAAGTTATCTATTATACTCCCACGGGCACTGGATTGGCTTGTTCCTGGTCTCATGCTGGCATCCGCCGTAGCTGAAGAAAACGCCTTCGGGGATATTGGAGGCGTTTCAAAATTCCTGGCAGACACATCATTGGGTGAGGCCCATGTCGGGTTGAATGATGGTACAGGTGGAGTCGACCCATGTGCATGGCTCGTTTGAGATGACATCGGTCTTGATGGTGTTTCAGATATGCTGGAACCATGTCTAGATCTAAACAGAGAAGGCGAGTTCAGTGATCTCTCTTCTGCGCCCTTCTTGGAAGAGATAAAGGAGAAGACAGTAGAGGGCTTTGGACGTAACCAATTGCGATTTTGATAAATCACATGATTGTTGTCTGGATTTGAGGGTTTACCAAATTTGGGTTTAGGGAGAGGCGGCACATGTAGGTTCTTCGCTTTAAATCTGCGATTCTTTGCCGAGTATGTGGAAGCGACCTCAGCTGCCATGTCATCTTTTTCACTGGATTTATCTTTTGAATCAGCCATGGATTTTGTCACTGCGGGTAAAGCTGTAATTTGAGGCTCGAGATCATTTTCCTCGACTGTTTCATTCTTCATGTCCTCCTCATCCGGTGACTTCATGTCTTCTTCATCACTTCCTGACTGGTCCTCTAGGAATGACATGTAAAACAAGTGAGGAAACTCCGGCGCAGTGTCCTTTCTAGATGCTAAAGTGTGAAGGTCAGATTGGGTTCCTGGTTGATGAGACCAACTCATTTGCTTGTCGCGAGTATCAAAATCGATCCATGATCGCTCTATGGGCTTCAAAGAATCCTTTGGAGTAATTTCTAGTTTGGACTCAGGCTTGGTCGGTTTTTTCGTGTGACTTCTGGAGAAGGCCGAAACACTGAAAATCTTGGAGGTCGACTTTTGGAATCGGCCAATCTTGGAGCTAAGCCTAGACAGCGGTCTATTTGATTTCTTTTCTGGTACACCAAAGCGCTCCACAGCTTTGGAAGAGGACGTCTTTGGTCGTTGTGGTTCCCTTTTTCGTTCCCTTCGAACGGCATCCTTGCTCTTGCTCTCTAAGACGACTGGTGCTGTAACAGATCGTCGTGGCGTCATATTGCCAGTATTAGGATGAGTGTAGTACCGATCCGTCTTATTGCTCAATTCTTTCTTGTTCTCCGAAGACTTCTGCTGCTGACCACGACGAAAGACAGAATTGGGCCGATTCGACACCGGGCTTTCTTGTCGATATGTTGTTGTCTTGACTAATGTGGCTGGAGTAAAACCTGCAACGATCGAAACCGCCTGAGCCTTAGCAGTATAAGCGTTTGGTTCTGCTGGCGATTGTGGATGCGGGGTGTGCATAAGTGTTGAAAGTCTTTTGGATGTGTTCTGCACTTTCTTTTGCTGGTCATCGCCCCGGGAAACTAGGCTGGGAATAACCTATTTTATCATTAGTTAAAGAAAGAAACCCAAGGGAGTGAAGGAAGCCAGGAAATAACAAGGAGAATCTCACAGTGCTATTAGTGCCGACTATGTCCACAAGTCGTTCTATCTCAAAAGCGACTTGATGTAGCATGGTAAGACTCTTGGCGAGTTTATAAGCCTTACGCTTTAGACGTTTGAATTCTCGCTTCCAGCCGTCGACATTGCCAACCATGGCTGTGTAAACCGCATCAAGGTTACCAGTTTGATCATTCCAATCCTCCCTTAGTTCCAGGAGATATAGGCCAAGGATTCGAACAGACTGTAAGCCCTTTTCTACATCTTTGACGTGATCATCCATAGCAAGGGCGCTCCGTTGAACTATATGCTGTATGCGTTCGTGGTCCCTGATGACAGTTTTTCGAAATGCTTCATCTGCTAGCATATCGCTGAATACTGGAATGTTTCCAAGCGGTAGGCGCAGGTGATGCAAGCGCTCTTCAATATCACTATATGCAATAACTATGTCTTCTGTTGTATTCTCGATGAAGCCATCGAGTTCGGCGACGTGTACTTGCAGAATTCTAATCACAGCAGGCTCAGATTTGGCCAAGCCCTGAGCGAGTAAATGAAGACCGAAGGCTATCTGAGATACTAGTTTCCAGAGCGGATGGTATCTGGGAGTACGTAAGTACGGATGACGACGCGAACTCATCTACCACGGGAGAGCTCCTCACTTCTCATTCGGCCGCTGCCTCCATCTTCTCCCACAGAAACGTTCATATACAGAGGCCGTCAATATCTGATTCCGCCGAGCATGTGCATCTATGAAGACCTGCCAATTGCTGTGTGATTCAACTGTGGACTCAGCGATGGACTCCTCGAAAGGTCCTTGGAGTTGAGCAATTGGATGAACTGGTGCATCATTAAGCGACGGATCTTCCACCTCGATTTCCTCTGCCTCCTGCTGAGCCTTTGCAGTTTGCTCCAGCCATTCTTCCTCACTCGGTATCGGCGGCATCCTGCTCGCACCTTTTGTTCGGTTCGCCGGTTTTCATCGACCGCGAAGGAGGTATCCGAGGATACCAGCCCTTCCTCAATCTGAACACAATACCATTGATTGCTGATGTCGAGAAATAGTATATAGTATGCTGCGAATTGCTCAAGACTTTGGCATGCGCCGGCCGGGAATATCGAGCCAGAGGTTCGGTAGGTGTTCGTTTTCTCGGAGGAATTGTAAATGAGCGCCAAAGTTCCGGTGCCTAGTACGGCTTAGCGTGATGTCTGTCGCAGTTTTTAAAGTTTCAATGCACGTGGCGACTCACCTGTGTGCTATCATATACAGGTTGACTCGTAAGAGTTGATTGACCTGCTCAAAGATCGGAGGCCAAAAGTTCGCCTTGGACTCCCGGTTTGCGCAGGAACCGAGGAAAGGGGTCGTGTTGAGTCTATAACCAAAGCCCACCTATCGCATCAACCACCATTTGGTCCAAATTAATTAAGACCATTGGTTTGCCCGCGCTAGTCCCTGATGTGCCGTGTCCTAGTGGAGCTCTGGGCGGCTTTGAATCCCAGCACCATCAAGGCACATTTGAGTCTTGACTCTTGACCCCGATTGATATGAGACTAGTGGCTGGAAGCTAGGTAACAGCTTGTAAGTCACCATAGGTTCTGAACGATTTGGTACCTGATCACGACGATTAATTCAAGGAAACCAACTGCTGCCCACAGCAATGCATACGTACATTGCAGTACAGACTACAGATTAAGTAAGAGGCGATAGGACGACAGAGCCAGCCGGCCACGTCAAGTCGTACGTAGTTTTGACCCATGCCTACCTACTGCGCATGTGCAGATTGTTAGATCTCAACTGTGGAGTAACAGACAGTGGATCGGCTAGGAGACCGTCAAATCTCAACTCTAGACGTGACGCAAAAAGAATCGTATGAAGGCTGGAGCAATAGAAAGTGGGAGTGATAGAGAACTGTGAAAGCACGATTGAAATACAGTAGTTGTAGAGTCAAAAATGACTGAGATGGCAGGGTTGGCTCCTGCCACCTTCCTTGCTTCGTGGGCTTCCAGAATTATGAGGCACCCTCGCGGAAGCTTTGGCAATTTACGCGACGGACGCGGTTAGCTCTTCGACGCGTCTCAGCCTCATCATCCGCGATGCATCCGATGATCACAGCTCGCTCCAAAAAAGTCCATCGGAGAACGAAGAATAACTTTGGAGCTGACATCATATGAGAACCGCGCTGTTACCTTCCTTGCTCAAAGAACACACCAAGACCGCATCTTATCGCTTTCACATCCACCGTTCTCTGCTAAGCACATTTATATGCAATATGTCACTGAAACGAAGTGCCAACACCTCGAGCTCGCCGGGAGCTGCGAAAAAGCCAAAAGCAAATGGTAGCATCACATCGTTCTTTGGCACCCCCAAGCCCAAGGAGGGTTCCAATGCGCCAAATGCAAGTGCTCCACCACCACCTCCCACCGTCAAATTCAACAAGGAGAAATGGGTGTCCTCCTTGACGGCAGAGCAGAAGGAGTTATTGCAATTAGAGATTGACACACTGGATGAGAGCTGGCTGGCTCATCTGAAGGATGAAGTCGTCTCTCCTGAATTTCTCAACTTGAAACGATTCCTCAAGAAGGAGAAGGAGTCAAAAGCAATTATCTTCCCTCCAGAGAATGACATTTATTCATGGTAAGGCTTTTCTACATACATTTAGGTATCTAGCGCGCTGATGCTCATTACTGCTCAGGTCACGACATACCCCGTTGCATACCGTGAAAGCCGTCATCCTCGGTCAAGATCCCTACCATAATTTCAACCAAGCACACGGTCTTTGCTTTTCCGTTCGACCACCAACCAAAGCCCCTCCTTCCCTGAAGAACATATACATCGGAATCAAAAATGACTACCCATCCTTCGAAGCACCTCCAGACAATAGCGGCCTGTTAACTCCTTGGGCAGAACGTGGCGTACTGATGCTCAATACCTGTCTAACTGTCCGAGCCCACAATGCAAATAGTCACGCAAATCGAGGATGGGAGCGATTTACACAAAAAGCGATTGATACAGTGGCTCGTGTCCGTACTCGGGGCGTGGTATTTCTGGCCTGGGGATCGCCCGCTGCCAAACGAGTGGCAGCTATCAACAAACAGAGACACTGTGTTTTACAGTCTGTTCACCCGAGTCCTTTCAGTGCTCGTAACGGATTCGTACGACCCTACCCGTTCTGTTTTTAATTTTTGAGAGATAGTATTTCGACTGACGACGCTTTAGTTCACAAATGGACATTTCAAAAAATGCAACGAATGGCTTTCCGAGAGATATGGGCAGGATGCCTTGATCGACTGGAGTTTGAACCCTAAGAAATCCATCTTCGACCAGAAGCCTGCAGTAACGATCACAGGCGACAACGAGCAGGAAGGACCTCTTGCTACTAGCAAACTTGCCAACAAGGGCCCTCTCGATGTCGCTACTGCAAAGGGCGACGATGAAGCTGCAGTCAAAGTGAAGACTGCCACGCCGTCAGTCACAATAGCGGATGCCGATCCTCTTTGTGACGAAGATGATTTGGATGCTCTTGAGGCACTTGCTGCAGCAGAAGACGATTTCTCTGCCCCCAAAATTGAGACTGTGCATGAAGAAGTGATTGTGGAAGAGGTCAAGAAGGATTGATTCCGAGGTGGAATGATGTAAGTCACTATAGAAACACCCGAATTTGTGGAATCTTGTACTATAATATGAGCGTTGACGTTTTTTTTCTATATTTCTTTTGTGGTTCGTGCCTACGTCAATCTCGAGCTTTTATTGGGGCCAAATACTTTGGATGCTGGTGTAGATCGTAAAGGGATACATCTACTGTGTTAATCATATTTACAGGGTTACTTCAATCAATTCAACTATACCAAAATCAAGTCAATCATAGCACACTACCTATTCGTACCAAATATAAGACAAATTTTAAAGGAAATGAGAAAACTTCACGTCAAGGCATAGCATTCAAGACTAAAAAGTACAAATTCCGTTCAGATTCTTCATGTTTCTCTCTTCTCCTATTATATTGATTTAAAGCTCGTCATGCTCGGGAGCGGCCTCCTCGGTGGCTTCAGGAGCCGCAGTCTCAGTCTCGGATGCAGCAGCGGCTTCGGCGGCGGAAGAGGCGGAAGCGGAAGCAGAAGCAGAGGCGGCGGCGGCAGAGGATGCAGAGGCAGAGGTCGCAGCGGCTTCCTCGTTGAGTTTAGCGAGGTCAGCGAGGGCATCGACTTGGTGCTTGCCGTTGGCCTTAATGAATGCGGCGAGGTCCTCGACAGTTCGAGAACCAGAGTATTCAACAGGGGAGCCCTTGGAGCCGGCTGGGTAGAGCTTGATGGTAGGGAAGCCTTGGATAGCGTCGGGGATGTCATTAGCAGTGGCGTCGATCTTGGCAACGGTCACCTTGGAAGCATAGTCGGAGTTGTCAGCGTAGACTGAAGCAAGCTGCTCATATTTGGGAGCCAAACTGTGAAAATTCCAAGTCAGTCAATGCTCCTATCTCTCTTTGAATGGTTTAAAGGACTTACGCTTTGCAGTGTCCACACCAAGGAGCATAAAATTCAAGGAGAACATCCTTGTCGTTGTCGATAACGAGCTCCTGGTAAGTGTGGGCAACGACAACAGTGACAGGGCCTTCCTGGGTCTCAGGGATGGGCTCAGACTTGATGCTAGGGTCAACCTTGCCATCAAGGACGTCCTGGATGAATTCGCCGATCTCCTTCACAGTGATGTCCTTAGTCTGGTCCCAAGGAAACTTGGTGTTCTTTTCAGGGTTTTGGATAGCGAAGGCAGGGAAAGAGGCAGTGTCCAAATTGAGGTTTCCGGCGTGGGCTCCGAACGCCTTGGCGTCGATGGTGGCGATGTTAATCTTTCCACGGTGTTGTTCGGCAATAGGGCGAAACTGCTCCGCGAACTTCTCGCGCTCTTCCGCGGTCTCGGCGAAAATGTAAGCGAGAGGGATTCCAGCCTTCATGTACTTGGCATAGGTCTCGGGACCAACCTCGCCGACCAAGGGTGTGCTGGCGGTGGTGATCCAGGTAAGAATGCTGTCAGAGTCGAAGGGACCGGTGTAAACAGCCTTCTTCTCGTCAAAGTCCTTGTACAGAACAATAGAGGGTTGCTCGACTTCTTCAGACTTGGCAACTGCTGCATCATCACTGGCGCCAAAGAGGAAGTTGTCACGCTCAGACTCAGCCAAAGTATTGAAAGCTTCGTTGGCCTTCTTGCTGTCCGTGGGGATATATCCAACAATGACAATCTTGTCGAGGGTCTTGAATTCTTCGAGATTGGCCTCGGTGACAGGGGAGACGGCGGGGAGAGATTGCTTAACCATATAAGAAGTGATACTGGATGAAAACAAAGTCCACTTAGTAAATATAATCGACATAAAATTATGATCTAGGGATGAGAACTCACGCTCCGCTCTTGCGGGCGCCTGCGTAGGGCTTGACATTGTCTTCGCCACGGAAGATCTTCAGGGTAGGGTAACCCTCGACACCGTACTCTTTGCACAGCTCAGCCTCGGCGGTACAATCAACCTTGACCAAAGGAATATTCTTCTCCTTCAATTCAGTGGCAGCAACCTCATATTCTGGTGCCAGAGCTTTGCAGTGACCGCACCATGGCGCAAAGAACTCTGCCAGGACGAGGTCATGTCCCTTGATAAAGTCAGAGAAGGTATCCTGGGTCAAAGAATGAACGTCAGATTCAGCGTCAGAAGCGTATACGACGGCCGTAGCACCCAGAAGGGCCGTAGTGATGGAGAGAAAGGAGCGCATGGTGATTGTGGATTGATCAGTGTCGCGAAGGGGGGATAGGGTGTAGATCGAAGATAACAAACAAACAAGTCGAGGGCGGCTTCACAGAAGCTATCTATCTCTCGACTATAGCAATAGAAAAGCAAGACAGTCTGTCTTCTCTTTCTACTTGTTGGGGGTATAAAAAAGCACGAAGCAAAGAGAGACTGAGTGGATGTTTAAAAGAAGAAGTCATACGCTGGAGCGTCTCGTATTTAAGATGGGAAGCTGCGGAGACAGATAACAGTGAGGACAGTTTGTTCTTTACTCCTTCCGTACACCAGTGGGGACTGCATTAGCGCGGGCATCAGCAAGGGTCGCCGTACCATTACAGCCCTGTTACCGATATATTACAGCAAGTTGCTTGTCGTTACATGATGTGCCCTCCAAGTCGTACACCGTTACATGTATACAATATAATATTCATTTTGACTCGATTACTTCATTTTAGACTCAAGTAGTCTGCCGAAGTTCCTCCGATGAGAAATTGGGGGGCCTTCCTCTTAGATCTCTTAGGAACTCTATACTGTTATTCACATGGCTTCCAAGCTTACAAACATTTCGAATATTCTAAAGCTGCCTTGCAAGGCTGGACAACAGACAGACATACAAGCTCTTCTTGCTGATTACCCGAGTGGCATACTTGTCCATTTCTTGATTATTAATCAGCCATACCAGCATTTGATTGTAGGTAACTAGCCGTGCGGATTGTCGCTGATTATATTACATGCTTTGTCCTGCCTGATGCTGAAGGTATAGTACAGCCTATATGTGCCTAAACTGAATTGTCCTCTTATAGAACGTGATTTCTTGTTTTTATCTCCTTTAAATCCCCGAGGGCCACAAGCGGTATATACGTATGTGTCGTAGGAACATCTATGACTCGTGTTGGTCTTGATCCAGCTCTTCTGCAAGAGCCAACGCATCTCGTTTTCCGCGATCCACATCCAAACAGAGCATTAAGGGGACGGCGAGGAATATCAAAATCGCCAGGAAGACAAAGGACGGTCTGATCTCACCATATCGATCGGTGATTACGCCGACAATCGCAGGACCGAAAACGCTCGAGCCCTTGTCAGTGATCGCATACAGAGCGTAAAATGCCGTTTCGTACCCAGGCGGGATGAGCTCGCTGAACAGGCTTCGGCAGTACGCCGACAAACCGCCCATCGTAAGACCGTAGATGGCTCCCATGGGGTAAACTTCCCAAGGCTGTTGTAAACCAAGGAACCCAAGTCTCTGTATCGCAGGAATGAAGCCTAGCATTCCGTACAATGGGATGATTTCAAGCAAAAGCACACTGGCAATAATCGGATACTGGGCACGGAGATTGAAATGCCGCGAGAGAAACCCCCAGGCAAATGCGCCCACAACTCCAGACAGTGTTCCAATGACGCTGATCAAGCCAAGTGCTGCAGGTTGCATACGAAGCTCAGTTTTGGCAAAGAGAATGGCGGTCCCGCTAACCGTCGCAATTCCGTCGCTGAGGAGAAACCAAGCCGCAAGAAATAAAGCAACATCCTTAAGACGCCGGGCTCGCATGATAGTCCTGGCAAGGGATTTCCATGAAAACGACATGTACCCAAGCCAGGTGCGAGTTGTCTTTCCATCGCTTGGTGTAGGTAGCGGAGGGCCCGGCCGTGGTCTTAACCATAGCATCGAGGGTATAGTGAAGAGAAACCACCAAAGACCAATTAAGAACATAACCAAACGGAATGAGAATGTAGTCTGGTGAGTGAGTTGCACAACAAGGATACAAATAACTTGCAGCAAAAGAGCTCCGATGTAGCTTATCCCCATACCATTTGCAGAGATTCGCGTAGAGAGACGTATAGTTGAATGCTCCTGGTCATCTGAATGGCTGCCTTGCACAGAACTTGCTCTGGCTGGAACAGTTCGCAGAAGCGGTGTGTTAATATCAGCAGGCGTGGCAGCATCCAGCTCGTCATTCGTATCTGCTCTTGGTGCTGCGATGACCTTGCGCAACATTGCCGGATGATGCCGAACGAGGAGTGGCAGGAACGAATTGAGAAGGACAAAGGAAGAGCCAAAACATGTGTTCGCGACGATGGCCAGAATTGCCGCAAGAATATAGATCTGAGGCTGGACTGCAATAAATAGCATGGTTGCGACAGATCCGACGCATGCGAATTGTATGAGCAGCGACTTTCTATAGCTGCCGTGATCCGCAGCACCAGACATCGTGACAATAAGCAGTGCTTGAACTAACACACTTAATGAGAAGGTATACATCGCAAAGCTTGCCGTGTTGATCTCGAGTCCGAGCAGATCAACAACACATTGATTTGACCGACTCAACAGAAGGTCGCCGGAGAAGGTGCTTATGTGGCTAGCCTGACATAGCTGGGTCTTGTCATCTGCAAGGTGCCCATTGTCACGAGCCATTTGTTCCAGCGTGATGGGAAGGAAGGATCCTTAGCGAATAGTCAGTCCTGCTTACCATGGTCTGGGCGCAACTTACCCATCGCGCACACGACGAATACTTCGGCAGCCCATCCATAGCTGTACCAAGCCGCAATTTCTCGATTACTGGTCGGCCGGGTATCGTCCCCCGGATATTGAGGAGAAAGCGAGTCTTCGACGTCCGACATTGTATACTGTTTCGACTCGTATGGAGATAGAGCGCGACAGCCCCACGTCATCTAGTAGTCGCAGGACTTCAAGAGGAAGGGGTTGAGGAATCAGTAATATCCACCGCCCTGAATATCAGATAGAACCGAGTACGGAGTTCATGATGATGGTACGAAGGTTGTATATTCAGAAACAGATACTTGCTGTTTCTTGATCCGATGGTACTTGGAGGTTGAATGATCATCGACGGTCACAGGCGCCAACATGTCATAGCTTAAGACTCGCGCTAGCTGCTTTGGGCCTAAATTGGTGATTCTAGACTGAACCAAAATTTCGTGACCGAAAAGAGGGAGTCTGAAGACAGTATCTGAATACCAGTAAAGGACTACTGCACACAATTATAGGCTTCTGCCTCGTTCTTTGGCGTGTTGTTTCTGCGATTTTATTTCATCTGTCTGCGTACGCGCTGCCTAAGGCACGCACTACCCCGGATTAAGCTAGCGTATCGCTTTCAGCCAATAAGATGCATTCCAAACATACGGGGAGGCAGGTGCCATTTCGGGACTAGTCTTCCTGGTTTGCGCCTGCCGTCAGCGCCGACGAGAAATTGGGTCGACCTTGTTGAGACCTCACTTTCAACCCAGTGCAACAGGGACAGGCTCCGTGATATCAACCTGCCAACAAACAAACCGCCGCTTCTTAACGAACTTTCAGGTTGTGCCTCTCCTGTCGCTTAGTTCTTACTGTACCCGTCTCAGCTATTGTCTGGAAACCATTCGCTCTTTGAATCGACGCTACTATCCTTGTTTCACGGTCAGGTCGCTTTATCCTTATCATTTCTCTCCACTGGCTGTTCCAGTACAAGCCACCGCCTACTTCATCAATTTATTCTCTCCTCTCGCACGCCGTACGGTCTACTGTCTCGCGCTCCTGCAGGCTTTCAGCGTAGCCTCGATGTCAGTCCTGTCTTAGAACTTTCGTTTCCTACCATGGTCGCATGAATCGTCGCCAAACAAGAGAGCGCAAGACTCGGATCCGCTTACACACGTCCTTTTGGCTTTCGATAAGGTGTGAAATCTTAGCTGAGCAGAGGGCTTCCCTTATCTGTTCTCGTCCAGTCCGAAAAGGCTGTAAGTCAAGGACGTAATCGCAGCGACGGCTGCATCGGACACTTTAATGCTATTCGAGTCGAGGGAACGAGCTGCCAAGCCCTGTGACGGACGAGGTCGCACCGATTAGTCGGGTGCCAGTGATGCCTGGTCTCGTCATGGACGATGTCAGTGCAAGTGCATCAAGAGATTGGGGTGACTCTAACAATTATCATGGCAGCAACGGTGACTCGGCCGTAGTGCGCGGAGCTCATCACTTAGATAACAATGGAAAATCAGACACCCCACAGCAAGTGAATGGGTTCAAGGGAGATGATAGCAAAGGTCAAGGGTCCGACACGGTAATGGTGCTGAAGCATGGACAGTCTAGCGTTATGCCAGACAGTGCTCAAGGACTATGGGCTCCACCACTTATGCATATTACTCAAGGATTTTTCCCGTACTCCCAGCTTGTGAATAGAGCTGTACAGCAATGCTATAACGATCTCTGCGACGTCATCACAGAACTAGCAGATTCAACCCAACCACAACAATCGTCGTCTGCCAACGGAAAGCCGGACCCTGCGGCTATGCAGAAAAGAATCCGCATACTAGAGTTCGCGCAGACTAAGCGGACCGAGTTCATCAAGCTTCTTGTCTTATCGCAATGGAGTCGTCAAGCCGTGGATGTTAGCAAGCTCATCGATCTGCAAAACTTTATTCGAACACGGCATTTTGCTTATCAGACTGCTGTCCAACGAGTAGCAGATATGAAACGAGACTTGGTTAGAGCTCAGGTAGCCAATCCGGATCTACAAACTGCATTGGAAGTTCTGACGATGGGTCGTGTGTCGAATATGCCAGAGGTGAGCTTCGTCCATTGCGCTTCATCTTTATATCAATTGTACTAACTTCCCCTGACAGTTCGGTTATAAACCTCCCAAGCCTCTCAGTTCAAAACGCCTGCTAGCAACTCTACAGAAAATCAATCGGATAATCAGCACACGCTTAGTGACGAGCGATAACATCCCTTCCTCCCTGAATGACTACCGGGTTCATGACGGCCGGGTCACCTTTTCTGTCCCAGGCGAATTCGAACTAGACCTCTCCATTGCCGAAGAGGATGTTATGTCACAATTCTACTTCATTGATATTCGTTTTCTTTTCACTCCGTCCTCTCCAATCCCCAAAGGTCGCTTCTTCAACGAGCTCGATTCGCAGATAAACGGCATACTAAAAACGAAAGGCTTGTCAGGCTGCTTCGACTTTATACACAATCTTGTCCTTGTGAACAAAATTAACATCCTGTTCAAACAAGCAATCAGCCTCTCCAGAGGTCAGTGGATAGGAGCTCTACGCGTTGAGTTATTGCATCGCATTCTGGTTGTGCATTACTGGCCAGATAAAAGTGGTCCCAAGAGTTGGTTAGAGATTGGTGCTCATAGTGGCCGTCATCAGCGCCAAAAAGTCTCCTATCTTGGTCTTCGCTGGGTTCGTGACGGCAAAGAGTGCGAATTCCCACAGATTCACTTTGACACAGAGACACTTTCCATGGAGTCTGTTCTTCGAAGCGTAATCGCTATTCATTCATCCCATATACTCCGCGCTGTCTATGAACGCCTCTGCACGCAAAATCTATTTGCTAACCACCGACTTTCAATCAGCATGCAAATGTCCAAGACTGAGCCTGGAAACTGCCGTCTGAACGTTCAACTTACTGAAAGCCGTTATCTCAATGCATCATTAGAACCTGTCTCCGGTGCCATGTGTATACATACCATACCCTCACTACTATGCCGTTTGGACAAGGGAAGCGCTTCCGACGATGACTTTGTTAACCGAATTTCACGACTGCGTTGCATTGCAGCCATGGAAGAAATCGAATCTGAGGCAAAGATTTTCGGATGGGAAAGCGTGGATCATCGCAAATTCAAGGTAGACATTCGTCGTGTCTTCCCGAGTAACATTTTGCGGGCCTCCTTTTTCCGCAATCGTGTCTGGGGAAGTTCATGGATTATTGCTGCGACGACTAGTCTTAGCGGTGATGACTGGTGGATACTGCGTCTCAAAGCGCGGCCATTATCATACTCTGATGGGTCTGGTCACGCTCGTGTGGTTGCTGGTGGCTTTTCCGTGCAGTCTACTCGTGTTTTATCCGGTGATCAACTCTTATCGCCGCGAGATTCGAGATATCACTTCCCAGACCTGGATTACTCTCTTACTGGAGCTTTGGTGATGTACTCGAACGCTTTGTGGCTTTCGGAGCTGGGATATCAGGACGTTCTTCCGCCAATGGATCAACTACAACTTGGCTCAAGGTTGGAAGTACCTTGTCTTTACCTCAAATTCAGTAGTGCAAAATTACCAAGACAACTACGGATTACACCACTCGAAGGGGCCCAAAGCAAGTCATATGTTCGGGAGACCCTCACAGTATCCTATCATGGAATCGATTTTCGCACAAAGAATGCAATCGTAGTCGCACACGGGCGATTCCACACCCCTTTGCGAAAAATGGGGTTGAAGAGGTTTAAGCTTGATGAGTGCGTACTCCTTCGGCGAGGCGGCACAGCTTTTGCAATGCGTTTTCTCGTTGCTCCAGGCCAGCCGATCATGACCGATCTGTTTGAGCGAATACAGCGACTCAACATAGTCTTGTCTTTGTTCCATACACTTCAGCAAAGTAAGATCACTGTTAAGTCAGTATCTCTGTCGAATATGTCGTTTGTGTATGCGCCACGTGAAGGTTTCGAAGCAAACATAGTCATCAGGCTAGATAGATCGGGCCACGCGCCTGATTTGGACCCTGCCATCGTCCGTCTACAGGACGAGTCGCTTTCCCGCTTACGCCTAGACATATCATTCAATAATCTGAGTCCACACAATCGAATCAAGCAGTCTCTCGGAATGATACTCAACCAGTCAGGTCCATGCAATGGTGTAAAATGTGTGCTACAGTTGCTCAAGTTAACTTTATCTGTGCTTCGTGCCTTGGATCGTCTGGTTACCGAACCGCAGCACAACTCTGCACTACGAGTCCAGGTTTCGATTCGTGGGGCACAGACTTATCAAATCCACTACTTTGGTCTCAGATTCCGATTCCTACTCAATGCCTCACAACGCCGTGATAAAATTATCTGGATGCTGAAAGACATAAGCTCATCAGAAGGACAACGTGATGTGGAGCAAGCCGTGGAGGCCAAGCTACAGGAGAGGATTTACCGAGGAAAAGGAGAGGGTTGGCAAGGCCTTGGGAATGGCGCTGTGGCCGAAGTTGATCAAGTCGGGAACCTATTGTCGGAGCTGGATTCTTGTTTCGCAGATTTGACGCCGCCTCCAGTATCGCCAGCAGCTCCTCGCGAGATTGCAGAGAAGAAGCCGGGCAAAACAACCAAAGACAAAGGACCGAAGACGAATGGGGCGTCAAAGATAAACCGACAGTCCCAAGAAGTGCCTAAGGAATCCGATGTTATAATGATTGATTAGTTGAAAGATTACTCTGGATAGTAATACATAATATTTAAGACAGTATTAAGTCAGAGTTTTCATGTATGGCATTCAAAGTAATCAGTAGGATTTACCTTCCTACCTAAAGCCATCCACACCTAGGCACCGAAGAAAGAAACCCTTAAGGTATCAGAACGCAGAGAGATAAACGTAAAATGAAACCATCGAAAACAAAGAACATGATAAAGCCTGCCCCCTTTCCTCTCTTTTTATATTTTCGAGAAAACAACCTGAAAAAAACAAGCCAGACAGTTCAATTTCTGATGATACAAATATAAAGGCAGCCTATTCTTCTGTTGGCTAGACAGGATCCTTAACCACTTATCGCGAATATGGATGGAAACCACGATGACCACCTCCGCGGCCTCCACCGCGATAGTTTGCTCCTGGTCGTCCAGGGTTTCGGGGACCAGTGGGAGCGTTTGCAGGTGCAGCAGGAGGTGTAGAGCCGCCTGGAGTGCCTGGTTTGGCTTGGTTCTGCATGCCGCCTCTTCCCATGTTCCCACCACCACGACCTTGTGGGCCTGCTGGGACATTCGGTTGAGGGACCTCGTCATACATGCCTTCCCAAGATGTAGGGCCGCCTTGTTGATAAGGTGAGTAGGCGCCGCCTCGTCGAGCTTGTTGCTGTTCGTACTTTTGTTGCTCAAAAGCTAGTTGCTCGTGAGCATTGTAGCCCGGTCCACCACGGTTAGCGCCATAACCAGCACCACCCATCCCTATTTGTCCTTGCCCTTGGCCTTGCATTTGCTGCATCTGCTGCATCTGCTGCATCATGGCGGGATTGTTCATCATATTCTGCATGCCCTGTGGACCGGGACTGGGTGATTGACCAGGCTGTTGACCGGCTGCCATTTGCATCTGTTTCATTTGCTGCATCATCGCGGGGTTCATACCGGCCATATTCATTCCGCCCATGCCCTGGCCCTGAGCAGCTGCCATTTGCTGCTGCATCATAGCAAAGTACTGCTGCATCCGTTGCCAATACTGTGCCATCATCTGCGGTGTGATGCCACTGGGCATACCTGCAGATCCCTGGCCACCTTGCTGTTGGCTATTGTCCGGCGTCATGCCCTGATCTCTGCCCCGTCGGCCACCATCGTCCCGCAGGTTTCCCCTTGGCTGAGCCTTCTTCACCTCAATAGATTTACCGAGGATTTCCAAAGGTCGGGAAAGTGTGGCTTCCACTGCGGCTTCACTGTCGAACGTCACGAAACCAAATCCTCGCGGGCGGCCAGTGTCCTTGTCGATCATAAGCGTGGCATCCACCACACGGCCGAATTGCATGAAAAACTGCTTGAAGTCCTGCTCTGTGGCTTCCTGGCTGACTCCTCCAACGAAGATCTTACTGGTCTTTTCTTGCTCATCGCGAGGAATGGCACGTTTAGGGTCAATCTTCCCTTGTGTCAGCGCACGTCATTGATAAAAAAGAAAGCAAGTAGCTGAGACTAGATATCGTCGGACTTACAATCTTTCCATCTAGGTAATGCTCTTTAACCATGACCGTGTTGACGGTTTTAGGATCCCTAAAGGTAAGGAAACCAAAACCTCTCGACCTCCCTGTAGCGCTGTCACGCATGACTGTGCATTCCGAGACCTCGCCGAATTGTGAAAAGTAGTCCTTAAGCGATTCTAAGATGACACTGATTAGCTTCTCTAAGCTGGCGGTTGTTGGGTATTGAAGCTATGACATACGATCCGTGGTCTCCCAGTTCAAGCCTCCAATGAACATTTTCCTACAAATGAAATGTTAGACATTCTTTCTTTCGCTCAACTACCAGAACGCATTCTCAAACACGTTATATAATAAGTAAGATGAGGAACAAAAGATTGGGTAAGTCGGCTGGTCTGCAAAAATATCGCTTGGCGGTTTCCGACATTGTGTCGCTGATCAAGGGCATATTTAAAATGCTGTGCGTACTGACGAGTCCTGCAAATAGAGCGATGCGTTGCGTATGATATATGCTTTTCCATCTCTCTAGGACAAGCATGAGATCGAAAGGTTTCAATGTCCCTTGCGATTCGCGGAGACAGGCACGCTGGTCGCTCTCGGGGCACCTCGTGGAGCGATCCGACCCAAGACGTGTATATTGTATAAAGGAGATAATTTACACCTTGCCAGATCACTGGGTGAATTTGGACGTCCGTCTGCTTGAATCCAATAGCGCAACCCGGAGTGGTGGGTTGCTTGTCGTATAACGTATAGAGTCCTGGGTAGCCAAGTCCGATTGATGGGTCTTTCTAATGTTCGTCATATCAAAAAGAAGTGTCTCGATAGTTCTTGTATTCCCAGATGTCGAATCGTCTATTTGCTGCTTTGCTCTATCAACTTGTATCGATAAGAAGCTATATAGTATCAACTGTACTATACTCGCTGGCGACATAACATCGTGTAACAGGCCAATATGGCCTCTAGTTCTCATCGTCTCCATCGAATAGCATCAATGGTCACTGGACCCCTTGTGCAGCAAGTTCCCAGACTATCGGTGACCATACAAGCTTGCCACCACGTAGCCGTAGTTCACATACAATAGTACTCAGTACGTATAGTTTCTGCAAGTATGCGGTGGACATCTATGAATAGCGCTGCACACTTTGTTCCAAGCATAGGGTCCAGTAGCTTCCTCGCAATTGAGGCAAGCTCTATTATCTTCCAAAGGCCAATCCGCGCATGCCGATGAAACCTCGCAAGTCCTTTATACGCTCGGAGCGAGACTCCCACAGCTAGTTCCCCAATACGCCATAACTGGCAGTCACGCCTCAGAATAAGCCCGCTATAGGTTCCCTCTTCCTCCCGCCCAACAATATTCGCAGACCCAGCGTCGGTACCAAATGTGGTGCAATGATCGAATGTACTCAATGAAAACAGATGAACTTACCCATCTTCCTTGATACCTGTACCCTGTGTTTCTCCATCTGTAGACTGCAACCCATCACCAGAATGCACGTTTATGTCGTGTGAGATCTCATCCATCGAATGGTAGCTTTGGATCCCGCCAGTCTCCCGGCCCTGATATGTATCATGGTCGTTTGAGTTCTCATAGGAGGGCTCATAGCCTCTTCCATTCTGGTAATCATTGGTTTGGGGGACCCCTGATGATGTAGTTACGTCCGCGGAGTAGTCGGCTACTCCAGTAGAGGTGGGCTGATTATTGTCATTTCCATCGTACCTTATTGGAGACCAATTGTTAGCACCTAAGCAAAACATTATCAATAAATGACTCACAAGTCAGCAAAGAGATCCTCCTCAAGCTCTTCTGGTTCAGTCATTTTTGCCGGTAGTGGGATGATTAGACAAGTGAACCAAACCCGATGTAAATCGAAAACAGGCTAAAGCAAAATCACACCTTCTGGATGATGGCTTTTATGAATACGATAAAGGGACAGGTGAATGGAATGTGAGGTGCGGTCTCACGGCGGATGAGGTTGTGTTGAGTGGGAGTTGTGAGACGTGAGGCAGAGGAAGGAAGGGCGACCAAAGACAAGGGTGGAGCAGTTGACCGCCCTGGCAGAAAGTGTGGAGGGCTCCAACTGATCATGTGGGTCAACAACAAGCATTCATCAATCAATTGACTCCAGTAGAAGGCAACAAGCAACCGACTATGTTCCCAAGCCGTCCACAGGCACAAAAAGGCTGTGCATTACTGTTTCGATTCCCGAATCCATGAGGAGCAGCCAGTGTTTGGTCTCGAGCTGTCGCAACGATGGCTAACAAGAAGACCCACCAACAGGTGTGTTCAATATCCCACCTTGAACGACTTTTGTTGAATAGCGCTGATCGATGCATGCTGGGGATGGGTAGGAAATGGTCCAGGTTGGTTCGTACCTCTTTTCTGTTCAGATCGGACTGGATATGACAGGCGGCTGACATTGATTCATGTATGTAGCGGACCGTTCTGAGTATGTCTATACCGTCCCTAAGTCCGAATCGCTTGCTCGGTACCCAATTTGAGAGCGTTCTGCACCCGACTCTATACAATAGGCGCTAATAGTTCGTGAGAAGGAGTGCATCTCCTTTCTGGAAGTCAAGATCTACATCTCAACAGCATGCCAGCCCCAGGCCATTTGATGCTAGCTCCGTCGTTGGCGCATCCTATTCGCATGCCGACATCCTAAAGTATGTGCAAAGATATCTCACTGCATTAAATAATCGAATCGAAGTACATAGGACTTATCTGATAATCCGTTCAGCACGTCGGCTCGCACTCCACCCCGGTCTGGATCAAACGCAGGACAGCACCGCACGCAACCTTCGCTAGCACACCTTGAAGGGAAAAAGACCTCTTCACCAAACCGCCCTTATAATAATATACTCTCGCATTCAACACGTGGTTGGGGATACGGGACCGATGTTGCCGATGAAGATGACGATGACGAAATATTTTATGATGACGACGAAGATGAATTCGGGCTTCCTAGTATTGCTAGCATGCGGAAAAAAGGAAAAAACACTCGGCGTACACAATCCTCATTTACAAAAACCAATACGATGTCAGCGAACTCCTCGCTAGGTGCAGATCTAGATGCTTCTAGTCGGCCAAGAGCCAATAGTTCGGACATTGCAGAAGAACGAGGCGTATCACTTTACCCGTCAGCGAAGAAAACTGAAGGCAAGATTCTTCGTCCTCAGTATAAAGACATTTTGAAAGGTATGACTGTTTGAAATTGATACAGTCTGATGTACTGAAACATACTAACATTTTACGATATAGACCCTGCCAATTCCTTGAATTTGATAAATCATTCACCGCCACCTTCTGACGCCACTCCGAGTCAACGAGAAGCCCATTCTGCGCGTATTTCCAGGATCAACAAATTTAAACGAATTTTGCAGGCGAGTACTGTGTCCTTGTCAGAGCTCCGCTCCCTTGCTTGGTCTGGAGTGCCCGACGAAGTGAGAGCTATGACATGGCAATTACTGCTGGGCTACTTGCCGACGAACAGCGAGCGCCGCGTCTCAACCCTTGAAAGAAAGCGCAAAGAATATCTTGATGGAGTTCGCCAAGCTTTTGAACGAGTTTCGGTGAGTGGGCCTGGTTCAACAAAGACGAGTTCTGGCCGTGGTAGGGGCTTGGACGAGGCAGTCTGGCATCAAATTAGTATTGACGTACCCCGTACGAGTCCTCATTTGCAATTATATAGCTATGAAGCGACTCAGAGATCTCTGGAAAGGATACTTTACGTATGGGCCATACGGCATCCTGCCAGTGGCTATGTTCAGGGAATCAATGACCTTGTGACTCCATTCTGGCAAGTCTTTTTAGGTGCCTACATGACAGATATTAATGTCGAAGAAGGAATGGATCCGGGTCAACTACCAAGGTCTGTTCTTGATGCGGTAGAAGCTGATTCTTTCTGGTGCCTCACAAAACTGCTTGATGGCATTCAAGACAACTATATTTATGCCCAACCAGGGATACAACGGCAAGTGAAAGCACTGCGCGATCTGACGAAAAGAATTGATGCTGGGCTGGCAAAACATTTGGAGAGCGAGGGAGTTGAGTTTATGCAGTTCAGTTTTCGGTGGATGAATTGTCTGCTTATGAGAGAGATGAACATAAAAAGTACAATTCGAATGTGGGATACATACATGGTAAGTTATTCTACAAATAGGTCAATCGATTGCTCGCTAAAACATGCAACAGGCCGAGGAACAAGGATTTTCTAGATTTCATTTATACGTTTGCGCCGCCTTTCTTGTTAAGTGGACTGATCGGTTGCTCAAGATGGACTTTCAGGTATATGCTAGCCATTAAAGAAATCACTTTCGTGTTACTGACTCGGAGATAGGAAATCATGATGTTTCTTCAGGCACTTCCAACCAAGGAATGGACAGAAAAGGATGTTGAGTTGTTACTTAGCGAAGCATTTATATGGCAGAGCCTGTTTCAGGATTCAAGCGCACATTTGAGACAAGACGGTGAAGACAACGATACCGGCTATATGTTTTGATTGCTATTTGTCCTTTTGGTGTCAAACCCAGATAATGATTGATCAGAACCTCAAATCCTGCATCAAGAGGAATTTTTTAATCGAACGTCGCACAGACATCTGCTGACATAGAAAAGCAGTTGACAAAGCATTACGCCCATTTCTCAGGGGAAAGTCACTATTTTATACTATAAATCAGCAGAATATTTCGATATTACATGTAGTGCCTATTGATGAACTTACTTGTCAAATGTATCCTGTATAGATACTCTTATTCCTCATCATCCAGTACTTTAAATGTGTGCAGTTGAGTATCGTGAGTGGAATCGTTATCAGATCTGATAAGATGGAATCTTCAGCTCTCATTGGTCACAACCTACAGCGCCAGCGGTGGCAACCGTCAATACAGATTAATTTCAAGGTTATCGATCTTTCTCTCGCCATCTACCCTCTACGTTGTGCCAACGACGCAACTTTTTCACCATCATGTCCTATGGAAGGAAGGATTTCCTGAGCCAGCCGGCGCCTGAGAATTACGTCGCTGGTCTCGGTCGAGGTGCTACTGGTTTCACAACCCGATCAGATTTGGGACCGGCGCGAGAAGGACCAACACCAGAGCAGATCCAAGAAGCTCTAGCGAAAAGGGCCCAGCAACTAGGAGCTCCGACACCCACAGCTTATAACACAAGTCGTGAAAAAGGAGGGAAGGGTAAAGAGCAGGAGGCGGAACAGGAGGAGGACGACGAACGCTTCCAGGATCCAGATAATGAGGTCGGACTGTTCGCTTATGGTGCCTATGATCGCGAAGATGACGAGGCGGATTTGATCTATCAGGAGGTCGATGAGAAAATGGATAGGAGACGCAAAGCAAGAAGGTTAGTTCCATTGCATTTTCTTTCCCTCTCGCAGGTATTTGGCGTCTCATTTTCGAGGCGTCGTCTTCACCTTTTGCCTTTCATATATTTATTGTGGACAGAGAGCCGACTTGATTCTTTCGATGCCTACAGGGAAGCCCGCGAACAAAAAGAACGAGAAGAATACGAGAGAAACAATCCGAAAATCTCACAGCAGTTTGCCGACTTAAAACGATCTCTCGCCACTGTATCAGACGAGGACTGGGCCAATATACCCGAGGTTGGTGATCTGACCGGGAGAAATCGACGAGCTCGCCAGAATTTAAGACAGAGGTTTTATGCGGTACCGGATAGTGTGATTGCAGGTGCCAGAGATGCGGCTCAGTTTGATACTACCATCGCCGAAGATGGCACTCAAACCGAAATTTCAGGTTCTACGGGAGGAGATGGGAGCTTGACGAATTTCGCCGATATTGGTGCTGCTAGAGATAAGGTCCTACAGGTACGCCTCGATCAGGCGGCCCTTGGATCTTCTACCGAAGCTGCGTCAGGTAGTGCGACTAGTATCGACCCGAAAGGCTACCTGACCAGTCTAACCAAGTCTGAACTGAAGGCTGGCGAGATGGAAGTTGGTGATATCAAGCGTGTTCGAGTTCTCATGGAATCTGTCACACGTACAAATCCCAAGCATGCCCCAGGTTGGATTGCTATTGCTCGATTAGAAGAATTAGCAGGCAAAATTGTCGCAGCGAGGAACTACATTGCGAAAGGATGTGAGCTCTGCCCCAAAAGTGAAGACGCCTGGCTGGAGAATATTCGACTTAACGAAAACCACAACGCCAAGATTATTGCAGCGAATGCGATCAAGCACAATGATCGGTCTACAAGATTATGGATCGAAGCAATGAAACTTGAGACAGATGTCAGAGCTAAGAAAAATGTTTTAAGACAGGCTCTTCTACATATACCGCAGTCCGTGGCTATCTGGAAAGAGGCCGTGAATCTTGAAGAAGACCCAGCAGATGCTCGCTTACTTCTTGCAAAGGCTACTGAAATGATTCCTCTGTCTGTCGAGCTTTGGCTTGCACTAGCGCGCTTAGAGACGCCGGAGAACGCACAGAAAGTTCTTAATGCAGCTCGTAAAGCAGTGCCAACAAGTCACGAGATTTGGATTGCTGCAGCTCGATTGCAGGAGCAAATGGGAACGGCAAACAAGGTTAATGTCATGAAAAGAGCTATCCAAGCACTTGTACGCGAAAATGCTATGCCGAAGAGGGAAGAATGGATTACGGAAGCAGAGACATGCGAAGAAGAGGGTGCTGTCTTGACTTGTGGCGCAATTATCCGCGAGACTCTAGGCTATGGGCTCGATGAGGATGATGATCGAAGGGACATCTGGATGGAAGATGCCAAAGCGAGTATCGCTCGTGGTAAATACGAGACGGCGCGAGCAATTTACGCCTACGCTTTGCGTGTGTTTGTCACTAGCAAGACATTGTGGCTTGCAGCGGCTGATTTGGAACGTAACCACGGAACGAAAGAGGCTTTATGGCAGGTTCTTGAGAAAGCTGTGGAAGCATGCCCTCAAAGTGAAGTTCTATGGATGCAGCTCGCGAAGGAGAAGTGGCAAGCTGGGGAGATAGACAATGCACGACTTGTCTTGAAACGTGCTTTTGCGCGAAATCCCAACAACGAAGATATTTGGCTTGCCGCTGTCAAGTTGGAGACAGACGCAAAGGAAACAGAGCATGCTCGAGAGCTTTTGAGCACCGCCCGGCGTGAAGCGGGTACCGATCGTGTCTGGATTAAGAGTGTTGCCTTTGAACGCCAGTTGGGCAATATGGATGAAGCACTCGACCTCGTCAACCAGGGTCTACAGATTTACCCCAAGGCTGACAAGCTCTGGATGATGAAAGGTCAGATTTACGAGTCTCAAAAGAAGTATCCACAAGCACGAGAAGCTTACGGTACTGGCACACGGGCTTGTCCTAAGTCCGTTCCACTATGGCTTTTGGCCTCGCGGCTTGAAGAAAAAGCAGGTGTGGTGGTCAAGGCTCGTTCGATTCTCGATAGAGCTCGGCTTGCAGTTCCCAAGAATGCAGAGCTCTGGACTGAGAGTGTTCGAGTGGAGCGACGTGCCAACAACATCAGTCAAGCCAAGGTACTCATGGCCAAGGCACTCCAAGAAGTACCCAACTCCGGCCTGCTCTGGGCCGAAAGTATTTGGCACCTCGAGCCTCGAACACACCGCAAACCTCGCAGTTTGGAAGCCATCAAGAAGGTCGAGAATGACCCTATCCTCTTTGTCACCGTGGCCCGTATTTTCTGGGACGAACGACGATTGGAGAAAGCAATGACCTGGTTCGAAAAAGCTATTTTAGCGGACAGTGACCAGGGTGATTCATGGGCATGGTATTACAAGTTCCTGATGCAACACGGCACGGAGGAGAAACGACAAGATGTTATTTCCAAGTGTGTAATCAGTGAGCCAAAGCACGGAGAGATTTGGCAGTCAGTTGCCAAAGATCCGATCAATTTCCATAAGTCTACAGAAGAGATCCTGAAACTTGTAGTGGAACAGCTACCTCGTTAAGCTGCGATGAGTTCGATATGCATTTGGCGATATATATGCGATGGAGTTTTAATTCAGTGGGCGTGGCGTTTGTCCTCGAGACTTTCTGTATGATATTCATGTACTCCCGAGGTTGTATGATCTCTATTAAACAACATAATGTTAATAGCTTTTTTGCTTCGTAGCCTACATATGATTATTGGAAGTAGAGGACCAAGCAGCGTTCACAATATACTCATAATCTTCTTCTAGTCCTATGTATCAACAGCATAGCACCTAATTATACTCATGAAGACAACAACACCAGTCAATGAACGCAACAAACTCCAATCCAAATGCAAAGAGATTGAAGAACCACAAAAGCAGGAGTCCCTTCTTGCTCTCTGACATAATGGTCAAAGGCAATCTAACATAGTGACAAAAAGAAATGGCGAGATTGGTATCTGAAAATAGAACAAACGATAAGAATAAATAGAAGCCTAGTCCTCATCTTCCTTTGACGAGAACCATATGTTTTTTGTCATGTCCGCCCAAGCCATAAACCCCTTTCGTAATCGTACAACAAACACATGAAGTGTAAGGAAAACGCCTCCCCATAAGGAAAACCCGCCAAAGCGCTGATTGAATATTTGATCCTCGGATTCGAGGAAGGATAGTTGAAATCTGTAGATAGATATTGATATACTTTTGCTGTGAGGTTATCAGTAGATGGACTGTTCATGCTGATTCTTTTACCCGACGAATGGGGTTGATCATGCCGCCAGTGACAGACAATCGTCCAGAAGAGAATTTAACTGATCCCTATCTGTCATTGTGCCACCTTCCCATTCCCATTCATCGTCAACGTCCATGGAATCAACGCCATTAGTCTCCGTTGTAGTTGCTGTTATCGTAGTAGCAGTCTTCGCATCAACGTCAGCCTTCTCGCGCAGCTCTTCAATGTAACCATGTCGCTCAAGTTCCAGTTCATCTTCATCGTAGGCACCCATGATCTCCTCAACAACCAATGGCATCTGACCGAGCAGCGCACCGCCCAGAGTGAGTGCCAGTCGCAAATCCTTGACTCCCAATGGTTGTCTAATGCGAGCCTCCTTCGCCTCAACGGGCAGCAACCCAGTTGCGAGATCCTTGGTGATTTCGCCGCGAGTAAACCCAAGCTCTTCACGTTCTAGTTGCCTGCGATATTTTCGTGACATCATGCCGTTGATTGTACCAGATGGTCCGTTATGCCTTGTGCGCGAGAAAACGCTTGATAGCACCTGCTTGACAAACGTCTCCGTGGCGATGGCCATGAACTCGGCGCAAGGAAACCCTGCTCCGCTGGCTACCGACTCTTCGTAACATATCGGTACCATACGGGCATATATTGATTCCGCATCGGGGAATTCGCCTGTTTCCGCGCCGAGTGGTTGCGCGTAGCGTTTTCGAATCTCGAGTTCCCAATCTGGTCAACTTTATTAGGAAAAAAACACATCAATAGTGGCAGATGTCTTCTTACTCGTTTTGTTCAAGCCACCGGCACTCGCTGGGACCTGTGTAGGTAGCGTGATTTGCTTGGCTTGATAGTATAATTCGAGCTCGTTTGATGCTAATTCGTGCGGATCCGGCTGTAGTCCCAATACATATCAGCGCAACTCTCCCATCCACATAAATTTTTTCCCCGCAAAACTTGATTCATACCTCAGGAATAGCTTTGATCCTCTTGCGGTCCCGGGGAGGTAACTGCATCACCTCCGTCTTCAGCCTTTGTTCCGCCAGGTCACTCGAGACCGGCTTCGACACCACGGTAGGCTTGTCATTTGCCGATACCCAGCTTGCGACGCCATGGTCAGGGAGATCTCGAGAGAGGTTGCCGATAAGCGCACATATAAAGTTGTTATGTAGATGCTCGGTTCTGGGGTCGGCACAAATTATGTGATCAAGGCGCGAGGAGAATTCATCTTGATTCAGATGCCCTGCAATGTTTTAATGAACAGTAATTAGCATATGCCCAATACCGAGAAATCTGCGCAAAAAGAAAAATACCTAATAGGAAGAGCGTGGTTGACTGCTTATACTCCGCCCAGTTGTCGCCAATTGCGGCCTTCAGCTCCGTGTACACAGGCTCAAGATCCAGGCGCGGAACAGAAATCAGCGCCTTTGTAGACTTTTGAGAGGCAGCAGCTGCTGATGCGACAGTCTTGGAGGTAGATACAGCCGTCGAAGCCGAATCCGTTCGACTCAGAGCTGCCGGATCGATCTGCATAGTAAATGGAGGGAGAACGCGCGATCGGCTGCGCGAAGCCACAGGGAAGACTTTAGATCTTCATCAAAAATGAAGAGTTGGCTATACCATTTCTTGTATGTGGTCGTCTGAGTCGGATGGATAGAATGAGGCCCTATTGGAGATGAGGATCTGGTCGCTTGGTGAGCAAGGTGGATGGAAGTTGAGCTTCTTTGGGTGTGAATAATGAATGGAGGTCGCCAAACTTCGGCTCTATCGCCGCCCGCATTCGGTACGTATTAATTAGTTCGCTGCTCACTGCGCATTCAATGTGAGAATTAATTCAATTGGTCTGTAATCATGTTGAACTTTTTTTTTTTTGGAAAATATGCCCTAGGTCGAGTAGACGCTCATCTAGAAACATTCAGGGTATCAACCAATAAGTAAACTATTTCGGTTAAGTACAACAGTGCTATGTTATGGATACTATTGAAGCTCAATCACATCCTCATTCAATACACCAAAAAGGCTACTGATTTCCCCTACGAGCTCGATAATCTCGCTTCCTAACTGCCCTGTAACCAAGACTGTTGGACCCAAGTTAGTATCAAGGCTTCAGCATATTTACAATCAGAGGGAAACCTACCATAGGCGTATAATAATGCATAATCACTATCGGTGGTGTGCAACGACAATTCGGTCTCGAGACGATAGTGGAATATACGAGCTAACAGTCTATCTCGTGCGTGTTGTATATTCGGTAGAGCATCATTCAAAGGATACTCCAGCTTCATAGAAGATGCGAGCACTAAGAATTTCATTGAGCAGGTTGAACAACAAATTGTGTCTTGACAAGTACTTACCTGAAAGCAAGTGACTAATGCGAGATGATAGTTGGACACGCTCCTGAGTTGTATACTGGAGCAGACTTATCTCGCCTTCGGAGGCTGTGAGATTTTTCAAGATTTCCATATTCATGGAATAGAAGGCGTTCAGCATGCCTCTCGTTCGGTTGATGATATTTCGATAGGCTACCTCCGGAAAGGGCCCCCGCAGCTCGAACTCCGATTTGGCTGAAACTTGTAATGACTCCAGATTCTGGATGAAGCGCTCGATTTGCAGCTTTTCGCGAGCAGTCAGATATGGAACAACGGGCTTGCCATTGATCATCGTTGATAATGGATCGCGTTTCCAGATCAAACTCATTTGCAGCCATAAAAGACTCAGTCCATCCTTAAGTTTAGATCTTGCACTAATTGGCCAAATTATTCTTGTGATTATAATTCCCCAAACGCAGCCAGACAGGACCGCAACCACACGGTGAAGCGCAATCTCCGTTATAATCGGGTGAGCACCGCCTTCGTCGTCATCATGGTCGTTATCATTCGCAGATAGAGAGTAAGCATATAAAACCGAAAGGTTGTACGTAAGCATGATAAAACGTCCCATAGGCCCTTGGCCTTTGACCAAAATGATATAGGCGGTCCATGTAGCCATGAGCCAGCCTAGGAAGGCAAGAGCAAAAACATTTCCGGCCGACATATACCAAGAAGCTATGGAGCAACAGGCACCGAGACATGTGCCAAGGAATCGAGCATATCCAGTAGTATTAGAAGCTCCAATGGTCATAGAGCAGACCAACATGTAAGAGACAAGACCCCATTCACCCCTCCAAGCAGTAAATACGGGCCGTGTCGCAGATATGAAAGATGGAAGAGCATATACGGCGGCACCGACCCCAACTTTGACGGCGTACTTTGTTTCGTCACGTCGTAGGAAGCTGAAAGACTTCCATACTCGATAAGTGAGCTTGTTCCAAAGGCGGATATCATCAGTGTAGCCACTTTCCAACGATGAATGTCCCTTCCTCAAGTGAGGGCGGTCAGAGCTCGTAAGTGCCAGATTTGAATATTCTATAGCATGTATCAGTGATTGTATGAACTTGCTCATATTTGTGGACTTACCACTATTTGAAGATTCCGGCCCGGAACTCTTGAAAACCCGCCAGAACTTCAGCCAATTCCATGTTAAACCCTGAGGGCGTTCGTCACATTCAAGCTTCAACTCATCTAGAATCTGGAGCAGATCCTTTAGCTGTTCTCCGAACTCCATCAAAGTAAAACTGAAATGACCGCAGCTAGCGGACACTTCCTCCAGATCAGCTTCCACATCGGGTGATTGTATCCTGGCGAAATCTCTTTCCCGGTAGACTGAAGCCAGAGCCGCTTCTCTAGCATCTCGGTACAGCTTCAAAGCACGATCAAGGCTGCTATGAAATTTGGTGTTGAATGAAACCTTGTGATCCGGACCAGGGCCGAAGGGAATGTCCTCAAGAATCTCCTTTAGGGTGAAGGCAAATGATTGCTTCAAGTAATACGTTAGTAACAATCTAAGAGTTTCAGAGATGTTTATCACTCTTACCATAGACGGCCCTAGATGCTCAATGAAGACCTCAAACATTCGCTGTGGCGACGGGGTGGCGGTCGACACGCCTCCCTCATGCTCCAGATTCGATACTGGAACATGCACAGTCTGATGCTCTGTTGTCAAATCAGCATCACCCGGCTCTCCGGATGGCGTGAGGGTTACTGGGTCTTCAAAGACCGACCAGACACCGGGATAACTGGTTGAACTGTTCTTGCGTACAAGAATGGTGCGATTAGGCGAGAAGATACCGGAGCCCTGTTGAGTTTGCTTCAGAAGTTGAAACTGTAGGTTTGCTGCGCTTTGCAAACCACCCATGTTCTGGTTGATGTCTTGAACACATCGAACAAGTCTCTTCTCCAGACGATATTCCCGCTCTGTACCTACGACATAGTGCTCAAGTTTGGCTTCCTTCACCAGTTTATCCAAGAGAATATAGCTCCTTTTGTTTTGTGCGGACGCATTGGTGAACGGCGATGCGTGCATCTCGTCATCAGATCCTGTGATGAAGCTTTCAGTCACGTAGCCAAGCATGATTGCGAGGGTGCTTGTCATGTTGGTAACATTCGCTCGGAGCTTCTTCCTCGCTGATATGGGAAAGAATAGGAAAGACACTGCCATGGCTGCGCAGACACCCATTATCAGCATCTTAAGTGTCTGCTCTATTTTGACGAATGACAGATTTCCCTTTTGTACCGCGCCTTCTTTCGTCAGGATTGTAGTCGTAGAGAGTGAAGCAAGAGAGCACGCGACGTTGACTAAAGGGTCGTTGAGCCTCTGTTTCGTCCAACCGATAAACGCAAACCCTCCTCCGCAAAAGACAATCAAGACTATGATATGTCCGATCACAAGCAAGTCGAGGTTCTCGAAGAACATAGAGACGTACATACTGGTAACGGACACAAAGGTTGTATAGAGGAAGGCGAGAATGGCGCAAATCAGAGCCTTGATCATACTTCCTCTAGAACGAGCGGGGTGGAAGTAAACCGTAACAGTTGCAACAACATGCTTCCCATCTTGGTGTCCTAGATACGACGAGATAAACGGAATGTACGTGGCCATCGATCCCAGCAGGTAGGCCAAGCCGAATTTGAACACGCCTTTGCCATGCTCCGAAAGAGCAAATGCGTACACCTTGTCCCACAGGCCTAGTATTCCGCCGCGTGCGCGTGCGGTGTTTTCCATGTCGGCCGATCGATGAGGTGTATCCAGAGAGGTAGAAGCAGAGGAAGGGTTGAGGAGCGGGCGTTGCTCCTCTTCGTCGCCCTCTTGGGCAACATCGCGCCTTCCCGACTTGACCAGATTGACCAACCCTTTCAACCGTTGGCCTGTTCGAGGAAGAATGAATGTCGCTTGTCGGAACTATTGCCGAGTACGCCGCCTGTCAGTGGAAACGAACTATTGTGCAGCTTGAGAAGATGGCGACTTACATTAGACCGACGAGCCCGGGAATTGGAGACGGCCTGACTTGGTGCGGAGGTGCTCATTATAGTCGTTCTGGAGAAGTTTGCCAGACAACCCCCATCACGCTGTCAACGAACGCCAAGTAGTAACTTTTATTCATGGAAAAATTCTTTTCTTTTAAAGACAAAAACGACGCCTGGAAACAGAAGACGAGATGTGGTCAAGCACGTCTATCAGTGCTGTTGGGGAAGCTTCTTCGCGGGCAGTCATAGCTTTTTGCTCGCTATACTCGATTCGTCTGCCCCCTGGTGACGTCTACCCCTCAGCTCAGAGAAAGCAACATTATACCCTTACCATCGCGTATTATTATTTCCTATATTATGCTTCATATACGTTACGCTCAATGGCTCCTCCTCGGACGTACTCATCAAAGTCTTGAAATTCGCTTCGTGGTTCATATCAATCACAAAGAATAAATAATGAACGTCTAAGGGAGACTCCCAACCTTCCAGATCTTTATCGCTGCATCAGTTCCTGCTGAAGCAATTTTGGTCTCATTCGCAAGCCAAGCAACACCAGTCACACCTTCTTTATGCACATTTTTGGCTTCAATCCAGTCGCCAGGTCTTGCCAAGCTCCAGATGTAGATGTGTGTATCAAGTGCTCCGCTGACAAGATGAGTACCCTTGCTATTCCACGCAAGAGATGTTATTCGGGAAGTGTGTGAACTCCAGCGATCGGTGACCAAGCTCCCATCTGCTGTCTTGAATACAAAGATCTTACCCATCGAGTCGCCAACAGCTAACAAAGTGCCATCTGGGGAGAAAGAGAGCGCTGAAATTTGACTCCGCAGCTTCTTGATCTGTACCTGAGGAGAGACTGAGATTGTCGATGAGGTGACTGTTCCAACCAGAGTATTCAAATCTGCGCTGCTGAATGCAACAGTATTTTCATGAGCAGCTATTGCGGTGATATCAGCTGGTGCTTTGAATGTGCCGGTCTTGTTGCTGTCTTGGTAGATGTCAATCTGCTCCGAACCTGCAGCCAGAACGAGCTTTCCGGCACTGGCGACACCCTTTGGCTGAGTGGACAATTTGGTCGATATTCCTGTGTATGTATTTGCCGCAACATCTGCAGATCTTAAAGTATCGTCCCAGCCAACACTGTAGATCCTACCCTTGCCCTCCTGGGAGCTCGTCAAACCGGCAATATAATTTGTATGATTTTCTCCGTCGATCGTGTCTGCGACTCCCTTGGTCACATCCCAGCTGCAAACTCGGCCGTCGGAACTTCCAGTCCAAAGAGTCTCTTGGCCATCAGCGGGACTGAAGTGTGTAAGTGCTGTAATGTTTTTCTGGTGGCTCTTGAGAACTTGTCTGGGTTCGGGAGATCCCTCCACCAGGTAGTTCAGGTTTCCACTCAGAGATAAACTAATGACGAGACCATCAGTCCGCGCTGAAGGAATAACGACACCAACTTGTTGATTCAAGTAATTGACAGCGCCTTCATCGTTCAAGGTCCAAGTCTGAGTGACCTTGCCAGCCTCAACATCCCACAGCTTAACGGTCCTATCGGCGCTAGCTGTTGCGAGCTTACGAGAGTCCTTGGACCATGACACTCCAAAGATGCTACCCTTGTGTTCATTCTCTCCGATTGATGCTGTTGGCTCGCCAGTCTTGCCGTCATATAACCATATGCGACTGTCGGCTCCAACACTCACTAGTTGAGAGCCATCGGGGCTGAAAGCGGTGCCGTATATAAACTTGTTGTGCTTGCCTTTTACAGCAGTATTAAACTTGAAGGGCGCTCCATGGTAGAATACAAGGCTCATGTCATCTCCGGCTGCTGCCGCTCTCAACGGGCGCTGCTGTCGAATGGAGACGGAATTGATGGCCCGCGTGTGACCGTAAATTTCACCCACAGTATTCCCACTATCCCAGGTGAAGAAATGACCGTATCTCTGTCGTCCATCCCCCACGGCGACGATGCGCTGAGAATCGCCGTCCCATGCAATGTCATTGATTCGCCCGTTGATAATCTGGTAGCTGCCCTTTGTAAGGCCTTCTCCTACGCAGTCCCAAACCTTGACGGTGCCTGTCACATCTCCACTAGCAACATAGAAGCCCGAGGGCGAGAAGCGTGCGACAGTAGCCTGCGCGGTGTGTTCAGTATATTGCCTGGCAGTTGCGGGGTCGTCAATTGAGCGGATGAATATGGATTTATTGGACTAGATGTAAGTCGAAGTATTAGACAATTGTTCATACGTCAGCTCGAGGCTTGTATTTACCGCATATGCTAGTTTCTCGCCTTTCGGATCGGACGACAGCTGAGTTGGTAAACCTCGTTCCGTGGAGGGGCTCGGAGCCCAAATCTGCTCTGTAACAAGACAAGTCAGACAGATACACAACAGGAGATGATGGATCATTACCATTTGTTAAGGACATGACGATCGAAGCAAAGCGAAAGTGGTTCTCTGGGTGTTATCTCTAGCTCAGTGTAGTAAAGGTTGGAGAGAAGAGAGTAAACAATGAGCGCTGAACTACGTCGTGGGCGGGTAAGTGGGGTGTCGTCACTCCGCAGGAGTCAAGTGCTAGACTAAGCAAAATGCCAGGCAATAACGTTCCAGCAGGTACAGCTATCAAATGTTTTGTTTTGGAGCAATTGTATACAAACTATAAACCGGCACAGACTTCCCATATAGTACATGTTCAACAAATCCCACACGCCGCTATTGAATACACAGCACATGAACAAGCCAACTAAAGACCGAATCCTCCTCTTGGACTTTTCGCTCTCAGCTCCATGGCAATGATCTCAGGATGTTGGTGGACACTGGGCATAAGACCGACTCCGATTGCGCGACGGATAGCCTTTGAAATCTTTCGCTGATTGACCGGTCGCAGGCCTGTGGCTGATCGATGCTTAATCCGACCCATTGGAGTCATATATTCGGACATAATAGAAAAATTCTGTACAGAAACCATTGGTCAGTTGTTCCATCCCCAGGAAATATTGCCGGTGGGTGTACCTTATAATGCTCAAGGGGGTTGATATTCAGCGCATCAAAAGCATCGTTCGATGGGCTCCAGCGCTTCGACCATTTCTTCATTTCGGTTGGGCTCAAATCGTGCGGAGAATAGATATCGCCGGGCGCCCATTCTCTGGCCTGGAATCTCTCTAAGATGCGGCCTTCATTTTGATTTTTCATGTCCTCCATGATTTTACCTCGATGCGTAGTTCGCGCGGTACGTTTGGCGGCGAGTGCTTTCGTTCCTAAGATAAAAACCCTGCTTAGTAACTGGGCGCCCTCGGGTTGAGGGAAATGCTAACTTACTCGCTGAAGTACTCGACGGGCTACGGATTGGTGAAATAAAAGTTGACCGCTGGCCGCTGCTACGTTGATTGTCGCTGGGTTGACTCGAAGCCCATCGACAGGATGCAGGGGCGAGCAGATTGAAGCCCCGTTGTAGCAGGGAATTCCCCGTCCGAGGGAAGAGTGCGAGAGACATGTTGTATATCTTGATGTTGTAGAGAAGGAGTCCGTATGTAAGGAAGGAAGCTCAAATTTGTCCAGCGTTGCGGAAGGAAGTTCTCCACCAACGCCAAGCCGCCATTTAAAGGCTGTCAATTACTTCCTTGTCCAACATCTACTATGTGTTACGTTTCTCAACAGCAGGCACTACGGATCAATGATGATGATATAGCTTATATTTCGATCTCAAGCTTCTCAATCAAAAAGGCGTCGCTCCCTGCCCTGCCTACTATCGACACCGGAAGATGCAGTCCTCTTACCTTACCCGTCGCGTTTTCCGGGCTCTCCTCAACAATGAACCTGTGTGTTTTTCGCCGCGACACTGTCGACTTTACTCGCCATCAATGCTTTATCGTCCTCGGAGACCATACAATAATAGCAAGTATGGCCAGTCACGGACGTTCTTTTCCTTCCCCGCTGCCGACAAAACCTCGATAGTTCCAATTTCGGAAGTCGGACTACAAACCATGAGCGAACTGTCCAAAGCAATGATCACCAATGGTAGAGCGCCCCCATACAATGCTCTCTGCAAAGCATATCAAAAGTTCTTCGAGGCGAGGGCCGAAGAACCCGGTATCATAACGGAGTTTCATGCGAAGCAACTTGTCACCACTTACGACTATCTTCGAAAGCACAAAGGAGACGAAGACGTCGACAGCAAGGAATTAGGATCCATCAACTCGAAGGAGTTCATGGAACTCACTCTCTACGTTCTTTCGCAAGCAAACTGTCATGGCAGCTCTCACCAATATATCCGCCGCTTAGCAAACAACGCCTACCGAGTATTATCCACTGCAGCTACAGATGAGTCAGGCGAAATAAGCGGTGGTGCATTTCTTGCCTGGATTCGTATCAACGCTTTTTACGGCAATCCCTACCAGGCCCGCACAGCACTTATGAAGGAATGGCTCAAGGTACAAAACTGGCCAGACCTTGAGGGCCAGGGGTCACCCTGGCTTTGGATACTGCACGGCATGGCATTGGATAAGGATGCGGCCGAAATGGCAAAAACGATAAAAGACTGGTACACAGGTGGTTATTTCGAGCTCACTCCGCAGCAACATCAAGAATTGGTCATCACGCTCCTCGACCAAGGACAACTTGATGCTGCTAAAGTAATGCATAACTGCCCTATACCAGAAGGCGAACCGACAATCATCGCTACAAGTGCCATTACAAGGGCGTGTCTTCTCAATGGTGACAAGACTGGAGCAGACGAGATATTCAATCGGTTGACCATCTTTTCCCCAAGTGCAGAGACTCGAGATATTCTGTTGTTGATGGCAGGTGCAAAAGGCAAAGATGCGCATGCTTTAGCTCGCGACCTCAACAATTGGTGTATAGAAGATCCTTCCGTTCGTGGGGGACTTTCTATATCTTGTGTAAACGATCTCATTCGATACGCATACGTGATTGAAAACAAAAAGCTTGCTATCGATTATTCCAGTTTGATTTCTACATGGGGTTTGGAGTCAGATTTGGAGACTCAACTTCTTCTTGAACTAGAACCGCGGATTCAAGACTCGGATATCGATGGAACAGTGAAAGCACTGAATGAACTTGAAGAAAGCGATGTTTCCGCAAACATCGCTCTACGAATGAGATATCGACTTATCAAGATGCTATGTTCAGTCCCGAACAATGACGATGCCTTTGACCAAGTATTGAAGCTGCTGGATCCACTTATTCGGGATGGAATACAATTAGAGGCAGAATTACTCGCTCTTTTGACTCGTGCATTGGCATATCGCCATGACTGGGAAGCGCTTTCCCAGCTGTTGCGGCCTCGCATAGGTTCCTATTCTATGCATGATGAACGCCCGTTGATCCAAAATGCTTTGTTAGATTTCATCCGTGACAAGGAGCAAGAAAAGGAAGCAGTCTGGGATGCATATGACCTCACGAGAATCGCATTTCCCGAAATTTCCGCAGAACACAGGACTGAAATAATGAACCTCTACTTCACGTATGGAATGATTGAAGAGGCCTGTCAAGTCTTTGGACATATGCGACATGCCCCAACGCCAGCTCAGCGCCCAACCCCAGAAGCATACATAACATGTTTCCTCGGTCTTGCGCGAGCAACCGCCTGGGATAACACCAAGCTTATCCGCAATATGCTCAAACTTGATGTCAACATTGAGGTCGATACTCGAGTTCGAAACGCTGTCATGCTTGCACTCGCCGCCTGCGAACGATCAGAAGAAGCCATGGATGAGTTCAAAGAGATCCTCCGTTCGGACGAAGGACCCTCCCACAACACCTTAGTCATCTTCTTCAAGGCATGCGAATCAGATCCGAATGGTGTCGTGGAAGCGAATAAGATGCTTGCCAAGATTACCGCGTTAGATATCCCGCTTTATCGACCCTTGTATCTCGCTTATCTTAAAGCTCTTGCAGCGCAGGGCGAACGTGAGTTGATACTTGAAGCACTGAACAAGACAGAGACGAAAATCGGTCAACAGCCTGATCAAGACATGTAAGCCTACCCTGCCTCTACACCCGTGCACCACTTAACTGCTCTTTACTAACATGATAAACAGGATCGCCAGAGTATATAACGCCTGCGCACACGAACACGCCAAAGAAGGAGTCGAGGAATGGGCCAAAGAGAATCACCCGACTATCTGGCAAGAACTAGAAAATGTCCCTCGCACCGAGACGGAAGCAGGTATTCGTCTTGAAGGATTTGAAGATGATTATAGTGTATTGGTGTAATATAGCGATGTTGTACTATATTATGTATATTAATTGTACGAAAGAACGAGAATGTCGTATCGACCTATTAAGCCGGTTACAAGCCAAGACAATAATAGTACACAATCTCTCCATCGATACGTCCACCCTTCAAGATTACAAAAATGTATGTATGATAACTGATTCAAATCGAATAAGTGATACAAGACAGCAGTCATGAACAGGGCTAAACATTTATAGTGTAGACCCAAGTGAAAGATACACAATAGCAAGTTCGTTATTACAATATTGGATGGTTTACAATATTGGATGGTTCATGTTTGTGCATGCATTTCCAAAAGCAATGTACCCTCTTTTTTATTCTCATTTCTCCATTCCCAAAACCGAAAGAAAGAAAAAGAAACCCAGTGTTCGTCCCAATGAAAGGGTCGAGAATATGTAATAGGATGTTATAATCATGATTAATGGACCGAGCTGGCAGTTAAACAAGTTATGAAACGGTTATTTCGTCGAGAGTAGTTGCGACGAGAACTTTTTGGACATGCTGAGTATTTATTAGTAAAAGGGGAAGGCCATTATTGAACGAGAAACACTCACAAATCAAAGAAGGCGAATTGGCTTGGGTTGCTGCCATATTCGTACACGAAGCGACTGGCAAGGTAACTACCAAAGATTGATCGGAGGTAGTTTTCCGGCACCTACGAAAACTCGTTAGAAATGGATGCCTTGAAAATGAAAGGAAGAGAAACATACCCGAGTCAAAATTGTATCTAGTCCAACCTTCTCCAAAAGCAGTCGCGGAAGAGCATCTTCCAACACCTTGCGGCGCAATTCGATATTCTCCCACAAGGCCGTCTTTTGCAACTCCTCGTCGAGGTTTGTAATAGCCAAGCTCAACCTGTCACTGAGCACGCTGCGTAAAAGTCCAGTACGTTCGTGTTCACGCCAGATGGCCTCGAATTCCAAGGTGGCGTTTCGTTTGATAACTTCCTGCACCTCTTTCACGTATTGCTGGTAAAAGGCGGGTACAGTTCCGTCTTCGGCGACACACATGTTTTGGACGAATTCCTTGTCGTCCAATGACAGTGATGCCAAAACCTCGAGTGACGAGGACGTCACACCACCCTTGTTAGCTGATGCATCCTTGTAAAGAATGCAGCCTGCCTTTTCCAGTCGAAGCTTTGCGTCTTGCGTGATGAATAGATTGGCACCTTCGACAATGTACGGAATCACAGATTTGCCGTTCACGATCAGCTTGTTCACAGTGCTCAAGTCGATCGACTCCGGTCGTCCTCCACAAGGAACAAACAATTCCACCTGTGAATCTTTACGGAGGTGGAATGTGTTACGGAAAAGCATGCCATTGTTGACGACTTCTCCTGAAGGAAGTTTCACGTTTGAATCTTCCACAAGAACGCGGTAACCTTCAGAAGACAGCTTCGACAGATCGAATTGCGAGATCATGACTCGCTTCTTCGCGAGCCTCACGAGCTCATCGCGATCCAATCCGTTGGGATCGACCAGCACACCGGATCCATCGACAATTGCCGTGTAATTCTCGTTACCGAGCAAGATTTCGTTAGATCCCAAATCGCCATCGGGACCACCAGTCTGTAATTTTTTGACTGTGGAAGGATCGATGTTCAATTTGCGGTAGATACCGAGAACGTATTGACGCACAGACAGAGTCGTCATACCATAGGCATCATGAGGAATGCCGCCCAATCTAGGGCTCTTTCCTGTGAAGAATGACTTCCACCATGGCGCGCCTCGTTTCCTAGCGTGTTCTGTGGCCCAGTCGACTAAGTCTGCTGTATTCTCATCAGGACCCATGAAAAGTATTTCATCCTTTCCGTGAAGATCGACAATAGGATCTTTGATACCAGGACTCGTGGGTGGGATAAGTAGATCGAGAATACTATCGATATACTTCTCAAACGCCACACGAGCTTTGTCTTGATGGTCGACATCAAGTAGGATGACACCCTTGGCGCCACCTTCGGGAATATCCTTGTTCTTGCGCTGTTGGGTATTAGCAAGGTTGTAATTTTCGTCAAACAAAGAACGAGCATTGATGCTGTAAGCCTCGTTGTTTCGACTCTTAACGATACGGATACCGCCACGAGCAATGTCACGGAAGCGAAGATGGAAACCTCTAAATTCGGAACTAATCACAAGGAACATTCCGTATAGACGTTGAGGGTACTCATGCTCTGGCAAGAAGTCGGGATGCAGACGGAAACTCAATGCAACCTTGGTTGGAGTGTAGAAGTTTGTCTTCAAGATGGCTCTGTTGAAGGTTCGGAAAGCGGTCAAGACCATTTCGTCATGCTCGTTAGCCGCAGTACGACTGATCAGTTCTTTGAGTTTGGCATCATCCAGGATCTCATCGACTTGCAGACGCAAGTAACTGAGAGTGGGGAGGAAGTCGTCTTGTGGATCTCCGGTCTGCACATAATGCGTGCTGGCAAAATCAAGGTAGAGCTTGTGGATGAGATCCGGGTACTTATTGATGATTTCAAAGATATAATCCGATGTGAACGTCTCGGTACGGAGACGCTTCTTAATCTTGGATAGAAGCTCTGCATGTACACTATTGTTAGAGTCCAAGAGCGCAGTCAACGAAGTGTACTCAGACCCAAGTCGGTTCAAGAACTGTTGGATAAACACCCAGGCACAATGAGAGTAGATGGTCTCTTGCAAACTGAGTCGACCAGTGGCAAAGTGGTTCTGGAAACGGTTCTGTGGTACACAGTACAGGAGAGACACTTCCTTGACAATTTGGTGAATGGCAGCCTCGATGGGGGGGTACTTTTGAGAAATCTCCGCGTTGTTGACTGGTCTCAAGTAGAGCGAGATGACGTTGATTCCGTTAGAGAAGCTCTCGAGGTATTTTCTCGAGCTGGTGAGTCGGTAGTAGTGGTAGAGATCAGACAGAGCGCTGAAGATGCCCATAGCAGATCCCTGGCGATACGCCACGACCAGACGCTTCTCCCGGCTACCTTCGATGTCGAAGACTTCGATAACGGGACCTGTTCGTGACACCGCATTGGTGATGATCTCTTGGTAGATGGCCTTGGTGTTGGCAGTGGCTTTTTGGAGAAAGCGCTTTTCGCCGATGATTTCGATGTTAGTTTCGTCGGGGCCTGGGTTGGGGTTGGCGAACTGGCATCTGTAGACAAAGTAACAACGCAATTGCTGCGCATCCTCTCCCGGTAAGGGGCTGGTCGAGCGGAAACTCTCAATTCGGTAACTTCTTCCTGGTTTGGAGCCGTCAATGTATTTGGAATCTATGCGTGACTCGTAGTTAGGACCATCTAATGACGTCACACCAGGCTTGCTGGTGTCGATGTAGACGGCATGGTCTTCGTCTTCCTTGTCCAGGCGAATCTCCAAGCGCTTATCATCCCGAGCATAAGCTGCTACTTTGGCGGCATATAAGGACAGGATCTGGGTGACTATTGACTCGACAGACTCGGTCTGAAAGTACATGTCGTCGATACCGAGCATGTTGTAGAACCAGGTTGTTTCGGTTACAACGAAATCGCTGGGGAAAAACCCCTTCTCTTCCAAGCGATCCATGACTGTCAAAGTTAGATTAGTTTGAGTCAGAGCTGAATACTGTAAAATGGCTTACCCTGCTCCATCTGTTGTTGTTTCCCTTCAAACTTGGCGGAGATGTATCCAGATCCTTCTTCCGACAAGACTCTGTGGTGACCAGGCAATCCCAAATGCACTGGTTGTGGTGATGGCTGACGACCCGGCGTTCTGATGACATGGTCAAGATGTTTGTTGTGAGGAAACCGCTGGAAGCCAATTGGGGTTCCAGCGCCAGACGAGCCACTGCCACCAACAACTAACTGTGGTGTCGACAGACCATTGGCATGACCGTTCTCACCGGCAGGAGAGGGCAGACCCCCTTCTGAGGGGGGTCGAGCCGAACCAGGGTCAATTGACATGGCGGGGTTGTGAATGCGGACGAGCGAGCGAACGAAAGGTGCGAAGGAAATGCGAAGGACGAGAAGACGAGAGGGGGAATCTGCTCCTAGCAACCAGCAGATATAAATACTGTTTCAGGGTGCTAGCAAGCTCTGGACACGGAAAGTGTGTTAGTTTGATTGGAACTTGCGGTCAAACAATGACACGAGAGATAAGGAATAAGCAAGGAAAAAAGCAACAAGAAGGGCGATCTCCGGAAAGAAGGGAAATTACCAGACAAACTAAGTCGCTATCTCTGATAACAGGGTTCTATCAGAATTGCAATCGAGGCCAATGCATAAAAGTGTAACACGAGAGGGCAGCGAGTGAGGGTTCAAAGCTGAGCTCCGGGAGCGTTATCCGAGAAAGAGCTGGATGAGTCTTACAACGACAGGCAAGCCATGCAGGAGAATTGGGTTGTGTGTTATCAATGGGGTTATAAACACGTTTTTAAAGTCTTGGTCAGATGTATTATGGATTGAGAGAAAAATTGGGGCATTGGCGAGGTATTTGAGGGATATATATACAAGAGGACCATCTCCTGGGCTTGGTTGTGGCGGGGGGCCCAGCGAGACGTCAGAGCAGCCCACCTGATTTGCGCAACGGAAGGCGGTAAGGCGGCAAGATGCGGTCAGGAACGGCTTTTTTCTTTCTTTTCTTTCTTCCTCTGGTCTTCTATCGATCTTTCCTCCTGAATAATCACGAATTCCTCGGCCAATTGACCTGCTATCACGACAAACCGCGATTCGAATCGTCAGCAAGGTGAACATATCGCCGTCCATATCGCGACCAACTAGCCACACGAAATTCTCCCCAGACCAGCTGACCACAAAGTCAGACGCAGCTCCAGATCCGTCGTCCCAGCGGGTCTGTTCTCCATATTTAGCAATCTATCGATTCAGGTCCCAGGACACGATGCGCTTTTACGGAATAGTCCGTAGGGATTACCGCAGGTGATCAGATCGATTGGATCTGGTGCAGTCGTGCTGTCAAGGAATGTATACGTACTCACTAGCAGGCCAGCAGCTGCCATAGGGGTTCTTACAATACAGCTACAACCGAGCTATTCATCATTCCATTGCTAGTATCGTCTGCTGCCATATTGGCATACTGACTACAGAGGACATAGTACCTATTGGGACAGCCCCCCACTCGGAATCTTCTATCGGCGTGCCGGTATCTCTGCCGGCTCTACCGGCACGGTCACATTCCACGGCCCATTATTCGTACTTCGTACTACGCAGACACAGGACGGTAGTACGCCCCTTTCCAATCATCCGATGAGTCATAGTTATACTTGTAGTTAACTTATTCTGCTGAGATACTAATGAAACCAAAAATGGCGCAAATGGTACGTGTTGTGTTTCGCGCCACCGCAATTGGACCGATTATGTTCCAGATCCACTGTTCCAATGTTCCAGTCAAACGGGCCTGAGGCTGTGCGTGCGGCACTCTATTATTAACATTACCTTATGGATTTGTACTCGTAGTAGCGCTTAGATAAAAAGAATGTTCCAGCCGGGCTAGGGCGACGATCCGACAGTGCGTTTGTCTCTACAGGGAAGGGAAACAGACTGCCATTATGCAATTAGCAATAGAAATGAGGGATTTCCTCATTGTAATTGCAGTATGGGGAAGGTCAAATGACTCCGTAGTATGCGTCTTCTCGCGATATTACCTAAGGAGTCAGAATCCGGAGTGATTATTGGAGAAGCCTCGTGATTACCCCGGATTTTCTTCGTGGATTACGTAGTGATAGCCGTAAAGAACGGTTACGGAGAACAGTTCTCGTCAATTCCCTTTTGTTCAGTGGATTGAGTCGACAGTGGACACACACACACACACATTCTCCCTCTCTCGCTCGCTCAAGATGCCTGGACAAAATGTACAACGATGGCCATGACAATTCATAAGGGGTTCGCAAGGCCGACTTCTCTCCTGAATTCACACCACGTGGGCAATATATCACGTGTTTTTTTCGATCACGGGATATAGTTAAGATTTTATTGCTTTGTCAACGTCTCAACGATCGATCCAGGCCTGCCGCAAAGCTTAGGGCTAACTAGTACACCCGCATCACCTTCACGGTCTAATCGCCTTAGTCAGGGGTCAAACACTTCAAAGTCATGATTTAATGTTGATTGTGTGTACGCGGTGTTTCTCGTGACTAGATTCTAGTTGATTGCTTTATTTTAAATCTCTTGAAATCCCCATTAGAAAAATTTTCATCCAGTCTACGATTTAAAGATGCTAAAATACTTGTTTCTTAAGAGCTGACGCAATGCGAGAGCGGTCTGACTCTAGCCTTGTCGACGACCGCCGCGATTCGCCAAAGCGCCGAAACGCCGAGACTTTACAAGAACTTCTAGAAGTAAATATTATTCCTCGACCACCACGAACTCACGACGTCGTACATTTCCTCGATTATCCATCTTGTCCTCGCCGGAGAAAAAAATTCGCCTCTGCCAGAGTTCTGCGACTCTTATGTTTGAATTCATCGAGAAGTTCTCGTGCCCGTGGGGCAATTGTTTAGTGCTTTCGTATTAGGCGGGTCTTTTCCAGAACCCGGCTCTTCATCCTCAAATGTTTCCTTCACACAATCCTGCCTGACACTGACAGCTACTCACTCCTTCCGTCAATGTAAGCGGCATCTCAGAGAGACGAATTATATGACTCAAGCAAATGCCATGGAATGATCGGTTGGGAGCCTGAAAACAGGAAGCCCGCTATTCAGGTGACAGTACCCGGTATCACCAATACCACAAACCCACGCCTAAACAGTGGCAATCACTGCGTAGGCGGTATTAAGTATGTAACGAGACAGCCTCGATACATCCTCTCCCCGGATTTCCCGCCTTCCCGCACATCCCATCCTCTTTGGGGCCAAGGTTTATCCCGGAAGGAGTCTAGCCGCCTCAGGCCAGAAACACGGGGTACCTTTCTCTCTCACTCTACTAGTCTCGTACTAGGCTAGAAGCCTTCTACATTCTTCTTTTTCCTTCGTTCCCTCCCCCTCGTGGCCGAGTGTGAGGCTCCTTTGAAGAGGTGATTGGTGGCCTTGATTTCTTAGTCAGACATACGTATGGAACTTACGTAGTACCAGTCCTCCAGGCCAAGGAGCTTGTTCTTTTACACTTGTCGTTCCAGTTGTAGGACGTTTGTTACCCAACAGCTCAAGTCAGACGAATTCCAGGATGAATGCGATATGCAAGGCGACTAATCAATGAATCGAATCTTCTAGGTCGATGAGATCGTGCTAAGGAGTGACTGAACGCGTTGGGCTGAAAGGATAGTAGAGATATCTCCGGACGACACGGAAGAGCATGTTATTCGTGCCTAGGGACTCCGTACGTACGTACATCAATACGTAGAATACTGGGGTGTGCTCCATCAAAGGGTTGGGGTAGAATACCAAAAAAAGGTAAAGAAGAATACAACATTAAAGGAAAACACTAGAGCTACTCGAACAAATTTGTGTCTAGTCCTCCGTCCCCTACGTTCTCTTCAGTTTCCAGAGTGGCTCTCTTTTCTGTTTTCTTCCTTCTACCTGGTCATCTACTTATCTTCTCCGTATCGATTGTCAAAACAAAAGTTCCATACATATGTACATCTGCCAGATCGCTGACGTATCCGCTAAGATCATAATCGGTTTATCATTCATCACATTTACCCACCCCTACATCCAGCTGCTGGCTCATGCGAGGTTGGGTATATAGTGGCGGTGAACTTTCCACCTCTTTCAAAAATTTCCTCACAAATCTTTTCTTTTAACTTTGTGTACAAGTTTTTGTTTTGAATATTTCGGATTGTTCGCCCGAGACTCGAGTTCAATTACCGAGGTACGTTTTTGAGGACTGTCTAAGCTGGGGGCAGCTGTCCTATCGGCGTGCTTCTTATCCATTGTCTCATTCTTTTTTCTTTCGTTCTTCTTGAAACGACGCCGAAGCTAATATTGTGGTCAACTCAGCAGAAATTATCCAATATCCGACTCTCTCTCATCTACCCTTTCTAATCCTCAAATCAATTCATCGATCCCAATCGCGACGAGTGTCGGCATCGTGATCAATCAATCATACTATCGAGCAAAATGGCAACCATGCATCCCAAACTCACCAACGTTTCCACACAGCCATCTACAACACCAAAATCAACTACATCGCATCCCACTCTAAACCCTCAAGACATACTTCGAGCCCTCGAAGCATCGGGTTCCCTCCTACCGAAATCTTTCATCTCGTCAGCATTCTCGACATCTGACAAGTCGCCGTCATCTGCGACGCATATCGAGTACTCGGATCATCAATTTCAGAACCCGCCGCCTCCACCGCCGTCACCTATCGGATTTCCATCAAGTCCTCGTTGATAGACGTTTCTCGTGGCTGTTGCGTTGATTCTTTGCATATGTAATATAGACCCTGACGGCGTTGCAAACACGGAGTTGGCAGGATATGGGAATGGATTTGCGTCGCTGTTTCAAACTGTGCATCTGATTTGCTTCTCTTGCTTTTTATCAAATAGATTTAGCTCGAAGAGCACTTCTTGAATTGCCATGCACAAGTCGTAATTTTGTGATGTAATGTAACCGCACATCACTAAGAGGGCGCCGTGTCAGTAGCCGAATCAGCCGATTGATTCGCCTCTATCTGATTGTACAACTCCTCCAACTTGGCCAACGCCTCTTGATCGCCCGCAAGAGCCGCGCGATTCAATTGATGAATCGTATTGATTCGCTCATCGGTACGAGCCCATCCGCGAATCTTATTCTCGAAATTCTGATTGCGTTTCGACCCATATGTCATTCGCACCATGTCCGTCTCGCCCTTTTCGCGCTTGATGTCCATGAGCTCTTGCAAAAAGCGAACTTGGGAAGATTTGTTCTCTGCCTGGATCGAAATAGGCGCAGGCATGGATTCTGTCGCATCCGTCTGTGCACCGTTTGCAGAGGGACGAGCGAAGTGCGCTCGTCTGCCTATTATTTTGATTGGATTGGCGGCAATCAGTGAATACCCGTCCGTGTGCTTGAGATATGTCGGGTCGGGCTCCGAGTCCTCGCGACGAACGAAATGCATATCCGTGCCAATCACATCCGCCCACTCGCAACTGAATATGTGATTTCGGTAGGAGAGGTATGGATTCCGGCTGTGCAGTTCCATGATCTGTATGCGATCATCGTTCTCATCTTCAGCCGCGATATCGTCGAGGGGTTCGGCGTCGGCCCGTTTGCGTTTTCCTGTCGCTTCTGCCCTGTCTTCATTTTGCGGTGATGCGGCGTCTTCAGCGTCTTCGTCGGCTCTCCCGGGTTGGTCTGCTGGTGCTGACAACGCTTGTCCGCGCGGTGGACGGAGGGGTCCGTTGTACGAGGTCAAGTCGATGTTGACGAAAAACGTCTGTTGTAAATTAGTGGTATTCAATGAAAGTCAATAAATGTATTACCTCTGTCTCCGTCGCATCATACTCATACTCATATTCAGAGTCTGATGTTGAGTCCGGCATGGCTTGTTCAGTTAATGTTGTGATAGCGGCGCCTGCAACCTGAAGAAGCTCCATCGCAAGCCCTGCACCACCCGTCACTAGGGCTGCGGCTTAACCTAATTGGGTCGACCACTCAAGCTTTGTAGCCAGGCTTGGCGTCTGCGATCGCCATCCTGCACCCGATCCTTCTTCGCTCTTGGATCAAAAGTCATGAGATCGGGTCAGATACAATTAATTCGTCTATATTTCGTCTATATTTCGTCTATATCTCGTCTATATCTCGTCCACATCGTCTTATACACGAAGCAAATTGACAGTCGTAGACCACACACGATGAGCACACACAATTGTGCGGCTTATTGATAAGACCCCCCAAGCCTCACGGAGATCCATCGTGATTATCGATTGCTAGCCGCCTCACTAATACATACCATACGTAGTACCTGATGTAATACGTAGCAAACTGGCTGATCAGCGGATGATCTCGCTTTATCGAATAATGAAAACATGAGAGGATAGACTCAGTATGCTCTGCTAGTATTTGAGTTCATACCAGAGGACACCGATGAGTCCTCGGTGTACTGTGCTTGTGGTCTGAGAGCGGCATACACATCAGCCGATCGGCTTCGAATCAGAGCAGACGTTAACAGCAAATCAAAAAGCACATCTCAGGCACCTTTCTTTTCATGCACCCCCGTCGCTCATCAATCGCTCAACGGAATGAAGACGAAAATCGGCTGCGAGCGGAACACCTGCGGCTGACCTGGCTGCCGATTCGTGGGGCGACTCTCTTCCCTCTCTGAGTTTTCACGGCTGCTGATTGGCCGCAACCCAGCCATGAGCGACGGGCTTGGACGGTGAATGGACGAGACAGCGAGTCACGCCGCCGTTCCCTCTCAACCTGCAGTGTGCCTGACTTTCTCTCTACCTCCCTCTTTCTCTCTTTCATCTGTCCTCTTCATATATCCTCCATCCTCGTCTGTTTACTTCTCTGCTCTTTCCCACTTGTTGACAATCTCATTCCTCCACCCTCGTCCGCCCTACATAGCATGCCATTGCTGCCCTTATAGATACGCCGCCCCGGCTTTGCCGCTTACTTCCTGCTGGTCCGGTACCGCTCGGAGTCTTGGTCTCATCATTATCACGAAGAAACGCATTATTATCTCGTTAAATCTCGACGCGCTGTTCCTGCTAGTACACGAGAGCAGAACAACCCCCGGTTGATCGATTTTCTTACCGCAGGCCCGGTACATCTGACGGACACCAGACATCGGCGGCTCGCCCGGATCACTCGGAAACAACATATAGCACATCCCAGAAATCTCCAGAAATCTGGCTTGACAGAAACATATCATTCACACATCTAGCGCGATGGCTCGCCGGCGTCCAGTTTCCAAATTTATTATCCTCGCTCTCACAACTCTGATCGCCTACCTGTCGATCAGTAGCGTCCTCCGCGCCGTCAAACCCTCATTATTCGTCTGGTCCGAAGAAGACTTGGAAGAAGCAGAATGGCTGGCTACGTCCAAGTCATGGTGGGATCGCAAGTTCTGTCGCTTCTTCGGTCTCTGCGGTATCGCTCACGTCCGTCTTTCCCGCGCCAACAGCGGACCTCCCAGTAGGACACTGGACCAATCTCCCATGAACGGTCAAGACGATAGCTGGCGGTCGGATTGGACCCTCGCAGAAGATCTTTCGGCAAATTGGACAAACAGAGAGAAGGTGCTCCGTGAAGTGCCGGATTATGTACTAGAGTATGCGCCTCTGGTTCATCTATTCTCTGCCGAGAACTTTTGGCCTGGTGACATTGCGGAGCATCTGGTCTACACTACACCCATGTTGAACTACACACCCGTACAAGCAAAATGGGAACATCCAACCCTGCAAGATCTAGATCGCCTAAACCGATGGGAGCAGGGCAAGCATGTTTATCTCACCAGTGACGACGATGTGGAAGACCGACCGGAATGGCTGGGAGGCGAAAGGAATATTCCTGTGCCTCAACCGGACACACCAGAAGACCCCAAGGAGCCAGAAGACGAAAAGCCGGGCAACACTCCGGTATTTAACGAAGATGACGATCGGAAGAAATGGTACGATGCCGGTAGCTGGGTTGACGATGTGGATGCTCACTCGGTAGACCCGGAAGAGCCGGATTTGATGTCAGTTGACTCACATATTGACGTCGAAGAGCTCCGGAAGAGATACGGCGGCAAGCCTATCGATATTGCAGGTGCAGATCGAGGACGCAGCGATGCTCCTGCGTTTTTGGTGGTTGTCGACAAAGGCAATGACATCGTGGATGCTTTCTGGTTCTTTTTCTATAGCTACAACCTTGGTAACACAGTCTTTGACGTGCGTTTTGGTAACCACGTCGGTGATTGGGAACACACTATGGTGCGATTTTACAAAGGCCATCCAAAAGCACTGTTTCTTAGTGCTCATACTGCAGGCGAGGCCTACAGTTATGAAGCTGTCGAGAAGCATGGTAAACGGGTACGTTGTTCCAGCTCTGAAGTTTTGCTCTATCTAACCATATATACAGCCCGTTGTTTATTCTGCCACCGGCACGCATGCCATGTATGCCACACCTGGAATTCACGAGTATGTCCTTCCTTGGGGTCTACTTAAAGATGAAACCGACCGAGGCCCACTGTGGGACCCACTGCTCAATTCGCATTACTACACATACGACTATCTGAGTGATGCTCTCCGAGCCTCTAATCTCAATCCCTCTGCACCGACTGAATGGTTCTTCTTCAATGGCCACTGGGGCGACAAGTTCTACCCACTCGGCGACCCGCGTCAATACCGCTTTGCTGGTCAATACCACTACGTCAATGGTCCCATGGGCCCACGATTCAAACACCTCGGTCGACGCAAAGTATGTCAAGGACGCTATACCAGTAGCTGCGTGATCCGCAACTTTGTCCAAGAAGAGAAACGCTCCAAGCGCTGGGTTGGTGTCGGCGTCGGCGAAGAGCCCGAGGACGAGGAGCTGAGTTCCATCATGGGTCGTCGTACAGATTGGTTGATGACGAATGGGATCAATCCAGACATGCCATCAGATGGTACGGAGTTTAAATAGTTTCGTTTCTCGAGCCGAGATGCGATTACATGCGTTCTGTCTGACAGATGATTTTGTTTTTATTTCGCTTTTATACCCCAATATCGTTCTGAATGGTGCATGATTCTATGATATGTCTCATGATCGAAAGATTTTATAGAAGAGCTGTCTAGTCATTAGTCATTAGTTAGTGAATTGATTGATTATTTGACAGTGTTATCGATAAGATTCACGCTACAGAGACGATTGTACGGCAGTACATTTACCCGACGGTATCTCAGCAAACATATCTCGGTCTATAGATTAAATATGGCCATCCGCAATTTCACGCGCTCGTCTCACCATCATCTCTAATGAAATCATGGAACTAGCCTCCTCCCCCGCCCAAAGCCTCCACTGCTCTTTCAACTGAAAACTGACAACGTCCACACCTTCCCCTGTCACCCACCCACACTCTTTAGCTGCACGCAGATTACTCGTCTCACGCGGTTTGTAGCACATATCCAGAAATACGCCTCTCTTTTCGTCGACACTGCGATCTAGCAGAGCGTGCAGTGTGTCGCGCGCCGTGGTCTCTACGTCTGTCACGGGTGCGTAATCTGGTACTGTGCCGACGCCGTAGTACGGCCTGTCCTCGAGGCTGCGTGCCTGCTCCGGTGTTTGCAGATGGATGAGTTCCGGCATGGTAGTTGTAGTCCCATGGTATCGGGATGATATATCAGTTTGAAGGACCTGAACTTCATCGACGTCGCGGTTGATGATGTATATCCTTGTGACGCTCAAGTGTCTCGCTAGAGCGTAGATGGCAGCTCGACACGCACCGCCAGCACCGATAATGAATCCCGTCTTTTTCTCCTTGTTGCTTACGTTGCTATTGCTTGCCACAAACTCGTCATCGAGCCGTAAAAGACAATCCCTGACTCCCACCCAATCCGTATTCGTCCCAATCAACCTCCTCTTTCCTGAAGCACAAGATGGATAGATGTTATTACATGCCCCGACCAACTCCACAATCTCATCGACACCATCCAAATACGGAATAATACTTAATTTATGGGGCATAGTAATCACCGCGCCGGCGAATTCTGGGCTTGTTAGCTTGTGTTTCGAGAAGTCTTCCAAGTCGGTGGTATCGACTGCTTCGAGACGCCATTTGGTGTATCCGATAGACGAGGCGGCGTCGTTGTGGATGTAGTTGGAGATGGCGTGGCTGATGTTTGAGCCGAGAAAATAGATGATTCTCTGGTCTTGCATTTTTCTTACTATTTTTGTCAATACTATCCAATTGTAAAATTGTCAAAGGAAGGACTGTATCTAAGGACACCTGAGTGAATGCACTCCCTTATATAGATTTGCGGGGTTGTACTGCTCCCCGTATTATCCGCGCTCGCGTAAAGACTTAACCGGACAACTGGATTGTTTTAGGTCTGATTTCATATCGATTGTTCATTGAGGTATAGATGGTGATTTAAATACTACCTTCGGTATGTTGGTGATTGCAGATTTACTTCAAAAGAATCGATTGATTAGAATTACCTATTTAAGAACCTTAGGGCTAATTGCCCGAAACGCCCGAAATGGTCATAATGCTTTTTTCGACAGAAAGGAACAACAGACAAATGCAGTAAGAAAATGTTCGCAAAAGGCAGAATTAAAAGTGTTGGTCATGCATGAAAATGCTGTGTATCTATATGCACGCCACAAAATCCAAATATGCAGGCAAGATTCATCATGGTCATACGTCGTTCCATGCAGATAATACAGGTGATTATACCCGCTGCGCACCTGCGCTGACTCTCTGCTCATCAGCAACAAGTCTCTGACAAAACGGACTGTTCTTCCGAATCTCAGCGCCATAATGCAGCAACGCAAACGGAATCGGTATACACGCCAAACTCACAAACCCGAGAACCGAAGTCGCCCATGAAACTCCCAGCGAGTCGTACAGCGGTGTTGCAGTGAACGGTAAGAATGCGCCTGCGATACTCCTGACGACGACGGAAGCCGCGAGTGCGCTGGCGGAGTATGTCTTGTATGCGTCAGTAACGTAAGTCAAGAGTGAAGTGAAGACAATCTGGTATCCGAATCCGAATACTAGGCCTGAAGCAACGGGGACGATCCAGTGGATGTTTGAGTTGGCGGTCCATGCGAGCCAGAATATGCTCACAGTAATACAGGGACCGGAGATGCAGGATAGAGGCAGGCGGTGGAGTTCGGGGTTGGAGGTCCAGGGTTTGCCGAGTTTCTTACTCTTCTCGTAGTATATGTCGTAGCAGAGGGTTAAGATGCCGGAAGATGAGGCGCCAATGCCAACTAATCAATTAGCATTGTTTCTTGAGCATAAGGGTGCAACCTACTTGGGATATACGTGAGAGATGCTGACTTAACATCGAAGCCAAAGATTCCTTCACAAGCGGAGTTAGCTTTGTACCCAACATAGAGACGGATTATGGACATACCCTCAAAAATGATGGGATACGCTTGAAAATAGAAAAAAACCAGACTATACGCAATGGAGATGTACACTGTAGTCGACAGAATAATAGGCTCACAAACGAGCATCTTCATAGGTCTGATAATGAGCTGGGTTGTGCTGAATGCCGAGTCTGAGCGCAATTCTGCTCGAGAAAAGTATCGGTTACTTCCCCATTTTTTCCTCAATTTAGATGCTTGTTGTTTCAAGAGGACTGGCCCAAAGGTTTCTATTTATAATTAGTTGGTCTGTTCAAACTCGAGATGAGGCAAGGTCATGTACCAGATGTGAATAGAAGGGCCAGCCAAGTGGTACCTGTCAAGATTAAATCGATTCTGAACGTCCATCTCCAACCATACTCAACAGAGCATCCGGAAATAATCGGACCTAGAATGGGACCAAAACTACCAGCCTGTGTGATCCTATCAGCAACGCACATTCCTTCTTAGAGACCGACACATACCGACATGTACGAGACCATCGCACGCCCACGAGTCCGTTCATCAAAAAACATGTCCGCATACAATCCACCAACAACAGTTTGCGGCGCCGCCCCCGCAAGACCACAGATAATCCGAAATGCCAGAAAAAACCCCCAGTTCGGCGTAAAAGCGCATGCCAGAGTCGCCAATACAAAGACTGTAAACGTTCCCAGAAGCACGGGCTTGCGGCCGATCGTTTCACTCATTGTGCTAAACACCATTGAGCCGGTTATATAGCCAACGAGAAACAGTGCTGTGGGGAGATTCTTGAGTGCGTTGCCGGATTGGTCGAATTCTTGCATTATGAATGGTACCGCGTTGCTGGGTAAGGCCGTTGATATACCACTATTGATTACCACGAAGAGTGCCACAATAGCATTGTACAATTTCTTTCTCTATTGATGGGTTAACCTTGAGGGTCCTAGACGAGTATACCGAAAGTTTTTGCGTACAGCAGTCCAATTGGGAGGGTTAACGGCTGATTGATCTGAGAATTCAACCAGGATTTCATCTTGGGATAGCTTAGTCAATGTGTATCCTTCGTCCGCTCTTAGTTCTCTTTTTGATTCTGTCAGGTATATAGGCTTTTCTTGAATGATCTGTTCTTTGTCTACAATCACGAATCACATTAGTATGTCGAGGAGGCTACCGAGGTATGAAGTACAATCATACCTGGACGAGGAAGGTCAGATACTCTGGTCAGAGCCGAGTCTTTACTTTGAGATTCCATTCTGTCTATTGATCAGGTTGAGAAAGGAGAGTAGAGAGAAAAGTAGATTTTATTCTTGACTTTACCAAGAGCAAGTACTATTGCATCCATTTCAGGAGGCGAGTGTCTCTCTATATATATGTAAATTTGAATTTTTCTCGATTCCCAAATGAAGGAAATCAAGAACTTGCCGAATACAATTGACTCATCTACCATGACCACTGGCCAGACCATCGTGAAATATAATACCTCATTATTACCTCCTCTTTGAGGGAGAATTTACACCCAACATACGGCTTTTGCGGAGTCCATATATCACTTTCCGAACCGGGAATGTCGGGCCCGTACCGGGACCGGAAATTAGGGCAAATGGGCCTCCGGCGCCGGTCGAAACCCCGGGTCTAGACAGGCTGTTCCTTTGACGACATTGTGATTGTGTGTGTTGATTTTCACAGCTAATGCAGTTGAAAGAGAAATCTGTTTATTCAGAGCTAGGCCGTGCACTGCATTGAGGCCCAAGTTTGTATGTTGTTCGTGGTCACGAGTCGAGACGATCACTAACTTCCTTCTGTGTTTCCCATCTCGTAAATTACATTTATCTGGCTGTTGTAGACGGATCAAGAGTGTAGGTTCATTTCCATGCGTTTATATAAGCGTTACTGTGGTATGGATGGCATGGTATGCAGAAAATCAAAGATATCATTCTGACCCTCCTCAAACAGGCCAAATGAATCCGCAATGGAATTGGACATCGTAGCCCAATTAGGAACATCCATCATCTCCGGGAGTCGAGAAAGAGGCGGTCTGGAAACATCATTACTCAGTGTTGGTAACAAACTCGTATCCTTGATGGCGGTAGTGCTCTGCAGCGTCGGCCCGCGATTGTCTCCTTCACTATCATGTGTTATTGAACCCACCTCTACCGGCGGAGGAGGATTTACTATGAGACTATTGGCATTTTCAGCCGTATCCCGATATGAAGTAGATGACGATCCATCGTCGCCGCTTTGTTGTTCAGGCATGTCTGCGTTGTCGTTGTTTTCTTGTCGGCGCTGGCTGGCTATCAGAGCACGTGCATAATTTACAAAGATTGACACGGTGCGGTGAATGTCTGGATATGGTGGCTGTCTTAGGAAGTCGCATATTTTTTCCGCTCTGTCGAGGAGTAGGGATTGATCTATCAGGCTTGGACACCATCGCGCGACTCGGAGGGCAAATGTCGCTTGTCACCTATTAGACCCGAAATTGAAAAAAAAAAAAAAAGTAAAAGTGCTTGACAGACTTACTAACAAAGGCAATTGTTAGAGCTGGGTATGTAGGTGACCACGTCAGTTGGTACCGATACGACGATTCATTGATAAGGTATGCCAATTGGTCCATGATTGTGGTGACAAGTGATTGCCATAGATTCATGACGTTTTCGTCGATAGTGTCCGGGTTTGAGTTGGCGAATGTCGGCTGCAGTCTCTGAATTCGTGCTAACGAAATGCAAAACACAAATATTCTGGCATAGTGAAGCATGAGCTTGAGACTGCTGCGTTGGAAGGCTCCTGCATGGAAACCATTCTCTAGACGGAGTCAGCCAGGACATTGGATAGGATGAATAGAGATGAGTAATGCTCACGGTCGTGGATTTCGTCCCACGTTGTCCACCAGTTTTGAAGTCTTACCATAATGGTCGGGAGCTCCTTGGAGATAATGTCTGGAATTGTCGCCGCGTTTTCAATAATGACCCGAGAATGCCCTGGTCAAATTAGTACCACTTTAAGCATCGAACAGGCTAAACAAACCTCGTAATTGATGCAACTCAATAACACTCACCGTACGCAAGTCAGCCGGTAAAGAAAGCGGATAATCAAGAAAAGCACGAAGCTTCGTGACATCTACTTCGGCAATACGAGATTTGCGTCCAGTACCAGAAGCCACATCCAGTTCCAAAGTAAAGCTGATTAGCCAAGTCCTGGTTTGCCATACTAGTTGACGGTCTGCCATGGTAGCTGAAAGCGCGCTTCGAGGGACTTTCTCCTGCGACAACAAAGTGTCCAACGACTTTTCCAGTCCAGAGTCCAGAGCAGTGCGTAGAATGAGTGCAATTGAGAACCATGTTTTTTCCGAATAAGCAGCCAGTAAAATCATCCCCTGCACAGTCTCTAGCTTTGTTGGCCGTTCAAAAAAGCTATCTTCGGCTAGGCGCTGTGCCTCGTCTTGGAGAACTCGCTGCACGTGTGTATTACTGCGTAAATCAACCACAGCACGGCTGGCGAGGTAGATGATTACGGTGAAACAAAACAAAGAGCGTGAGCGAATAGAATCGAATGTGTCTCGGATTGGATCGAACAGGCCAAGAAAGTTTTTACTTCCATTGAAGAAGCTTCATTCAATAAGCAAAGGCACCTCCAACGATAAGTACAGGTGGACAAACCGTTCATAAATAACCCGTGCATTCTCCTCGCTAACGATCCCACGAGCAATTATATCACCTTTGGGGTCACCTTTCGTCGAAGAATCCATGAATATCTGGCCCTCACTTGTCATCAGCGAATATACAAATCGTACAGATTACCGTACTTACGTTGTCGGAGCCCAACAAGTTCACAGACATGGAATGCACCGCAGACACCGGCGCAATCATCTCATTAGGGCTCAACTGCTGAGACTTGTGCCCGCTTGATTCTGCATTCTGAGACCGCAAGCTACTCAAATCCACCGAATTTGGTAGTGAATCAATGGGGGTATCGAAACCAGCATCTCGCGATGTGACTAGAGAGGAGAAATCTTGTTCAGTAGTGGCAGGAGTATGGTATCCAGCTCGCTGGTCTAATGGTGAGCCTGCCAATCGGCTTCTGTTAGATAATTAGATAAGTAAGTATGACTTCTCGTATGTGTTTGATGCAACAGTATTTAGTTATGAGAGATATCATACCGTGCGGGAGTTGCACTTTTCTGCCGACGTCTACTCCGACGTGGCTCACTATCAATAGGATCAAGAATACAGTTTCGACCAGCAGACCGACAGCGAAAGCAAGGGACTTGATCGCGCGCATCACAGCGCATCTTTTGTCGTCGACACCATCGGCATGCTTTGAAGAAGCGGATCGGAATATTTTCCGGTCGGAAGACTATGTTCGGAGTTCTTTCGGACATGGTTGTTTTTGGTGCAAATCATGTTCTTAACATTGATGAAATTAGGCTGTTGAATATCGTTCTGCCATTCCTGATACTGCATACGACGCGCTAATGTTTAGAGACTTTGTTTCCTCACCATCGTGTGAGTCAATAAACAACTGACCCGATAGGTAACCTAAATCCGGTCACGTGCACCGCCGGCTTTCTGTTTTAGGATATTTTTGTACATGTGTCTTTCTGTAGATACATGTTTATGATCTACACCTGCATGTGGAGCAAGTTGCTAGCAAAGCCGTCAGATTATCGCGTTGAAATTCAAATTACAAGGTCAACCGAGATTCATAATCTTCCTCCTCAAGTAGCCGCTGAAGTTGGCGTCTTCTCACGCCCACGTTTCCTCCATCGAAAAGGCTTAGACACACTGCATCATTTAATATCTTCCCAAAGTCCTTATCCTTAGCGTATGAGGTGCTATAGGCATTATTAGTTCCAAAGTACGCTTTTATCTGGGAGAGATGAAAAAAACTGACATTCCGATAATCTTCATGGCAGTAGTCGCGCAATCCACCGCATTGTCCGACCCATAGATCTTCGCCTGTAGACAAGCCTCCAACGCGGTTTTGGCATCAATCGACTCGTTCTGCACATAATCCAAAGCTCTGTATGTCAGTAAACGGGACGCGTCAAGTTTTATCTTGATATCAATAAGCAGATCTGCAACGCTCTGTCGCTGCACAATTGGTTTACTGCCACCACGAGTATCGGTCTTGGAGAAGTGTAAAGCCTTCTCATATACAGTCTGCATAATACCTACACCCATAGCGCCGACTAATGCAGCGGACATGCCGAAGGAGCTTTCAATCAGAGCAGCACCAGCTTCGGGTGCGGCTAGCAAATTATCATCAGGGACTTTGAAATCTGTGAAACGTGTATGTGGGCCGGAGACTGCTGGATGACCAACTAACTCAGGCTCTGCGAGGACTTGGTAGGCCGAGGCATGATTTTGTGCAATGGTTTCACGAGTGACTATTAAGACAACCACTGCTGATGCCGGAGTATCCGATGGAAGCAATCTATTATCTGTACAGTGACGGCATACGACGCATTGAAGATCGGCACCCTTCCCATCCCAACCGGCGCTGTTTGTGGTCCATAACTAAAGCACAACATCAGTGGATATCTGGAAAAGCTGTTTACGCGATGACTACCTTCTCACCATTGATAATCCATGTCCCATCTTCTTGACGATACGCGGTGGTCTGCAGGCCTTTCCCACCTTTTTCCAACCAGTTCGCCGTTCCATTAGGTTCAGAATGGACCAGACTAGCCAATGGCTCACCATTCCCTGACGAAAATGGCGACAAGAACTTCTCAAAGAGTGTCGGATTCCCTCCCAGAATCAAAGGTGTCATCCCCAACCCCGTCGCGGCAATAGTCAATGATACACTGGGATCAACCGGGTACTGCTCTTCCAGCGCTAATGCTGCATCAATGAGATTCTTGCTCGTTCCGCCGAGGGGAACTGGGATCTGAGCTCTGATTTGACCTGCAGCGACAGCTTTGCGATAGAGGAGCCGAATTGACTGGAATCGTTCCGCTTGAGTGGGATATTTGGAGTAGATTGTTGATGCTCCACTGAGCACATTTTGGGCGAAGAGTCGTGCTTCGCTTTTGACCTGTTTTTGGTCGGCTGAGAGTACAAATGAAGCCATATTGAATGTGAAGGTATGTATATGTTTCTTCAATCCTTATTTTACTGATAGAAGAGAGTCGTCTTGCCGTAGAAGCTGGGCTAGAAGTTGATGATACTTGGGATCTATATAGTTCAACTGAACTTACGTACAAAGGCAAACATGAAAGGCATATTCTACGGAACATCCGACACATAATGGAGTGATGCCCCTCCAGATCTACCGACATATACCAAGGACTATGGACCAGTTGCCTGGAGATTGTTTTATTGATATGATTTAACTTAGTTGAACAGAGCTATTACTCACCCCATGGCCCGCCTAACCAGCCAAGAATCTCGTATTACCGGAAGTTCCGAAAGGTCTGTGCTACCGCTGTCAAGTTGGACGGCATATCGAATGTGACTGGGTTCTTATGGACTGGCTGACTGATCATAAAAATTGAAATTGGTGGGTGGGGATATTACTTAGACTTAGACCAGGCACATCAACGTTCCGAGGACACCAACCGTAAATGTGAGGAAATTGAAACAGTTAACTGAAGGAATAAACTAGATTAACTCAGCTAAGACCTAAGCATCTAATCAAGACGTATCAGAAGTAACAACACAGTCGATCCAATGATCAACATGGATCAACATTTAAGAAAACAAGTGAAAACAGTGTGATCTAACAGCTGATATGAACGAGAAGCAACAAATTACCAATGAAACACGACCAGACACCGTAGCCATGGACACCAAACCGGATATTCGTCAGAATTGCATGGGGAAAGATAGAATTGAAGAAAATTCAAATGGGAAAAAAGGCCGAGACCGATGTCATAAATAGGATAAAGCAATTGGAGACAAGAACATAGAGGAAAGACACCGAAGGACCGGCAGTTAGAAGCAAGCAAGAAGCTGGAGGAAATAAGAACCGATAAAGATTGGTATCAGGGGAGCAGATGGGCTGCACATATGCAATGAAGGAAAGAAGGCAAGGAAAAGGGAATTAAGTTCGTAGCCAGTATGAAAAACATGGCAAGTTTATAACAAGAATCTGGATTCTCGCGCTAGTTCAGAACATCCGAATGGAAAATAGACAGGCGAGACCGCTAAGGTGAACCGATACAGACTAGACACGTGCAGCTCTTCGTCGAAGGCCAAAGTCCTGTTCTTGCAATTCTCTGATCAGCCTCAGACTTTCAGCATCCGCATCTGTAGTATCATCGGCCGTAAAACTGGTTCGTTCGCGTTTCACATTCTTGCTACTGCTAGGAGATGCCGTTGATGAATGTGCTAACTTCTTCTCTAAGTTAGGCGAGGCGCTTTTGTTGGTGTGGGATGAAGAGGGCCGCGAGGCTGATTTCTTGCTATGAGCTGATGTTGTTGACAAGGCCTTTGTAGGTTGTCGAGTTGAACTGGTCATCGCCTTTTTTGCTGTACTCGGCTTGTTTCCTGCTTGTTGTTCTGTGACGTACCGATCAACCTGGCGTGGTTGACGAGAAGAGTGACGTGAACTGGAGTTTGGTGTATGCAGTGCCTCATGCTCGCCCTCGACGATGACGCTGCTGCCATGGAGTTCCTCGTTTGGATGCTGTGAGGGTAATAGCTCCGTTTCCCCTGAAAGTGAAGTAGGTGGTGATGCTAATGGATTTGCTGGTTGATGATGAGCTTGCGTGTGCGGCGTAGGCATGGCCACATCTCCGTTGATCTTCGGATTAGGCGAGAGGACATAAGAGGCGTCTGCTGGTTCAACATCCATTGATTGATCCAACCTTTCCTCTGGTGGGGAATGAACCGTCGACAGCCCATCGGGGTCATATTTGTAATACTCCTGATGGTATTTCTCCTCGTCTAAGACATGTGCATCAGATACGGAAAGGTAGGCTGGAATGACTTGATCCTTCTCGAATCCAGTGTAGTTGATATTGTCGAAGGGGGCAGGAGCTGTTGCATCCGCCTTGGCCTTCTTGTTTACCACCGGATCTATACCATCTTCATTCGGCCTAGGCCGTTTCGCTGACGATGTCGCGCGAGGTTTTGACCGCTCCTGTGCTTTTACTGGGTCAATTCTGCCATATTCATCGTGAATGCAACGACGCTAACATACATTAGTACAAAGTATTATCCAAAAGCAGGATCTTGGATGTCGGTCATTACCTTGCTTTTACGGCATTCATCACATGCCTTACTTCTTCCCTTCTTTCCGCCATTGGTACCGTTTACGGGTCCTTCCACCGGCCGTGGAAATGCAGACTGTGAGATGCCACTCAAGAAGCTGGCATTATCCCGAGAGAAACCATCACTAATATATGGCAAGAAATCGCTGCCATCCTGAAGTGTCGACTCTGTGGCAACAGCAGCGAGCGCGTTTAGTACAGAAGCTGCGTCATGCGCTAGAATGGACTGTCGTTGTGGATCGACAGGGTCAAACAGAGCTCCCGGTGGAGCTGGGTTGGGCGAGACTCCTAGCGGTAAGCCATCGCCTTGCTCATCTTTATGCCGACAACGTATTCTTCGTTTACGACATGCATCGCAAGCCACACGCTTCGGCCCTAGCCCTGAGCCTTTGTTTGTAGTCCGAGGCTTGGACGCTTCCTCTGTGATAATCGAATTTGTGGGGGTAGTAGTAGGGACGGTTGGAGTAGTTGTGATCGGAGCAGTGATAGCTGGAGCACCGGGAGCCGGAGTGACAGGAATTGGAACCAGTTGAGGCGGAGGAATAGGCGCAATGACATCAGGAGGATTCGGCGTTGACCTCGGCAGGGCCTCTTGTGGTTCCGGCGGTTGTTCAGCTGCAAGTTGCAGACTCTGCCTTTCAGCATACATCTTTTGAGAATCTGCATGTCGCTCGGATCGACGACTCGGGCGCCCGGCCGGTCTTTTCTCAACCTGGTCGATCTTAAATGTACTGGATATCGCGCCAGGGCGAGTCCATGAAGCTGCATTCTCGTTTCCTCGTTTCCACGCTATCCAAATCGCGAACTTTTTGGCGACTTCGAGGGGGTCTCCTTGCATTTTAGGGATAGACCGTTTGACGGCGTTTCTTGCCTCTACAGTAACACCGTCAACTGAATATCCTCCAGCAATGAGTGCAGTGCGAAGCAGGTATCTCAAAAGTTCTGGCAACCCTTCTAGTTCTGCTTGGGAATAGAAACGAGCATTGTAGTATGTAGAGCCCGGAGCCGAGCGGTTTTCTCTTTCTCCAAATTCGTAGTAAATTGGAAATTGCCGATAGAACCGATAGTGTTCGTCACGAGAGAACGCATCGAGCACAGACTCGGGAATAGGGTCATCATTCAGATACTTCAATGCAGTGTACCATTGAATCTTTTGAAAGAAAGGATATCTGAACTTGCGCGGAACTTTTGTATCCTTCTCGATTTTCGCGATTTTAATCTGCATACCATAGTTCATGCGTGTAAGGAAATTGCCTCCAATAACAAGACTGTTTTCTGGCGTCCACACAGCATGAATCCAACCGGCTGGTATAAGCATGGTATCTCCTTCTTCCAAATCAACTCGATAGCACTCTTTGGTTTGATCTCCGAGAAAAGTTGTGTCTTGCGCTGGAGAATTGCACCACTCTTCATACTTCTTCAAATGCTTTTCTTTCGGAGGTATGAAGAAGAATGTTTTCTTGCCCTTGAGAATTGTGTAGTAGACAGATGAACCACCGAAATCAATGTGAAAGTCTGTATAGCAATCTGCAACTGACATCAAGCAGTAGAATTGCACTTTCGGATACTCGCCAACGGCTTTGAGCTCCGCCGGCCAAACAGAGTCTTGAAGGTCGAGATCGCGAACGATTTTCGGTCGTCGAATTAGCTTGCCCAGCGGGCTCTGCGACACTTCCAAGCTGATCACGTTCCGTACGATTTTCTTGCCAGTGCTCTCATAGTAGTCGGCCCATTTCTGCATATTCCACCTCTTATCCTCGCCTTGTTGAGATTTGACGTCAATGACCTCAACTCTTTCCTCAGGACCATAGAGTTCAGCGACTGCGCGTACTGTTAGACCCTGTGGGACGACCATGTCTAACACGTCTTGTCCACAATCGATAACTAGTTCAGGTTCGCCTGGCTGATTCTCAAGTATTTCGTCGAACATCTCCTGTGTCGAGGCTTCGCTTGCAATATTATCAAAAGCGGAATCTAACTCAGAAGTATCGATAGAAGAACGGGGATTGAGGGCAGCAGGAATGACGATGGGCTCTGTCATACCAACACCTCGTTCGAAGAATTCGGCAGTCACCAATTCTGCTCTCATACGGGGAAAGCTTTCGGATAGGAATTGTATCCTTCCATCTTTAATAGGCTGGATGTAATGGTGTTCATATGAGTCGGTAGAAGTCTTGATGAGACCCTGGTTGAGACCCGCATAGTCGATGGCTGTCCTTGCTCGAGACGATTTACGTACAAAGGTTGTTTGACCATGGACTGGTCGACATTTTCGACAGATGAACTTGTCAACCGTGCGTACTTCGCGGTCATTCTTGAAACCAGCACAGACGATATGGTACCAGCTTTCACAGCCGTCGCATTTGATCCAGGTATCTTCCCCTTGATCTTCGCTATTGACATCCATGCGTACTAAATGGCACGCTGCACAATTCGCCGGTGCGGTTTCCTCTGGCGCTATTTTTCCCTCTTTTGTCTCTAGAACAGCCTCCATGGCTTTGCCAGTGATGGTAGGGCGGCGATTTGATGGCCTTTCCATGGTGTTGTCTCCATCCGGCAAATGATACAACGGTTCTTGTACGTCGTTATGACTTCGAAATGTGTCCCTCTCCCAAGAAGACCACGGTAAAGTTGACGAACTTGTGTTTGGCCGGATTTCAGGGACAGCTGGCCGCGCAATAGCTGTCGACCCGTCTGAATGTGACCGTAAACGCGAGGGTGATTGATTACTACCTGGCGGTGGTAACGCGCTTGCTATGAAGCCAGGAAATGCCGTGGAAGTACTGTTGCCTGCAGATAATTTTTGATCGATGGCGAACTGATTCAGCGACTGTTCGAAGCTATTGGAGGGTTGGGAATATTGGTGATGGGATGCAAAATTAGTCGGACGGGCGAAATTCAAGAGCAGTTCGGCATCAGTCTTCATACTGTCAGGGACCGTAGTGACATGGCTTGTTGATGGCCGTGCATCGACATGTTGGAATGCAGGCGAAGCCTTTTCTGACCGTGCGCGTTTAGCAGGTCGCTCAAACTCGACCTCGGTAGGTGGAAATAAGGGCGGGGATTCTGTATGGTCTGAAGTTTTGGGGGGATCAGAAGAAAGAGATTGGAACCTCGGACTTGTGGCCAGCGCAATGTTCGCAAGGGTTTCAATACTCGAGCTGGCTCGATGGTGGCCGTGGCCGGCTTTGGGATGTACGGCCTGGCTGCCATACGAGGGACGAGTTTGACTAGCTCCAATTGATTGCCGAGATTGATCATTCGGCGGATTGTATGGATTTTCATGGTAGTCCCGCGGGAAAAAGGCGCTGCGATCGTTCCAGAACGACTGGCGCTCGGATTTGAAGGCGGGAGAGATTGGCTCGACAGCGCGTCGCGGGGGTGAAGGGGTACGATATTGCCTCGGACGACCACCCGGATGGGTTATAAAGGAAGTTGTGCTCGCCATTGGTGGCTGTTGGCGCAGTAATTAGGTCCGCTTCGGGACGAGGGAGGGCTGGAGGTGAAAAGAGCGATGTTGGTGAATCTTGCGGTAGGCGGGAATGAAGCGGGGAATCGTCACCTCGCGGATCAGAAAGTGGCTATCCGCAAGAGTGAAGAGTCATCCCCGGACAAAAAATCGCAAGGCGCTATGAGCCCCAAGGATGCTGAGTATCTAGGAATCGATGTTTAGGTAGGTTTCGCGTTGTAGAGGCTCGGCGTGGAAGGGGCTCGATGCGCAGGCAGAGGAGTCTGGAATGAGAGGCGGTTGAGTCGTAGCTCGACCGAAACAGCGAGCTACCGCGGGAAAGCACGACGTCAAGGTGAGCGCGGAGCAGGCGCAAATGGCGCCATAAATAGTAGAGAGAAATCAACTTTCAGATAATAGCGATGGAATGGTCGAGTATCGTTGTCTGGGGGAGTGCGATGGGGAGGATGAAATGCTGAGGGGACTTTGGTGAGGCGCGGTCGACGGAGTTTGGAGAGGGCGGGAGCAGGTCGCAGGCGGCAGTCGCAGTGAGTTACTTAGTACTGCTAGTTACTTCTTGGCCGCTACAGTCGTTCCCGGCGCCAGCCAATGATCTACGCTGGTTACGATAAGCTTACATTCACCACCAGAGCGCATTTTGAGTAGACTAACGCTTGTATGAGAGAAGAATGGTGATAGAGGTTATTGTTTAATTCTTGCTGCCATTGTCGTCGTCAATTGAGCAATCAATGGCCGCCGTCTCCGTTTGAGGCCGATTGGCGCTAGGCAGCCTTGCAAGTCTTGGCACACCTCTCCTCTCTCATCGCGTGCATCGCTCTCTGTCCTACGAACAATCAATTATTCAACGTTGTGATCCACGATCAAAATACCAACCTTTTTTTCAACGTGCCGTCCTACAAATCTGTTCCGAGATCATCCGCTCTTTCTGCATACAAGAATGAGCCGAAAGCTCGCTCCTGAAGCAAACCGGTTAGTCCTTGTCCTCCGCCGATACCTCTCTGAGGCCTTGTGCAGTCCAGTCACGATAGGTCTTTAGCCTCTGAAAGTGAAAACGCAAGAGGGCAAAGTGGCCATACAGATTGCGCATCTATACTGACTTTTTTTCTTGTTTAGTATTCTCTTCGTGAAGAACTTGAGGTAAGACGCCGAACAACCGCTCCGCTATCGCCATGCCACGTGCCTCCGTCGATAATTATACCTCAACAATTTTTCTTGCCCAAGTCATGATAGAATCATCATTACAAAGAATATTAGTACTGACGCGCATTCCAATAGCTACAACGTCACTGCAGAAGAGCTCTTTGACCTTTTTGGCAAGTTCGGGCCGATTAGGTAGGCGCCTTCCAACCATCCGTTCGGGTCATAGGGGGCAGAATAGCTTTACCGTGACTGGGCCCATCGAGAGACTTCGACTAACACCATATCATAGGCAAATACGTCAAGGTATCGCGAACAATACCAAAGGCACCGCATTCGTTGTATATGAGGACGTGATGGATGCGAAGCAGGCTTGCGATAAGCTGAACGGTTTCAACTTTCAGAACCGTTATCTTGTCGGTATGTCCGGTTTAAGAGGATCAAGTCTAGCTAAAGTATTGAGGGACTAACAAACTTGCTTCACAGTGTTATATCACCAACCAGAGAAGATGGCCCGATCGAGAGAAGACCTCGCGGAACGTCAAGAAAATTTAGAACGCCTCAAACAGCAACACGGGATAGAATAACGGCCGCTCATATTTCTACGACTTTATTTCTCTCTGGAATGAGGCTTGCTGCTACGCTAGAATGTATGAGCAACGCTCTCGTGTCTCATCTTATGGCTTATTGGGTTTTCCGGCGTTTTCTTTTATTCTGCTTCTCTGCTCCTTTTCACCCGACTTCGTTACGATCGATTGTTTGTCACCTGCGTATCAGTCAGCTCGGAAATGATCTTCACAATTGACATTCAACACCGGGGGGTAATTTCATCTATTATACCGAAAGTGATGGTTCACGTCGACGTTTGATCTTTCTACATGTTAATTGCCACTGTGTTTGCGCGCAACGAGCATACCCGAAATGAAATCGAACTAGAAATGGCATATGCCATGATTTAGTGATATTGGATCTTATCGTTCAATACTGCATAATGCAGTATTTAGTAGTATTTGAATATGTAGACTCTTTGGCTCTTTGATACCTTATTCTGTAGCATGGAGCATACGCACTGTCAGCCTCAACCCACCCACGTTGGTTGATTTACTCCGCCAAATGCTTGGCATCGATTTGGCCGTTAGTCAGTTACATCACCCACCCTTCCACGTCTCAGCCTCCATCCAGGTCGCAGGACGACTTGACTATTCGCCTCCGTGTTTTTCGCCGTCTTTGTTCTTGGTATTATCGATATATCCAGTCTCTTCCACTCCTACAATTAATACTTTATGAACCGTGCAGCCTTCGTCTAGAGGCGCCTCTTTCTGAGGCTGCAACACCGCCTCAACCATGGAAGTCCCAACCGCGACAACCTTCGCCTCCACGACTACAACAGTCGGAATACCTACCACTCTCGCCGCACAAGCTTTCGCGACTATGAGTACAACGGATAATCCTGATTCGCCTGAAAATGGCGAATGCCAACTTCTGGGTCCATTCTCCTTGCTTATCCAGGCCGCCTTGGGAGGGTTGGCCTTGTTGTCGCTGGTCTACAAGCGATATCGCGAAAGACCGCAACGGCCGCTGAAGATATGGGCCTTCGACGTGTCGAAACAAGTGTTTGGGTCGGTGATGTTGCATTTGGCAAACCTTCTTTTGTCCATGTTTTCTGCCGGCCATTTTGAGATTCGGCAAGAGTATCAGCCTAATCCATGCTCATTCTACATGCTCAACCTGGGTATCGATGTAAGTCCCATCTTTCGCATCTAGCGGCGTTTGTATATCCTCTGATTACAATTATTCAGACTACTCTGGGTATCCCAATACTCTATTTATCCCTCCGCATCATCAACCGACTCGCATTTTATACACCTCTAGCGCGACCTCCCGAGTCGATCGAGTCCGGTAACTACGGGCAACCTCCGAGAATCATGTGGTGGCTAAAACAGTCGATTTTATATTTCATCGGTCTCTTATGGATGAAATTGTGCGTCTTTGTTCTCATCCAAGTCTTCCCAGTCATCGTGAAGATCGGAGATTGGGCGTTGCGATGGACGGAGGGCAATACGGCTCTTCAGATCATCTTTGTGATGCTCTTGTTTCCCTTGATTATGAACGCGATCCAATACTATATTGTAGATACGTTCATTAAGAGGAAGATCATTGAAGATATCGATGAGGAACCATATGACGATGAGGGTCGGAACGAACTTGTAAATGATAGTCAAGATTCGCATGGGGCTCTTTTGGATGCCGATAGCCACAGCGATGAAGACTCTGATTTGGAAGAGGGTATCACTACGAAGGATCTGAAGCCTTTGTCCCGTGCTGGATCGAACGTTCAAGTCTCGAGTGCCGAGTATGATCCCGCGGTGGACGGCGCCGACTTGTTAGCAGGATCCTCTTCGAAAACAAGCACTCACAAGGGTTCTCAGTCTTGATGACCACGCCTCTCTGCCTTTACTTTTACGTTTGCTACCACGTGTATATGTATATGATACTACGCTTGATGTGATAAATCCCGGCGTTGGCGTTGACTCTTTCCTTTCTTTCTATGAATACTGGATGCATACATACACAAACGAGCATGTTACCTCCCCAACTGACGTTCACCTGGCATGAGATAAGACAGAACTAGTAAAAAGATTCCAAATAGGATAATTATCTCCATAGAGTCCTCTCCCTCAGTGGCAAGTGGGGAAGCCGATAAGATAGTGCTCACCCACGCTAACGCATCTTTTCCGCAGAGCCGCGCAGCAACAGAAAAAAAATTCAGAAATCAAGCCAACACCAGCTGCTGTACTCAATTGCGACCTCTGCCCAATTCTTCGATTCGCATACCTACCATCATAGTGTTTCTGAATATTCGAGGACCATTGTCGCTCGACAAATAATAACTCCCATGGTTGGCGCAAAGCAAAAAATCGCGACTGCGACTAGGACAAAAACCGGAGGCTACTCGTCCTCCGCACAAGCTCCACGACAAGATATCAACCTGGCGGACAATGACTTCACATCTAGCGATGAAGAAATGAATGAAGAAGACGACATTCCCGAGAAGGATGATGTTGAGGAGAGACTTGAAAAGCTGCTTTTCGGCGACGATGAAGGGTTTCAGTCCGCGCTGAAAGGTCATGGGCAGCATCAAGGGTCGACCGATCTTCTTTTGGCTAGTGACCAGGAAGACGGAGAGGGGGAAGATGGAGATGAACAGAATATGGATGATGTGGCTGATGCCGATGTGAGTTTTTGCTATCCGGCACTCGGGTGACTTCTTTACTGATGTTAGTCGTTCATAGCTCTTTTTCTTAGACTCGGGCGTCCCAGAACTACAAGATGCTATCGAACACACCGATAATATGGCGATTGAACTCAAAGGCGAAACTAGTCTTGTTTCCCAGCCAGCTGTCTGGAACGATAGCGACGATGAGCGTATGGCCATATCACTCGCGGGTCACTCACGGTTACGAAAACTACGTGTTGCCGAGTCGGAAGATGTCGTCAACGGAACGGAGTACATAAAGAGACTACGAACCCAATACCTGCGACTACACCCTACACCTGATTGGGCTAATGCGGAACTCCGAAAGAAACGCAAGTCCAGACGGACCAGTCACGGCAGCAGTGATTCTGAGATATCGAGCAGTGAGGGCGAGATGGATACCGACGATGACGAAGATGTGTCGGTCAAACCATTGGCGAAACTTTTGCAGGGCGCTGGTGATCTTATCAAGGGAAGCGAGGAAGGCACCACAGGAAAACGGATCAAGCTTCGCCAAGAGGTTATAGATATCCATCGATTGAAGGACGTTGGAGGTGTTCAGCCTGTAAGCGCAACCGTATATTGTGCCATTTCTGAAGTTTTTCACTAACAAAATGCTGGCAGTCATCTATAGACTCTCTGTCGTTCCACCCTCATCATTCGCTCCTCCTATCCTCTGGCCCTGCATCAACTGTCTGGCTACATCACATCTCGCCCAGCGCGCCCACTCCCAGCAATCTCTTGACATCCCTCCAAATCCGTAGAACACCTTTATACACCTCAGCCTTTGCCTCTCCTTCTGGGAACAAGATCTACGCTTCCGGTCGACGCCGCTTTTTCCACGTTTGGGATCTTGAGTCTGGTAGAATAGAGAAAATCAACCCGACAGCAGATCGCAAGGAAGAACAAAAGTCAATGGAAAGATTCAAACTGTCCCCTTGCGGAAGATATATCGGTCTAATAGGTTCTGCGCGTAAAGGCGGCGGTATGATCAACATCCTCGACGCGACAACGGCGCAATGGATCGCTCAAGCTCGCGTCGACGGTCTTGGGGGTGTGGCTGATTTTGCTTGGTGGAGTGATGGCAACGGTATGGTAATCGCCAGCAAAAACGGCGAAATCTCCGAGTTCGACATGCGTCTCCGCCGAGTCATTTGTCGCTGGACCGATGCAGGTGCCGTTGGCACAACGGTGGTTGCGCTAGGCGGTTCATCAGGTCGACCACAGCTTGGAGGAGATCGATGGGTTGCCGTGGGAAGTTTCAGTGGTATTGTGAACATCTATGACCGTAAACCATGGCAGGGCGCCGCGGCACAGGCCGAACAGTCCAAGAAACAGAACGTCGAAGATGCGATACCCAGCAACCCTACGCCCGTAAGAGCACTCGAACAGCTCACCACGTCTATTACGCAAATCGTCTTTGCCCCTGATGGGCAGTTTATGGTGATGGCTAGTAAATGGAAACGAGATGCGTTGCGACTAGGTAGGATGACCCCTTTTCTACACTTTGCGAACCACAGCTAACATGGATAATAGTCCATCTACCATCATGCACCGTCTATCGTAACTGGCCCACCTCAAACACCCCCTTTGGCCGTATCACATCTGTGGCTATCTCGCCGCAATCGAATCTTCTAGCTGTTGCTAACGAGCAGGGAAAGATTCGCCTGTGGGAGATCAATGGTTAAAAAGGAGACATAGAAAAGCAGGGCTGTAGAAAAAGTTCATTCTGTCATGTTGTTGGATATATAGGAGTTCTTGTTTTACTTAAGTGGTACATATAGCTGCAATGCATGGGGAAGTGAATCTTTCGAAGTCATTCATTCCCACGATACAATCACAACCTCGTCTTCACCCCAAAAGTAAACAAATTCCTCTTCCGGCCCTTATCACTCCCATCCTCCTCAACGTACACGTATCCCGTCTTCCCAATAGGTTGATCCAAAATAGCCAACTCCACCAGTCGGTCGAGACTCTTCTTGTCTACCGTAACAGCGACGAATCGAGCATTACTTCCGTTTTTCAATCTGCCTATTATGTAGCCTATCTCAGGGGTTCCATTGCGGTTGTACTCGATTGTGTATGTCTGTGAAGAGAGTTAGAATCAATCAAAATCAACAATGGTCGAGTTTTGTACCTCAACGGTGGCTGCACCCTGAGCATTTTCCACAATTTGTGGGATGGGCAAGTCTGTAAGAGTCTCTGGGAGAGGGTTGCACGCTGGGTACGGCTTTCCATCCTTGCGGGGATGTTTGGATAGACAGACAACATGCTGATATGTCAAAACTCCGCCATTTGCGAGAATTAGCCCGTTCTTTTTCTGACTTGATGGATCGCGTAGTTGTCGAACAATCTCCGTGATGGCCTATCATCCTTCAAGTCAGCTTATAACTTCTTGAATCAAGATGAACTGGATATGTGGGAATCATACATGCATAGAGTAATTGTTTCCCGCCCCTCCAAACGATGTCAATCCGCCTAGGACGGTTATAGGTTTCGCAGGACGACGCGGATCAAGCCCTATATGGTGGCAGGCCAATTTTGGAACGATTGGAAAGCACCTATGATCCTGCCTTGAGTTTCACGCAATCTTGGAACGATTGAGGCATGACTCACGAGTAAAAGTCAAAAACATCAACCTCGCTCGCTACGAGTCCTGAAACACGCAGGCCCTCGTCTATAGAACGAGAAATTGCTGCACTGGAGTGGTAATTCGGACGTTCCCAGACTAGCGTCGTATCAGCTATTGGCATATTTATCTAAGTAGAGTGTATCCGAACGTACACTTTTTGCTCTCTTCTGTTCCTGCGCCGCCGAGTATATAGATCCATCTGTCTTCAGGTATGCCGAGTTTTCTTGCATGTTCTGTCGACGTCAACAAGCATGCAGCCGCCATATTGACTGTGTTGAATGCGTTCATGAAAAGAGGATCTAGAACTTAGTAAGCCTGACATGACTCGATCAGCAGTACGATTCGATGATACTGACATGGATGGCATATCATGCGATTCGTCTTTGAGACCGTTCCTATTTCTTTTGTGTCCATGGGACGCTTGCCATAGTTCCATGCAAATGGATGATTCGAAGCGACTTTGCTGAACTTGGCATACAGAACAGCCGACTCTTCGTTGTTATCGTTGAATGACTGGTCACGCCGGGCTCGAAATCCGTTCTCATATAAAGGATATATCTGGATTGGTGCTCCCATCATGTGTGTGCTCCCGATGTCTAGCCAGAATGTCAGGAGATATGCGAATGTTTCCTCAATCCGGGTGCCACTTACCATCACGATGACCAATCTCTCCGGGCGTAAATATCTCCGCATTCTCATCGGCAGGCGTCCAGCCTGGAGGTGGATATCTATTCAACTTCGAGCATACCGCCGCTATGTAACAGTCAACCCATGCGATTTCTGAATATCTTGAAGTCAAACTTGCCTGAAGCCAGAGCCTCGCCGCCTGTGACCACAGCTAGCTGGTTCTCCCCCCGTGATATGCGACGAGCTGCTTCATCAAGGATCTTTGCCGGCTGATTACCGCCATTGACACTATATAATTTGTGCTTGAGTGGTGAAGCAAGATTAAGTTTCTTTGCCAAAAGACCGGGAAGGTCACCATAAGCCCAAGTCCAGGTTCTGACAACATCAATACTATCAATCTGAGACTTTAGGCTTGATGTCGAGCCCAAACCAGTCTCCTGAAATGCGAGCTCAATCGCATTGAGCATTAGATCTGCCGGTTCGCGTGCATCCTCGACTTTGGTGGAGGCGTTCCTGATATCGCCTATTCCAACGATGATGGGGGTATAACTGCCTTCGACTGACATCTTTGCAAGCTGCTGTATTTCCACTGACGCATATGCAGCAGGAAGTCACCCATGGTGATATACAGCGGTGGAAAGGTTCAGTAACTGATGATCAACTTTACTAGCTCCTGCCGGGAGTACTTAGACCTCGGTACTTGGTAATTGTCCCAGGTAACTAAGTGTGGGGGAATAGAGCCCATTCCAGATTTGTCTCCGCAGGTACTGAAGAACTTGTTTAAGTCTTCTGTTTAACAAGATAAGTCACCAGAGTTGGTAATCATATGTTGTTTATTGAAGTAGTCGTCTCAACACCTGCATCACAAGGGGACGATAGCCACGGGTCTCTTCTTCGCTTCGGTTCGGCATCTGATGCGAAGTGATCAAATTAATCACTTGCTGAGCTCAGATTAGTCCTTCAATTTTACCCCGAGAGGTCGAATTCCAAGAACAATCACTCGTTTAATATAATACGAGATTGGAAGCGGAGCCTGGTGATTGCGTCTTGCTCGCACCTTCCCTTTTGGTCCGCCTGCTCACGTGGGTTGAAACGCTCCTGCCTTTTCGGAGACATTGCTACATGTACCATTACCTACCCGTGGACGTCTCTCTTCGCGACTTCATTATCCTTTCACCTTCTCATGCTGGTTCTGCATCTCTGATTCAGACTGCAGAAAGAACCGATACGATAAAAGTCCTTCGAGCCTCACACTGTCGAGAGGACTGCTTATCGGTTTAAATTAAATCGCAATGCGTTATTTTCGATATTTTCAGCCACTAAACAACAACGTTACCACAGCTCCGCCTGGTCAATTGGTCAGTCTCCGCTTCTTCGATAAGAGTGGGCGACGAGCGGAGAACAGATAAAGCTTGGACCTGCAGGATGCTAAAGGATGTTACGCTCCGGCCTTGCCTCGATTTCTGCTAGTGACCAATCCGTTCGTTCACCATCGCTTCGGATGAATCGCAGAGATAGGAATCAGAGCCAGTTCTATCGAGTCACGTACCGACTGATTTATTCTTTGCTTTCTCGTTTTGTCTTGGTGGCGCAGGATCATGTACTACCTCAGTGGGGAAGGTGGCATCTTCCTTGTAGATCGCCCACCCCGGTGGAGACCGCCGAAGACATTGCGATAGCAAATGGCGAGTACAGAAACGCCTTCGCCCAAGCTTCGGCCGTCGCAGCGCTAAGTCAGCCATGATGCTTAGCTTGATTAAAGCTGCAATGCATGATGGCATTTCAACCGCCCCTTCCGGAACATAAATATCCTGCCATCGCCGCCGTGCATTCCTCCTACTTGGGAGTCGGAATACCTAAGCACAGATAGCTATCCGAAATGCGATCAATCTCGTGGATCACCCTCCTGGGTGCTGTGCCAACTATCAAGGCTCAATTTGTCACACCTCCCACAGATCTGATTGAAAAGAAGGGCTATTTGGACATCCCGGTACGATATAAAGAAGTACCGACAGGGATCTGCGAGACGGACCCGAATACAAAGAGCTTCTCCGGTTATGTTGACGTTGCAGAGGACCAGCACCTCTTTTTCTGGTTCTTTGAAGCACGCAATCAGAACCCTGAGACTGCACCGTTGACTGTGTGGATCAATGGAGGTGAGTAATATAATTCAGAGAAGTGATAAGGCATTGGATGAATGACTTAATTTCGCAGGCCCCGGTTCATCCTCAATGATCGGTCTCTTCCAGGAAAACGGACCTTGCGGCGTCGACTCTAATGGAAACGTGTACAACAATCCATACTCGTGGAACAACGCGAGCAATATGATCTACATCGACCAGCCGACTCAAGTAGGCTTGTCATATAGCATTCCAGTTCCAGGATATCTTGACCCGACCAATGACGATGTGATCGTTTTGCCCTCGGAATCCTGCCCTGACTACGCAGCTGATTGGTCATGCGGCACGTATCCTTATGGAAATGCAAGTCTTACGGCAAACAGCACTGCCAATGCGGCGCCGTTCTTTTATCGTGCATTGCAAGGATTCATGGGAGCCTTCCCACAATACTCTCGAGAGTCATTCCACTTCACTACAGAGAGTTACGGCGGCCACTACGGACCTGTCTTTAATGAATATATTGAGAAACAGAACAAGAACTTGCAGCAGGGTGCTAAGAAGATTTCTTTGGAATCGGTCTTGATTGGAAACGGCTGGTACGACCCAATTGTTCAATACGCAGCATACTACAATTTCACCGTGAGTAGAACCGAATTGCATGTTTACGGAATCGCTTCTAATAATTTTAGGTCTTTCCTGGAAACACGTACGACTACCTCCCTTACAACGAGTCGATTGCTTCGTTGTTGTATAACAACCTCTGGGGCCCAGGAAATTGTATCGACCAGCTTAACGATTGCGCAGCACGTGGCATCAATGAGATATGTAGCATCGCTGATAACTTCTGTGCCAATCACGTCGAAAATATTTACGATGTTTATCTTGGTCGAGACGAGTACGACTTCCGTGAATTGACGCCTGATCCATTCCCGTATGAGTTCTACGTCGACTACCTCAATACCCCAAAAGTACAGGCTGCTATTGGTGCCTATGTCAACTTCACCGAGAGCAGTGAGTCGGTCTCTAACGCTTTTGGCACTACTGGCGACGATGGACGTATTGTCAACACGGTCGAGGATCTCGGGAAATTGCTTGCCCAGGGTGTTAGTGTAGTGATGTATACAGGTGATGCTGATTACAATTGCAACTGGCTCGGCGGCCAGAAAGTGGCCTCCATGGTGGATGCTCCTGGCTACAGCAACGCAGGATTCGTTAATATTACTACTGATGACGATGTTGTCCACGGTCAAGTACGACAAGCTGGCAAGTTTGCATTCGTGCGAATCTACGAAAGTGGTCATGAGGTGCCATTCTACCAGCCAGTCGTTGCCTTGAGCATGTTTGAGCGTGTCATCAATGGGTATGATGTTGCAACTGGCAAGGTTAAAGCGGATTCGAAATACAAGACCGTTGGACCTGCTGAGAGTACTTACAGAGAGGGTAACTCCACTATTCAGTGGGACGTGGTTGATACTGATGCGACGTACAACACCACGACTAATGAGCCAAATCCTGTGGCTCGGTCGATGAAAAGGGCACAGCAAGCTCGAGGATTCAAGCCGTGAGCTGTATATGACGCTGATATGCATCAAGTAGCTAGATATATGCAAGAAAATGAGACTACTTAGAGCTGTATAGCTTGACCAATAGCTTTCTGTCTTCGTTTAAATCTGTACTCTTCGCATCAACCTTCTGCCGTAGCACATGCAGTAGATATGCCCACCAAAAAATTCAAGACTTCTCATTGGAAGTAGGTAACCTCATCCCTCCAATGCGGGGGAACGGTAGAACGTTCAACCGTGTACATTATTCATCAATCCAACATAAACAAGAGATAAAAGCCCTACCCTCCAATTCCAGATACGACAATCACCTTCAGACTCAAACAGGGAGGAAGAAAAATGTTCGAGAAATTCACCACCTTCGACATCACCGTCGAGCCCGACGTCACCATCCATGGCGTCCACGGCGGTTCCGGTCCAGCTCTTCTATTACTTCATGGCTTCCCTCAAACGCATCACATCTGGCACCGGGTCGCCGATGAACTATCCAAGAGCTACTACGTAGTCGCCATGGATCTCCGCGGCTACGGCCGTTCCTCAAAACCCGATGGCGGAGAAGGGCATATTCGCTATGGCAAGAAAGCAATGGCCAAGGATGCTGTGGCAGTCATGAAGCAACTACAATCACGCCGTGACGCAGGAGATGAATCGTTCTTCGTCTGTGCTCACGATAGAGGTGCGCGAGTCACCCACCGCCTATGCGTAGATTACCCGCATCTCATCAAACGGGCAATCCTGCTCGACATCTGTCCCACGCTGGCAATGTACACAAAGACAACGCGCGACTTTGCGCAGTCCTATTTCCACTGGTTTTTCCTCATCCAACAATCGCCCTTACCGGAGCTCTCAATCTCGACAAATGCCCAAGTCTGGGTTCAGAATTTCATGGGTGGACGATACGCTGGCCTCGCGCCCTTCGCAGAAGAATGTCTGGCTGAATACAAAGCGAGTTTGGCGGATTATGACACCGTGCACGCTATGTGCGAGGATTATAGGGCTTCGGCATCAATTGATCTGAAGGATGCTGAGGAGGATGTTGTTGCGGGCAGGAAAGTGCAATGTCCTGTAAGAGTGCTTTGGGGCAAGAATGCGGTTGTAGGGAAGTTGTTTGATGTGTTGGGCGAGTGGAGAAGTGTTTCAAGTCAGAGTGTGGATGGGACAGCTGTCGATTCCGGACACTATATTCCGGAGGAGAGGCCGGAGGATGTTATTGCTAATGTTTTGGAATTTCTTGTATAGATAATAGCACGTATACTTGATAGTGTTCATTGTAGGATGATCGTCTGCGAGTGCAATGATACTATAACTTTGACGCAACCCACTTAGGCTGTGTCTTATTCGCAAAAGCATTTACACCAATCGCAAAATTCTCTCCTCCAACCAGCTTCTCCAAACAATCCTGCTGCGTCCTGATCGTAGCCTGTTCCACACTGCCCGTCTCCCACGCCTCCCGGATGCCATGTCTCGTCGCAATGATTGCGTCAGGCGATAAATTTGCTATCCTCGTAGCCATTTCCACTGCTTCATCGATCAAAGTCTCGGGAGACTTGCTGATTTTGTTGACGAGCAGATACTGCTGGGCTTCAGCGGCGGTCAGTCTGCGGTTTGTCATTGCGATTTCAGAGGCAATTTGCAGGCCCGCAATGCGTGTGATGCGCGATAGACCACCAGCCGCAGCGTAGAGGCCTACTTGTGCTTCTGGTAGGCCGAAAGTAGCCTTTGGCGATGCAACGATGATATCACTGAACAATCAGCATTCCTGAACTACTTTCCCTCTGAAAGAGAACATACCAATTGAGACAGATCTCGAACCCGCCGCCCAGAGCATACCCATTCACAGCCGCAATGACAGGCTTCTTGCCCCTTCGTCTACTCAGGCCCATGAATCCGCCTGGCGGGTGCGACAACGTGCCGGATTTGCGCTCAGCGACATTATTGTTTTGTTCGATCAGATCCTGTCCTGCGCAGAAGGATTTTGATCCTTTGCCCGTTACGACTGCCACGCGCAGAGAAGGCTCATTGTCGAACCAGCGGAATATGGCTTCGGCGTCCCAGTGGGCCGCATAGTTAAGGGCGTTGCGGTTCTTTTCACGATTGATGGTTACTAGCAGGACGTGCGGGGCTGGGTAGGCGAGGATGTAGTATTGAGAGGTAGGGGGCTGGGTCTGTAGGTCTGTCATGTTGTGTATAAATATTTGTATGCTTGACTTGCAGTTATTTTGTTCTTGTGTGTTTACCTGGGTTATATTCCAAAGTTGATAGTTCTACCAAGGTATGACCGGGGTGAAGCTCGAGGTGGAGAAGCTTAACCCGGGGGTACAACCTCGGTTGATCCGCTTGGTCCCCGCTTAACGTCTGGCAAGGCGATTCCGGTAGCCGGAGCCGTCTGTGAATCGACTTGGGTTACTGGATTAGAGCTAGTCAACAGGCAATGATGGTATCCATTAAGGTTACTCTATGTTTTGTGCTTATATATATCTCTCTCCACACCTAATTGGAACAAGAAATCGTAGCTTAAACAAGACTCTTGAAGGAATCCTTGTCCTTGATACCGCAAAGGTTACCCTCCTTGTAACGCTTCAGTGTCAATGCGGCGATCAACGCGGCACCCACACCAGATCCATCCTCAGCAGGCAGAATCACAACCTTGTCCTTCTCCTTGTCGTCCCAATCGAGGATCTCACGCAATGCTCGGGCACCACGAGCCTTAAAGTGGGGGTATTTTGTGAACACGGAACCGTCAGCACCGACGTGGCAGCGCTCTATGTTCTTCTTGGTGCAGATAGCGGCAACACCACAGGCAGATAAACGAGCAGCGCGAGTACCAATAAGTTCAGCCAGACGACGGCACAACTCAAGCTCGGGCTTGACGGCCTTGAGGCCTAGCACCCGCTCAAGTAACTCGTCGGTCTCCTGCAGATTCTCGAAAGGATCCTCCTCAATGGCAGATAGGAAAGAGGCATCTAGAGAATAAGGCTTTCGCAGCTTCGAGGCATCCTGGCCCTCGAAGATAAGGCCGGGGTGGCTGTCAATGACATCCAGCAAAGCAAGACGGAAGATTTCACCCAGGTACAGTCCAGCCGTCATCTTCTCGAATGCCTGCTGACCCGGGCGGGGAGAGTCTCGGTCGATGATGTGATCGTACTTTGTGAGGGGAAGAACGACGTGCTCATTGTCAAAAGCTCCATATTCACAATTGATGGCAATAGGGGTATCAGGGGGGAGGTTGAGGTGAGCAAGCTTAGGAACGGATCCGGCATCTTCCATATATGCAGCATTAACACCGGTACCGAAGATACAGCCGATTTTCATTTCAGGGTCGGTGTATGCGGACGCGATGAGTGTTCCGGTGGTATCGTTGATCAATGCGGTGGTTTTGATGGGAAGACCCTGTAAAAGTTAGCTTCATCTATACGAGTACGCAATGACTTCGACTACTCACCCTCTTTCTCAAAACCTCTTCAAAAGGAGGAACGACATCCTTGCCCTCAACGCCCTCAATGTCGAATCCCTTTGTCCAGCGTTGAAGTACACCGTGATCGATATATTCTTGCGTCGCAGGATACGAAAATGTAAAACCCAAAGGCAAAGAAGTCAATTCCTCATCTTCGTGATGATATTCAATGAATTGCTGCAAGCAATCGGCAATGTACTCCCATAGCTCTTCGGCGGTACCGGTCTTCAATTCTTCTGGAATTCGATACTTAGACTGGGTGATATCAAATTCGCCGCGTTCCTCGGTCAATTGAATTTCGCAAACACGTAGGTTGGTGCCGCCCATGTCGAGGGCGAGGAAGTTTCCTTGTTCATCGCCTGTGGGGAAACCGAAGACCCAAGTGACGTTCATAGGCTGTTGGTGTCAGACGCGTGAACCGAGTTGAATCTCGTGTTACTTACGATATTGCCTCCCTCAACAGTTAGACCTAATAATTGCGAGAGCAATTAGTATCATTGAAATGTGGTGGTTGCCGCATGCTTGCATGGATACTACACACCCTTCTCCAACTCCTTGACAAAGTGAGCTACCACTTCCTTGAGTTTCTGCTTATCGACGGTGAAAATATCCTCAAATTCCTTGATCTGATTCAAGACATCTTTGGGCACATCGGCCATAGAACCTGTCGAGAATTCGCGTTAGAATGGCGATCCGAGTATTTTTCGTCTGCGTCATCATAGAAACCATAATAGCTACTTACCCTTACGGGAAGGCCGGCGCCGTGGTCCAAGTCCAACCATGATGTATGTATGTATTTATAGCAACGCAATCAAATAAGTAAAGGGTGGAAAGTGAGGTGAATGTATAGAATGAGCAACAGAATAGATGAATGAAGAAAAGTCTAGGACAACGAGTACATGATGATGGGGAGAAATTCAGGGCAGCGATAGAGGGAACGTGGGGCAAGGTGGGCTGACCAAACCGCATTTCGGCTGCTTCGATTAATGCGTCGGTGAGATCGTTACGCAAATTACAATACGTACGCAACTGCTGCGTTTGCCAGACTTTGACTGTTTCTGATTGGCGGAAGCTGGTTATACACGGTTACCACCCTGTATGATCGACTTCAAATGACGTTTAGGATAGCCTGAGTAACGAACATCTATGCTTACATAGTATCGAGCATATTAGGGCGCTTACTTGGAGCTTGACATGTACTTACCCCAGACTTACTCAGATATATTTACTACGTCGTCTAGAGCTTACTAGCCTCACAAGAGTAAAGATTAGGATGTCGGTCAGTGAGAACGGAAGTTAGGGATTAGTTTCTTAATTACTGAAATATGTGTGTGTATGAGTATGTGAGTACTCTTGGTCTTCTGTAAACTGTAAATGCTGCTACCCCTTACGCAGAACAACGGCATTCTTTGCCTGCGACTAATCACAAGACCCCACAAATCGAGCTAGCTCTCCGTCAAACCTATCAATTGACTAAAAGAAGCAATTCCTCAAGCCTCATTTTTTAATATTTCCCCAGCTCCGTTCCCCACGTCTCACCGCCAGTAGCTCCGAGACGCCCCAGAAAGCCGACAGCTCGAGAATGTTGGGTCTGGAATGTCGAGTTATTGGCTAGTTGTTGCGGCCCGGGGCACCGAATATGTATCTTGTACGTGGAGTTTGCAGACTTGTACATACGACAGTGTGTATTCTCAGTGATTACGATGTACGTAGTAGAAAAAGCAAAGAGAATGGGACTATCGATATTGTGACCCGGCCGTTCAGCCCCCGCAAGATATCGCCAACTGGCATAACACGTCGTATTATCATTACATATTTCTATTCTCGTATTTTCATCAACAAGTCATGCAAAATCCCTGACAATCGGATCACAAGGACGATTTTTCATTTGTCAAATGTGGAAATACATGAGCCAGGCCGCCAGCTCCGGAAATTTCATCATTGGATCGGAGAATCTGTTCGCCGGAAGTACCTGACTTCGCAACCTGTTCATCCTGCTGCTTCTCTGCATCTCGCTGGGCTAGCTGTCTCGCCAGATTTTTCTCCAAGTACTGCTGGGTATGATTCTGATGGGTATTCGAGATATGCAATGTCCGATCAACATCTGCCGTGAGACGCTCAATCTCATCAAGCAGCCGTTCATCGCGAGTCTTTTCCGGCGCTGTTTCTAGATCCCGTCCTTTCTTGTCCGGATTGGTTTCTTCCCATAACGCTTCTAGTTCTTCCAGCCAACCGAGAGCCTTGGCTAGTTTACGGACCCCTTCGTCGCAGTCACCCAAAAGCAACACATCGTCCGCACGAGATCCCAGACCACCAACCTGCTCCATATTGATAAGGAGACGAGGTGTTTCGTCCCGACAGAAACTCGGCAAGCTCGCAAATGGCTGCACAGTCAGACTCGTTCCCATGACAATACACAAATCCGCCTCAGCAGGTAATTCACGATTTTCGAAGAAAGCTCCTGGTAGGGCTTCACCAAAGAACACGATATCGGGCTTGACAAGTCCGTTGCATTCCGGGGTTTGACAATGTGGTACTTCGCCTCTTGCAACGACCTCTTTCATGAGGTCATCAGGATAGTGGCTTTTGCAATCGATGCAATGCTGAGATGCGAAACTTCCGTGGGCATCGATGACCATTTCACCGGGAAGACCTGCTTCCCGTTCTAGGCAATCGATATTCTGTGTAAAGTTCTTCAACAGGCGGCCTTTTTTATGCAGCAAGGTGATGAATGAGTGCGCTACTGTCGGTCTATACCGGCCAGGATATAGTTCCTTGGCTAGGGTATAGAAAGGAACTGGGTTTTCTCGAAAGAAGGTGATACTAAATACTGCTTCTGGGTCCGGTAAGTCCAGATGGGCAAGATTTGAATATAAACCTGTTTCAGGTGATCTGAAGTCTGGAATTCCAGCAGACGTGCTAATGCCTGCACCTGTCTGACCAAGTTAGCATCTCTCCCCTCTTCCTCGAGTTTGTGACCACTTACTAGGACGACTATCTTTCGAGCATCCTTTTCACGAATGTAATTAGCTACAGACTCGAGGGTACGACTTTTGAGTGTTGTTGGTGATACACTGTCGTCTATCGGAGTAGACGCCTCGTTACCCATGCTGCCCCGCGGTGATCAGTGCCGGAAGAATTTTATTCAAAAATGCTTAGTCGTCGAGCAACTGCAGGGAGGTCAATAGATTCAACATAAGAGCACTAAAGTTCTCGAAAACAACAAAGAATAGAATGGGCCTGAATTGGTCGAATATTTACCCTTTGAAAAGCAGGTGCCTACTTATATAGCTCAGAGCCTCAGATTCTAGAGACTCTAACCGGGTGGGTGCTAGCTAGTCCCACTCAGGACTAGCTGCGACAAGATGACATCTCGCATCTACTGGCCTCTCCTCAATTTCTTGTACTCTTCCATATTTTTGATGCAAAAACGAATTGGATAAATCGTATTTACTACTACTATAATGGGAAGACCGAAAAACCAGAAAAAAAATAAGATTGGGAAAAAAGAACAAATGTTCAAGAAAGTCCAAAGATTTATATGGGACTTAGTGCAGAAATTCACGGCGTGAAATGGTAAAAGGCAATTTCAGGATTCGTTAAATTTACTGCCATCCCAAGTGGAGAAGCCCGTAAAGTGAGTTATATACCCTCTGAACTGTTGTTTCGACTCCCGCCCTAGCCTTTTTTTTTTTTTTCCCCTTCCTCCTTTTCCGCAAGTAATCTAGAACTTACGAGGCAATAATCGGTGGAAGTTTGAATGACTGTTTTCTACCTATCTTCAATACGAAGAATGATGTTCTCTCAATTATATTCTGAAGGAGCCCAAGGATTGGACTTTAAAGTGTCTTCAGTTCTAAAATAAATAAGTAACTAGCCGGAGACCGCTGATTACATATTATCTACGGCCTTGCACCAATCAGGTTTCTATATTCGGTGGGCCTCATTGCGCTTCGTGTACCTGGCCTGTCCATCAACAAAGTTGACAATTAACATCCCATCCCACTAACGTGCAACGTACGAGATGTCCAAAGCCAAATCCAATGGCTCTGGCATCAATGGCCACAAAAGATCACACACCATGACAGTTCCTCCTTCCACACCACCCGACATCTTCAATGCTAGTTCCGTCTCGGAGATCAAAGCGACCCTCCTTCACCTCCACGATCAGGAAGCCGCCGTCACCGCCCGCCTCGATGCACTCGTAGCTTCGCAAAAGGATTTCTCACGAGAGCTCGGACGACTAGACTTATTACGTGCACATCTGGGCTCGCAAGTCAACACTGCTAGAAACATCAGCCATGGCATGCTCTCTCCCGCCGCGGCAACTGCCGAACGCATCTCCGGTGCAGTGCGACGACTAGACCTGGAACAAGCTCGAGTAAAAGCGACGTTGGAAGTAGTCGAGCAAGTCGCCGAACTTAAAGCATGTGTGCTAGGTGTCAATGGCTCGATGGAAGGTCCTCAAGACTGGGAAACGGCCGCTAGTTATCTGAATCGCGCATCCAAGATTCCACCGGAGGTCATTAATGGTGCATTCGCAGCACAGATTGTCCCGACTGCTGAAGTGCCCGATCCACCAAGTGTTACTCTGCACAATGCCGCCGAGTCTTTATGTGGTTTATTTTTGAGGGAGTTTGACAAGGCTGTCAAGGAGAATAATGGGGCAAAAATTACTCGATTTTTCAAGTTGTTTCCTCTGATCGGTCGGTCTGAAGTAGGCTTGGATGTTTACGGACGGTATGTCTGTCAGGGTGTTGCGTCGCGAGCTCGGTCGAATCTGAGTGCTGGGCCGGGTGACTCGCAGAAGAAAGATGGCTACTTTTATGCGAGCGCACTTACTAAGCTTTTTGAACATATTGCTCAGATCATCGACGGTCATGGAGCGCTGGTGGAACGCCATTATGGCTCTGGCAAAATGACCCGCGTCATTGAGAGGTTACAGGTTGAAGCTGATGTGCAGGGTGGTATCATTATCGATACGTGGAGTGATGAGAGAAATGTGGATCGAAAATTGACAGATATCAAATCTTATGCATTTACTTTCTTAGTGCAGAGCTTTTTACCATCTCAGCGAGCGACAGGGGCCCCGCGAACGGGCTCTCCTGCCAACAGAGAAGGACTACAGGAAGGTGACGATGAAGGCGTGGATATGATAGAAATTGATGCAATTCTCAACGAATTAGGCGTGATGCTCGGAAGATGGTCGCTTTATTGCCGATTTGTTGGCGACAGTTGCAGGGTAAGTCACCCATTGATTGAGGATGAATATATACTAAAGTCTACGATTATAGCCGGTCAAAGACAATGGCACAGAAGTGCCCTTGATGCTTCCAGAATTCTTGCTAGAGTCGACTCTTTCGAAGAAGATAGCAAACCGAATGATCGGCCCTTTCAACACCATGACTACGTTCTTCCTACGGCGTTCTGTCGAAAAAGCATTCCAGTTGGACGAACACCCTTCTGGCTTGACCCTGAACCTACAACGGCCACTCAGCTCGGAGCCGCCTCATATCACGTCGGCTGTTGACGACATTATGTATATTGTTAACAAGGTTCTCCGACAATCCATCGCAACATCTCAAAAGCAGGTCGTGACAAATGTGGTGCCGACGTTGTCGAGAGTGCTTGGATCCGATTTTATCGGTATGATTCAGCGCAAAATGCGCGATGAATGTTACCCTCGACCTCCTGTGCAGGGAGCTCAGCCTGCCGAGCAGGCTGTGATACAATTTTTGGTGTTAATTAACAATCTAGATGTAGCCGTTGATTACATTCGGAGGATTGTACGAGACCATGTCGAAAGCAAACAGGCCGATGGAAAGCCCGAAGAAGGGAAGAATGGTACCGAAGACGCAAGTAATGGATTAGCGGCCATCTACCCTCTCGGAGATGACGCTTCAGTCGTTGCGCAGGCTCTACAGTCTTTGTCAACATCGTTCGAATCCAAGGCAAACGACTTGGTATCAGATGGTATCCAAGTTGTCTTCAACAACGTGATGAAGGCTCGCCTACGACCAATCTTGGCAGAGTCATTCCGCGATATTGAGTATCAGCCGCGAGACCACAACGACCCGACAACCAGCACATATCAGAACTACGAAGAAGAAGACGAGGAAGACGACGAGCTCCGCCGCGCAGAGATGGTGCGGCCCCGATTTGCGGCGGCATGGAAGGAGCTGGTGTTACCCATTTCCCGGATCCTCACGGCAACGGCATTTGATCGTCTCCTGACAATCACGGTCACCTATTTGGCACGTTTACTTGAAAAAAGATTATGGTCGTACCACGGACGGGTCAACGGGCTTGGGGCGATCCGTTTGGAACGCGATGTTTCGGGTATTGTCAACACGGTGGTGGAAGTTGGCAGTAGTCACGGGGCACCAGCGCGGTATCGACATCGGGAAACATTCACGCGCTGTGTACAGATTACAATGATTATGGCAATGGATGAGGATGAGTGGGATGATGTTGTGGGGGGCGGTGAAACGGCCGATGTAGTGGACAGGCTGAGTGTCGAGGAGCGAGCACGGGCACGATCGATGATGCGGTAACTGGTTGCACATAATTATACGATAGTGATATACCTATAGGCACTACGTGGAAATAGCTCATTATATGTGAACGTACCGTGTTCGAATCCTCGAGTCGTCCCTTGTCGTACAGTGCTACAATCCAGCCAGCCTGGTGTGACAGAGCTGAATAAAATCATCACAAACCATTACACAAGATAACGCCATGTTCCTTGTAGATGTATCCAGTTGTATAGACACGTCGCCAGGTACATATCAGAAGTAGTTACATGAGTGGTCAACATTGTGACATCACACAGATTTGTACTGGCACACCACCCGGCACATGGCTGCTTGCATCTGTATAGGGTTCGCTACGTACGTCAAAGCAAACATTCCATCACGTGACACTGCAATTAGCCTCGATTCCGATGAGACCGCGAAATTCGTAATAGCAACAGTACCCAGCCAATCAGACCGGCCTTAAAGCAAAACGTAGCAGAGATAAAGCATCGCCAAAAACAGCTTATCTGCACCCAATCAGCGCCCGGTGGAGACGGGAGAGCGCACTAGGAGGCAAGAAGCCGATCAAAATACTGCACTAGACCCGTATACAGCTTAGATCGTCTCCACTGCGACCCATAAGCTAAGCATTAGGATTCGCGCTAGTCGGGGGTTTTATCTCTAGCCAATCAGAGTGTCGAGTGGTTGGTAATATGCGATACGTATTCTGTAAGTTTCGTTACGACGACGAAAGGGACTTCCTAGGAGCTGTCAACACATTATTGCACATTTCCACGGAACGCGCCGTGGAGGGAGAAATACGTACTGCAGGTAAAGTCTACACGGATCCTTCAGGTACAATTTGATACACTACGAAATACACCTGTGCCTCCAGGCGAGATAAGCAGCAGGACGACTCGTTATCAACCAGATTGGCCATGAATCCGTACTGGCCCCTAGGTATGATAGGGATAGATAACCAAGTAGGATCGAGACAGGTTACACGTATATATGTATAGATAGCCCGCTATAAGCGCGAGCAACTTATCTTTCTTTCTTGGTGCTGCCCTGTTTTGTTCCACGGCCATCAATGACGGTCAATCGAGATATCATAATGATCTGGCGCCCATACTCGCCGGGTCGCTTGGCACACCGGCCTGGATGATGTACTATGTATCACTACATACTGCGAGTGCGTACGCACTATCGAGCACTTATCAATTGTTTACTGATTTGTCCACTCAAGACGATGCTAGATCGACACGCGACCTGCCGGTTCCGCAGTCCGATTGCCCTCCGGTCGGGGATCCTTATTGCCACTCACCCGCGACGGGAGGTGAAGATGATGACGATTGTTCTTCTCGAACGCTGTCTCGGCCAACCCCAGCTATAATTCTCCGCTTCTGCTGTCATTGATATACCAATACGTACATACGAAGTGTTGAATTGGCTGGTCAATTCCTACAATCCAATCGACTTCTCCATCAGACTGCTCTCCGTTGCTCGAGGCGATTATAGGCTGCAGCTGCTCCGTGGAGTTCCTGTTTTCAGAGTTATGCGCCTTCGCCGCCGCCTGAAACTCACAGACGACGCTTGGCCCAAACAAACCGCTCCGCTCTGATATTTCCTCGCAACCATCCTCGTCCGGGCTTAGTCCACATACTACAAAAAATAATTCCCATTGCAAACCACAACGACAAATCAGTCGAGCACCGAGTACAATCGACAAACTGAAACAAGCTGAACAATTGTTATCTGGGGGGCTTCATTATTTATTTCTTCTTCCTGCCTGACTTTTTGTCTTTGCAATTGCCGCCGCTTCCTTGGGAACGAACCCCCCCGATTTGCCCCGGTCCTCCACTGCCTGACGAGTACCGGTACCTGCGATACGATCATACAATACGCGAAATAAATACATTATATACACTCTTCTCACTCTCTCCACCTTCAACTTTCTCAATTCCCATCCTTCTCTTCAGTTTCTTTTCGGTCATCTTGGCTAGCTTGGCTCCTCCGACAAGTCTCCATCTTTCCACCTCTCCAGATCTCTGGGGGTGAGGTCGACAGGCAACTCTTCAGTAGCTCGCTTTCCTTTTCTCTCTCTCTCTCTCTCTCTCTCTCTCTGTTGCATCCCTGTCGTCACAGTCCGTGATCGGCCCACTTCTTCAACTCGCAATATTTATTTTTTTTGACAAGTAACCATGTCGTCCGCTACAGAGGTGCCTTATGCGCCTGATTATGCCTCATACAATTGGACGGGCGCTCCGGCCGATTACAGCTTGACGACCAATGCAGATCTAGGTGGTGACTCACGTATGTTCCAGCCGTCGCGTGAGAGCAAGGACAACTTAGCTGATTATTTTCTGAATAGGACTCGAAAACTTGAATAAATGGTACCAGTCCGGTGACCAGGCCTATATCATTGTCGCCTCGGCCATGGTCATGGTTATGATCCCTGGTCTGGGTTTCCTCTACTCCGGTCTTGCCCGCCGCAAGTCCGCTCTCAGCATGATTTGGGCTTGTATGGGTTCCTTTTCGGTCATTACCTTCCAGTGGTATTTCTGGGGCTACTCGCTGGCTTTCTCTTCGTCTGCAACAAATGGCTACATCGGCGATTTGAAGAATTTCGGGTTAAGGAATCTACTGGGTGCGCCGAGTCCTGGTTCGCCGTTGGTTCCGGGATTGCTGTATGCTTTCTACCAGGTATGCTCCTTTTTTCTGGTTGGCCGAATGAAATCTTTGCTAATATTTATAGATGCAATTCTGTGGCGTTACCGCTGCTATCGTCATGGGCGCCGTTGCCGAGCGTGGCCGCCTCTTACCCGCCATGGTCTTCACCTTTATTTGGGCCACAATCGTATACTGCCCTCTCGCTTGCTGGGCTTGGAACGTCAATGGATGGGGATACACCTACGGAGTTATGGATTACGCCGGTGGCGGCCCTGTCGAAATCGGATCTGGTCTTTCAGCACTCGCATACTCAATGGTTCTCGGTCGTCGTCAAGAAAGAATGATGCTCAACTTCCGCCCACACAATGTTTCTTTGATCTTGCTAGGGACGGCTTTCCTCTGGTTCGGCTGGCTCGGTTTCAATGGTGGTTCTGCTTTCGGTGCCAACTTGCGCGCTACTATGGCATGCTGGAACTCCAACATCGCCGCCAGCTTCGCTGCCATTGCTTGGGTTCTTCTCGATTTCCGCTTGGCCAGAAAGTGGTCTATGGTTGGCTGGTGTTCCGGAACAATTTCTGGTCTGGTTGCTGCTACCCCTGCATCTGGTTTTATCACGCCTTGGGCCAGTGTCATTCTGGGAATTGTCACTGGTATTGTTTGCAATTATGCTACTAAGGGTTAGTATAGAGCACAATGGTTTAGTGAAATATGCTAACGTGATATAGTGAAATACTGGATCAAGATCGACGACTCCATGGACGTGTTCGCTGAACACGGTGTTGCTGGAATTATCGGTCTTCTTTTCAACGCTCTTTTCGCGTCCGACGATATTATCGGTCTGGACGGCGTCAACACCGGATCGACCAACCCTACCACTGGAACAGCACAAGGGGGCTGGATCATTCACAACTACCGTCAACTATACATCCAAATTGCATACATCGTCGCAGCCTGCGCATATGCTTTTGTTGTCTCAGCGATTATTGCATACCTCATCAACCTTACGCCCGGTCTTCATCTCCGCGCCTCTGAAGAAGCCGAGTTGCTTGGTATGGACGATGATCAGCTCGGTGAATTTGCCTACGACTATGTCGAGGTCCGACGAGATTACCTTGCATGGACCCCGCAAAAGGCAGCTCAACTCGAAGACGGCCATGAAATCCCTCATGCTGACCGATACGGCATTGAGGCTCACAGTACTATGATCGAAGGCCACACCCCCGAAGACAAGCGTAGTGAAGACATCATCGAAGCCCAGCACTCTGCCGTGCCTGTGTCATCAGAGTACCAACACCACACGGTGACGGCGTCTTCGCAACTACCACCTGCGCCACGACAAGTTGCCGAACAGAATCCACCGGACACCGGGCGAGCAGTGATTGACGAAGAAAAAGCTGCATAGATTTCTTCCTTTTCCGTTACAAAAGACTTGACTTCTACATATACATTTCCGTTTTCAGTCTACTTCTTTGGTCTTCTTTTGGTATCATCGATCATGCAAGGCGTTAGAATCGTCGGCCGGGAGTTTGCAGTTTTACCATATTGTGTTGATACATATACCCTTTCTTCATTTTCTGTGTGACCTACTTTATGTTCTTACTTGTTGTCTTATATACCGCTGTACAACCTCATGTGACATAACACTACATACATACTATTTGATTCTTGTATCTGATTTCAGCCTTCCTTTTTACTCTTTATCCACGAGGACAAAAGTTGCAGCGTGCGCAAAAGTAGGATACTTTTTTGTTTCGGCTTATGCTGATGAATTTGGGTTGTCGCTTTGTTTGATAGACCTGCTCAATGATAAATCGATATTGAATACAGTTCCTGTCTCCAAGTGAATTCGAGTACTTAAGGCTAACTTCAACCGATTTTTCAATGCTCTATCAATTTTAATCTCATCAAAAACACATCCGACCTTGGAAATGTTCTAGTCGAGCCAAATATTAGGCATATCTACGGATAGCATCCAAATACGCCTGCCCGCTCTCTGTCAACTTCCCATCCCTCACAGGTGGCCAGGTATCGCCCAACCCAGCCCCCGACGAGTACGCATATGCATAGACTCTATCATCATTTTGTAGTAGATCGACGATTTCGGCGATGAAGTGGTTGATTTGAGTCTGGTTTTCGCTGGGGGTGAAGCCGTTCGATGCTGTTATGTTAGTATCTGTTAAAAGGGAGAGGAAGTAAACCGGGGACATACTATCTACGCAGGCGAATTCGGTGACCCAAATTGGTTTGTTCTTATACGTGTTCCAGTAATATTCCTGAGTCAGGTTAATGATATTTCGTATTTTGAGGGAAGAAAGGAACGTACGAGGTCCTTGTTGACGACATCCATGCTAATCGTGTTGATGTGAATAGCTGTGAAATCCCAGGACGTCGTGATATCAGCTTCGAAGGGGGTCAACCAATCTTCATCCGACTGCTCTATACCCCTGTTAGCACCTTTCTACTATGAACGACTGGAAGGAGGGACAGACTGCACATGGAGGGACTCCCCAACAAACTCCCCTTCCCCTTCCACGGCGCAACAACCTCATTCCACAACTCCGCGCCTTTCTCGCTCGAGATATCGGCCGAATCTGGCGGCGCACAATCCGGCTCTTCGTAGCCCAGAATGTATTGTGGTGCAGTAGACAGGCTTAGGAATTCTTGGTAGCGTAATGCGTCCCCGCTGCTGACGGTACCGTCACCCCAGAGCATGGCTACGGGGATTGGGGAGCCGGTGTTGTCTGGGTAGTTTTTCAGAGGGGTGGGTGTCCAGTCGTACCACCAGCCGATGTGGGAGGACCAGAAGGGGTAGGCGTCGCCGCCGGCGCTGCCGGCTTTGATGCCGTTGGGTGTTAGGGAGGAGGTGCTGCTGACGGCACGGATAGTAGTGGAGGTGTGTGAGGATGTGGTTCTTGATTTGGTGTGAGTGGGTTTTGAAGTTGAAGTATGGAATCTTGAAGTCGAGGTTGTGCTGCTCCCCTGAACGTCAGCCATAGTGACCGGTACTGCGCTACCGGCCTCAGAATCAGAGAAAGCGCTGCTAGCTGCGCTGTAAACAGGAGGCTCTGATGAAGGCGAAGTTGGTGATACTTCTGCTACGGATGTCGTAGTACTTGCATCGACCCTAGGGGTGACTGTGATCGTAGTAGTGATGGTGGTCACTTCAACAACGCTGGTCGTAGTGGTTGTTGTGGTAGCATACTCCTGCGACACTGGATTCTTGTTAATATGGATATGTTGACCTATTAATTCTCTGAGCCAGTTGAGCATATTTGAGTCATAATACGTGGAATGCATACCTCCATGTTGATGACCAGCCGAAGCCTTTTGAAGGCCAGTGGCTAATATCAGCCCTACTGCAAGAGTCTGAGACTTCATGATTCTCCTTGTATATGTATGTCCCTATCAATTGCTTGCCCGCCAGAAAGTTGCACTTGAAGTATACTGGCTGACTCGCCCTCTTATACTCGAGTCTTTCATGTCGATAGCGCTGATATGACTAACCTTTCTCCAGCTTGACATACGAAGTAACCCTGCATTTTCCAAGAAAATCAGATTTCTTTTTCCGATTCAATTAGCCGCATTCATCCCGTTTCCCTACATGGCCTGCTAGCCTATGAGGCGGACTGCTTGTCTAGAGAACATCTTGTAGTATCGATTTGAACAGGAAGTGAATCTCGAGGGGGCCTCGATCTGATCTACGGTTTCGAGTTTGATTAATCGACCAGGGGGTAAGCCCGTGGTTTGTCCAGCGTATACGTAGTACCTAACTACGTAGTGGTGTAGATAAAGCCGCGATTTCATTGTTCAAGGAAATTTGATGATCCTTCTTTCCCGTCTGGCTGAAACGAAACTGTGGCCCCTACATACATTGTATGTCAAGCGGCTACGAGGCAGTATGCGGCTGCCCTTTAATATATGTAGGGCTAATTAATGTTCCGAACCCTAAGTCCGCGCTTATGAGTGACTATAGCAAGGAATCTATTCGATATTTCTAACATTAATCATAATCTCACTAACGTGTCATGAGTATAATATCGATTTCTTGATATCACAACCAAGTATTTACAGAAGTAGTACACAATTAATTAAAAGGACGTCCAGGCTCGTCGATATCTGATCAATCCAGAAAATTAGCGACGGACCATGAAACGCTGAAACAGCCTAACAACTGCCGTGGCACCAGTCACGGCTCGGCTTTGTCAAGTCTTTTGTTTGGCTAGGGTTTGTGCCACAAGGCGGTATTTCCTGGCAAGCTCGCGGTAGACAGTAACAGAATGTGCTTGTTTAAAGAGAATAATGTTTTTATCAATCATACCCTAGTCATCCCTAATAAATACATGATAATAATGCAAACAACACCAGGAAAAATATGTGATTCGGCCTGTGCAAATCACACATTAGAACTATACATAACCCCCGGACCCGATCCTCTCTTTATCGTTTTATAATATTTCCTAAACTCGTCAGCCCAAAAGACAGAGCTGGCCAGGATAACCAATTTGAACAAATCAGACAGTTTTAGAGCTTCTGTTTGGAAGATCGCCTGTAAGAATGGGAGGTAAATCACGCTCAATTGGCCAATTATCGACCCGATGACAGCGTAGTTGAACATCTTGTTGCCTGCCAAAGGCATTTCGCCCCTCAAGACGGACTTGTTTTCGCTTCGGCAAGTTAGAGCGTTAAACATGTCAAAAAACACAAAGCAGGTGAATGTCATCGTGGTGTCGTGGTTGGTGACGACCCGAGACATCTGGCCAGGGTTGAGTTTGTCGTCGATATCACTCATCTCGTGCAGATAGATAATCAGCGTGCCTATCATAATGATAGCTGCTTGAGTAAGGACGCGCTGAATGAGAGGTCGTGTAAGTACTCGTGCATGTTTCGGTCGCGGCGGGCTGTTCATGACTGCTGGATCAACTGGCTCAACACCCAAGGATTGAGCCGGTGGTCCATCCATGATAATATTGATCCAGAGAATTTGCATCGCGTTCAATGGGTTATGGAATCCTAGAATGGTGCTCAAAAGGACTAGACCTAGAGCAGCCACGCTGGTGCTGAGTTGGAACGTGATGAAATTTTGAATGTTGTAGAAAATCCCCTTGCCCTGCTCAATCGCGCGAAGAATCGTTGAAAAGTCATCATCCGTAAGTATCATATCTGCAGCCTCCTTGGCTACGTCTGTGCCGAGCTTACCCATGGCAATTCCGATATCTGCCCTTTTCAGTGCCGGTGCATCGTTCACACCATCTCCGGTCATAGCCACCACATCGCCTCGAGCCTGTAACGCTCGCACAATCTTGTGCTTATGTTCAGGAGTGGTACGGGCAAAAATGCTTGTTGTCGCGATCGCATGTGATAGTTCGGCCGTGCTCATGTGATCAATCTGATCTCCCCGCAGAACCGCCCTACTTCCTGCAGTGTCGTTGACGACTATTCCAAGTTGCCGCGCAATTGCTACTGCTGTGGTTTCCGCGTCTCCTGTAATCATGATCACTCGGACTTGTCCAGCCATCAGTCTGCTTATAGACTTGCGAACATCCTTGCGCGGGGGATCATTCATTCCTACTAGTCCTGCAAACACAAGCCCATTGAACTGCTCGTCGTGATTATCGGCTGGTCGGTCAATCTTTGGTGATGGGGTCGCACTGCGGCTGCTTCCTATCCTCCTAAGATGCCTGCTTGGTTCCCTGACCGGTCCACTGGCGAAAGCTATGACTCGAAGTCCTTCTGATGCCATCTTCTCGGCGGCGTCCCGTGCAGCTTTGCGTCGCGGTTCGTCTAGTATCACCTCTCGGCCATCCTTCGTTAGGTATGTGTCGCATCTACTCAGTACTTGTTCCAAAGCACCCTTAATGTACGCCACCCTGCTATCTCCTCCGCCAATGATAACACCCATCCACTTCTTCTCCGAGCTGAAAGGCGTCTCTGCAACACGGTTGCTTATTTGATCGCGAATATCGTCCTCACCGTAGGCATCAAGAAGGTCAAGGACCGCAACGTCGGTCGGCTGTCCCACCCATCTACTTTGGGTATGGCTTGAGGAGCTATCCATTGTGGACGATAGAACAGCAGCAGAAGCTGCACTAGCGGGCGAATCAGCATGTGCTCGTGACAGTCGCGCATTGTTCGCGATATTTCCAATGCGCAACATCTTTCGCACAACAGGCTCGGGCGCCAATGAAATTGCCTCTCTAACCTCGAACGGCTCTGGACAGTCATGATGCCACAACTTCGTGACTGTCATGTGACTCATAGTCAACGTGCCTGTTTTGTCGCTGCAAATAACATTCACTGAGCCTAGTGTCTCTACACTTGGCAGTCTCCTCATAATAGCGCCTCTCTTGGCCATACGTAAGACCCCTAGAGCAAGTGTCACAGTGACAATGATGGGAAGACCTTCCGGGATAGCTGCAACGGCTAGCGATACTCCAATGGTGAACATTTCCAAAATCTTTCGCCCTTGAATGAGCCCAATGATCACAATTAATCCAATGACACCAAACGAAACGTAGCTCAACTCTTGTCCTAGCCGATCCATCGACAGTTGAAGCGGCGTTCTGGGGCTTTCGATTTCCTGTAATGATGCCGAAATTCTACCAAACTCTGTGTTGGCACCGGTAGCAATCACAATACCTTGACCATATCCGGATCGTACTAAAGTACCCATAAAAGCAATGTTGTGTTGTTCGCTCAGCCGAACATGTCGTTCACCAAGGCCTGACTGAGGCAGTTGGCCGAATTGAGAGTTGGAGTCTTCGTGTTTGGTCGGAATAGTGGTATCTCGTAGTACTTCCGCATATTTGTGAACTGGTTCATTCTCTCCGGTCAAATTAGACTCGTCAATAGACAAATCGGTAGCTGACGTGATACGGATGTCGGCAGCAATGCGGTCGCCCGTTGTGAAAAGAACCAGATCACCAGGAACGAGTTTCCCTGCCAATATCGTACTGGAAGCCTTCAGAGCATTCGTAATCGGAGCCGGAGCATCTGCGTGTGTCATTTGCGCATCTGCATCAATTACGCCGTTTCGCGAGCCTCCGTGGTCACTGGCGCTATTCGCAGTAACATCTCGGATGAGATGCGCATGGTGAGGAACAAGTTGGTTCAATGCTTCCAATGACTTTTCGGAACGATATTCCTGTACAAATCCAACACTGACGACGATGGTGACAGCGAGTGTGATACTAACCGCATCGTCGAAATTTCCCATGAAGAACGATATTCCAGCAGACGCAAGCAGGAGCAAGATCAAAGTTTCTTTAAATTGTTTAAGAAATCGAAGCCACAAAGGCTCAGGGTCTTCGCGAGGCAGTTCATTGGGTCCATCTCGATGCAAGCGGATTTCGGCCTCGGCCGGAGACAAGCCGTGGGTTAGGGAGGTATTTAGGCTATCGGCGACCTGTTGAGGATGTAGGAAGGCGTAGGATGAAGTGGTAGACTAGGTTGCAGCAATTAGACTACATATGTTGGATCGGAAGGTAAGTGAAGATGACTCACGGAGGACTCCTGTGTTTTCGTTTCTGGAAGGTAAGGGGACTGAGACGGGGAGTTATGCACATTATACAACGGCAGTGAAGGACTCGACGAGGGCGACATTTATTCACACGCTCCAGGAGGCCTCAGAGCTTTCAAATCAAATTGGATGCTAAATCATGCCGATGAGAGGTTCATATAAGGAATATGATCGAGTAAGATAGCCACCACTGTAAGACAACAGAAAATGCAAGCTGGCGTCAAGAGCTCGGAATCTATACCAACGCAACAACAAGCTCTGCGAAGAAGCGAAAGTGGCAACGCCGGAGGTGCGATTCTCGTATACACAAATACTGACAAAAGGAGACGAAAGGCGGTTAAATTGTTGATTCTATCAGATAGAAGGAGCCAAATTGCATAGAAGGAAGGAAGCCGCGAATTAGCGTGTACACGCATGCAGAGGATGAGTCCAGCTCGTGATTGGCTGTTGGGTGTAGTCAGAAGTCAGGTCACATGATCTTTAAAGCCTGAAACGCCAGACAGCAGGATTTGTTATGCTAGCCTATTATAGACTAGTCTGACTAACAGTGAGACTTTGTTTCAGCCAATGATTTACTCGTTGCTAGGTCACTCACGTGATCCCAGCCACACATTCCCATGCCAATGGTGAATGTGGTGAGTGACGGAACGGAAGAGGCTGGGCAGTTCCTTCTGTCAACGCGACCCGGCCCCTCGCACCTTCCCTTCCTGTTTTGCTTCTTCCCTTTTCATCTCAGACCCTGTCCCCACCCGTTACTCGCTCTTTTATTCTCTCCCTCGTTGTTATACCCTCTGTACCTTACCTAATTACTGTGCTTGTTTTTTTTTTTTTGGGAATATCCCTCTATCGTGTGCGTGTTGAGTACCATCGTTGGCTGCTTACGTGGTCTGTCGCGAAATCGGGTGGTGGTGTTTGGATAGGCGCGTCATTGGTTCGCCAGTTGCCTTCAACCACCAGCATTCTGTTCCTATATCGAAGGGCAGGTTTTATACTTCTCAAACAACTTAGCCGTACGCCAATACAGACGCGATGTTCTACTCAGAGACGCTTCTCTCAAAGACCGGGCCCTTGGCTCGCGTCTGGCTTTCCGCCAACTTGGAGCGCAAACTTACCAAGTCACACATTCTACAGTCGAATATCGAAAGCAGTGTCAATGCTATTGTTGATCAAGGCCAAGTACCAATGGCGCTACGTTTGAGCGGTCAGCTTTTGCTTGGTGTTGTTCGAATTTATAGCCGGAAAGCGCGTTATTTATTGGATGACTGCAATGAAGCTTTGATGAAAATCAAGATGGTATTGTCCTCCCTCTGACTTACCTACGGGAAATATCTAACAACTTCCAGGCATTTCGACTTACCAACAACAATGACTTGCCTGCCAATGTGGCTTTACCACCTGGCGGTATCACTCTTCCCGATGTCCTTACCGAATCCGATTTGTTCATGAACCTGGATACTTCTTCTCTGCTATTGCCCTCTATCAACTTGGAGTCCGACAGCAAACGTCCTGGTACCATCAATTTTGGCAGCCAATTGTTGCCCGATACACAGCGCCTTGCATCCCAAGAACCAGCCCGTTTGGAAGACCACACTCTGCTCGATCTCGACCTTGGCGAGGACGACGCCCCTCTCGATCACGACATCAGCATTGAAGTCGGTCGAGATGCCCCTCTTATGCGACCAGTTGAAGAAGACTTGTTCAGTGAAGAAGGAAAGCTCAACGACGTCGACTTGAATCTTGATCTTGGCGAGGACGATGCTCCATTGGGAGATATGGACATTGGGGAAGATAGTCGCGATAATGTCGACCAATTCCTGATGCCTGATGACCCTATGGACTTGGGTGAAGGAGATTTCGACGTTCCAATTGCATCCGAGGCCGAAGAACGATCACAGCAGCCATCAGTTGACCGGTTCGCATCTCCACAAGTCGATGCTGAGGCCGGTGAAGACGAAGCCGTTGCGGAAGAACATGATGCAGCACAGGAAACACAGCGTGCCAAGCGACGAAAGATTATTGGCCATGACGTGGATACCCAGTTGAGCTCGGCCGCCATCAAAAAGCATCAAGAAGACCACGACGATATTCTCAAGCCTGTTTCGTTTCTGCCTCGTGATCCAGTGCTGCTCACGCTCATGCAAATGCAGAAGAATGGCAACTTTGTGTCAAGTGTTCTCGGGCAAGACCGTGGCCGTGGTTGGGCACCTGAACTCCGTGACATGCTTTCCTTTGAAACTGTCCGTAAAGCTGGTGAACTCAAGCGCAAGCGCGACAGTGGTGTGTCGGACATGGAAATCGATGAGGCTAATGTACCCGCTTTGGATCTCGGAGAAGACGAATCCGCTATCAACCTCGACGAAGGTATCGGTCTCGATACCACTCTTCAACAGGATCAGATTGAATTTGGCGTCGATAACGAGGACCGAAATGGTAGCGAAGACGAAGGATTACTTCCAGATGACTTTGACGACACTCTTCACCCAACCGAAGCCGGACCAGTATCTCTAGGTACTCAACATGCTGTTCACCTCCTCCGTGAACGCTTTGGAGGATCTCAGGACGCAGAGCAATCCACCCCACAGAAGAAGGGTGTCTTGTTCCAGAGCCTGTGCCCAGAAAAGACCACGACGAAAGCTGATGCGACCAAGATGTTCTTTGAGACACTTGTCCTTGCGACAAAGGACGCCATTAAAGTCGAGCAAAGCCACAACAACATCGGCGGTCCTCTCCGTATCAAGTCCAAGCGTGGACTTTGGGGTTCATGGGCTGAGACCGAGGCCGGTGGCGAGATAGCCGCCCAGCAGGAAATCCAGGCCGCTGCCTAATAGTATTAAGATCAAAATGCAACAACGGAATGGATGATATCGATGGCTGGTGTATGAGGCGTTACAATGGGTCCTGGTTATAAAAGGTTGATTTACTGAAGCGTGCCCGCGTTGTGTGTACAGATCTGGCTTTTGATCTTGGAACTGTTTGGCATTGCTTGAAAATCCTGGGTCGGCTTTTTCCGGCGTATATATTGACGATGGGTGTTTTGCTACTGGTTCACTTCTTTGGACATTGATTTGAGTATTTGCTTGACAGTTTGACCGTCTGCTTGGAAGGGGTTTTCTGCTTGACCTGGGCTACCACGAGCAGTGAGTATGCCATCGTTGAATTAGTTGTTGAGTACCAATTGTATGTTAGCTAGTAGATTATAATGAATTTATTTCACAGCCACATCACAGCCTCATATGATACTACTATTTCTTTAAAGCAGATATGATAGAGGACACAGGATGATCATACGGAAAAGACCCCTTACGGATTCCTCGACATGTTTCAGCCTCCCGTTCACTTGGGCTTTCTACACCTGTCAACACACATACCTCTCGTACACCTAAGCAATTCCTGTCTGCGTCTGACACCTGCGACGCTGTCCCGACGGGCTGTGCGTCTCACAATCGCGCTGCAGCCAATCAACTCACACACACATTTCTCGCGGAGCATACAATATACCAGAATCGGTAACGCTTTCTAACAAGACACGCCACTATATAGGAATTCGCATCTGCTCTGATTTGGCATGGAGAGGATTACGCAATGAGTCTAGAATGCGAAACTGTCCCAGTCGTGGATTTGTGTTGCATGCAGGCTGTCAGTACACGATCCTGTAAAATTTTTATTTAGATATATATCGTTGAATGATCCTCCAGTGTGAATTTCTTCGATTGACTTTAGTCATATTTCGATTTGCTTTGATGTTAAAATTGCGATGCCATAAACGATACCGACGACATAGACTTGATTTATTTTCTTAATCGACCATAGCAAGAATAACGACGCTCTCTTTCGACTGCTGGATAGTCACTTCTCGACAACGTGCACCACAACGATTGTCAAACAAACATCCTATAGAGATTCGACGAGAACGATCCAAAGCGAGCAGGTTCTCGCCACTCAACTCTCAGCTACATAATCATGGGCGTAACCGGTACGATATCCCGCCTTCGCTTCGGCTGGATGAACATTCGCGACCGCCTGTCTCGAGACGCAACACATAGCTCGCATACACCCTGGCTGTTCATCAAGACCATTCTACGTGCCATTGCGGCTGTGCTTGCGTTGATTTCATTATCGTTCTTTGCAGCCGTGATACCATTGTGGAATCGCGATTTGGAGCATATCTATGGTCCGAATAAGGGGGATTGGCAGGATGGGGTTCCTATTGCGCCGGTAAGCCCTTTTCACCTTTTATGCAGATCGAAGAGAAGATATTGATGATGATAGCTGGCGGTGGCATTCCTATACAACACCTTCACAAGCATATACGCCATGCGAACCGCCAAACGAGTCCCCTACATCCTGGAGCTGACGATCGACTTTTTAGTCTGGGCCACACTTGTCCCCGCGCTGGTATTCGCAACTTGGGGTGGCGTCTTCAACGTCTGGGAGACAGCCACAACAACCATGGATCCGAATTCGTCGGGGATGGTGGTGATGTGCGATATGTCTACGAACTTTTGGAGTAGGGAGTGTTTCCCGGATTTGTATCCTATGGGGTTGATTGAGATTGCTGGGATTGGGTTTGGGATTCCTGTTTGGTGAGTCTTTCCTGCAAAGGAGTTGGGTGAGCGAGTGCTAATGGAGTAGGATCTTTCACGTCTTCCTCTTCGTGCATGGCATTGTCGAGCGATGTACAAGGGCTCAGCGAACAAAGTCTCGGGCATCGGAAATGATCAAAAGTCTCGAGGCTGATGGGAATAATGTCGGAGGGGGGAGACCAGGCATGTATCCGGGGTCGTATTTCTACACGTAGATTGTACTTCAATTGATTGTATACTATAGAGCATTGAATCTTGTCTTCCTGCCCAATCGATATACTAGGTCCTTCTCTGAGCGACCCGCAGGCTCCGCGCGGGCCGCTCCTTCGGCTTGCATCGGATATAGGAGAACGATGCTTACTACTACGTATGTATCCGATGCCATTTGTAAGAGATCACTTGGTGCTAAGGTTTGTCATTATAAGGTTGACTTACTAAGATTTACCCTTGCTTGCTATCGGATTTAAACGTGGCGGATAAGCGATTATGCATACTATGTTTCCTTTTTCTCTACATCCATGATCACTCCTGCGATGTCGGATTTACGATGGCAGTGACATAACACCGCTACTTCCGTAGATATTTTCTTCGTAGTACGTAGGACGATTCAGACGATATATAATGATCGGTTAAAACGGCTTCGACTCGTATGCAACGTGGACGGAGTAAAAGGGACTATCTCCGCCAGATCCACCAACACGGACTCTATGCCGCTCGACAAATTTGGGCCTAAAAAGCTGTTTACTTTATAGTATTCTGAGCCATCCAAATCGTACCTGTACCTTGAGAAACAGTCTCGAGTGACAAATCAGGATTGTCAGTGTCGACCTCCCTGGGTGCTTCCCAATTTTTTCCTTCACTTTCTTCCCCGCAAACCCCGACGAGCTCTGCGACTGAGCAGAAGAACCATCGTCATCGCTCAATTTGTCAGCTCATCGAATTTGATCTTCGGGAGTCGATCATAAATACGAGCTTGGTACAAATAGGAGCTTGACCGTACAACTTTCTACAAGCTTGTCGCAAGATTGAATTGACGTCGACGTTGCGCGGTGCAAAGTCTATAGGTATCGCCAATTACCATGGAGGACAATCACGAAACCGGCCGCCATTCCCTGTCGTCGACATCGTCGCGATCCATTGGAGAGCAAGACGGGACTACCTTTTCACCCATTGCAGCTCCAACATCTCAGCAACACGCCCTGAACACGATCGAATTGCACAAGACTACCTCGAGAGCGTCGCGAGCTTCCAATATTAATCGCACATTGTCGCATACAGATGGATATAGCATCAGCGTTCGAGGGGAAGAGGGGGATGAAGAGGAAGAAGAACTCGAACAAAGGAGGGAGGAAGGTGTACCTGCACCGGATGCGTCTGCTACTGAGCTGGTTGTAAAATGGGACGAGAATGATCCTGAGAATCCGAGGAATATGAGCTACGCCAGGAAATGGGTTATTGCCATAGTTGTTTGTCTAGGCTCGGTTTGCGTGTAGGTTGTTGACTTTCACCCGCATAAAGCCACTGACTGACGATTGATAGGACATGTACATCTTCGGTGTACACCATGATCTACACCCAAGTCACTGAAGAATTTCACTGCTCGAAAGAAGTCGCGACACTCGGTTTGACGACATTCATTTTCGGTCTCGGTGTCGGTCCAATGTTCCTCGCTCCGTTGTCGGAATTCTATGGTCGACGAATCATTTATGTCACCTCCTTCACGTTCTATGTCATCTGGATGATTCCATGCGCCGTTGCGCAAAACATCCAGACGCTGATTGTTGTGCGCTTTTTTGGTGGATTGTCTGGAGCGGCCTTCTTGAGTGTGGCAGGAGGCACTGTGGGCGATTTATTCAATCGCGATGAGCTTGCTGCTCCGATGATGGCGTTTTCTGCGGCGCCGTTCCTGGGTCCTCAGATTGGTCCTTTGTATGTTTGAATCTTCAGGATGCATAGCAAAAGGTTCTAACTGTTACAGGGTCGGAGGATTTATCAACCAGTTTACCACTTGGTAAGACAGACAAAGAGAAAAATCTTGAAGCATGAGGCTGACGGCCGTAGGCGATGGACTTTTTACACCTTTCTCATCTGGGCTGGAGTTCAGTTGGTTGCATTGTTTTTCCTTGTTCCAGAGACCTACCATCCAGTGTAAGTATACATCCTCCACCCATTGACAGCATGCTAATTATAGCAGGTTATTGAGACGCAAAGCTATCCGACTCCGCAAAGAGACCGGTGACCAGAGATATATCGCTACTATTGAGAAAATGGACAGAAGCGTCGCTCAGACCGTTATCCGCTCCTGCTACCGGCCCTTTCAACTACTCACCTTGGAGCCGATGGTACTGTGTTTGTGTCTGTATTCGGCCGTTCTTTTGGGTATTTTGTACCTTTTCTTCGGTGCCTTCAACCTTGTCTTTACCGAAGTATACGGTTTTCAACTATGGCAGGTTGGATGCAGCTTTTTGGGTATCTCGGTTGGCATGATGGTGGCAGTTGGATCCGATCCGCTCTGGCGCAAGAATTACCAACGTCTAGAGCGCAACCAAATGGCTGCCGTAGGCGAGAAGGGAGAGAATATGCCCGAATGGCGTCTTCCTCCTGCTATTGCAGGCGCTCCCCCGGTCACCATTGGTATTTTCATCTTTGCCTGGACGGCGTATTCGCATGTGCACTGGATTGCGCCTATCATCGGAACAGCAGTGTTTGGAATGGGGTGAGTCTACGATGTTCCCAAAATGTATAACAGCAAGCTAATTCTTTTCAGTGTCATCCTCGTATATTCCGGAATCTTCACATTCCTGGTTGACGCCTACCCGGAATTCGCGGCTAGCGCATTAGCAGCCAACAGCTTCGCTCGATCGAGTTTTGCCGGTGTTTTCCCTCTATTTGGGACATACAGTAAGTTATATCGTCGTTAATATTAAGTTCTCATCCTGTGTTACCTGCAACTTGCCACGTTGTCGGAGTCGGAGAATAAGTTCGGAGTAACTGGCTGACGATCAATGTAGTGTACAACCGCCTCGGAATCCATTGGGCGTCGAGTTTGTTGGGATTTTTGACGTTGTTGATGCTTCCATTGCCGTGAGTGTCTTTTCTTCCTAATTGCTGTGTTTTACTAATCCGTGGTAGATATCTATTCTTCAAATACGGAAAGGAGCTGCGCAAGAAGAGCAAATTCGCGACTTCACGTGTTTGATGACTCTGATCATCGTGGATCTTCGAGTTGAAATATAATACATCACTAATCTTGTATATTTTTTTCTGATCATCAGCACAGTATATAGAAAAGATACCTAATAGAACATTTAATTATCCTATCTATCTAAAACCCATCTATCCGTACCGCGCAACTTGAAGTCCCATAAGTCTAAAGGACAGAACCATCAAAACTCCTCAACCACTCCCTCTCCTTCCTCATCTCTTCCCCACCAGCCTGACTCTGACTCTCAGCCAAATACCCGACATACCCATCTCTCATAAGACTATTCCTCGCAACCTCGCAATCAACTCGAATGTCTTCTACGAGCGCTTCGCGCGAGACGTAGTCGAACTCAGGACGAATATAGCCCAGAATCAAAAGATTGAGTTGCGTCGAGTAGAAGTCGGGCAGTTTAAAGAATTGTGTTTCTGTGTCTGTTGTTTCTGTTGTCGGGCTGGGGGAGGTGAGGGGGGGCATTATGTGGATTTCCTTATTCAGTCAGTATGAAGCATGAAGCGGATAGGTTGGAAGAGAAGGGGGAAGGGGGGACGGACGATGGATTTGACCTCATTCTTATAGAATGGATTGTAGCCTATACTCAGCACAGCTGGGAGAATCGTGATTTCTTGTTTGCTACCATCTGCCGAGGCCGCTGCCGAGGTAGATGTTGATGGTTCATCCTTGTTGAATACGAACCGCGCTGGATCCAACGCTACGACGCCGTAGTAGACCCCCGTCTGTAGGGATGGATGGGCCGCGAGACCATCCGAGGGGATGTTGGCGGTTGGGATACCGAGCTTTGTTCGTCAGAGTCATGTAACTTATTTCATATTTCAAGAAAGACTGACTTCTTTACTTCCGCGTCCGAACCCTTTGATGACTGGGCCTGACAGGCGGATGGGATAGGGTGCCTCAGGACCTGCGTCGGGACCTGCGACAGGATCTCGAGGGCCGTTGGGACGCATTGCAGCAAAGTGAGTGATGGTTTGTTTTATATGTAGTTGATACAATCTGAGAAGAGATGTATGTATGACAAATGCGGCTCTGTCGTTGCAAGACAGACTATCAGCACTGCAATGTTTTATAAATCTAGCAATCGTCAGTATGTGTATATGTGATTTGATGTAGACAGATTTTTTTAATTGGGTTTATACTTACCTTTTGAAGAGTGAGTAAAAAGCAGTTGATAAAGAATCATCGCGGGGCGAATGCGGAACATTCTATCATCGCGGAGTGGATCTAAGCTTTTCTAAGCCTTTCTGTGGAACCCTACCCTAAAGCATACTGCAAGTATACTCTACAACTACCTTAAGTACCATCTACAAATTTGATAAATAACGAGGCAAATCTGCTCCATAACCATATTATACTATCAACATATGCACAACACAAAAAGATCATACACCTCCGCTCTAGTCTTGTATCCATGCCATCCGTCCGTGTTCGCACTTGGGTTGGTTATATGTACAGGAGACACCGGAAGCGATATACAAGAAGTAAAAACCGAAGTGAAAAGAAGGAAAGAAAGATGACAAAAGAGTATGGACGTGTTTGAAGACTTTTTTGATCCGACGCAACGCCTTGTCTGACTTGACACCGTACACCTGCCGAAATGATAATCCAAATAATAAGAAAAGGGTATAGACACTTTGTATAGAAGTCGTTTCTTCTCGTGGTCGAGTCGATCAAATATGCGGTAAAAACTGTCTCGTTAGTAAATGTACTCCAGAGTTTGAAGAGAGGGGCCCTTACATTCATAACAATCAACATGGGTATATCGAAAACATCCCTCTTCACCGTCCAGCAATAACTACACTCTACGCGCCCATCCTTGAACCCCAACCGATTCATCCCGGCCTCCCCGACAATACCCCCCTTGCCGACGACATGATGCTGCATGGCCGAGTTCCAGCGCCCATCATCCGTTTTCACGAGATCCATATCTTCTTTCGTCTTGTATTTGAGTAATTTGCATGTGTTCATGACGCTACCTCTGGAATCACCAAAGGCGAGTCGCGCAAAATCTTCGTAGAATTCGATTACGCTGTCATCGTCCAACAGTTCGGCGAGGAAGACGGCGGCTGTATTGTTTGGTGAAGGTTCCTGGTTGCGCATTCGTCCTCCCGCGCCACCGCGTATCGAAGATGCGGTTGATTCGGATTGGGATGATGGGTTGCTGCCGCTGCCTGTGTTGACGTTGAGATTCGGCTCTTTGCCGAGCAGAACTTCCTTCTTCCATCCGGTCAAGATACTGAATTCCTTTCCGACTGCGGCTACCTCGCCCGTTCGACGACATACAATAGTCGGCGTGCCGCAAGCATTGATGAAATCTTCGTACTCCCATAACGTGCGCTGGAAGCACTTCTCCATGAATATCAAATCATCCTGATTCAAAGTCTTTGTTGTAGCGATAAAAGATGGTCGAATAGACGCCAATGCCTTGGCGATGCGCACGGTTTTTGGTGGCGAGAAGCGTCTTTTGATAAACGCAATCAGTTTATGGAATCCACCGGTGTACGAGTACGGCTCCTTGACACTTTCGTAAATCGCAGACGGTTCGCGATGGCGTCGTTTGTTCAAGTTGGCATTATACAGAGTCTGCTGGCGCAGATGCGGGGTTGATATTACCGTTTTGGTCTTCATAGGCGAGTCGTCAAATTGTGACGGCGCAATTGTTGTCGCATGAGGGCTCGTTGTCGAAGATGGACTGGCAAATGTATTAGACCCAATAGCATATGCATGAGGCGCATCTTGTTGCAACAAATGCATTCCTCCGCCTTGACCGTACAATCCACCGCCAACGCTCATTCGAGGATTTGTATTCTGGCCCGTAGACCAATCGTTGAGCACAGGGTCTCCAAACATGAATGACTGCTGGCTGGGACTTTCAGTAGTAAATGCTCCTGTTGGGTTACCAAATTGCTGAGAGTTACTGCGTTGGCCAATTGAGCCTCCACGCTGGTTGCCGTTGTCGCTGGGAGGGGTGTCTCCAGCACCAGTGGCCATATGGCCTAACATGCCAAATTCCAATGCACCATACCGGTTGCCGAAATTCATGCTGGCAAGATCAAAGTTGAACAAGGCTGGATCACTAGGGTCGAAAAAGGCGCCGAATGAATTCTGTCCGGCTCCAGACGTCATATCGTTGGTGGGTTGCGTGAGACTGGGAATAGCCGAGGAAGTAGATATGCTAAATGTAGGCGAGGCAGGGGTTGCAGTAAACGGTCCTGGGTTGAGTGCGCTCTCTGGCAATACCGTATTTGTTGCACTGTTTGTATCAAACGTGCCATTACTGTTGTATGAAGGCGTTGACGAGGCGTAGATCGTGTTTGATTTCTGCTGCTGCTGTTGCACGCTGTTGGTCCCATTTTGCGTGAAATCAGTTGGCGAAACTTTGGGCAGGCCGTTTGTTTGATTGTAAAAATTGCCTTGAGCACCAGGCACGAGAGCGCCGTCTGGGGCATCGTGGAGGTACTTTGCTTTCTTCCGTACACCGTCATGACATGCATCCTGCAAGCCACGCTTGATACATCGTTGACAAGGTCGTTCGTCGCCTACAGAATTAGCATTTAATCGGTCAAGTGCTGGGATAGAGAAACATACCGCAAGTTAAATGCGCCCGTTGACAAGCAAAACACGCCCGGCGCGCTTTCTTTCTTCGCGGTCGCGAGGGGTCTTTGGAGTTTGACGATGTTTTCGAAGTGCCGCCTTCTTTCTTGACCACGTCGCCAAATTCGTGCTCACTATGATCCGTAGCCGAGGGCAGATCGTCTTTATCGGTGTCCATCTTACTGAAACTGCAGGCATTAACCGTCCTGCAGAGCTGTCACCGGTTATTTCTTTCGCGTTCTCCAAGTCTGATCCAACCTATCGAGGGCGTCGTGAAAAATCAGGGCTATTCTCGAACCAGCGCACCAGGTTCTTAGCCCTCAGTACCTCAGTCATCAAACGGGATGACGAGGGTCGCGCGCCGGCAATTGCTCCTTGATGCGACGAGCGGGCGAAAAGCACGACAGAAAAGACGGTTTTGTTGTTCACTCGACGCGGTACGCGGGGTTTCGTTCATTGAATTGCTGTGAATCGTTAGGGGTGGGCAAGGTTCAATGGGCTTTCGGAAGACTTTGCGACGAGTGCCGACGAAGTCAGAGAATTCAAAGTTGGAAGAGTGGAGATTGGTCTGCGTTGGAATGCTGGGAGTTGCGCGACGAGGCCGAGAGGCGAGGAGAGAATGGCAGCACAGAATGGTGTGCGAGAGGATGCAGAGAGCAGAGCAAAAGAGACGCAAACTCTGTCGCTCGTCTTGTCTCGTGCGAAGTCAGTCGGGTTGCGCCTTGGAGAAACGAAGAGAGCGAGTCGCTGCGGGGAGCACAGCCAATGGTCGGCTATATGAGAAAATTAGTCATGCGCTTACGGAGAGAGTCCCGAGTGTGTTTCTTTGCTTTACTTGTGTTCCTGTTTCTTGTTTACGCATTTCATTTGTTTCTTGTTCTGTTCTGTTTCTGATTCACTCCTTTCTAGTCTTTCTTCTCCAACTCGTCGCGGCGCCTCGTGGCTGCCACGGGCAAATTCGAGCACAAAGAAACGTTTATTGTCAGACTGAGCCAATGATAGTTTAGTACGAAGACGAGTTCTAACGTGACGAAGAGGCGCAATTCCAATTGAAACCCAGAAAATGCCTCATTCCTTTGAGCCGGAGAATATCGTTCAGTCAGTAGGGAACCTTGAGAAGCAACCCTGCATGGGACAAAGCGTGCCTGCATATTCCACTTCGTATTCTGCGATGTATTGCCATTACACTCTTTTGCGCTCTTTTGGCTGCGTTGTACGGTAATATACGCACAGCCGCGTATACCACACGAATCCCCCACCGCTGATTGGTTCGCGACTCAGCGACCAATGCGGAAATCCCTCACGCGGCTTTCTTTCTTTTTTCTTGAACTGTTGGCGGGCTTTATTTGTTGATTCACTCCAGAACCTGGGTTTGGCGTTCGGTTTTTTTGTTGGTACGACTGTCCTTGCAATTGGCTCTTGGGTTTTTTCTGACCATTGACTTTCTTCGGTAATTGCGGGGAAATACTTTCATCACATTGTCGACTTCTCCTTTCAACGTTCAGTCTGGATGGAAACCATCCCAACATTCACGAGAGATGCAAAACAATCATGATCATCTACACATCAACGCAACACTAGCCGAGGCTCAGCATCCCAATGTAAATGTGACACGCTATGTCTCAAGTCGAGCGGCCAGATCTGACGTCCGTGTGTCCCTCGAGTTTATCCCATCAGATAAATCCTGGCTCGGGACTCGGGATGGCCCTACGTAGATTGATCTAGGGACAGATCGCTACGCACGTAACTCCTCTACCGGCGTCGATTCGCATTAGTGGTGTCACTGGTGTGGGTGGAGGCACCCGTCAAGCCTCGGATCATGATATACCTCTTCCGGATAGCAAAAATCTGGGGTTAAGTGCCGGTCCGGGGCTGGGTGGTACCCACGCCACTTGCTGGCTTCATGAACTCTTACATCGGTGGAATTGTTGGGTGGATGTCGTTGATCGACCCGAATAGTGTCCATGAACTGTACAGAAGCCTTTTGAGGCTACCTAGGATCCCGGTTATCATGGTAGATACAAATGAAGACATGCATGATGCCACCCAGTAAAGTACTCCATAACTTGATTTGAAATGATTCACTGATTCAAACTAGTAAGCCAGATACATTTCACATTCATGTAATTCTACTATGTTTGACTGGCATTGTTCCGAATTCACCCGATACTGCCTGATTTCACTACCGCAGCTAGCCCTAATCACGGCCCAATGACCGTCCACTTGGCGACTCGACAGGTACAGTCTGTGAGTCTTAACAGACCTGCCCAGGTAGGCAAGTAAACTAATATCATTTCATGCATACATAGTATAGCTTACACTCAGTCTAAGGAAAAAAGGAGAGAAAAAGGTACTCGGATTACTTGATTATAGTAGCTTTCATTAGGTCGATACTTCAATGGTTGAAGCTAAGGTCCCTTATCCGAGGACTCACTCCACCCTTGCTCTGTAATGTGCGTAGACTAGCCTTTTGAGCAAGTGGAATGACATCTTCGATATGCTTTCTTGCATTGCGGTTGCTGGCAAGGCCTGCGACAACTACGCCGAGCAATGTGTCTCCCGCCCCGTTGACGCTTACCATGTCTTGATCGGCGAGGACAGTATCGGGGGGGAATAGTCGCATATAAACGCCTCCGACCATTTCATTGCCACCGCTTGCTGCAGAGGCACATCGAGAAATGATATATGGCGCACAATTAGGCGAAGTCAGGCGCGCATCTCCGTGAGGTAAAAGTTGCGTGAGGAGCACTCCCTGTGATCCCAATTTAATGAGGAGGGAAGGAATAAACGGGAGTAATTGAATGCTCTGTTGTGGAATGCCAGCGTCGACTAATGACGGAGACGTAACCGACACGAGCAAGTCTCGAGATCCCGCGCTAGAGAGGTTGAGCTCGTTGATGACAGTCCACCATTCTGGTGAGTCGAATAGTCCCTTTTCACGAGCTGTGGAGTACATGGATATAAGTTCAAGTTCGTTGGGCGCGGCAAGGTCAAGTTTCGCGCGAGGAACGGTATCTGAAGGTCCGATGATACCAGATGTTTCCCCCTCTGCCAGTCGTGTGAAAAGTCTCGTAGCCTTCGCGGTAGACACAGGCTCGAAGGCAATACGAGCCCCAACCTTTTGGCCCAGTTCAATCCATTTGGCAATAACAGCAGGACTCCAATTTCCATCCACAACAAGCCAATTTGGTCGTGCCTGCACAACCACAGAGCCCCAGAAGCCTTCTATACCAAGTTCACTTTCTGGGAGCTCCATGATGGCCATATCCGCCATGGCTACGAAAAGGTCTTTCCTAGCATCGTTGATGGCAACGTATTGAGCTGTCCTCACACCGAGAGAAGGAGGCAAGACTTGGATACCTATAGCTCCCAAACCCTCACGCTCAACAGCGGCGAGAGCTGCTTTGCCGCTGAGATCATCTGCAACGACACTGCAGAAAAGAGTTTTGCTTCCAATATAATTTGCTGCAACAGCGACGTTGTAGCCTACACCCCCCAGGCTTTGCTCAATCGTAGCCGGATTTGAAGTCTGCACGGACGGGCTGACTGCAGCCTTTTGACTACTCAGAGGAGTAAAATCACAGGATAGGTCAATAGCAAGTGACCCAGCGACTAGCAGGTCTACTTTTTCCACACTGCCAAGAGTTGATGTTGGCTCATTTACGGTTTCTACGCTTCCTGTATCATGCGTCGGCGCTGTGACTGACGAGCTAAGGGATGGCGGTGCAGCAGGACTCACTGGTATTGATCTATTGACGTAGGTATAGCACCAATTAGCATAGTCTTTTGTGATGTCTTCCGAATAGCTCACCGGTATTCTGGCTTCCTGTGAGTTTCTTCTAATTTCTTCAACTCGACAGCCACTTTTGTTGCACGCTGCACATTAGATTCGATAAGTGCGCGATTTGCAGGAATACTGCTTCCGCCAGTAAGCTCTTTGATTTTTGCGAGAATGAAAGGCGTGTTGTCGCTTCCATGGAACCCTTCTGCTGCGGCAGCTTTGACAGCCTCATCAATCACTTTATCCATTTCAGCTCTGGGAATAGAGTATTCTTCAGGAACGGGATTGGCAAAATGTATTCCCGACGTCAAGCCCAGCTGATTCTGGGCATCTACTAAATTAGTAACGTCTACTTCTTTTCTAGTGACATGACTTACAGATCATGGCCGCCGCATCGTGCTCATTCTGAATGACCTTTGGACTTGGTATACCGCTATCACGAGTCCAGAATGCCGGGTAACTCACATGACCTTTTCGGCCGTCTGCAAATGTGCCAACAAGGACCCCTTCAGTTTCGAGATACTCCAAAGTTTTGGGAATGTCCAAGAAGCTCTTGCAGCCTGAGCTGACCACAGCAACAGGAGTTCTTCCTAGTTCCGTCAAGTCGGCTATTTCTCATTAGTGTTGCGCTCCGTGACTCGATTCAGATAAATCATACCTGATATATCCATCGACACTTCTGCTCCTCGATGAACGCCACCTACTTATGTTAGCCAGCGTTATTGATACAATCAAGGGATGTATACCTAAACCACCAGTACCGAAAACCTTGATACCAGCCAGGTGCGCTAGAATCATGGTCCCGGAAACGGTAGTGCCGCCATGAATACGCTTGCCCGCAAGACCCTCAAGACGGTTAGCGATTTTTAATCACACGCCCTGGAAAAACTCACTAGACCACAAATGTAGCCAAGGTCGCGTCGTGAGACTTTGAGTGCGTTTTTCGACTGAGCACTAGCTGCCACCGCAATGATCTCTTCGGCATCTAAACCCACGCGAGCCACACCATTAAACACTGCAATTGTTGCGGGAACACCGCCATTTTTCCGCACAACTGATTCAAGTAGCGACGCAAGTGCTACATTATCAGGATATGGGAAACCTAGACTTAAATTAGCAGCTAGTATATGCATTGATAGAGATTGGGTTATGATTACCGTGCGTATATATCGTCGACTCAAGTGCAACTACCGGCCTGCCAGTGGCTATGGCATCCTTGACTTCTTCCGATACCTGAAAGAATTTACTGTCGGCGAAGGCGGAAGCTTTGTTGGAGATACGTCTGTAAGAAAGAAGTCGTGTAGGTAGCGACCAGCTGCGAAGCCGTGCAGCAGGGGCGATTGCCATAGTAGCCACTGCAAAAAATCACAGCATATTCCTGGCCAACACCGATGATGTGAGAACGCAACATTGAGTCTATTGAGATGATAAGGAACGGTCCCCGCAGCATAAGACGACGCGGAGTGCACCAAGTGGCCGAAGCGGTCGCCGTACACTGCCGCGGAGGGCCACCTAAGCTCTTTCCCCATCTGAACACTTGCTACAACAGCTTCACTCAAACTCCTCTCTCTCGATTCAATTGCATCTCCTCTTGTCTCACAGTGTTAGATACCAAGGCACTTCATCGATACACACACGCGTATAACTGACCCATTGGGGTCACTATTTCCAAAATGAGGTTCCTCAGTATTGCCGCTGGCTTGCTATCGACAAGTTGCAGTTTACTAGCTTGCGCGGCCCAGCCCAGCAACAGCAATGCACAAACAATCCTCGCCAAAGATTTCAAACCGCCGCAGGTTTTCAAGAATACGAACTTAGTGCGAAACACCAATTTGGAAAAAGGATACGTCCGTGAAACGATCAATGTGGTGGTAGAGAATACAGACAAGAAGCCGCAGAGCGAGTACTATGTGCCCTTTCCAGCTGATGTGTTCAGCCACATTGGAGGATTTGAAGTGCGCAATAAGAAGTCACCTGAGAAAGGAAGCTTCCCAGTAACAGCTGTAGAGGTTGATGGTGACAGGTTCGTGTGTTGGCAGTGTTGTCACTACAGTTGAATTATACTGACTGACGCATCTAGCAGCTCTCGGTTCTACAAAATCAAATTCCCCGAGCCCCTTTCGCCCTCTTCCCAAACTACACTCAGCATCTCATACTACGTGCTGAGTTCTTTCAGCCCTCTGCCCAAGTCTATTGGACAATCGGACTCGCAATTCTTGACTTACACCCTCAATGTCTATGCGCCATCTGCCTACGAGGTCGAGACACAAAAGACCAAAGTCAAGTTTCCCAGTGCGAATATTCCCGATTACACCACCACAAAATTGAAGAATGGAAACGACCCAGAGAAGCAAGGAAGTACTTTGACGTATGGACCCTACACCAAAGTCGCACCAGGTGCCACGTTTCCGCTTACCTTCCGTTTTGAATCCACAAAGCCCGTCCTTGCCAGTTCTCTCTTGGAGCGCGACATTGAAGTCTCTCACTGGGGAGGCAATTTGGCCATAGAGGAGCGCTACTGGCTTCGGAATGACGGTGCAAACTTGTCCAGGAACTTTGACCGTGTTGAATGGGCTCGTCAGTCATACGGTTTGGGTGCAAGCTCCGCATTGCAGGAGCTCAAATATCCGCTTAAGCCCGGATCGGTTGATCCTTATTTCACGGACGATGTTGGCAATGTATCTACTAGCCGCTACCGCCCTGGAAACCCAGGTCGCGAAGCTCATCTTGAGCTGAAGCCTCGGTACCCAGTTTTCGGTGGCTGGAAGTACAGTTTCCGTGTGGGATGGAACAATGGTCTTTCCTCTTTCTTGCGCAAAGTCGGCGCCGAATCGTACGTTCTCAAGGTGCCATTCATCGAGGGACCCAAGATCGCCGAAGGTATCCAGTACGATCAAGTCGTTGTCCGTGTAATCCTGCCCGAGGGAGCGACGGATATCAAGTATGAGATCTTAGACGGCCTTACACCGAATGGCCTTCCGGATTCGTCGCATATTCAGTCTAGTATTTCAAAGCATCGTACATACATGGACACGATTGGCCGGTCGTCGTTGACCCTCAAGGTTGATAATTTGTCAGATGAGGCGAGGGATTCTCAACTATTGGTATGGTTTTTGTTTTCTTTCTTCGGCTACCATTTACTGACATACAGAAGGTCACATACACTTACCCCTTTGCAGCTGCGCTTCGCAAGCCTCTAATCACTGCTGCGGGTCTTTTTAGCATCTTTGTGGGTGTGTGGTTCATTGGAAGTTTAGATGTGAGCATCAAGAAGCGGTAAAGAGTTTGCTCGAATAAAGAGATGTCGTATAAATAAGTTTGTTTCATGACGCGGCTCTTTTTCTTTCTTTCACATTTCGTTCATGTATACCATATAGTGACCAAGTTTCATGCAATCTAAAGTTGTCTCGCAGTAGGAGTTAGAGCCGAAGTACGTCCGCCTTTCATGGTGTTTTCATCAGTCTAGATAACGGCCGGGGAATTCGTCAAGTTCAAGTGCGATGATACCTTGAACCCATCGAGTCTGAGCTGTAATGTAACGTCACCTCAATCATAAAAGCTTTGTTCTCGTGTTTTTGGGAATCAGATGCACATCATGCCATTGTGTCAATACCTTGGAACAATCCGTTTCTTCGGACAATCCATTCTCCAAAGCATTGACTCTGTTTCTAGTACTGTGGCATTGTCTCCTTTGGCTACTTTCAGTGATGAGAGCATTGTTCACGATAACAGACGAGACTCATTTCAGGTCAAGCACAATGAGCATCATGGACCTCTATGTGGATGGTTGACAATATAAGTAGACCTCGAATGGCCTTGGACGACTATTTCCAATCCATTATACTAGTGTGATGACACAGAGAATTACAACCGGTAGCAAACATGAGTGCCTGGATGCACAAAGTTCTTGACTACCTTGATCGAAAAGGCAAGAGGTCCTACCCATAGCCCTGGTGGCCATTGTCCAAACGACTAAGATTTTTCTCTTCACCACAAAAGTTCAGAGGACTCTGTGATTTACCTGTGGAACTAGTTTTACATATCATATCCTTCATCCAGTCGGACCTCGACCGGCTATGCTTTGCTCTATCATGCAAGTCCTTACTTGAACTCACAGATTGCTGGCCCCTTCCGGCCGAATGGGGGGGAAAGACTCGAAGTATTCCTGATTACCTCAACCACAGGTTCTATAACTGGGAGAAAGTTGGCCGAGACCGTTGGGAGCTTTTGAGGAGATTGGAGAATTCGCGATGGCGTCGCTGTATGGGATGCTACAAGCTTCATCCAGTCGAAGAATTCCACAAGCTGGACTTGTGGACCCCTGCCAGGCGGCGAACGTGCATCTTTGGAAATGCCGTGGGCATTGTTCGTCTTTGTCCCTGTGTTGAGATGACATTTCGAGACAAGGTGAGGATTACAAGAGAATTGATACGTCAACAACAAAAACAACCACCATCACAACCGGGACAGCCAGAAAGTGACGGCGAGGCCAACCGCAACCGAGGTCTTTTACCAGGACTTGACCCGGTCACTGGCCAGCACGAATGTCATCATGAATGAAATGATAGCCTGCATAAGAGAAGCAGAATCAGAGTGCAACGCAAGCTCAAATTCAGTCTCGACAATGATCACAACCTCATATTAGAAACGGAGTACAACGTTACGGAGATGCCATCGTCCCCGAACGATACAAAGCAGAGCGCCCTGCTATTATGCCCCCATCTACGGGTTCTCAACAGTCTAATTCACGTGATTATTCTAGGTCGATCATCTACAACATATATAAGATCAGCAAGAGGGTTAATTTTGAAATACGTGGATTCCCATACGGGTTCATTTTCTTGTCGGTGGTGCGAGATGACTATATTCGGTGTTGTGAATACAGTGGGAGTTGGCGCGCTGCTCCCTAGATACTATGCATTTAAAACTAGGAGAAACCTGGGCAATGCTATCGAAAACGCTGATAACACTTGGTATCGACAAACTGAAACGTCCATCGAAAATATGGATCATTCTACGCGAACTACTAGACCATATTTTATAGGAGGTGTGAGAAATTTGCTGAAATACCATAAACCCTCAGAATAGATTGGTCTTGATGAATTAGGATCTACTTCGAAGAGGGTAACAGTTATGTAACTTATATTGTTCTCCCTAAAAGTCTCTTTTTGAAAGAGATTCAGCAGCTATGTTTTCAGATTTCAATGTTTTCTGACTCCCCTTCATTTCTGATCTATTCTCAGATTTTACTCATCCTTCAAAATTCTGAATTTTGTTGCAGCCTAGAACCTCAATTGCTACTATTTTCTGAAATTTGTCTGGTTTTGTTGATATTCCAACAAATGCTCCTTGATATACATTCTTCCTGATTTTCTTGATGTCTTAATCTCTCGTAATCGTCAATTACCCTCTCAACTTGTCGGCTTCTTGTAGTTCATTTTACCGTTGATAAATTGACCTTGATAGTCGCCTTAATCTCTTCAAGTCTCTACTTGTGTTGATCATCCTCTTCCTGGTTTTGTTGATCCTGTTCTTAGTCTACGACCACTTGTGGCTTGGGTTTCAACAAATCATAGATGTTTCTCACGTTTGCTTGGATATCCCGAAGACCTGCCTGAATATAAGTCAGAACTTCGTCATCCGTTGCATTACCATGCTCATTATTAGAGGTGGTAGAATCTCTAGAAGGGTTTTTGGTCCACCATGCCCAAAAATACGGCGCGATAGGTCCAAACAGGGCCGTCATCACGGCACACATCAACTCTAGAATCATGATGACTGCGCTGAACTTGTCCGGCATCTTGTGCACGTCTTTTGTAATGGTGCCTGCAAATTGCTTTGTTTGAGACTATGTTGTGAAGGTTCCCTGGTCGACGCCTTCTTGGAGTCCGCTTGTTGATATCGGTAGGTGGCTTAGTCGCCCCTGCACTCTGTAACCAATAGGTATGAATAATACACAAAGGATAAGTGTTGGTCAAATCCAAGCCAGGTGGATTATTTTCAAAGTTAGGATTTGAAGATAATGAGGTAAGAAGAACTCTTGAGCATAGTAGATGATGTTGATGTTGGGCAAGATGCAGATGAAAATTGAAGTTATCTGCATTTGCGTTGGTGTTGGCTATCTGTGTCAGGAATAATGGCATGAATGATCCAACGTACACCATGCCATTTATCACGTTACGCACCCAAGTGTGGAATCATGGTGACTATATTCGGTGCTGCCAACATGTTGTGTAATTCTCGGTTGCAACGGCAATTGACAGTTGCCTGATTTGAAAATTTCTCGTTTTCGAGGATCCTGTCGTTGTGGCTGTCGTGGTGTTGGTCATCCTCGTTATCGTTCAAATCCTCTTGTTATTGAAGATCCTATTCTCGGACGTCTGCTTTTTGACATCCTTACTATCGAAGCTCCTGTTGTCGAAGTCATCTTGTTGAAGACCTTGATGAAATTTACTGTTGTATCGATACATTGCAAAAATGATATCGTAGGGTTGATTGACGGTTGTCTCGATCGAAAGGTCGCAAGCTGAAGAAACACTTGTGTGCTCGTCCTGCATCCGATCTATCTGAACTACATACATGACACGCAATGCGTTTTGTACGGAGTTCAGATAGACCGGTTGCCATAACCGTGGTTTTGGAAAAATCAGTTATGAAAGATGAGATTAGAAAGGAGATGATGTTGCTGGCTGATGAAAGTAAGACACAGACAGAGGGGAGCCGAGATACCTTTTAACAACCCCAGAGAAGCTATGAGTCTACGACAAATGTAGGGGAATTCAGTAACTATTCCTGCATCCCATTGTTTTCAGGACTTTTCCTGAAGATATGCGATTTTCCTTTTTCGTAGTCTGACACATGCGTGGTCCTTTGTTTCCTCGACGTCGTTTCGTACTCACTATAGAGATCCACTTCAACAAAAAAAGAAAACACCAATTTTTCGTCTTATTTGAGATTTTCATTTCCACATCAAAAGATGGGTAAAGGTGTCTGCCTCGGATTTTGGGGTTCGGACTGGGAAATTAGCCCTAATTCTTGGCACAGGTATAGATCGTTGCATTCACTGTGGTCGAAGGTTCTTAAAGCAACACACTCCATCTTAACATACAATGATCTGTTATAGAACTCGACCAACTAATATCTGGCAAGTGTTTTGTGTCTTGTCAATGGAAACAAAGGCACGTCTAAATGGAGCTATGATAAGCCCTTGAAACTGCTTTCAGATATGAGTCAAAACGCGTTTTGTCTTGATTTACTGTCACGGGATTTGTTGTCGCCTTTGTCGTTTGTCATCTTTCAAACCTCGTTGAAGCGTCGTTAATTTATAGGGACGAATTATAATGGTCAAGTTTTATTCCAGTAAAAGCATGATCTTGGTTTCATGCGAGTGTTGATACGAACCAGATCGACTGATTATCAATGGATTGACCACCTACACAGCTCACATATATTATCAGTCCCACCACTTAACTTTCCATACATACATATCTATATATTTGACATTGAAATGGACGATCCATCTAGGCAATTTATACAATCATACATATTTCTCAATTTTGTACATTTGTGCAATTTGCCGTCAACCCCATAACCACTTCTAGCGAGCAACCCCAACAATAAAACTCATAAATCAGAGCTCCAAGCCACGCATATTCTCAACTTCCACGGCCGTCTGGTTTGTCATACCAGCTTGGTATATATGATGATGCTGGTCGTTAGTAGGTACAAGTTGGCCGTGTTTCGCCCTCAAGATAAAATTCACCAACACAGCCCCGATTAAACCCAGGCACAGGAACGTAGGACCCCATTTTTCGTAGTATATACGTTTCACATCGCGTCTTTTGCGGATCTTGTCCACACGCCAGACATATAACACAACAGAATAGATAAGGCAGATGACGGCAATGCTAGTGAAGACCCATGCCGATGCGAATGTGACGTAGTCACTGCCAAAATTGAGAAGGGTGGCTGCAATAGAGCCGATCAAAATTGAGAACTCGAGCCAGGAGAGAAATGTACGTTCAGCAGCAAAGTAGACCTTTGGCTCAACGCGGATGGGAACATGAATGCCTGTCATGATTTGTTAAAAACGTTTCTGGAGATTTGAGGGATTATGTTAATACTTACGTTTGCCCTTGGGAGCAATGAAGCGTTTCACTGTACGTCTGCCATTTCCAAGAATGGTGATTCCAGTACTTCCACCCTCCGGCATCTGTGTAGCTCGTGGTCGAGGCGTGATGGCCTTTAAGACTTCCCAGGTAATATGTCCCGTGCGCTGGAGATAGCTGCTCAACAGCATACGGTAGTAGTAAATACCCCCAATATGGCGTGCTTCTTCGAGTGCATCCGAGAAATCTGACTCGTCATCCGAGTCATACAACGGGTAATCCTCGTCGCCAGCAAGAAAATCAGCAGCGACACGTTCTTCAACATCCAGCTCGTTACGGGTCGCGTGTAGCGTGCCATTGTTGCGTTCATAGTTGGCAACAGCTCCTTGAGTAGCACTGGTAGCGGCTGTGACGTTACTTGCCCGATCACCATGAGCATCAATTTCGTCATCGCTTTCATCATCCTCATCTGCCATGTCTGAAGTGGATATGCTGGTGCTCTGTGTCGGTCGTTCAATACCATATTTGCGAGTAACGGGCTTTCTGATATCGACATCCATTTGGGGGAACCAGAAAGGTAGCAGATGGATCTTATCAGGAAACAAAGTGGCGCATCCATGTATGAACTTGCTGAACTTGGGAACAGCTTCGACTAGATGGCTCGCAGTAAGATCACGGATCCATTGAGGAGGTTCTTGCCCGGCTTGGGTTTGAAGCTTTACTTCCAAAACTGCATATGGGAACCTTTCGATATCCTCTGGAGGTAGTTGACGGAAGGGCCAGTCGATCCCAATATCCATACGTCGCCAGTTATCGCCGGCACGTCTCTTGCCGTCTAGATTGTCTTCACGAATCATACTCAGTTCTGTGTCTAGAGAAATTCGGACACGGGCATCGCCTGGCAATTGAAACGCAGTACGATGGTAGAACGTCCGGCATACCGGCTTGAGATTGCGGGTGACTGCACGGTACTGAACTTCCTTTGCAAGCGCTTCCCAATCGGCTATTTGCTGCTCCGATTTTTTGCCTTCTCTCCTCATTTTCTCAAAAACAGCTCCAGTTGTCATGTCGCCAGACAAATATGCATTAACATGCTTCTCCTTCATAGGGAATCGTGCCTTGACCGATTTCTCTCCAGTCCAATCCTCTCGATGTGTCTTACGTTCAACGAATATCTGGTCAACTTCCATGCCGCCGTACCATCGAAGTCGTATAGCCTCCGCACCTTCTGTCTTGAGAAGACGGCCTTTATACAACTCCCATGTTTCAGGGTTGTCATAATAGATTGAGGAGATGGCAGAGTCTTTTTCTTCGAATTCTTTGCTGGGGTTGAACACAAGGACTGGAAGATGCTAGATTTCACATGAGCTTGCTGGAAGTAGAAGAGTATTTGGTAACAAACCTTGAGAACAATCAATTTTAACTCGGTGATGTTGTCCGGATGTACCCAGTACTTGGTGGTCTGTCGCACAAAGTTTTGCTGTCCGCCACCTGCCGACGCATCACCCTTGACAGGGTTACCCTTGGTTCTGACTAGGTCATAGAGCCTGGAGAGTTTGACAACGAAAGCGTCGTAATTGTCTTTGAAAAATGGCTTGGCATTGAGTCGGGCAGCAAATACTGGTTTCAAATACCACCTTGTTTGTTTCTGTGCGAGGTCAGCGCAGAAACCCAAGACACACCGAGCACACTTACATCATGCTTCTTGATAATCTTCTGAAACCCAGTGTAGTTCAACTGAGTAAATTTGGCCAGATCATGAACATCAGCAATGATATCACTCAGATCCGCCTCAAGCAGCAAAAAATCCTCATCGGTCGGTCGTTCCGTAGCACGACGAGAATCCGAAGCCGGAATCTCCAAGCGAGCAACCACATGATTGACCTCCTGCTCGCTCGCCTTGATTCGCTGAATGATCTCTTTACTTTTCAGACTCTGGAAAGTAGCAACTTTGTCCAGCTCGCTTTCTAGCAGAGCCACAAAGCGTCTTTCGTCGGCCTCCGTCCATGGCCTGCGGTCCGGTTTTGGGTTTGCAGGGGTTGGTTCAGTCACATATTCTGTTTTGAGGGCATCTTTTAGATCTTCGTAGGCGATGTAGTGCCAGAAGTAGTCCTTGATCATGGACGACCGGAGCTGTTCGCCGAACCTATGTTGTGTAACGCTCAGGTTAGCTTATCTGTACCATGGACTGTGCGACCTACAATTGACCAGCTACGAGGAATGTAGATGCGTCTGATCTCCAAACAATCTCTCTTCTCGGTCTTTCCAAATACTTACTTCATGTTGGGCGATCAGAGATGTTCCACACTGCGCAATGCAATTGCTGATAAAACAAAGTCAAAGCTGCGGTGGTGATGTGAAGGTTGCTTGCGCACAGGTCGCCGTCCGGAAGTATGTATCGATCGCCGTAGCTTGGGCCTTTATCTCGAATTATGCACGATAAGATGAAAGACAGATAGCAAAACACGCCAGTGTCCTTGGACAGTATACACTCAATTGAACAATATACAAGCAATTGTAACAAGTGGAAAGTTCCGCGACACAGGCCGTAGATACAATGGAGTGTAGGACTGGGACTCGAAGAAGGGAAGATTAAAAACGAGAGAGAAGATGAGAAGGTGGGACAGTTGAAAGCGGAGCAATGCACCGGATGGATCCATCACAACGTCGCTCCAGATTGAGTCTATGCCGTATTTTTAATCCCGTACCTGCGAAACTTTGGACTGTACATAATCACAGCACTTCCACACGGAAAATTAGCCATGGTCACTGCATTTGCACAATACAAATACAAGACCTTACAGAAACCAGTCCACGTTCTCTTGGGGCAGTCGTTTTCTCGATTCATATGTGTACAAGACCATACACAAGTAAGTTACATGATACAGTAAGTAATGCATACCTCGTCAGACAGCCAATGGGAACTGGTCAGTGACCGCACGTTTTGGGAGCTTATCACCTCTTTAGGTCTAGTGCAAACTTTGTTTCAAGGCTGTATTGTAAGGCTGTGTAATATGCATCCAGATTACGTCGATGATTCATGTAGTTACATTAGAGCCTATATAAACTAATCCGTCCCATACCATAATTGTCGTCCAGTACAAGCCCAACTACTATGTAAATGCCAGAAAAGACATAACACAAAATGACCGGTATCGAGAAAAAAAAAAACGTAAAGGTGCATTCAGAGACTTGAAAAGAAACCTATCAAATTGCACCGCCCACACGTCGAATGCTTCGTCGGGCATGGTCTCCAGTGACATTGACCAGTCCCTCTGTCTCAAGAGCCCGAACCGCATATTGGAAATCGGTGCCTTCGACTTCGATGCTGCTGTTATCGTTGAGTCTCTTGAGCACGTCTGTCCAACGGGGTGCTGTGCCACCAGCACCCATCTCATCGACGAGATTGAGGACTGCTTTTTTCAGGTCGTCACGGCGACGACGCTCGCTGGCACTGGTGCCCTCGGTAAGCAAGCTCATATCAAGTAGGCCGGTGCGTGCATCCGTTGCGGCTTGTTTGAGTGCGGACCGAATGAGTCGCACGGCTTCCTCGACATCTTCTGCTGTTACTTCGGTAGAAAGACGCATACGGGCGTGAGCTTCTGAGAGACGGATCATAGACTCCAATTGACGTGTAGTGGCTGTGATACGACGCTCTGCAGCTCGAATATCGTCTCCTAACTTGCGCATAGCGACGTACGCCTCCGTCAAAGCATCTGCCGCGGGCTGGGTGAGGACGGGGTGAATTTGCGTCTTAGCGTAGGTAATATACGATGTTAAGAACTCGATAGGCTATTCGAAATGTTAGCAACCTGTATTCCAAATCGGATTATATGATTCTTCTCACCAATATCTCCTCTCGGCTCGCAGTTTCAGGAGTGTCTTCCAAATACATGCTAACCAAATGCTTGGCTAAGCGACGATCCTCTTGCTCATCGACTCGATCAAGGACTAAATATACCAAGTCGAACCTGGACAGTAGAGTTGGGGGTAGATCGATATTCTGCGGAACAGGCAAGTTCGGGTTGTACTTGCTGCCGATTGGGTTGGCAGAGGCTAGAATACTGGTACGTGCATTCAGTGTGGTAATGATGCCAGCCTTGGCAATGGAGACAGTCTGCTGCTCCATCACTTCGTGCAAGACTGACCGAGTGGACTCGTTCATCTTGTCGAACTCGTCAATGCAGCAGACACCTCCATCTGACAAGACAAGGGCGCCCGACTCAAGAACAAGTTGGCGAGTTTCAGGGTCTCGAGTGACGTATGCCGTCAAACCAACGGCAGAAGAACCCTTTCCACTCGTGTAAACTCCACGAGGAGCGATCTTGTGGACATATCGAAGTAGCTGCGATTTGGCAGTAGAGGGATCACCGCAGAGTAAAACATTGATATCACCACGATAACGTGGATTGCCTCCTTTTTGGAAAGTCTTGTTGGTGCCACCAAACAGCTGAAGTAAGATGCCTTTCTTCACATCGTCCATCTCGTAGAGACTTGGCGCCAGAGACCTGGCTAGAAGTTCGTAGACATCCGAGCGCCGCGATGTTTCTTTAATCTTCTCGAGCTCCTCTGCTGTGACTTTTCGAGCCTGCTCAGAGTCACCCACGGCTTGTTCCGAGAGTTCCTGCTCTACAGTCGACAAATCGATGCCCATTTTCTTCTTATCCACCTTTTGAATATGCAAAACATCCACATACGTCTTGAAGAGAGCCTTTGTAGTTCGCTGGCGGGGGTTCACGCGCACAGGATTGCATCGGAAAATGCCAGTGACCTCGATCCGGTCACCGGCTTTGCAGACATCGACCAGTTCATCATAAGCGCACAGAGAGACAGAGTGAGGAGTCTGACCATCTGGAACACTATCGGGAGTCTCTTGAAGTTTGATGACCTGCTTGTCAGCAAAGCCACAGCGGTTGTGAATCAATTGCATTGAGTTAGGACTTTTGCATTGGGCTCGTGGGCAAAAAGTGGGTTCCATGATCTTTCCTCGATCGATGTCAACCCTAACGCTGTGGTTGCAGATTTGACATGTGAAAAAAGCTGCATCTCAATTAGCAAACGGTGGCGAATGTGTCGTAGATGTGCCTCATTCACTGACCTTCTTTCATATCGGGAATGACTGGAGTTGTGCGAATGACCAGACCTTTGATACTGATGAGTTTGTCCATGTCTAGGATATTTTAATCGTTAGTCCATATTTACTATTCTATCATCGTTCGTGATGATTCTCACCTGCAGGGTCCAGTTCTCGCATATTGACAGACTTGTCCAAGCCAAATGGCAGGACCTTGTATGTGTTGCTCTCTACTTGTTGGACCAGACTGGGCGTATTATCAGGAGCAGCACGGCCCGTCTCACTCATAGCATCTGAGCTTGGCACAGGCGCTGCAGAACTGTCTCGTGTCCGCGTTTGGTTTCGCTGAGCCTGGCTTCTGAGGGTGTCCATTTCGTGCATGGCCAGTTCAAGCAACACATCTTTGATTGCTTGATCCATAAGTGGGATGATTTCTTGTGGATATGCATGTAACTGATGCCACAATTTTAGAGTTGAAGGGTATGCTTTCAGGTTTTTTGCATCAAGGTTCAAACCAGTGACGCCCAGCTTTCGCATATTGTTCAGCATGGTAATATATTCTTTTTCTTCCGCAGCATCACCCATTGCTCTTGTTTCGTCCTCGGTAGCACCGTCAGCCCACATGCGGTATTTCCTGGCATAGTTGTAGAGAAAGTTCTTGAACGCGGACATAGAATCTTGGATGGAGATGTTGGTACCCCAGATCACACGTGTCGAGGTACCACCAAGCGCATCTGCTTCTGAAGTGCCGGGGTTGAGGTTGGTAAACGTCGCATCGGAGTGAGCATGTTCTTCATTGACCGGCATGCCATTTGCGTCCACGAAAACTCTCCGACGACCTGATGGTGTACTACCAAAATTATCTGAGTGAATGTCTCCGCGGCGTGAGACATTGCGTGAGTAGCCGGTAAGTTCTGGGCGAGATGATCCAACAAACAGACCACTACTGCTACTGGGTATATCAGAACGAATATCCTGACGATTGTTGTTTCGCGGTGGGCTTGAGCTGGACATGTAACGGATTGGCGATGAGTCTAAAAGAGTTAGTGGGATATAATCTAATACATCAGACAAAATATTGTCCTACCTCGCATGCCAGTCCGAGTGGCTCGGGGCGTTGTTTCGCCATCTGCAACCGAAGATTCTCTGATGGGGGAGCTGATATTCATTCTCGTCTGCTCGCCACGCACGGGTGATGAGGATTGATACATCAAGGGAGATGATGACGGTACAGTGTTTTCATTCTGAAGTCGCCTGGACGCGCGTGGAGTGGTTTGTGATACATTTGCATTGGACTGAGGGGTACTCGAAACTTGCTGGGATCTAGTCGAGCGAGGAGTCGAAGACGCTGTGCTTCTTGGAGGGCGCCCGCGGCGCGAAGCTGGCGAAGACATTGTGAATTAAATATGTTTCGTCGATATCTGAAAAACCGAAGTGCTATGATGGATTTGTTGATCGAAATATCGACGACGGGGTGTTGATGGATAGAGAAGGTTACAAGCAGAAGCTGGTCGTGTTTAATTCAATCCCTTACGGCAGTTGCTTAATTTTCTCGGGACGCGTCCTGGACGCGACATCGCGTTAAGTGCTTCCTTTTTGGGACGGCGCGTGTCGAGCTAGATTACGTGAGAGCACAGCCACGGTCTACGGCTGGTTGGACAGCCACATCCTTGGCAATCACGTGCTGCGCATTCCATGGTATCGGTTTCTGGTACCTGATCTGATGTTTACTTGATGCTCAGTATGGTATGGGCACAAAAATAGATGAAACCCTCTCTATTTTGAGTCTCCCAATCATTGTCTTGTGGCACCAGCGATTGATGAGAGAGTAAAACATGACAGCGCTTAGCGGACCACCAGCGGGCCAATGAGCGACGAGCCTTCGAGTTGAAGCTAGAGCCACTAGCAAAAGCGCCCGCCAAGAGTTTCAATTTGGAGTATCTGCTGGCTGATGTCATGGCGCTTGTATCGTCATCGACCCCGAATCGTCCAATTTTATTTACCTCCAGGATGCACCAACATCGGGCGGTCTTACGAGATCAACTGCTTTCGCTTGTTGACTGCATAGCCAATTCCATCGCATCTTCTGCTTCGATCTGGCTGTTCATTGCTTGGATCCATCTGAAACCCTTTAAATGTCGGATCTCTGATAAGACCGCCAGATCATTTCCCGTTGTGCGCCAGTTCCAGCTATTCTCTTCCTTCAAAGATTGACTTTTGCAGCGCGCGTGCTTCATTGATGTCGGAGAGGCCCTACGATTCTCTTATCAATTGTTCTATCGCAGCGTTTTGGTTGTCTCATCGTTTGTCATTGATTTCCCGCACTTATTCCGCTGCTGCCTTTGCTTTGCATAGCATATGTCACTATTGCCAATTCCAAGAGTTGCAGGCTCAGCTCATATCTATCATCTAGAAAAGAATCTCTTGAGCTGAGGTAACAGATCACCCACTCCCAGAATGTCTACCGACCTCCTGTCCGGCAGCGGCACAAAGGGCGATGCGGATCAAGGGATCTCCATCTCGACATTTCTTGCTTCGCTGGCCACAGGTGCCATCGTCTTCGCCATTGAAGCTCTCTTATTCTTGATGCTAAAGGGAAACCTTCGCAGGATCTAGTCAGTGACGTCTCTATCCCTTTTCGTATCTACCACGCTCATACTGATACAATGTCACCTCTAGCCAACCCAGAACATATCTTGTGCCAGACCGTGAACGGACTAAAACGCCAGCCCCTGGCCCTTTCGGATGGGTATATACCGTGTTCCAGACCACGAATGCTGAATTTATTCAGAAATGTGGGTTGGACGCTTATTTTTTCTTACGATACCTCCGTATGCTCCTGAAGATCTTTGTCCCAATGGGTCTGGTTATTCTTCCCATTTTGATTCCTATAAACAAAGTCGGAGGAAAAGACAACAACCTTGTCAGCAATACAAATTCTACCACATGGAACGTGACCGGCATGGATCAGCTCGCTTGGGGCAACATCAAGCCCGAGCACACAGACAGATACTGGGCTCATCTCGTTCTTGCCGTGCTATCAATTCTGTATGTCTGCGCGGTTTTTTTTGATGAGTTGCGCGGCTACATCAGACTGCGACAGGCATACCTGACCTCCCCCCAGCACAGGTTAAGAGCGTCTGCTACAACTGTGCTTGTTACCGCCATTCCCAAGAAGTGGTTGTCAGTAGAAGCTCTGACGAATCTGTACGACGTATTCCCCGGAGGAATTCGAAATATCTGGATCAACCGTCAGTTGGACGAATTAAATGAAAAAGTGAAGCTTAGGGATCAGCTTGCTTTGGCCTTAGAGGCTGCGGAAACTGACTTGATAGCCAAGTGCAAGAAAGCCCAGATGAAGCGGGCAAAAGCCGAGGCAAAGAAAGCGGGAAAAAAATCTTCCAGAGAGGATGAAAAACAGAAGGAAGGAACAGACAAGATAGCTGCTGAATTGGTGATGCAATCTGGAATCAGCTCAGGTAACCCTCACCAGGTCGCGCACAATGTGCAAGACGCCCTCAAGAAGGATCAGGAGAGCAAAGACAAGGAAGCACGTCGTCAACGAAAGAAGAAGTTCCTCCCTCTTGTGGGTGGAGGACTCACTAATGCTGTTGGCAATGGAGCGACTGTGTTTGAAAAAAAGGTAGTTGGAGGTCTCAGGAAAGCGAACCAAGGTGTTGGGCAACGTTTGGAAAATACTCCTGGTTTTGCTGTTCTACCGGAAGAGCCAGCTTCTACTTCCAGCAGGGGAAACAGCAAAGAAATCAATGACCCGAGGAACCGTCATGACCGTTCCAGCTTTGATAGCAATAAAGACTCGGTCAATTCGGTTCCCGAGGAAATTGACCAACAGGCAGGGTATGAAGTAAGCAGCGAGGAGCAGACCTCACACCGACCTGGCTGGAGCCGCAAATCGTCCGCCAACTCAAAACGAGGAAATCGCCTCCCTGAAGCCGACGAAATCCCCTTGACCGAAGTCGAAACTAGAGAAAGTCAGATACGTCCGGATACCAGCACCACTAACGATAGCGTACCGCAGGAGAAAAAAGACGGTCAAGAGTATCCTCTAGCTTATAATGAACATTGGCAGGAGGACTGCGGCGAACCGCTGTGGAAAAAGTATATACGTCAAAAAGATCGAGAAACTATGCGTCTCCCTATATTTGGAATTACATGGATGCCATCTATACCTTTGATTGGCAAAAAGGTTGACACTATTGATTACTGTCGCAAGGAAGTGGCGCGGCTCAATCTGGAGATTGAAATCGACCAGCAGCATCCAGAGAAATTTCCTCTCATGAACTCGGCTTTCATCCAATTTAATCATCAAGTTGCCGCCCACATGGCTTGTCAAGCCGTCAGTCACCATGTACCGAAGCAAATGGCCCCACGAGTAGTGGAGATCTCCCCAGACGATGTCATTTGGGATAACATGTCGATGAAATGGTGGGAACGCTACCTTCGTAGTGGTGGCATATTCATTGTTGTTTGCGGTATGGTTGCTGGCTGGGCCATTCCGGTCGCCTTTACTGGTCTTTTGTCACAGCTTTCTTATCTGGAAGGAACATTCACATGGCTTGCATGGCTGTCCAAATTACCACATTGGCTCTTTTCAGCCATCCAAGGTGTTCTCCCACCGTTGTTCCTTTCCCTATTAATGGTCGTCTTGCCCATGATTCTTCGATTCTTGTCCCAAACTCAAGGTCTGCAAACAGGTATGGCCGTGGAGTTGATGGTTTCGAACTACTATTTTGCATTTCTTTTCGTCCAGCTGTTTCTTGTCGTGGCTATCTCGTCCAGTTTCTCGACACTGATTGATTCAGTCACAAACATCACTGGCTGGCCAGAACTTCTCGCCGAAAACATTCCGAAGTCCAGTAATTACTTCTTCTCATACATGATTCTTCGAGCCATGTCTGTCAGTGCTGGTGCGCTTGCTCAAATTGTCAACTTGATGAAATGGTTTATCCTAGGTCCTCTATTTGACAACACAGCAAGGAATAAGTGGTCGCGAACGACTAACCTGCAAACAATAAGATGGGGAAGCTTTTTCCCGGTGTATACCACTCTAGCATGCATCGGTCTCATTTATATCATCGTCGCTCCGCTTATCGCTGTATTCATCATCGCTACCTTTGCTCTATTCTGGTTTGTGTATCGATATAACACGCTCTACGTCACGAAATTCCGTTTCGATACGGGCGGTCTTCTGTTTCCAAAAGCCATCAACCAGATGTTCACTGGATTATATGTCATGGAACTGTGCCTGATTGGTCTCTTCTTCCTTGTACGTGATGAGAACGACCGCGTGGCGTGCCAGGGTCAAGCAATAGTGATGATCGTCGTTTTGATACTCACTCTGGGCTACCAATACTTCTTGAACGAAGCGTTCTCCCCACTTATTCGTTATCTGCCAATCACATTAGAGGATGACGCTGTCCGCAGGGATGAGGAATTCGCACGAGCTCAACGCATCAGACACGGTCTACCTGTTGATGACGAGGATGAGGCTGAAGATGACGTTAAAAATGGACATGCTTATGAGCCACGACAAGCGGGATACGACGAGCGCGACTTTGAAATTAACCGAAAAGAAATTGAGCTACAAGACATCAATCGAGACAGCAAAGACGAAGAAAGGAAGAACAGTCATGGCCATGTAACTAGAAAGCTGAGCACAATGGGGAAAAGAGTCAGCGGAATGACAGCTGTCTCATGGGCCGATCGCTCACGAAACCGTCGTTCCAAATACTACGGCACAAACTCCGGATACGATGTGCCCAGCATCCAGAAGTTGCGCCAACAACTAGCCTATGAGGCCGAAGATGAAGAAACGCGAGGCACAGGCACAAACCCCGTTGGTCGCGCCCTTTTCGCCGGCATTCACGATGAACTTGAAGATTTGACCCCCGACGAGCGCGATCAACTCGTTCAACGAGCCTTCCAGCACGAAGCCCTACGCGCTAAACGACCTGTGATATGGATCCCTCGTGACGATTTGGGGGTCAGCGATGACGAGATTTACTGCACTCAACGGTTCAGTAAACATGTATGGATTAGTAATGAGTATCAAGCGTTGGATGGGAAGTGTCGAACCATTTTTAGTAGCAGTCCGCCTGATTTCTCGGAGGTTGATTTGATTCAGCTATGATATGAGCATGGCGTGACACACGTTGTGCATGACTTTCGTTTGCTTTTATCTGTATGCTTATTCTTTTTTAGCGAGACATAGCGTTTTGCGCATTGGTGGCATTCGTTTTGCCCGATACCTTAGAAGTTCTTATCGCTAGTCATCGTTTGTTATTGAAGACCCTTTTGATTATCTCTTTTTTTGAAACTTACTTAACCCTGCATATATATTTATCTTTGAACAAAGATAGCTAGCAAATGATTTTCGAGTCTAAGATCGATTCTGTTTCCCACGCATGTCCAGTATTTGAACGCTCGAAACGCGCTCATAGCCACACATGCCACCCACAAAACCAGACTTTCGATGGTTCCGGCAGCCGGCAGTGTCACACTCTCTACTTATCTCATAGCGATATTTCTCCCAAACAGTTGCTTTCCAAAATAGCATCGTTGCCACTGAAAGAACGGTTCCTCCATTCTGAGACAGTTGCGGCAGTGACGGAGCTATCCATTGCCATTTCGAACGAGGAGGACGTTCTCTTCAGTTGGGAGTATGTCGTCTCCGCGACGTGAAGCGAGATGCATCCACATTTTGCACAAACCAACTATCATGTCCTTGCTTACCCTGGGCCTCACTGGGATGAAAGAAGTCTAAAGGCAGTAAGTGGTATCTAGATGTATGTTAATTACCTGACCGATTGCTATCACAACGTTGTCGATGTTGTAGATGATCCTCTTTATGATGTGAATAGCGTGAGCTGCGACCCAAATCCCGGGTCTCGTCACTCGAAAGCTGATTCTGTACACGAATGATTAGCATATGAAGTTAATATGATGGAGAGACACATGTCATCGCCAGGACGCTTGTGACCCCGAGGGCGAGAACAAAAAACGCAGCAGCAACCAAGGCTGTCAGCATCGTCCGAATGATCACTTGATGTTACGTAATTGCTTTCAATTTCAGAATCTCATATCAGATGCGATATCAGGGTAATGTATTGTTTCATATTCATGATTATAGAGACCAGAGACACATGCGAATCCCAGTATAGATACAGCAAGCAAAGAAGAAAAAACAGACAAATCCAGACTTCTTTTGCGCCATTCGCCATTTCCCTAGTCCATAGATTTCCGTGTATTACCAATAAATCAAAACCATGTAGAGATGCTATACAACTGTATCCATATCATACGAGAAATCATCGCATGCTACCCTGCATCAACTGTTGCCGCAACATCATAATTTGACTTCTCTCCAGCGGCGGCAAAGCATCAATCTGTGACTGCGGCATACTCAGTACTTGCTGCAACAGCTCTTCTTGACCGGGTATTTGTTGAGGTGCAGCAGCGGGGGGTGGAGCCGCAAATGGGGAGCTCTGAACAGGAGGTGTCGAAACCTGTGAGGGAAGAGTACCGTATGGTTGATATGGGGCTGACGCGGCGGCAGGAACCGGAGCTGCTTGGGAGGCTTGTTCGACCACTGATCCCAGGGTGCTATAATCGACTAGATTCATAAGGAGCAAAGCTTGGAATATTGCGTACGCGAGTTGAGGCGCTGTCCGGAGTAATTCCGTTGCTCGTGCGGGGTCCGTCACAGCGAGTGCTTTCATCTGAGAGAGGACGTCGAGGAGTTGATTTGGTGGAAGCTGAGATAGTGTCTGAGATATGGCATTGGGGCAGTCTAGATGTGGAGGGACCTCTACACCAGGAGGGAGCGGAGGAAGAGAGCTTGGATTCTGTTGTTGAGGGGGCTGTTGCGCTTGCGGTTGTGGTTGGTAGGGATCTGAATAATCCTCAGGTATCGAATCTTTTTCGTTGTTGTGCGGCCAGTCTACTCTGATTTTTCGTCCCATAATCTCGTAATCGTTCAGATTTCGGACTGCAGAAGCAGCTGCATCGGCATCGGCAAAGTCGGCGAATCCGTAACCTTTGGGTTTGCCGGTCTCTGGGTTCATCATGAGTCGGAATTTGGTGACTGTACCGGCTGTGCTGAGGATATCTTTCACTTGCTCTTCTGTGAGGTCTTTACACTGTTAGCAGCGCAAAACACATCCATAAGCTTGCACGTTGACATACTGTAAGGAATATTCCCCAGGAAAACACTCTTCCCCATGCCTGGAGCCATGATTGCTGTGGAAGGGGCGTTGACCGAGTTGAAATATTCGGAATATCCAACAGCAACACACCTCAGGCCGTTCAGGTGATTCGTAAGGAGATTCGAAAGGAAAGAGCCAGTGTAGAGCTTAGGTAAATGTCGCGTCGTTCCAAGCAAAGATGAAGAGCTCGTCCAAATAATGCCAAGCTACTCCGCCCTACCAGACCTAAAACAGCTAGATCCGTTTCCGATCTTCAATTGTTACTCCGTCAGCGGAAGCTCTACGAATCCCTTCTAGACCTACCTTTTCATCCACATCAGATCTCAACTCATCAAATCAATATGGCAGGAAGCCCGCGGGAACAGTGGGAAAGACTGCAGGTTATGCTCCAGAACCGTGCTCGGTCTGGAGGCGGCGGCGGCGGTGGTTTCCGATTTGGAGGTGGTGGTGCGCCTATTGGAGGTCCAGCTATTGCGATTGCTGTCTTGGTAGCTGGAGGATATGCGCTTTCAACGTCTTTATTCAACGGTTAGTTCAAGGGTTGAAAGAAGTATTGTGCAGTTTGAAATAGAATGCTGATATTTTTGTGCATTAGTCGATGGTGGTCACCGAGCTATCAAGTACTCAAGGATATCCGGTGTCAAGAAGGAGATATACAGCGAAGGTATGTTCAGCTTGAGCTGATGAATTGTCTTGAATTAGTCATTCATTATTAATGTATATAGGAACGCACATCAACATCCCTTGGATCGAAACTCCTGTCGTCTACGATGTTCGAGCGAAGCCGAGAAACGTTGCATCCTTGACCGGAACCAAGGATCTACAAATGGTCAACATTACATGTCGTGTCTTGTCGCGACCTAAAATCGATGCTCTACCCCAGATCTACCGAACACTGGGCAAGGACTTTGATGAGCGAGTACTGCCCTCGATTGTCAATGAGGTTTTGAAGAGCGTCGTTGCTCAGTTCAACGCCAGTCAGTTGATTACACAGCGAGAGAATGTCGCCCGACTTGTCCGTGACAATTTGGCTCGACGAGCTGCTCGGTTCAATATCACATTGGATGATGTTTCCTTGACGGTATGTCCTTTTTGTTTGATTAATAGGCTCTTACTAACTACGACTACAGCACCTTGCGTTCTCCCCCGAATTCACCGCTGCCGTCGAAGCCAAGCAAGTCGCCCAACAGGAAGCCCAGCAAGCCGCTTTCCTCGTCGACAAGGCCCGCCAAGAGAAACAAGCCACCATTGTCCGAGCCCAGGGTGAAGCCCGCTCTGCCGAACTTATCGGTGACGCCATCAAGAAGAGCAAGAGTTACGTCGAGCTCCGACGTATCGAGAACGCCCGAAATATTGCGCAGATCTTGCAGGACGCTGGTGGCAGGAACAAGCTTTATCTTGATACTCAAGGTTTGGGCTTGAACGTCAATGCCAGCCCTGAAAATGAGAAATAAGCGTTTACACCATCTCCCAAAATGTCTTTCATGTTGCGTGTGCGTCATCACATCCTGTATAAATAGTCAACACTAGTGCTTAATGCAGTACTATCGCTACTCGTCTTTACTCTCCGAAGCTGTGCATCTGGAATCGTAGCCTGTAGAAAAGACTAGTCAAAATGGACGTAGATGATCTCCAGCAATGACAGTGTGTGCTGAACGCTACCTCTGCAATGATGATTTCCAAATTCAATTAAATTTCTTGATCAACGAATAATCCAATCAGTCGATCGAAAATGTAAATCGTGTATACCGCTAATCGAAGCTCGATTTGTGTACCTAGGGATTATAGATATCTCTTATCGATAAGACGAAGAGGATCAAAAAAGTTTTGATACTCTTCCCCGCACTCGACCACTTCAACTTGAGCAGTTATACTTCCAAGTTACCATATAACACCGATTTTTATCACCAATTGCGACTCAAAATCAGAACTTCTCAAGGAAAAAAAAAAAGCTTTAAGAAATCTATACGGCAAATACAGCCAAAATGACAGAACCCCCCCTCGAAATATCCCACATCCAAATAGACGTCGACCTTGACGTCCAGGAAATCCTCCTCGCTGCCTCGCAACACAACATTCCCAAACTCCGACAATTACTGCGCTCTAACAACGCTGGCGCCGAGAATCCGGCTAATGTGAAGGATCCCGAAACCGGGTACGCCCCTTTGCATGCTGCTATTGCGGCTTGTGAGCCTGACGACGACGAGCAGCAAGCAGATGATGAAGAAGGGCGGGTGAATGGTGCCGAAGAGGAAAGAGATGGTGAATTGGCGTTGGCGAGGGAGACAGTCAAGTTTTTACTGCAGGAAGGCGCGATTTGGAATGATATGGATAAGAATGATGAGACCCCGGGTTGTTTGGCGAGGAGGTTTGGGTTGAGTGAATTGTATGAGCTTATGGTAGATGCGGGTGTGCGTGCGGAATTACTGTTCAATCGTCTAGAGGGGTATGAGATGCTCGACGACGACGATGAGGACGAAGTGGACGAGACACGGGACAACGAAGAAGAAGAAAAGGAAGGAGAAGAAGAAGTAGCCGCCACTACAACAACCATAGAAGCCGACAAGGCAGACCCCAACGTCTCCAACGTCCGCTACCTGCACTCGAACCTCACATTCCAAAACGATCGTCTGCTCGACAACGACCAAAACGGCGTCATGATGGCCTGGGAATCCGACATCATGGCCCGCACTGCTCGCAAACTACTCCCCACCCCGGGTCTACGAGTGCTCAACATAGGACACGGCATGGGTATCGTGGATGGATTCTTCCAGGACCAGAAGCCAGCAACACACCACATCGTCGAAGCACATGCCGAAGTGGTCGAAGAAATAAAACGGAAAGGATGGCACGAGAAGCCCGGGGTTGTGATTCATCAGGGTAAATGGCAAGATATCCTGCCCCAATTAGTGGAGCAAGGCGAGATGTTCGATGCCATATACTATGATACTTTCGCCGAGTCTTACGCGGATTTCAGAGAGTTTCTGTCGGAGCAAGTTATCGGGTTGTTGGATACGGATGGGCTGTGGAGTTTCTTCAATGGCATGGGGGCTGATAGACAGATTAGCTATGACGTTTATCAAAAAGTGGTGGAGATGGATCTCTTCGAAGCTGGGTTTGATGTTAGTTGGGAGGATATCGCTGTTCCTTCTTTGGAAGGGGAGTGGAATGGTGTGAGGAGGAGGTATTGGGTTGTGGATAATTATCGCCTCCCTTTGTGTAAGTACATGGATTAGATTCTTGATTAACCGCAGTGTTATAATACAGTATGAGGTCTATTACCTGCATTCATTCTTTGTCAGATTACTATCTCACTTGTATGCCCACATGTTACTTTAGGGTGAAGCCAACCACCAACCATCGCCCTAAATCTCACGATGCTTGTGCAATCGTCCAACCAGGCAGCCCTCATTTGGACGACTAAGCGGGCCTATTAAAGATTAACTGGAAATTTCCACTTCATTTGTGCATCCTATATAGTTTGCTTTCCTTTTTTCCTTTTCTTTCTTTCCTCACCTCACTTCCAACTTCCAGTCCCAGTCTGCAAATGCTGTTCTTGGTTCACAACCCTTCTCAGTCTATCTTTTTGGAGTTTTGAATTGTTTCATATCAGTCATCAAGTCTGTTGAATATTTCTCTTGCTGTATTTCTGAGTGTTGAGGTCAAGAAATCACATCAAGTGACACTCTGACATCGAAGCCTCACTTTTGCATCTTAGGCTAGTCCTTTGGGACAGAGCCAGCATGCCACGACCGATGGGTCAAGATCGTGCAGCTAAGCGAACATTAAGCAGGACTGATCTTGAAAACTCTGATCAAGAAGAACGGTCAGTCCAAGGTTCTCCTGTTGATGTTGATGAAGTTGGACAGCGAGGTGATGAAGTCCAATTGAGCGCGACGCGACATGAACCAACACCCAAACCAAATGATCATGCCAAAAATCGCCAAGCGACACGAAAACGACAAAAGGTTGAACAGCCTCCTACTATCCCTGAGAGCGAGTTTGTTGAAATCGAGTACGTCAATCAGTTGAGGTATAACTTCTCACCAAAGAATGGGTTGGCTGGCGACTTGCCTCCTATCCATGACCTCAAGCAAATATTTGAACAAATAACTCTCCATGCTGTTCACGAAAATGGATTCAAAGAGTTCCTCAAATCGCTTAATGGACGCCAGCTACGCGTGGCCACCGTTTGTTCTGGTACAGAGAGTCCTATTCTGGCTCTCGAGATGGTTGTTTCAAGTGAGTTCTCTGCAAGATGATTTAATATAGGGCTAAATAACCTGATGACGAATTAAAGGCCTGAAAAAGATGAATATTGGTCCTTTTGCTTTCAAGCATGTCTTCAGTGCGGAAATTGTCGAGTACAAACAAGCATATATCGAGAGAAACTTTCGTCCGCCTCTACTCTTCCGGGACGCAATAGAACTTCATAGAGAGTTCGCGTATGTATATCCTTACCAAAGGCCTTGACAACCGCTGACCTGCATATAGACACACGGCATATGGAGCAAGGAAGAAAGTTCCCACACGACCAGACTTGCTCATCGCCGGTTTCCCCTGCGTTGATTACTCCAACCTGAATAATTGGCGTAAGAAGTTTGGCGAACGTGGAGAATCCAACGACACCCTAAGAGGTCTCGTGGCATACTGTGAGATCCACCGCCCCAAGATCATAATCCTCGAGAACATCACAAATGCGCCTTGGACTGCTATTAGACGTGCTTTTGAAAAGGTCGGATACCATTTTCGTAACGTCAAGGTCGACACCAAGGACTTCTACCTTCCGCAAACGCGTGAAAGAGGATATGCCTTATGCATTGAAAAGTCTCTCGTTGAGAATGGCGGAGCATTGCTAGACCAGTGGGTGAGCGTGTTTTCTGGCTTTGAGCGTCGAGCAAGTTCCCCTTTCACGGAGTTCATCGACGCCGACGACGATGTGATTGAGCAACGAAAGCTGGAGCGTCCCCCATTATCTGAGCCAAGGTCGTCGCCTGTTTGGTCTCTGTACAAGATCAGGCACGCAGATGTCCGACGAGCAACTACTTTTGGTAATGGAAGGCCAATCACGCATTGGGAAGAAGGTGGTAAGTGTTGTCCTGCCACATGGATGGACCGGCCTTGGTTCTTCTCTCAGGTGGAACGTGTCTGGGACACTATTGATGTCAATCATCTACGAACTTTATCAGTTGGAGGTTATGACAATACCTCAAAGATGTAAGTTGATCTCTGAACTTACGACTAGAAGATACTGATTGTCTGCTTTAGCCGGTGCATTGATGTTTCTCAAGGCGTCGATAGAGACATGGACACAAAACCTTTCGGCATCATGAGCTGCATAACTCCATGTGGTATGCTATACTCTACAGCCCGTGGAGGCCAAATCCAAGGACGCGAGCTCCTGTCAATGCAGGGGCTGCCAATGGACCGATTGTCCTTGACAAGAGAGTCGCAATCCCAGATGCAGGATCTAGCCGGCAATGCGATGAGTACAACTGTCGTTGGACCAGCGATGATATCAGCTCTCATAGTTTGCCATTCTGTTCTGAAAGCTGAAAGCGAAGAACAGGTCATGGATACGGAAGATGACATTGAAGAAAGTATGCCGACCGTCGCATTGATGAGCTCCTACCTGAAGAGTATGAAAACAGTGACTTCCTGGGACAAGACCAAGGTTAACTGGCTTACTTACCTCCAGGCATTTGCTGGATTGGCTTCGAGTCTCTGCAGTTGCGAAGGTCCGTACGGTATTGGGCAATATGGCCTCTATCGGTGCATAGATTGCGGGTTCACGGCTTGTGCAGCTTGCAAAGTAAATCCTACCCACAACTATAGGCCAATTCCGGTAGTACAGCTCAGAACTCGCAAAGATCCAAAAGTGTTCCGAGAAATGCTTTTGTACAGTCTTCCTGCTTTATTACAGCCACCGCAACTTCCAATGCACCTCTATCAAACAATGTCAGGCCAGTACTCCACAAGTACAGATACAGACATTGGGAAGATATGGAAACAATATCTTGAGACTGTCATACTTGTTTGTCAAGATACTCTCATGTTCAAGTCTATCAAGCGAAGACACATCTGGACAGTTGTATATGATGGAGCTCATTCCACTCTACAATTGACAATTGACGCGCATGGGATGCACTGGAAGCTATTCGCAAAGGCACCTGATGTTGAACCTGCGAGAAGCTATTTTAGAGAGGTGGTTCGACATCCAATAGCAAAAATGGAGATAGATCGACAAGGTTCGTCCCTGCTGGAGGGAGAATGGCAGATCTATGGCCCACTATCAAGAAAGGACAAAATGATTACTCTGCAAGGAGTCGGTGATCAATTGCCCTCTTATGAGAGCATCTGTGGCCTTCCGGATTTAGCCCATAAAAAAGTCTCGAGTGCTATAATTGTTGGTGGTGAGGATGAGGTCATGAAAGGGCTGTCCTTCGATGTTCGCGGGCGATATGAGCGATTACCCAATTGCGGCGGAGCTTTACGGTCTTTGCATCGTCGCGTAGAAGAGAACAAGCCAAACTTGTTCCTATTCTTGGATCCCAGAATTTTAGGACCGAGTCAACTCGATTCTTGGGTATTTTCAATGGATCCTCATCGCAAGACTGACGATACGCAGCGAGATATTGTTTTGCAGCTGGATTGTAAATGGACTTACCAAGATCTACAGCGTTCAGGACCTACTTTCGCTATGGCTTCTCGTCGACGATGTATTGATGCTGGAACCATGTCTCTGATCGACTGTGACTCAAAGAACGGGCTCGCTAGTCGCATACTCAGTTCTCAGGTCACACTTCAGCTGAATAGCGATAGCTGCTATGACTGCTATCTCCCGCTTCTGTCAATTTCAGTTGACGTGAAAGACACGTTGAGAGAACAGTTTCCATGGACAGTGGTAGAAAAAAGCAACCTCCAAGGGAAGAAAAACCTCTCATGGGCCTGGACTAGGTTCTCAACGCGGCCTCCCTGTAAAAATTGGAAGTCGATTGATGTGAATTTTGAAATATGTGAGCGCTGTTTCCCAGAGCAACCCGGGATGGCATGGGCAATTCTCAGAGGCAAGGAACGTCCCATTGAAGACCCAGAAGATGCAGCACGATCTGAGCGGGACTATAAGTTGCGACCTTCCCCATTCTGCCTTTTTGAAAGATTGGACCATCTCAAGGAAGAAGAAAGTAAACAAAGACGCCATAATTGTGTTGCTTTGAATGTCAAGACACTGTTCCATCGTGCATGCGGAGCTATAGCACATCGTCGAAACGATAGCACGGCAGTGGAATTTTACTGGAGAATAACCAGCAACGACGACACAGATATTCCTCGCCCAGGAAGTTATCGTTTTTTGAACAACAATCAAGAACCTGGAGCATCACAACCTCCTCACTTCAAAATCCTCCTACGACCTGATCAGTTACGGTCCTTTCGATGGGTGCTGTCACGCGAGTCGAATGAACAGGCAGGTTTTCCGGAAGAAGAGGTCGAAGAGGCTATTTTGGGCCCTCTGAACTGGAGAGCAGAGGCAAAAGTCATCGTTCATCGTAAGATCAGGGGCGGTGTTCTAGCAGACCACGTTGGCTTTGGAAAAACTGCAGTGATCTTGGGACTCATAGACTACCAGCACGAAAAGGATGTTTTCGAGGCAGGAGAACCGTGTGACAATGCGATTCCACTGAAAGCGACATGCATTGTGGTACCTGACATTCTATTCGACCAATGGCGAGGAGAAATGGTGAGATTTCTTGGTGATCAGTACACTGTTCTTGGAATTGACAGCATTCACGTATTGGAATCGACGCCAGTCAAAGCATTTCAGTCGGCAGACATTGTTCTTGTTTCATGGACAACATTCACGGGCACTGTGTACTTCAAGAAACTAGAGAAGGTTGCTGGAGGGCCATGTCCACCCAAAATGAACAGCAGTGTTCGAATGTTCGAAGCATGGTCCAAAGATGTGCTTGGTTCAATTGAAACCCAGGTCAGGGAATTGCAAAGCGGTGGCCCGGAAGCGTTTCTTGAAGCCATTCGTCGCAAGCAGAGTTCTGTATGGGGGACAGATGCTTACAATCGTTACCTACCATCCAGAAAGCTCGCACGTAAGAAGGTAGGGAAGCTCAATCCTGACGAAGATCCTTTGGCTGCCAGTCAAGCGCATGGTGACATGCTAGATGGTTCTGTCAGTCATTCATCCTCCAGCTTGACGAATAATAAATCCACGAATATCTCGCCAAAGAAAGAGACTCAGACCCCAAATGAATCGGATCAAAATGAAATGCTCTATAATTCAGCTTTCGGCATTGCGAAAAATCGACAGACGCCGATGGAGGACGTTAGAAACACCGTGTTTCATATGTATCGATTTCAACGACTGGTTATTGATGAATTCACATACTTGAATCAAGATCGCCATGCTCTGTTGACTTCTCTTAAAGCACGTTCACGGTGGATAATGTCCGGAACACCTCCGATCAAAGGCTTTGCTTCAGCGGAGCGAATGGCCCGACTTCTCAACGTATATCTCGGTAAACCCAGTGATGAGGACTTTGAGAAGAGCAAATACAAGCGCTCAGGTACGAACCCTTCGCTGAATCAAAGCTCTTTTTCTGACCACAACAGAATCCGAAAACTTCCATTTCTTCAGCGAGGCTCCGAGTAGAGGATGGAATTTCCGCCGCAACGGCCTAGCACAGCATTTTTGCGATGTGTTCATGCGTCAGGTAAATAGGCGAAGAATTGGCTTGATTTCATAGCTAATAAGCATCCAGAATACTCCGGATATACCACCCATCAAATGGACAGTTCACTATCATCCCACGGTTTTGTCTGCTGTTGAGAGGGTCCTGTATCTTGAGCTGAAGCTCTTTTACGAGTCATACAACCCCAATACAACAGGCGAGAAGAGAGAAAAGTACAGCCATGATCAGCGCGGAAGAGTAAGCGAGATTGTCGACTCGTGTGATACTCCAGAGCAGAGCCTGATCAAGCGCTCCTCAGTCTATGATGCCTTGCCAAAGTGGAGTTCTGCGACTGAAAGAATCGACACAGCATCAAAGATTTTGAAGCATAGGCGTAACGAAACAGTTAAGGTTCTCAACGAGCTTACAATACAGGCAAAGGCCATTGCCTGGTTGTTACATCAACTTGGCCAGAATAATCCTCGATTTGACGCACTCAAAGCCAGTCTTGAAACAAATGATTATGGTGACTCTGATGTTTCAAATCGGGCGCAAGGTATAATTGACGAAGCTCTGGGGTCATATCGAAATGATGACTGGAAGGAATTTTGGTATTTATCGAATGGAAGCCCGGTCAGAATCGCCAGCGCTGTCACCGATATTGACGGTGGGGAGACAGATGCAGACGAAGAAGCTGTTGATGAGGAACAAGCAGGCCGAGAAGACCAGGTAGTCACCAACAGCGAACACGTACCGCTATCTCAGCGAAATAAACAGACAATCCAGCCTAAAACTGATTTGAGACTACTCCCCAGCGACACATCTGAGACGGAAAAGGAACTGAGAGAATGGACTAATCGGTTCAGAGTGAGTGTCCTTGCTTTGGTAGAGCGGATGAGGGCCTCGAGATTCGTGCAATCAGCCTATACTTTCCAGGACAGGAGTATTATACCTGATTGCCAGAGCTGCGGACTGGAAGACCCACGATCTCGCAAAGAACATAGCGTCTTGGGTAAATGTGGGCATACTGTCTGCAAGGATTGCCTCGAGGATATACTTATCAACAACAAGTGCACTGTCGGCGATTGTCGCGCAGCTGTAGACAAGCGATATGTGATTCCAGGCCCGCATTTCGCTATGTGCCGGACCCTCAATATGCCCACTCCCCCGGGGGGAGCAAAGGTTGAAGCATTAGTCAAGCTCTTAAAGGATGAGATGTCAATCCCTAAAGAAGATCAAGTGATTCTTTTCCTCCAATTCTCGGATCTTGAACAGACGGTGGCAGCAGCATTGCAACTACACAGCATCTCGTACGTATCTGTGGGGATGACTGGTCGACGCGGCAGGAACCGAATCAAGACATTCGCAGACCACGACAAGAAAGTCGCCATCCTTCAACTGGGTACTGAGAATGCTGCAGGGCTCAATCTCCAGAATGCCAATCATGTCATATTCTTTGCACCATTCGCAGCAAAAAACCACTACGAGTATCAGAGCACCATAACTCAGTCGAGCGGCCGCGTCATCCGCTTTGGACAGAAGAAGGAAGTGCACATCTGGAATCTGGTGACGCTCAACACGCTCGAGGTCGGAATCCTTCAGGGGCAGGAGGGGCGTGTACTTGTGAGACGTGCCAATGGGCGGTATGAACTTGTTCTCGAGGATGAAGTGAGGGTGGATGATGTGAAAGGGTTTGAGGTTCCCGTGTTCGATTGGAAGTAGCCTACTTCACTCCTTCCGTTTTGGGATTGCCATGCTCCTTCCTGTTGAGAGATAAGCTATCAATTTGTATTGGGTATTAGTCAGTCCGTTCAGAAGAATGAATTTGTTAGGCATGATCTGATTTTTCTCTTTCTCGCATAAAATCCACAAACTATGACGACGGTATACTGTACACTTGAAGAAAAAGAAAGATTCTCAATCACCGTCTCCATATATCTCACCAATACTGAAGTCGCAATTCCAGCTCTATAACATAAGGACGACTTCTGCAAGTACAACATAAAAAAACAATCGATGTAACCGATTGTCCTCGTTTACAGCTCTCCATCCTTTCTCATCATCTGTTCCGGATTCCAGGTGACCTCCTTGAGATTTGTTAAACCGGCACTGTTCTCGCATGTGTCACGTCCGCTGAGAGGACCGGGAGCAGGAACCTTGGTGGCAGGGTTGGTCGCCGATTCCTTGAGGGCGGTCAAGAGCTGGGTGATAGACTCGGGAGTCAAATCTTCATAGTAGTCGTCGTTGATCTGGACCATGGGAGCGTTGACGCAGGCACCGAGACATTCGACCTCGATGTAAGTAAAGAGGCCGTCCTCTGTGGTGTGGCCAGGGGTGATACCGAGGTGCTTGTTGATTGCCTGAACGATCTTGTCGCTTCCGCAGCCGCCGAGTTGGCAGGGTGTCTAACGTCATTAGTCCGTGCTCTTATCATCCAATGCAAGACTTCAATCGCGTTCTTACCGTTGTGCAGACCTGGACAAAATATTTGCCCACTGGCTCTCTGTTGTACATGGTATAAAAAGTCGCGACTTCGTAAACTCGCATAGGAGGCATTTCCAACAAACGAGCAACCTCGTTCATGACGCTAATGCTGGTGAATCCATGCTGGCGCTGTCCGAGGTCGAGAAGGGGCATGACGGCAGCCTTCTTGTACTGGGGAGGGTACCGTTTGAGGATCTCATCGATGATTTTTTCGTTCTCGCTGCTGAACTTGAAAGGGATGGATGGGTTGTTTTCGGGTTTGTTGCGGTGCTAGACAGATGATATGTCAGTATCTCTATTCGAATATACATTCTCGTATACAAATAGTAGTCGTCGTGAATGTAAAGGGTGACCGCAACGGAACGCAACGCATCAGTAGGATCTGCTTACCACATGAAGCGTATCGCTAAGCTTGGGCGCAACCGCGGAGAATGACCGCCATTGAGGCCTGACAATCTGTGGAATAATCTGACGGGACGAGCGCACAATGGCGGGGAACAGTTTGGAGGCCATTGCTGGCGAGGTTGTGGCTGAATTGAGAGGCGTGAGGTTGTAGAGACGAGGTTTGATGAAGTTCAGAGCACGGAATTCAAAGTGGTCGGGTGGGAAGCTGGCCGGCCAATCAGGGAGGATTCAATCGTCTTTAGTCATGACATCAGCCAATCACAATTGGTGATTAGTTATTTGGATATCTACATGAATTGCTTTAACAGAGCTCTGTTTTTGAATGGTAAACATGATAATACCATGTGTCATACGTTATTATGCTTGCTACTGCTGAATTTGACTCATAGAAATAACATGTTGATGCTGCCGCCGCTGATGATGTAGATACTGGACTACAATCATCCCTCTAGTTGACGAATCAAACCTCCTCCAATTTATAAACCTCATACGCAGGCTCCTCATACGGGTGCGCCTTCACTAAAGCCCCGACAGCATTGAGCATCGTCTCTCTGCCAACGCACAGAATCTCAACCTTCATTTCCTCGACATGCTCCAAGGCCCCTACAGCCCCGATGTTTGGATTTGCACCATTCCCGGGTAAGAATTGGCCAGTTCCCGGAGTCTGGAAACAACATTTGGTGTATTTACCTCCAGGAAAGGCGCCTGCACCCGTGGAGAAGATGGCTTCTTTGCAGGACTCGAGTTGGGGATGGGGGACGAAGAAGATTAGCTTGTACCGATCTGGGGTTGCTGATGACATGTTTGCGCTAAGAGCGTTGTATATCGGGAAGCGGTGGCTATTTTGAAGTGGTTTCACGGCCAGGTGCGTGGCTGCGCTAAACATCAGTATATTTTAGAGTACCGACTCTGTTGATGTGGATGAGGGGTGCGCAACACGAAACGAGGAATTGGCGATGAAGCTGTGGTCGGATTAGTCATCGTCGCATACTCAACCACAACTTCAATACAACTTTACCTCTGCAGAATAGTTATTCGTGAGACGAGATGAATATTGATGAATTCTTAAGTGTAATCGGCCGGATTCAATTTTCTTGGTGGGTATCGTCAGCGGTATGACCTGGGTATAGTTACAAGTGTACGATCAAATGCATGGATGAAAATACAGTCAACTCCGATCACTGGTGTGCCCGCACATGCTCATCTACCCTTTTCAACAACTCCAACTTCCTCTCCTGCTCAACCCAACTTCCATGAATACTATTCTCCGCAATCGTCCTCCATTCCTCAATATTCAGATCAAACGCTTCCTGAACGCTGCAATAGTTATGCAAAATAAACCCCCCAAAGTACGCTGGATCGTCACTGTTGATCGAAAATTTGACGCCGGCCTTCAAAAATGTCCGGATTGGAACCTTGCTTATATGATCGAAACATCGTAGTTTGACGTTTGATACAGGGCAGACGGTAAGTAGGATTTCGTCGCGGGCGACTTGCTCCATTAATTGAGGGCTATCGATTAGTCTGATGCCGTGGTCAATTCGTTGCGACTTGTATGATTCAAGTGCAGCCTCGATATAGGTTGGATCACCCTCTTCGCCAGCATGGGCAGTCCTTCGGATTCCTTTTGAATGCGCTGTAGCATAGATCTCCTTGAACATATCCTTTGGCGGACCAACTTCAGAAGATGAAGCGCCAATGCCGTGTAGTGCGCCGGACTCGAAATGACCGCCCTCAACCGCAAGATCAAACACTTTTCGCGCGTCGCTTGCAGGTAAATGCTTGACAAAACACATGATGAGCTTCGCCGTCATTCCGTATTCCGTTTCAGCTCGTTGACAGCCCGCAACAAATCCATTCACAACAGTTTCAAAGGGCACACCTCGATTGAGATGTTCTTGCGGATCAAAAAATACCTCCGCATGATGGACGCCATCGGCATGCGCCTTTTGGAAATATACCCAAGCCAAGTCTTCAAAGTCACTTTGCTGCTGGAGCACGGACATGCCGATAAAGTAGTAACTGAGAAAGTCGTCGAGAGACGTGAAGCGTTCGTATCTTTCATACAAAGCCTCAGGAGAGGTGAACTCTGGTCGTTTCTCTGCGTCAGGCAGGCAGACTCCGTTGCGGGCTGCCAGATCGAACATGAGTTCTGGCGTGAGACATCCTTCAAGATGGACGTGGTGTTCGCATTTTGGAAGATGCTGTAGAAATTGGTGGAGTTTTGTGTTGCACATTTTGTTTTGTTCTCCTGGTATGGTGTTAGAGTGACTATTTAAGAGTCGCTTCGAAATTTTGTCTATCACACCAGTCGTATCTAAACAGCAGCTTCACGTACAGTGTAGTGTGTTTTTATACAAGTTCAGGTTTTCAGTGAAATGGTGAGTCGATTGATCGTCAAGGATTATATATCTCGATCTACGTCCACTGTCTTGAACGCTATCAAGATAAAGGGGGGGTTTTTTTTTGCGATCCACAGCTTTTCGGAGACCGTAAAAATGTCGACACGGAGATATACCCATCCAGAAATTCGGTGCGGTTGGGATAAGGGGAAGCCTTTTTTTGATGGTATCCACGTTGATAGGTCACCGGATTTCGGCCGTCTCCGACGCAAACCTTCGCCTAAGAGAAAATTCGATAGAGAGATAGTAACGCAGTCCTGGTATCTATTTTCTAATCTACAAGAATACTTTCTGTTGGATACGATCAATGATCGATTCTCTTTTTAGTCCCAGACGCAGATTTTTGACTATATATAGGGAGGGTCTCAATCTAATTAAGCAAAAGGCTCTTGACTCCTAAAGTAACAACCTTGGAAAGCTACAAGTACCATAATATACTACCAATTGCTACATCTTTCGTCCAAGCTTCTCGGCAGATTCTTGTTCATACATCGTCATCTTCTCCATCACGCAGAGCCCTTTATTTCGTTCCGGCTCGGAACCATGCAGAAATGCAGATCTTCAGTTCATTACGACATTCTTGACCGGGTGGATAGAACAATTTCGCCTTGATATTTCGCCCGTCGACTTCCAAAACAATTTCGTAGTCTATTGAGAAGTACTCCTTGTCATTCTTAGCCAGTGTGGGCTGAATGGAGCCGTTGTCTCTATACTCATTCAAATTCGCTTCAACAACTCCAGCAATTTCGGCATCTAGACAAAGAGAGAGTATGTCAGCAACAGAAAACAGCGATGAGATTTCGGCGTATTCCCTTACTCGCATTCAAATCATGATCGAAATGGTAATGATCCTTGACAGCGGTTGGAGAAGTATAGATCCTCTGACGGACTATCCAATCATCCCCCATAGCGATATATTGGGTGAGGGTCGATCTGTATGAAACCTGCATTCCCACCCTTTTGTTCTAGAAATTTTTTTTTTTGGAAATTAGCAAATCTGTAAATGGGGTAATGAAGTCAGAAAGCTGGAAGGAGAGCATGACATACCAACTTGATGAGCCATTCAATAACGTCAACGGCCCATCCCTCAGCAGGATCCATCGTACCCTGGGTGATACGGTGTTTGATGTGGCCGTCATAATTCTTGTTATATATTTCATCCTGAAGCAAGCCAAAGCTGGCCTGAATTCTTCGTTCGGGCCCATTTTCCTTGTTTAATGCCCGAAAGACAGCACCATGAGAGACAACTGTAGACACATCTCTTATGTTTTACATGAAGACAGTCAGCTGTTTGATGGTGGGAAATTACCCAAAGATCTTAATGATGAAACGAGAAAAGGGAATGCCTCACAGTTTTTTAGGTGTTAAGACTTGCAAACCTCGAAACTCTTCTTTGACTCGCTCCTGAAGGGCATTCGAGGAGGAGAACCCTCCAGCTAGAATGATTTTCTGCTCATGAATATCATCAGTTGAAATTTTCGCTCAAAGTGAACAAGAAGGATTACTGAAACAATCTCTTTCCTCTCGGCCTCCTTCTTCTGTTCCCTGAGTAGCTCGATCGTTCCCTCAATGCTCTCCTTGAAATACAATGCCATTTTCTCGCTGATGATCTTGTCAATCGTCTGTAATAGAGAGGTAGAGATCGACTAACGAAAGGGGATTTAGCACCTTGTTATATAAAACGAGTTTTCCCCAATATCTTTTGCATCATCTCGTCGAAGACCCGCGATTGGAACGTGGACTCTGGTTCTTTCCGTGCCTTGGTATTGCGCATATGTAAATTTTCGTTTAATTTCAGTCTCAAAAGCGCCCTGTATGTAATGCTGTATAAGATACTCCTTGGAGATGTTTGACATTTCAAGAAACGAATTGTCTTTCAATCTCTCTTCTGCTTCTCGAAACATCTTCTCATTTATACGGCTTGATCCACAGTCACGGCCTATTGTTTGCATAGTAGTTAGATAAACTTCGGTTTCCGGGCCATCTTACCAGAGTCGTTCAAGGACAGGACGGAGCCCTTACCAGCAGCTTGGGTCACTTCTCTGAACCTATACGGATTGACTTGCGTCACACAATACGTAGTAGCATCCTGATTTTGGGGCATTTTGATGAGTGAAGGACATCTTCTCTATGCGGGAAGTGTACATACCACCGTTCCTCCACCAGCATCACAGACGATGAATGTTTCTCCCTTCTGTTTACACACGAGGTTAGTGACAATTGTAGAGGAAAGGGAAACAAAACAGGAGACAACATTATGTACCTTTGGTGGAGTAATATTCTGCCCTTTAAGTGCGTCGTACGGATCCATACTCTCAAGCAAGAACGCAGCAACAGCCTCAGGTTCATGGATGATGAAGGGCTCGAAGTCTCGCCATCCAAAATCCACTGCTTTAGTAACGTCCTCCATTATTCTTTGCATGTCTCTTTGAGCAACAAAGTTCCAGCCAGCCGGGAGACACAGGACAAGCTCGACGGCACAAGTGTCGTTAAAGTTCTCTTCCTCTATCAACTCTTTCTTAGTGTGTGTGAAAATCTGAGTTAGATAGTCGGTGACGATCTCGTGTACAGACTTTTTCAATCTTTTTAATAGTTTCCTCAGCGAAACCAGAGACTTTTTGTCATGGTTGAGTTTATCGTTGAGTAGCAATTTAGAAAACTTGATCACGTCTTGAGATGGCTCGAAGTCTTGAGCGAGTTGCTTGCCCATTCGCTCGCGTACGGAGTAGCCCCATATATACTCACCATCTAAGTACCAGCTCTCACTTGGTACGTTTGCATTGTAATCGCTTGTTGCATCCTGGTGTGACGCTGCGTCCGGCCATGCACGTATGGATCTGATATTGGTGCTCTGTACGCTGCTTGGATCCTTTTCCGGATCAAATTTGACATACGACACTGAGGTATTTGTGGTCCCGAAATCGAGTGCGACTATGAACTTAAACGACCGTTCGGTATCAGGCTCGGATCCCGATACTTCTCTAACCGTGTCATTCTCGTCTGTAGTGCTGTTAGCAGTCACCGCAGATCCAATTTCTGCCCAAGAGAGATAATCGTAATTCAGCTTGCGCCGCGCTTCTCGCGGAGGATTTTGTCTTCGCAACATAGCGATACGTTTTGCACGGGGGAGACTCCTACGAAGAACGGTATATGTGTGATGAACGACTCCTTCTCACCCCAAAAAGAAAGAAATTTTCTTGTCTCTTTTTTCTAGTGCAAGGCTGATGAAGGTAGCAAGGCGTTTTTGACAGGGGTTTGTGTGCTAGCCTGGTGACGGCTGTCTCGAGTCTTGACTGCGCCGCATTTCCTGCCAACACTCTGATTGTGTGAACAATTGTCGTGGATGTTGGTGGTCAATGAGAAACCATCAAATTTTCGGTTTTCCTCTCGCTCGCATTCTTGCAAACAACGGTGGTCTAGAGCTCTGTCACATTATAAAATCACGGCGTACAAATGAGTTCTCCTTTTTCAAATACCACGCCCTCAAAGCCGCGTCGTAGCCCTGGTGATCGCCCGGGGACAAAGGGTTGGATATACCTGCCTCCCGGCTCCAACGAGCATTTCCCAAAGAATCTACAGTCCAGTGCAATCGATGAGGACCATATTATTGGCAAAAGACTGCGTTCCAATCTCAAATCGGACCTAACACCTTCGAAGGCAAACAAGACACATGTCGACCGGCCCAAAGGTATACACAGGAAAGGTTTTGAGAATGACTCAGAGCGGCTGCTTGAGTATGTGAAAATTTCTAATCCCCTCACAAAAACGATCAGCTCCAAGAAAGAAAGTGGGAATGTGGTAAGCATAGTTTATATTGCATTCAACTCGGTTTCATACGCCCCGCATCGTGTGCTAATGAGGCTGCAATCTCTAGAGCAACTCTCTGAGAATCGCACCGGTCCAGGATGTGAATGATGACGTTTCGACCTCGAGCAGCCTCACAGAGTTGGATGACGTACTGTCAGAAAGCAATCAAGAGGATGTACCGGTCGCGCTTGATACAACACCTTGCCCGAGCCCGGGGCAGGAAGAAACCAATCGAACCAACGTAGAGATCAATTTTGACCATAGTCTTTACACAGAAAGATGTCTCAGAGAGAGGGTGTACTTCTTGGAGCAACAAGTCACGGGGCTTATGGCCCAGAAGACGGAAAAAGAAGCACAATATGAGAAAACCATAGGGACATTAGTCGAGCAGAACTATAAACAAAATGTCAGACTCGAAACGTTAAGGGCTTCTGATGATAAAAGGCCGCAGTCCACAGCCAATGATGACCGGATGGACCTCCTTATAGATGATCTCTATGCACAAGACAAAGAAATACGGCGTCTTAAGTCAAATTTGAACGAGTCTCTTCGACTGAATGAATTGTTGTCTCCACGATCAAACAAAATCTACGCTATTGACTTGGCCACTTCTACTCGAAATTTGATGCGTCAGATTGAATCCTCCACCATCTTAGCTGCTGATATGTTGTGTCAGGCACTCTCTCGCAAACCTCTCGAGCAGTCACCGCAGCAAGAAACCAAAGCTTTTATCTTAGACAGCATCGGCGATGAAAATCTTCTCCAGAGCCATTCTTCAGCCGCGTTTCGAGCCATGATCTTCAAATATATTCGTGACCGGATTTTTTACTCCACGGACATGTGGTCTTCATTACATCTTGAAAGCTTGATGTTGAGAGCATATCAAACTACTTTACAGAATGCAGGTAAGTCTGACTTGTATCAAGTTGTTTCATTTTTTTTCATAACAGTTTTGACAAAGCACGATAGTTGCTCCTGACTTCCTTGAACGATTCCACCGAGCAGCACTCCACCACATGCTACAAGACAGTGACTTTTTGAAAAATACCTTTGTCATACCACATGCCGAGCTACTTAAGACTGATATCATTTCTTTATTTCGACCAATTATAGATCATTCTCTACTACAAAGATTCGGACACCACGAAGATTTAAGAAAATGTCTCAAGGACTTGTTTTGTGACGCTATCGAGCTCCGAGCATCTTACTTTCCAAGTCCGGGGACGCGATATGAGTTAATACAGTATAAGCCTGGCACTATATACGACCCTCAGCTGATGCAGGTGCAGTCTGTACTCATGGCGAGCCCGGAGATATCGCTACATGATAGTAAGCCTCTACGTATCAAACTCTGTGTCCACGGCTCGATTATTGCGCACACAGTCAGCGAAAATTCATCAGCCGGATTTGACAGAATCAGAGACTGGAGTCAGCCTTTTATTACAGAAGCAGAAAACAGGGACGGTGACAATTATCTGCCGAAAGGGAAATTAGCAAGTCAAAAAGCCTGTGTAATCTTAGAAGAGAATGGTTTAAATTAGGTTTGACAGGAAGTCGAGATCGGTATTCTCTTATTGACACTATTTCATAAACTAGAGACGATAGTCAAGATTGTAGCTCCAATATTTGCTTCCATTCCCCCCGCCCCCCCCTCTGAGCGTGCTGTGACTTCTATTTCAATGTACCTAGGTAGATATTAGCATACAGTTACTCAGATACATATGCAGGCATTGGTACATGTACCTACCAGACTCTCAATGCTACGATTTTGCTATTTGACTTGTTGAAATTCAGTAATATCGCTGCATAATTTTAAAATATATAATTTTTCGTCTCACGACCCATATCACCAGAATCACAATATGTCCATATCTTCTCCGGAGGGTTCAGTGATGACGGGTTCATCGTCCAAGATGATCACTGTCGGCGGTAGCTCTGGCTTTCTGCTCTCTTGGCTCTTCAAGAATTCTGCCCAGACTGCGATTGATTGGGGGTCCCGTTTCAGCTTCCAGAACTCGGTTGCACGAGGTGGCTGGTTCAGAAAGCCAAAGTAATCTCCACATCGAGTCATCAGGTCTAAAGGCATTGTACTGTAGTAGCAACCTTCCTGTGACATCTGTTCAAGCAAATCGGGCAAAAAGTTCATCTCAGAGAGACCATCAATGGAATAAAGACATCTTTTGGGTATACCATCACTTTGGTGAAGTCCATCGACCAATATACACCCCTTTCGATGGACGAAAAGGGGAACAAGACTCCACATTCGAGCACTCCCATATTGCCTAGTTTGCTTGGTTTTGAGACAGGAGTAGCGTATATAGGGGTCAGATGATTGCTTGCGTCCAATTCTATGCGACGCATAAACCGTTGTCACCAGATCGAGCACACCGGGGGAGCTGTCCGGAACAAAACCAAAGAAAGGGGCCGTTCGACGTCGGGTCAGGAGAAATTCATTTTTGATCTTTCCTGCACGCCGTTGTACAGTGCTAGATAAACACAAAGTATGAACAGCCGCAGTCAGGTTGTCGATAATTGAATGTTTTTTGAATATATCGATGTGTCTGAGCAGTGCATGTTTGGGAATAGAGGACTTGCTAGCAGTCTTGATAATAGATTCAATGGCACTAGACGTTGAATTCGCTGCAACTTTGCTGGCCAACAGCTTTAGAGCTGACTCTGAAACCGCAAGATATGTGATCTGTCGTACCGGTTGCCACTCCGGTCCAATGTACATGAGGATCACGATTCGAGCATAGAATATCTCCTGGCTATTAAAGTACCCACGGTCTTTCTGTTCGTCAGTATCATCACTTGTCCAATAGGTTTCAAGGTCATGCAGAGTACCAGCATCCATCCGCCACGCATCTTGCATATACTTTAAAATAACGTGAATGGCCTTGTACGAGCTCTCGACCGTGGGGAATGAGAGCAAAAAGCTTTCAGCATCATCCTCAGTGATATGTAAAGCGAGGAACTTTGACTCAATAATGGATGCGTCGCGAACAACTCCTTCGGGATGAACCAGATTCAACGATTCCGAAATCGACTCCGTAGCTTCTTGTTCATACGAATTTGAAGCCTGAGATGCGTGTTCCCTTCCTGTTTCATCCACCCACGCAGATACTGAACGCTCGATTGTTGAATATATATCCGCGACAGAGTTCATGTCAGCAATGTCATCAGAGGCTAGTATGTTCAATTCATTTAGAATTGATCGCCGGTAAATGTCGCGAGCCCAGTCAAAAATGTAATCGACAATTAAAAGCAGCTGGATTGCTCCGTTTTCATAGCGAATATCTCCACTCCATAAGTCAACAATAGACTATTCGTCCCATGTCAGAGAAGAGATGATTTTAGATGTCTCAAGAGGAAACACTTACACAGTGTGTGTTACCATGCACATTTTCCACAAAACAGCCAGCAATTGTCCAGCGCTCACCACACCAATGAAAAAACCATACAAGCGGTCCTGTCTTCCATTGTGTTTCGTGCGCCGTTTTCTCCTTGAGGTTGTGTTGTAGTAGAAGGAGTCGTCTTATGCAAAAAGCTGTCTGCATTTCGACGGCAGCCGAATCTCCTTGCCTAGAGGATTTGGCCTCCATGATCAGAAAAGGAAAGAGGAGAGGTTCCCTCTCCGTAAAGAATGGACTGATTTCTATGGTGTCTCGTAATCGCTTCGAAGGGTCCGATTTTGCGGCAGAATTTAGTATAAAGTTGAAATCTCCAGTCTTATTCAGCCCATATATTCGATCCGGCACTTCTTTATCCTGTTTATCCTTCTTCGCTTTTTTGATAGGCAGCGGTGGGACATGTTTGATTGCCTCCTCGGTTCTGTTAGAAAAAATCATATTGATTCCAGGCTCGTAGCTAGTTCAAATTACACGTCAGCTTAGAACACCAATTCTAAAATCGATCGCCTTCGTTACATATTACTCCCCATCTGCTCGGGACATTCACACGCGGTTCTCTTTGAGCGGCGTCTCTTCAATGCTTCTGCAAATGGTTCTAGATCGTCTACCGCAGCATTAAACTCAGCTTCCCACAGTCTTGAACGGCATTCAGAACTACACATGTTTCCGACGCATGTTAGAGATGGAGAAGAAGATCAGCGGTGCTGTTAATCTTGAGGACTTACCAGACAACTTCGAAGCTAAATCTCTGGAACACCTCTGGCTCAACATTGAGCCTCCAGCTCTTCTCCTTATGGCCTTCATCGCGATACTTGAAGCCCATTGCCGCAAGTCTTTTGGCTCGTAAACTTACTCGTGCTCTCCATGGCTTTTCAATTGAATCGACAGATATGCTTTCTCTGTATTGAGCAAATTCTTGTTTACCAAGCTTTTGTACGTCTTCAAACAGTCTGCTGTGAGTCTCTGGCCAACGGCAAGAAGTTACCGGTCCTAGAAACTGAATATTGAATTCATCTGCGCGCTCACGACGAGTGCGGTATTCCGGAGCTTGCATTTTACGACACCCAATTTCACGTCTTCAGGGTAGTCTCAGAAGAAAATGAAGATGAGAAAAACAGGAAAGAACCCACGTGTACGTGGATTTTTTCAGGGAATCCAATTATCATTCCAATACATGGCTTTGTTTTGTCTGGTGACCAATTGGCGACAAGGCTACCCTACAAACGCACCGGGGCCCTGGCAAGGCACACCGCGCTAAATTGATAACTACGTTAACTATAAGCCAATTATATGTTTAAAAGTTATTACAGCGACATGGTAAGGTGCAGCATACTAATCAAATGGAGGGCAAGTTGCAGCAGTAGTCACATGTAAGGAGACCGGTCGTCTTTCAAAGTAGTAGACCGCAAGTTCTTATTAATTTTCTCTCGCCTTTACGAGTCGATTATTCTGGCCAAACCTGTTTAGCAAACTCGACGATATCATCTGCAAGTTCTTGAGGACATTCTAGGGCTGCGAAATGGCCTCCCTATACCAGATATAAGCATATGTTTCAGCTGGTGTTACTATTTATAAAGAGTAGAAGTCTCACCTTCGTGTGTTCTTTCCAAAACACCAAGTCACCCGTAAGTTCAACCCACGATCGAGGAGCAGGTATTAGCTCAAGCGGGAAGTATGAGAAACCGAAAGGCTTATGGATGTAATTTTCTGGTTGTTGTGCAGGAGGGACGGGTGGAGGAGGATGAGCCTGTTCTTGAAGTTAGATACATACTACACCTACCAGGATAGATACTCATACCTCGCGGTAGGTGTAAATAGATCGTGGAAAGGTCTCCGTCAACCAGTATAGCGTGACTTCTTGCAAGATTGTTCGAAGTGGGATTGGATATCGTTTATCAGGCCAGTCTAGGAATCTCTCCCCGATCCTGATGACTTGAGTTAGATCATGTCTTAGCTTCTTTCACTGGGTGTTGTTACCATGTGAGGAGAGCAACCGGATTTGTGGACAATATGTGACTGATTGTGCTTGGCCGAGTTGCATGATCCATAAAGTAAGCAGTGCCATAGGTACTGAACCAGTCTGCTCTTTTGAGACGTTCTTGTTCAACGGCAGAGTATTTCTGCTCTCCTTTGGGCGGGTTGACTCGTCCAAGATAGTTCACTGCGCGAACATTAAGCTAGGGACTAGTCATAGACCAAGACAAGATACGTACAGTGAACAGCTAATAAAACAAGCGTCAGACGTGGTTAACTTCGTTTTCCGCTGGGCCGAATTATGTTTAAGTGTACTTACCTTTGCAGGAGTCATACTTTGTACCTAGAATACGACTGATTCTAGACCCTATATCACCTCCCTGGGCAACATATCCATCCCCGAAGCCGAGATTGACCAACACTGTGTTCAAGATTCTGGCGGCATCAAGTGAAGTAAAGTTTCGATCAACCGGTGGACCGGAAGAGAATGTATAGCCGGGCAGAGAAGGCACAATCAGGTGGTAGGGTAAAGTAGAGGGTTCATATTTCTCGCGGAAGATTGTCAGGAGTGGTAGGAATTCCAGAAAGCTTCCTGTACGATGCCATTACCATCGGTCTCTTTGAACGAGTCGCTCAGGTAAACATACCAGGCCATCCGTGGAAAAAAGCAATTGGCTTTGCATCTTGCTTTTCGGAGAACAATGCCACGAAGTGAATCTTTAAACCCTCGATTTCGTATGTAAATTGCGGAAACCCGTTGATCTCTTCCTCCGTTTCTCTCCTGCTCGATCAGATCAAACAAATTACTCTATGCCATCGCGTATACATATATATTTGAGTAGAGCCTACCAATCAAACTTATGCCACTCCTCCTTCGCATTTGCCAGCCAAGTGCTAGGGACCCCAAGTCTGCCATCCTCTTGAGATCCTTCATATGTTGGCGGCGCAGTCTTGGCCAATTTCACGAGAGTCTTCAATTCTTCGATTTGCTCATCTAGGATAGACACAGTGAATGGCTTAGGCTGGACCTTCGCGCCTGATGGTATAGTAGCAAATTTGAGACTCATGTTGTCGAGATTGAATAAATGTTCGAGCGATGATGAGTATCATGATGGGAGCTGGCGCTTATAAGCTCATACGACAATTAATGGATTTATAAGCGGCTGTTGCCTGAAAATTAGTCAGTATGAAAGTATAAAGTGAGGCCAATGAGGGCTGTATACAAAGACGTCATCACCACCAATCAGACTCGGCGTTGATAAGATAAAAAAAAAACCCTCAACTGCTGTAGCATTTTTTGCAACACCCATAAAAACTACCTTATTCTGACCTATACACTTCTCTGAATTTCTCCGCATCAGTACATCCTAACATTCTAAGCTGTTATAGGGACTTTACTAGTGCCCTCTCGTTCGTCGCGTGCCCAAGAACTCCGTCCACCTAGGAAACAGCACCCGACTCAAATTGGACAACAGGTCGCGACAGTCACGATACCACCAAGTCCTGCCCTTTGCACTTTCAAGAAGTTACGAGCAGACTCACAGATAGCCATACTGTTCTCCTCATTGCTCCGCGCTCTATGCTGCGCCCAGCGCACTCTCTTCACAATGACCGAACGACAAACCCGCATCCTCCCCGTCCAACGCCTCAACAAACCCCTCGCGCATAACAAAACCATCGCCCAATGGTGGACCGAAGAGAAAACCACAAACACACCAGAAGTCGCCGCTGTCCTCGAAGCAGCCGAAGCTCTACGAACGAGCGATATCCCCGTCGGATTCCCGACAGAAACCGTATATGGCCTGGGGGCAGATGCGACAAGGAGCGGATCAGTGCAGGGGATATACAAAGCCAAGAAACGGCCGTCAGACAATCCCTTGATTGTGCACGTAGACTCGATTGAGATGGTGAATCGATTATTGAATCCGGACGGAAGAAGCACTACGACGAAAATCCCCGCGATATACGAACCACTGATATCTCGTTTCTGGCCTGGAGCACTTACGATCCTCCTTCCGAACCCGGAGCGGTCGTTGCTGGCGAAAGAGGTTACCGCGAATCTACCTACATTCGGCGTGCGGATGCCCTCCTCTGCGTTTGCGAGACTTTTGATTCATGTCGCCGACAGACCCCTCGCTGCCCCCTCGGCCAACGCATCCACAAAGCCCTCACCGACAACTGCACAACACGTCTACCATGATCTACAAGGCCGAATTGACATAATCCTAAACGGAGGACCATGCGGCGTCGGTGTCGAGAGTACAGTCGTCGATGGTCTGTCCGATCCACCTGCCATTCTACGGCCAGGCGGCATTGGGATAGAAGAAATAAAAGCCTGCCCGGGCTGGGAGAATGTGCAAGTTGGATACCATGATAGCGCATTGCAGAGTAAAGAAGCGCCCAGAGCGCCCGGCATGAAGTATAGACATTATTCGCCCAAGGCGCGTGTGGTTTTGTTTGAAGCTGGGTCGGACTTGGGTCAGGTTGCGGTTCGGGTGACGCAGGAACTGGCGAGTAGTCATTCTGCCAATGATTCTTGTGGAAGAAGAATTGGGATTGTGAGGACAAAGACATGGCCTTTCGCGATTCACTTAGCTTCAGACGCCAAAATGTCAGCGCAGACTCAACAGACCTCATCAGGCAACGACGACACTCTCCCCATCCGCCAGATATCAACGCGCATAGAAGACGTTTCTACTACGATATTCGATGTAAACCTAGGCTCTAGCGCAGATTTTATCGCTCGCGGACTATTCGCTGCCTTGCGAAGCCTGGATGCTGAGAATGTGGACGCAATCTACATTGAAGGAATTCGTGACGATGAGGGTGATCTTTCGGCAGCTGTGATGAATAGACTTAGAAAGGCAGCCGAAGTTTTTGTTACTATATAAAGCGTTGAAATAGAATCTTAATGCATGTACGTAGGAGTTTGAAGCATATCTATATATTCTAGCTAATGAACTCGAAAATCCGCTCTATCTTTTCTCAGGTCATGACATGTATATACAAAGCCGGTCATTGCACGATCAAAACACCTAGAGTACGTAAGTACAGCTCTCGCCCCTCAACATGGGATTTACTTACTGCGCCACCGATGATGAATAACCTCTCTTCCTCTTTTTGTACCCATTGACGAATCTTATTTGCTCCTTGAGAGAGAGCGGTGCGAGTCGCATCTGGCCCTGCTACGCAATAGAACTCAAAAATGGGCGTTACCCACGCAAATGCGCTTGTGGATTTGCTAGTGCCGTAGTGTATTTTGACGTGTGTGTTCCGCGCATGGACACTTTCATGGAGGGAATTGTAGGTTGATATTAACCTAGAAGGCTTGGCATGAGTAGTCAATCATTAAATTCCATCAGATATGATGCGTACCTTCGATGTCGAACGAGAGGAGTGAAATTCAGTGCGTACGAAGACATGACGAATTGGACGTGGGCTTTAGATTTATACAGAAAATGCCTCAAAGCAGTATCCGGGACAATATCCGTCGGCAACGGTCTGCCCTTCTTGATTGCTTCCTTCATAATGTTCAAGCTTCCGCTTTTGCGCATTTGCTGTCGACACCAATGTTAGTCATATCGCTCGTAAAAGGAATGGTACATGCGCATACCTCGACAAGTTTATTGCGCATCTCCTGAAGCTGGAAGAAACTCTCTTTTTCCGCACTTATGAGGACTATTGCCACAGACTCGTCTTTCGGCGTATCGTCGTCCGTAATCACGCCTCCTGACTCGTCATTGAGGTCTATGAAACTGACATACATATACAGATAACCCGTACTATTGAAACCAGGGAGACAAACTGGGATCCAACTCTCGCCGCCACCGGCTTTGACGCCGTCAGCTTCGAAGATCATATTGAATAGAAGTTGTAAATCACCCGGATGAAGAGAATGTTTTTTTGGCCGGACTACGCTGACCAAGCGACCGCCAGCGACCACAAGGCCATACAGTAATTTTTCCGCTCTGTTTTTCAGTAAAATATTGTTGATAACTTGTCGATGCGCTTTGCGTAATCTCAAACACTCCAAAGCTGACAAGAGAGCCGTGGGGGAGCCTCTCGTGAAAGAATCAGCGAGTGAAGAAAGTAATTTTTCAGTGCCCTGCAAAGGTCTCTTGAGGTCTGTAGACGGTCGTATTGAAAAGAGATGATTCAGTGCCGGAAGCGTCAAGGTTGATAATATCTGCATATATAAAGCATCAAGTTGCAGCCTCAGATGACTTTCGCTTTCTACTAGTCGGCTAATAGCAACCAAATATAGTGGAGTCTTCGAGAGGATTACAATTTTCGTATCTCCAGCAGTGAAATTCCGCAAAGTGTCATCCGCGTCTTGATAGAATGAGATGATCGTTTGTATTATACCGATATAACTCGAGACTAAACCACTATCGCCGTGTCGAGTATAAATTGGCTTTCCAGCAGCGGATAGAATCAAGTAATGCTTTCGTTTTTCTTTCCATCTCGAAAGGAGTGCCTCTGTTGCCGTTTACTTAACAATTTTCCCTATGTAGACAAACTTTCTGCTTACCTTCATTTTGGCCGTCCTCATCTAAATCCCCTATCGGCTCAAATTCCTCCGCAAAACCGTGCTCAGTGCCGTCCTGCGGGTACTCATCATGGCCGAGGATTTCGCTCTTTCCAGAACCATCCTGCGCATTGACTTCATTCGCAAACTCTCCAAAGAGGCTTTCATCCTGGCCCTCCTCAGAGTTCGGTGCATAGCTTATCACGCTCGCAGTGTCGCCAGCTTCGCTCCCACGAGCACTATTCAATTGACTCAAACTAGCTTTGGCTCGTAGTCCCCGCCCCAACAGAGTGCGCCCAAAACCTGCGACAAATCCATCTCTTCCGTCCGCATTTGTTTGACCGGTAATGTCTGTCAAGTAGAGCGCCGTTGTCGCGTGCGATTGCAGATTCGGTCTGGTGCTGGACGTACGAAAAGCACTGCCTTCATTTAGAAGATCGATAGTTTCGGGGCGTGGTGGCAGCGGTGGTCGTACTTCCTCAGAGTCATTTGTCTGATTACCTGGTGTTTGCTGAGTCTGGTCGTTCTGGGCTTCAGCTTCATGTTGTCCCTCTTGTGTAGTTGAGGGTTCGTCGTTCGCAGTCTCCATCTTTGTTCATATTGCGGATTTAGAGGGAACAGTCCCTGGATATCCGACTATGAAGTTGAGCTCATCCATCCATGATATTTGAAAGTGAAGAAAAGCAGAATGCGGAAGGAAGAGGGGTGACGTAGCGCAGACTGTTACAGCTTGGTGTTACTTACCATACGGTACGGATACGATACCCGCTTACTAGCTACGGAAAAGTTCAGCCAATCAGATCACCCTGACACAAAGCCCTAATTGGACATGAACTTGTCCAGCGTAGCTTATTGCCTGAACTAGAACTCCTGTTCTCAAGCATGGAAGGGAAAGCGAATTATCCAAAGGCATATACCAGAGACTAGATGGAGCTGACAAAGTTGGTCACTACGCTGATGGAGACCAGACGTCCGCGAGCCTTTGTATTCCAGTCCTGAGATCAACAGTAGAAAAATCGATAGATCCAGCCCAGCCGCCTCAGATGCAGAGACCATAATTTCACTGTCAAATTTAAGTTGCATCTACAGGAAGAGATGAGATTGTGGACATGAGAGGGGGGGGGGAATCTGTATAAATGCACCGATTGTCACACAGTCAAGCACCTGGTCGGTGGTAGCCCTCCCTGATATTTCATTCCCACGATTCCATGTTCTCGCTCTTAATTCATTCCACCACACCATGGGTGAGCTGATAAAGCACACTCGGAGATCTAAGGCCGCTCGAAAAACAGCAAGTCTAAGGGCGGCGATCTCACCGGAATGGCGGTTTAACCAGGCGGCTAAGGAGCGAGACCTTACCGGGCCCTATATCGAGCAATATTCTACCGTTTAAGAAATTTGATTTACCAATCGAGACAGTACCGCCATCTTCGAAAATTTCAAGGTGCAAGAAGTGGTGGGTCGGAGTAAGGCGGGCATTCTGTAAGATTGCTGCGATGGCCCGATAGCCGGTAGAAGGCCGTGGTGCTTATGTCGACTCTGTACAACTACTAATAACGTATTCCCTCAGAGCAATTTTATCTACCAGATCTTCTCTGATCAGACTCTCAACCGCGTTGAAGAACTTGATGCCCATCTGACGGTTCATGGAACGCTATGAGGACCACTTCTTGGACTCTCAATCAGTCTAAAAGATCCATTTCATGTCATGGTGTCGCCACCAGCAAGGCTCTGAGAGGCAGCTCAGTAGGACTGGGATGGAAAGCAGATAGTAAGCTCCAAAAGGCCCGATTGTCAACTACTGAACATAGTCTCAAAGTATTCTAGGCGACTCTGTTCGAGTCCCTACTGCGTTCTGTGAAATTTCTCTCTGGCACCAACGTGTGATCGGCTCTCGTACCGGAATGTGACAAATGATGTAAGCTGTGAGTTCATTCATTCTCGTATCTGTGAAAATAATACTTGAAAAAAATATCCGGGGGAAACTACTTATGCTTCTTCAGTGGGTGTCGTGGGTACTACTATTGATGCCTGACGTCTAGTATTGAGTTTAATTCTCTCTTCACAGGCCTGCATTCATGACCCATCATGATTGCTCATTTATTCTCTCTGCAGAACGGAGTGAAATTAGTACCAAACAATCAACAATTCTGTAAGTCAACTGTCTCTGTATGGCCTTGTCGACAGGCTACCGTTAAGGGAGTCCACCCAACCGGGTGCCTCTTTCTACAGTGCCGCTGCTTGTAAATATTAGCAATAATATGGGGTTGGGTGAGTGCTCGCTTCCAAGAGAAGTTGTACTATTGCCGCGTGGCCTGCGGCAGCAGCAAGTAGTGGTGGGGTCTCGTCATGTCATGAGCCTTCCTCGATTCCCGCACTGAAACGTACCAACATTTTCACTCCATCCACATCACCTTGTTAGTTACAGTGAATTAGGAGGCAAACGTCTGGATTGTATATTGGCGCCGTGTCTTAGCCGTCAATGGATGATGCTGTAGAATGATCAAGAAGGAGCACAGGTAGATGATATATGCACAAGTGGCAGCTAAGGCGTCACAAGAAGGGAGGACGAGCTCACCGCCTAGCTGGTGGCTATTCTACAATACCAGTACGGTAAGGTATGTACAATACGGTCAGGCAGATACGTAATCCGCGGCATTCGTGGCCTTTGACCCAAAACAAATACTTTCTTCCTCACGATCCTAGCCACGACATCGCTTCCCGTTGCGACTTCGTGATCATTAAGCCTCAATTATGAGCCCGCTAAGGACGATTATAATCAGCCCGCTACTCCTGCTATTGGCATCATGAGCCTCGATCCAGGCGGATTCTCTAGAACCGATTGCCCCGCAAGCTCCGAGAACTCCCTCGCCCGCTCCAGGCTCCGTACCAATGACGACGGTTCGTGCTCCTTAAATCGATGAGAGGCGATGTCACATGCTAACTTACATGAAGAGCACCTAAGAAAGGATAAAAACTACAGACGGTATGCATCGACTGTTGAGCGAGCGTTGTCTCTGTTCGATACCACGCTACAAGAATGGGCCGATTACATTTCTTTTTTGAGTCGCCTTCTAAAGGTGCGCATGCAGTTGAACAATCCTTGGATGTTATCTTGACTATTCTCTAATATCTTCGCATAGGCGCTTCAATCACACCCCCCTGATTTACCCGTTGTACCACATAAGACCACCGTTGCGAAGCGCCTGGCGCAATGTTTGAATCCGTCGCTCCCCTCTGGTGTGCACCAGAAGGCATTGGAGGTTTATACATATATCTTTGGCTTGCTAAAGGTATTTGAAAATATCCTGATTTTGTCTCGAAACTGCATAGTACTCACAGCATGTGTAGCCTGAAGGTCTTTCGCTAGATCTTCCCTTATACTTCCCCGGCGTCGCCCCAACTCTTACATTCGCCTCTCTTTCGGTTCGACCACTGTTCATATCCCTCTTAGAAACATATCTCCCGGAACTAGAGCCGATGACAATTCGTCCCGCGCTGAAAGCTATAATTTTGGCATTACTGCCCGGCTTGGAGGAGGAAACAAGTGATGACTTTGAACCGACCCTCCGCACGCTCAACAAGATTCGCAATGTAGCTAGCGAGATGGATACGCGGAGATCTAGCTTAAGTGCGAATGCCGGCGGGCAGTATTTTTGGCAATGCATGTTCCTCGCTTCAATCACGAACCCTAGCAGACGGCTCGGTGTTTTGGCTTATCTCAATCGCCATCTCCCCAGACTAGGACTTGAGAAGCAAACCGGTTCAGACGGAGGAGAAAGTCAATTAGATGGGGCAGATTCAGCAGCCATCGTCGAGTCTGTCATTTCACCAGAGCCCGGTCTACTCATTAGATGCTTTGCCAGCGGCCTGACCGATGATCAATTGCTTGTGCAACGCAACTTCCTCGACTTATTAGTAACGCATCTGCCGCTACACTCCCCGGTTCTGCAATCAAAGATAAGGCGCGACGACCTGGAGAAGCTAATTCTGGCTGCAGCCGGTGTCGTACTTCGGCGAGATATGAGTCTGAACAGGCGACTTTGGGCGTGGTTTCTCGGCCCGGAACCTACGCAAGCTCTCGTTGCATCCTCTAATCCCAATGCAGACAGAGACCAGGGAAAGTCGACAGAAAACCGAGAGCAATCACAATCTCGTTATTTCAGCAAATATGGTTTAGATTCTTTGGTCCGTGGTCTTCTCAAGTCAATCAATCAAGACACGTTGCAGCCATCTCAAAAAAGCCGGCCTTTGCGTATTGCCTTATCCCTAATGGATCGCTGGGAAGTAGGTGGCTTTGTTGTCCCTGCCGTTTTCCTGCCGATTATGCGCAGTGTGCAATCATTTGAAGGAACAGCTGACAAGTCACACTTTGAGGAGCTATTCCGGAGTGCAAGTGCATTTTTCGACGGCGTCGAAAGTGGTCTCATCTTTTCAGAATTGCTATATCTCATCCAGGGAGATACGAAAGGACAGGATGAGCTTTTCGAAAAAAGGGAGAGTGACCTTATGCTCGCCCAGTTCGTACTTGCGAATTTCAATGTCAGAGAAGAAGAGATGTTGCTTCTTCACATTCCTCTGTTGACTCTGGCGGCGTTGATTGAAGCCAATGAAATAATATTGACGAATAAACCAGGGTGGCCACCGGAGCAGACTAATCTATACACTCAGCATCTCTTCAAATTACTCAATTTGGCACTAAATCTATTGCCTGAGAGAGCATTTCTTGTTAAGGTCGCTTCCGAGAGTCTAAAAGCCGATCCCTGTGAATTGGACAATCAGACTATTGTGAAGAGTATCCGGCGATTCTATGATCGCAGCAAGGAAAGCCTTGAATTGCCTCCCTTACCATTCACTCCGCAGGTCTTGTCGGAATTAATATTATGTGCGGCATACCGGTTGTCCATGTCGGCTCTTGAAGACCACCATGGTAGTCTTTCTATGAAAGAGACGCTGGGTATTCTTACTGGGCTTTTTAAGAAGACACCAAAATCTCAAATTTTGGCAGATGGTCATCTAATACGAGCATTTGAGAAGGCTTTAGACCGTGACAGGTCACAACTCACCACGCAAAGGTTCGCCGTTGTCTCCGCAATTGTTTCAGTGGTTACTACTCTGTATGGTATCCATGGTCATGGCTTCTATGTCACTTACGAACAGCTCTGTGACTTATTGCCGGCATTAATAGACCATCTTTGGGCATTCTTATCGCCCGAAAGCCCAAAGTTTCATGTTGAGGCTGTCCGTTGCATTGGTTCACTTCATTCTATTACATGGCAAGATCACATTGTTGAAGCTGCCATTACGTATCTTATGGTCGAAGTCGATTCTCCTCAAAAGATATCAACATCCAACGCTCAGCATGTTGAAAGATTCTGTGTTCTATGGAATCATAGCCTCCAGTGGGGTCACGAGTCATTAAATCGACCTTCAGAAGGAAATATTCTGAATGGAAAGTTTTTTGCGGATCGTTCTGCATCTCATTTTTCCCTACTTAAACGGCCTTTGTTCGTAATATTGGATTTATTATCACAAAATTCTGATGAGGTCTACCAAGTTGTCCATGATTGGATTCAAGATATGCCATCAATCCACCGGTGAGTGGCTGCCCTCTGCTTAAATCCGTTGTCTATGCTGATTCTTTGTCAGAGTTCTCCATGTGATTGTATCTAAGCTTGAAGAGCTTGTGAATCTTGATGGCAATGGAGACAAGGCTCAAGGCTTGATCGATCCCGATGATCGACGTGAATGCCAATATTTGCTCCAGACTCTCTCTAATCTCATGTCATGTCTTTCACAGAATGGTTGGATTACCTTGGTTTCGCAACCTGTATCCCAAGTGGAGCAACCCCATGAGTCACAGAACCCAGAGAGTAAGTTGATCGGAATAATTCATCAGATACAAGCTGATTGATATAGATGTAGCAGAGCAAAAGACTTTCCAGATAACTATCGCCGAGATTTCACTCGCCTTGGTTGGATCTCAATCAGGTTCAAACACTCAGATATCAGTTGAAGAGCAGATCCTGCAGCGTACAGCACTTTTAGTCCTTCGACAGTTGCTGGTTGGGCTTGGTTCTGAACAGCTTATTGATACCAACATTCACATAATTCTCATCGAAAAACTATCCATTGCACTGAATCAAGGCAGTCTTATACTTCAGACGACCACCATCGAGACATTACTCGTTGCGCTGAAAGCCAAATTTGCTCATGTCTTGCAACCCCCGCAAAAACATAGAAGGACAGGATCCAAGGGTTCCATAAAGAGTGCTTCGCTTCTTTCGCTCAGTGCGTCACTGAGTACAGATCGGGTCGATAAGCTGCATCAACCGCCACCTGTACTACAACCCCCTGAGCAGCTTTTGAACTGTCTGTTGAAGGGTATCAGCTCTAAAAAATCACGCGGTTGCATAGAAAAATGGATACTGCTCTTGAGTGAAAGCCTTCCGCTATATGGCGAATCCATTTTTCAAATTCTCTTAATGCTTGTGGAGTGCTTTTGTCGAGAGATACGAAACACGTTCTCCAGTCTACAGGAAATGTTTGAGAAAACAGAAGGCTGGGCAGAAGACAGATCGGAGCATGTGACAATCGTTTTATTGACTGGTCTCGAGACTTGTATAGCAGCTTCTCATGAGCGTCTGCACGCCGAAGAAGTTACTATCTCGACTGCTAGAAGCCCCGACCATCCCCAAACCTTTTTCGGAAACATGGTGTCTAATGTATTTGTTTCAGACGGAGGACCAGCGCGGAATGTAGCCAATGATAGGTTGACAGTATTGCTGTGTTTTCAAGACGCCGTTAGATTGTGCTTTTCGATCTGGTCTTGGAGGGCAAACAGCAAAGGCAAGCTATCTCTTGATACAGAATCAGTTGCATCATTTCAGTATACGTCTTTACGGATGAGGAACCGATCTCGGGCCTTGTTAGAGCATCTATTCACGGCAGAAGCACTAGAATGTCTCGAAACGCTTGTCGAGCTCTGGAGCAATTTAGGCCCGTCAGAGACGAGAGAAGCGTCTCATATCTTCAGTCTTCTGCATACACTCGATAGAGCCCGCCCAAAGGTCATTATTCCGGCAATTTTCAACTCGATATATAGCCGAACGAACCCGGCTGCTTTGGATCCTACCCGCAAGTCAACTTTGGCCTCAAGCATTTCTGAATCTGAACTTGCGGCATTTTTAGTCACATATGCTCGGTCACTAGATGACGATGTATTGGACGAAATCTGGGGAGATTGTACGACATTCTTGCGTGACGTTTTGACCAATCCGTTTCCGCACCGACAGATATTATCTCGACTTGTTGAATTTGCCGGTATACTTGGGGCAAAGATGGAAAATACCAATTTCGGAGATGACCGTCGAATGAGGAAAGAACTTGGCGTACGTATAGAAGTTGTCACGTTTCTGTTCATTTGTGGACTAACGAAATATAGGACCTACTACTTCGCCTTCTAGCTGCCATCTTCACTAGCAAACCAATGGGATTGTCCCAAGACTCTGGAATCTCTTCAAGACCATCTGCTGACGCCGACGGCTCACCGACGCCGCATGCAACCCCGGATAACATGCTCAGTATATTGATTTCGTCATTACCAGCCTTTTTGACAGCTCTTGGTGAGACAGATCGAATTACCAATGCAATATCCAGCATCTCTACCAATGTCATTTCACCAACATTGCGTTCACGACTCTTTCCGAATAATATGAATCAGACCGTGCTTGACTTGCTGCTACAGATTTCTAGAATATCCGCGAGTTCGAAAGTTTGGAAGAAGGATATCGCGGATGCATTCAATGATCCTAGGTTTTTCGGGTCTCGTGTTGATCTTGTCAAGAGTGGATGGATGAGTTTATTACGGCAATGGATCCTTGTAGACAAGGAACGCTTCCCTGAGCTGTTGTCGCGATTGACACCCCCAACTACTGCAGGAATCATGTTTGGGGTGGGAGCGACAGCAGCGAGATTAGAAGCTGATCGCAAAACTCAACTCAATTTGCGCAGGATTGCGCTTCTGATTCTTTCCAATGGCGAGGATCACTTTGTTACAGACTATCCAGCTCTTTTGCAGAAACTCGAAGACCTCCTTCAAGCCACGCATATCTCATCACCGTCCTCGGTTACGAGAGCAGAATTATTCATGGTTCTTCGAGCACTTGTACTACAAACTTCAACGACACACATGGCTCCGTTCTGGCCTTTGATTAATACGGAGCTACAGGAAGCCATTTCTGCGGTACCCCGTCAACAACAATCAGAGCTTTACGGGCCTTACTCTCTCCTTCAAGCCTCGAAGCTTCTGGACACACTACTGTTGTTGGTTCCCGATGACTTCCAATTACAAGAATGGCTGTTTGTGACCGATACAATTGATGCAATTTATCCTCCCGGTCGATGGGAACCTATGGCTCTCGCAGACGAGATAGCTCGGACGCTGGGTCCACAGAACGGAATCTCTCCTCTACCCAGTGATGTAAGCGATAAACAGAGGCTCAATAAGCCGTGTTTGAATTCCGATCGTATCCGCGAGACGCCAAAGGATGAAATTGTCGATCGGATATTGAAGCCATTTTTCGAGCGAATTAGTATCCAGGCTTTTGAAAGTACATATAGTATGGGCAGTCCTGATCGAGGAGCGTGCGTGGATGATCTGTTGGCGGATGTGTTCAATGAAAGCACCATGGCAAGTTAAAGCTATCATAGTATTCAACACATTTTGCTAGTACTTGTGACACCTGTTCATGTCGATAGTAGTCTGTTGATATCCCAATAGAATAGCGATACCCTGTCAGGATTCAATCATAACGACTTATCTTACTCATTGTGACAATCACATGCGACTAATCTCCGGCCCTTCAATGCCGATGAGTGGATCAAAAAAAGCTCTCCAAAATGTGCCCTACCTTGACGTGATTTGTTTAGTGCCTCATTCAATTATTCTCGGTTTGCCAACTCGGGAGCTTACAGCCCTATCTCCTTGTCCCGTTCCACTTTTCCTTCTGTGGCAATAGTTGTCTCCGACTTTCTCTCGGAGATGAGTGGGCTTTGTGGCATCTTGCAAATTTATTTACTCATAACACTGACATATGCAAAGGAAAGTATGAATCGTGCGTCGTTTTCTCCGAAGGTATCCGGTTGTTCTTGTTTCCTCTACAGGACCTCGGGATTCGTTAACTGAGGACATCACAATTTACTCAACCTTGGGGGCATGTTAAGAGAAGTTTAATCCAGATACTGACTGGTCCTCCTGACTGATCGATTTCAATTGAATGTATTTGCCTAGTGTTGCACATAGATTAATAGACATGCTTTGTAAAATTTTGTACTAAGAAATTACAACTGCTGAGCATGCTTCATAAAAGCCTCCAAATCCTCCAACAATTGCCCCGGAACTTCAACACTTGCAAAATGCCCTCCCTGATCATGTTTCCTCCAAAAATTCACCTTCCCAGCAGCCCCTGTCCTCTCCACCCAAGCCCTAGGAACTGGTAAAAGCTCCTTCGGAAAATGACTGAACCCAAATACCTTGTTGCGTGGAACAAGCCACCTGGCCGCGTCTCCATGACACGGCACGTTCTCATTGGGTGCAAAATCGTGTCTGTACGGATATATGCTTCGCGGGAATGTATCCGTGACCCAGTACAGCGTTACGAATGTCAGGATCGTTTCAATATCGGGGGTAATGTCAGTCCAGTCTAGAAACTTTTCGGCTATCCATGCCAGGAGGGCTACGGGGCTGGAGCTGAGCACAAAGCCTATGGTAGATGCTCTGGTAGCGTGCATTTGTGCGTATCCGGCTCCGGTGCGGATGAACTCGTTGATTGCGTCGAGGTCCTGGAGTTCCCTGTCCGTCAGACCCTGGCGGGGGAAATTGCGCATGTCGAAGTCAAAGCAGAACGTAAGATGAATCCCAATGCAATGCTCGTCATCTACTGCAAGAGCTCGACAGACGCGACTTCCTATATCGCCGCCGGCGACCACATAACTATCAAATCCGAGCTGATCATTGAACAGTTTTCGGAATATGCAGCTGACGTCGTAGGTTGAAAAGTCTGCTGCGTCCACAGGAGGTCCGGACGAGAATGTATACCCCGGTAATGATGGCGCAATAAAATGATACGGGAGTGTTTCGGGGGTATATTTTGATTGTAGCAATTTTGCGATTGAGAGATACTCAAGAAAACACCCGGGCCAGCCGTGGATGCATACCAAGGGTGTTGCATCGGGCCGTTTAGACCAGAGAGCCATGTAGTGGATGGAGAATGAATGTCCGTTGTGCTCTACTAGGCTGGTGAAGTGGGGGACGCTGTTGATGTTGTCTTGTATTTTTTGCCTAGTCGTGTCTTTAGCTAGTGGTCTTTCTACATGTAGAAGGAACTGACCAGTTAAAAGCAGATTCGGATGTCCATGTCTTCACGGCCTCGTTCATCCACGACTGCGTTAGCCCAAATTCTGTAGTGGCTTGAGCTCGTGAGTTCTCGAATGTTGTAGGACCGAGTCTGGCCTTCTGAACGAGATTCCGGATTTCTGCGATTTCCGGAGCGGGAATGTCAATTCTACATTGTTGCGGCTTTACGCGAAAGTACGAGGGGACCTGGCCAAATGGCGTGTCCGATTCAGAAGGACGGAGAAAGTGAGATGTTGCCATTCTGAAAGTTGCGATATGAGTGGATCTGCGAGGAAGTTGAATAAGTCGGGAGGATCTACACGGGGTTAAACCTGGAGAAACCAGGCTTCTTTAAACATTTAATCAACCATGTGTCTAGGCAACAGTCACCCACCCCTGGATTTGTAATATGATGTCAAAAAACCCGCCAGTTTCAGTATAACTTCGTGATCATCATTGTTGCCAGTCCACTAGAACATCCAGGAAGCATAGTTGTATAACTTTTGACCAACATAGTGGGGCTTCGAGACGAGACGGGTCGGGGCTCGTAAAAGTTTCCTATCTCTGTTGGCTGCGATTCCGAATCCGGCATTTTTGACGACAGGCGTGATACAGTCATACAAAGCTTCGGTCATAGTTAACAGAAATGGCTGCCTAAACATGAGTTTACTATAGAATAATAATATTCACATAGATTGATTAGACTAAATCCTACTATAACATACTCCCGAATTTTACTCCATGTTCTAGTAGACCTTATTCCAAAGAAAGTAGATACTAATTAGGGTTATTACATACAATAGCAAATCTACTCTTGTTATTACCTTCTAATCTATCCACCTTTCTAGCCACCAATAAAGAGTAAAATCACTAGTATCATCTCGTCGTTACAATGATCCTGACCATAGATAAAATAGCTGAAGTAGGAAAAGGGCCGGTTGCTGCGAAATTCAACAAACCGTGCTTGAAAACCTAGCTCCTCTTACAAAATGCCATTGAGAAGCTTGCCATTCTGACAAGCATAAGAGTATATCAAGACTGTTATAAGGGCACATCACAACGCACTTCCCAGGTATCAGTTCGGGTCATTGGCTAAAATATCATACCAAAGGTCTAGGGACAAAACTTAGTGACTCGGCTTGCTATGTGATCTTCCCCATGAAGTGGAAAATCCATTTTGAACCTGACTTTTATGCCCTAGGTATCGATTTGAGAACCGAGTTCCTAAATACCAACGCCTCTTCCAGACAAATGATGGCAAACGAATGTGGTGGAAGGTGGGATACATCCTCAGCACAACCTTTCTGCCATCAAGAGGCAATTTAGTAACTTCAAGTGCTAGACTGGGAGGAGTGGTTGGTTGATGTGGCCTTATTTGCTTTCAAATTTTGGGCTTGGGGCTGGTATGAAACGTTCTCATATACATCTTTGTGCGTGAACTAGTGGAAGACCAGCTTGTACATATGCTCTCTGTCGCTTGGCACTTGTAAGTTCCTACTCCCGGACGTGAGCTACAAAGTTCTAAAAAGTTGGGAACCCAGGGCCACAAAACTTTCTTTGGAAAGGACTAGAAGCAGGATGCATCTGAATCCTCGTATAATTCGAAATGTAGTTGAATCCAAGCACTTTTAAATATGTTTGAAATCATGCAAAGAATCCGTGAGATCTGCGGAAATTGACAAAACGCAAACGCATGTTTGTCATTTAAGCAGTCAAGTCATCTCGTTAATTTTCGCATGAGAAAACACGCATTCTTATAAGGCAGCACGTCCAAGTGTCTTCTGCACAGCTTTCGCCATTCTCTTCGACACAGACGTCTTCTTAAACGCCTCCTCAATTTCCTCCAATGACCGGCCCCTCGTCTCTGGCATAAAAATCGAACAAACCAACGCCGTCAAAAGCGAGCATCCACCAAACAAGAAATAAGCTCCATAACTGCTATTAGCCAACAATATCGGGGTTGTCAGTGCAACCAAGAAATTCGCACTCCAATTACTTCCATGCGCCAAACTTGTAGCTGCTGCACGCGTGCGTTGGGGCTGAATCTCGGCAGCGTAGATCTTGATACCTACACCCCATGAGAGGGAGTATAGCATTGCGAACAGGTATATGGAGACGATGACTATCCATCGTCCTGTGCCCGAGTTGCTGTGTACTGCAGTTCCGGCGTAGAGGCCTCCGATCAGGAACATTATGATTCCAAGACCAATGCCGCCGTAGATGGTGCTGTGGCGACGGCCCCAGCCATCGGCCCAGATGAGAGCGGGGATAGTGACGCCAAAGATAACTAAAGCTGAGACTCCAGAAGCGAGGAAGGATGCTTCGGAGGATGACAGGCCAGCTTGTTGGAAGAGGAGCGGGGCATACTATCTCATTAGCTGATATACCTGTAGTCAAACAGTGGGTACTCACATAAAGTACGCCATCGATACCACTGAGTTGCTGCATTCCCATCATGAAGACCGCAAGAAATGTACGATCACGTACATCATGCGCGAAAAGTTCCCATAAACTGCTCTTCCTCTTCTTTTCTCCTTGATAGGTATTCTGAAGAGTTACCGGGCGTGAAGCATTTATTTCACCCGCTTCGGTGATCTCACGAATCTGCTCTACAATATCGATTTTTTCGCGCTCTGCATGGCTAACACCCAGAACATCCCATGTTGCGGCTGCTTCTGCTGTACGACCGTGAAGCGTAAGCCAGCGCGGCGAGGGGGTAAGCCACAATGAAGCCAGCGAGAATGAGAATGCTAGAACTGATAAAATTGCAAATGGGAGTCTCCATGAGAGAGAGGAGCCGATATTACTGGAACCATAGCAAATGAAGAAACCAACACAAAGGCCCATAGTGATGAGTAGCTGCGGTGCGGATGTGAGTGGTCCTCTTTTGCTGGGAGGTGAAATTTCGCATATATATCTGCTCTGGTTAGTAAGACAGCATAACCCTTTCCAGAAAATTGAACATACACGACTAATGTACCCAAGTATAATCCCTCGCCAACACCTTCAACACATCTTCCAACAATGAACATGGCCAAATCATCAGCACCCGCCTCAAGTGCAGCACCAATACCAAAAATAAACGCCCCAAGACTTATCCCCCTAGATCGACCGAGAATATCTGCAACCTTGCCTGCAAAGAAGGAGGAAATTGCAGCTGGGATGAGAATGGCAGAGACGATCAGACCGTGGACAGTGGAGGATACGGAACCAAAACTTGAGACGTAGCTGTTCATGACGGTAACGGGACCGATGATTCCGGTGTCCATTCTACTTGGTCAGCTCTATATAGCCATCTGAACAGGTGGAGAGAGATATATACCCGAAAAGAAATCCACCAAACGAGCACAGAATGCTCGCGAGCACATATTTGGGGGGAAGACGGAGAGTGATCATCTTGTCGATTCTTCCTACGTGATCTGATCCAGATTGCTGATATAGGATTATTCGGTCTTGTCGTCTAGCAAACTCCGAGTTGGGACGAATGAAGCGGTGACGAAGTGGATATATATCAGATTTGATTCCGTATTGTATAATCCACTATTTTCTGATCTGCATGGGCCTTAATGAGTCACTCATGACACAAACATGTAGCTTTGGTCATCAAAGATGTGTGATACAAGAGTAGCTGTTGTACTGTTCTATATCCAACTGCCACCCGAAAGTGACAGAGTGCAACCCCATCTTTCAGAAATGGTACCGTTGTTACCCGCATCGTCAAAATTACCTATCTTGGTACAGTATATCCACTTTTCGCAAATTTTTGCAGCCACTGGCTGTAGCTGCATATGCTTGTTTATCAGTGACTTTTATTACAGGGCGGTTCTAGACCTCCACGACTCCGGCGAAGTTCTTCAGCTGCGTGGCCGCTAAAAACGCTAAATGACCCACTGATTCAGGGATTTGATCAATCGGACTTCTGGCACTGGATCTAGTAGGCTAAATTTGTAAATACGACGACCTTGATTTACTGATTTAAATAATTTCACACCTTTTATGGATTTATAGTCTCGGTCCTGAACTTCCAACAACTAGTATGTATGATACAGCATCAATTCAGAAAACTTTCCGCGAGCAAATGAGCTTCTAGTAATGTTCAAGTACATCCAAATTCTAATATGCAACGGTTGGGTTGAAAAAAAAGCTCAAGCAGCAAGAGTGCTGCTTCTACTGGGGCTGGATGAGCTCATTGAGCTCAATACACCACTCCATCCTAAATCCTAGTTCAGTTGATAGCTTGGAAGAAGGAATGGGATATTTCTATGATTTTCAACATACCTATGTTCACCGTATTCACAAACAACAGCCGATAATGTAAAGGGATCAAGGTAAAGTTTACAAATTGCACCCATGGCCATACCATAAGATTGACTTTGTATGCAGGTATCAGACTCTCTTGAACTTTTCGGATAGGGTCTTTACCCTCCATGAGCGAGGTCGCAGCGAAGAAAACCGATAGACCGATAGGCGCAAATAAGCACTGATCCATCATCACTCTTGCCACAGTAGTTGTACTTGGTCTTGATGTGACGATGTTCCTCTGCAGGAATTTGAACCATGTATCAGCCATTGGCGCGAAAATAACTTTTTCCCGACAAAACGTTGTCAGAGATCGAGGCTTTCACTAGTGTAAATTGGAAGAACATACAGCCGCCGTAGATACCGAGTCTCGCCGTTCGTACAAGATCAAGAGATTCTGATTCCTGATCTTCAAATCCCTTCTGCGCTAGGATATCTCCGGTCATAAACAGACCCTGGGGGACTTTAATATCAGCAATTTTTGCTTTCTGGTTCTGGTCAAGGACAGCGTACCGAGGTCATGAGACATTGTCGGATTAAGCGACTGTCTATGTATTTTCTGAATCTGCGGGATCAGATGTTCTTAGTACTCATGCATTTAACCTCAAAAAGCCATATTGCCGGACTTACAATGACATTCTGGGTAAGGTTCGCAGGAGTTGAGGTAAGGTATTGGCTCAATCAACCCCAATCAAAAGATCATGAGAATCTTGTCATATTAGCCCACGAGATAAGAATCGATGTAGCGAGTCTCTAGAAAGAATGCTGCAATGAGCGTTTGATCGAAAGAGAAGCAAGCAGGTCCGGAACATCAGGGCAAATGCGGAATATTACCCAACCCGGTCATCCGCAGCAGTCTCTTGCCGGATGCCCTAATTAGGAAATGTTTTTACAGAATCAAATTTCGCATTAATTATGGCGAGACTGACGTAGTTGTATATGTACATTCGCATCTGGATGAAGATCCTGGAAGCAAAATCTATATAGCGTGACGCCACCAAGTCGTCGTCCAACAGTCGAATACACAGCGTTCTGTTTCCAAGATTCGATATCACAGGGCTTCGACCCGTTCCCTCATTGAAACCTTCTCACAATTAATTTTATACATACCAAAACAAAGAACAATTTATTTGCTCTCAGTTCTTTCCTCGTTTCCTGACTATGTCGAACAAAATGGACACCTCTGGGCTGCCTATTTATAGACCTGAAGGACGGGCTCTAGGTGTTTTGTTTGAAAACATAACAGCCTTCGGCGAAAAGGGGGCACCAAGACGGTTCTTGGTTCTGCATCCATTCCTGAGAGGATTTTCAAGGCACCTTGGAACCTTGTCTATCGCTTTATTGGCAACAAGCCTCAATCAAGACAGACCATTATCAACGACATCTCAGGCGTTGTCTTCCCTGGCGAAACACTTTTGGTACTTGGACAGCCTGGTTCTGGCTGCTCTACGACACTCAAGATAATTGCGAATAATAAGTCATCTTACGCCGCAGTTGAGGGTAGAGTATCATATGGTCCGATCTTTTCTCATGATATGGCCAAGCAATATGGATATGAAGTGATTTATAACGCAGAAGATGATGTCCATTACCCAAGCCTTAAAGTTAAACACACCCTAGACTTCGCTTTGAGACTTCGGAAACCCACGAATATAACCCAAACAGACTCGGAATCGTTTTCGAAGGACACGACCAATCGACTCCTCAACAACCTCGGAATGATTCACACTAAAGACACCATTGTTGGAAATGCTTTTGTTCGGGGCGTTTCCGGTGGTGAGAGAAAGCGAGTTTCCCTGGCAGAAGTGATGGCCACTAATCCAGCTATTGCTTGCTGGGATAATCCTATTGGTGGCCTGGATAGCTCTTCAGCACTGCAGTTCTTGCGCCTGCTCAAGGATTTCTCAACTACCACACGCACGTCCAACATAGTCACACTGTACCAATACTCCGACTCCAAAGTTCCTCACAGCAGTCACTGCACCCTGGGAAAGGATTATCGACCCGGATCATCATAGATATGTTCCGCAAAGTCCCGAAGAATTTTCTGACGCTTTTATTCAAAGCCCTTATTGGCAATTGCTCCAACAGGACATGGACATCTATCGCCAATTGATGAGATCAGACGCAAAAGGACTTGCTGCCTTTCAGGATGAATTCTGCCGTATTAGATCTTCAGGCACTTGGAAAGGATCCCTTCAACCGAAGTCAATTTGGAGCCAGAGTATGGTTGCTGTCAGAAGATACTATCAACTTCTATGGAAAAACCAGCACGACCTTTACATCGTGTTATTCCTCAACGCCGTGAACGCCGTGCTCAATGGGTCAATGTATTTTATGGCCCCCAAAACAGCTACTGGATCTTTCGAAAAAGGGGGTGCCATCTTTTACTCGCTGATTTACTTCTTCCTTAATGCGCTCGCAGAAGTTTCGTCGACTGTTCACTCACGGTCTGTTCTCGTAAAGCAGCAAAAGCTAGGGCTCATTCACCCCGTAGCTTTCGTCATTGCTCAAACCATTGCCGATATTCCTGTTGCCATCTTTCAGACCCTGGTTTTCTGCTGTTGTTATTACTTCATGCTAGGCCTGCATCGAACAGCTTCAGATTTTTGGATCTTTCAAATAATTCTTTTCACTCATTATCCTGCTGTTTCCAGTCTTTTTCGTATGCTAGGTGCTTGGGCACCCAGTCTCAATATTGCATTCTTCATGGCTGGAGTAGCAATTCCAATATGTCTCACCTACTCTGGTTATGGTCCCCCAGATCCAACTATGCATAGGTGGGGATCATGGATCCGCAGAATCTCTCCATCTCCGTGGGCACTGGAGGCATTGATGAGCAATGAGTTTGCCGACATTACTTTGCATTGTACACCTAATCAAATGGTCCCATATGGCTCTGAACACAATGACATGCGCTATCAGGGATGTTCTCTAGCTGGTAGTATAAGAGGATCCAGTACTGTCCCCGGCTCCACGTATCTTGCCATTATCTACGATTTCTACCGATCCAACCTCTGGAGAAATTGGGGCATTATCCTAGTCATGTGGTTCATTTATGTCCTCCTCACTGCAGTCGGACTCACCGTGATGACTGGTGAGAGTGCAATCGGGGGCGGACCAGTTTTCAAGCGAGGGGCTTCCACCAGCACTGGCCCCACGGAGAAAAGGCTTAGGGATGACATTGAGCATAACCTTTCGTCATCACAAGAATCACAGCCTATATCTTCTAAGTCTTCTACTACCCAGGCTAGCATTTTGACACCAGAGCCTTTGTCAAGCAAGGAAATGTCTGAAGAAGATACCCAGCAGAGAGGATTTTCATTCAAGGATGTGTGTTACCATGTGAATGTTGATGGAACTGAGAAACAGCTTCTTGATTCAGTGAGCGGTTATGTCAAGCCAGGCCAACTAACTGCTTTGATGGGAGCATCGGGTGTGGGCAAAACCACCTTGTTGGATACCATCTCACAAAGAAAGTCAACTAGTCGTGTCGAAAGACACATTCTTATGAATGGAAAGCCACTGGAAACTTCATTTTCTCGATCGTGTGGCTTTTGCATGCAGCAAGACGTCCATGAGCCTATGTCGATCGTGCGAGAAGCTTTACAATTCTCGGCTAAACTACGCCAGCCAAAGGATACTCCTTTGTCAACCAAACTCTCCTATGTGGAATACATAATTTCATTGTTAGAGTTAGGACAAATCGCCGACACGCTGATTGGAGAGCCAGGAGATAATGGTCTCAACGTTGAGCAGAGAAAACGAGTCACTATTGGCGTCGAATTGGCAGCGAAGCCATCTGCATTACTCTTTTTGGATGAGGTATGTTTCCTTTCCTGTTACTTTTAACATGGAAAGAGCAAGACTAACTTCAGCTCTAGCCTACATCCGGGCTTGATAGTCAGGCTGCTTTTTTCATCGTGTCGTTCCTGAAAAAGATCGCCAAGCAGGGTATTCCAATTGTCTGCACGATCCATCAACCATCGGCGGTATTGTTCCAAATGTTCGATCATGTTCTTCTTCTTGCTCCAGGAGGTCGCACTGTCTATTTTGGAGAAAATGGACCTGATTCAAAAACTGTCATTGATTATTTTGCCCGCCACAGTGCCGTTATGAGTGACTCAGAGAATCCAGCCGAGTTTATCATCTCGACTATAACCAGCAAAGACAAAGACTCCCAAGGCTGGCCACAGGTCTGGAAAGCCTCAAAAGAATATTCTGAGGTTCAAAGTAAAATTGCTGCAATGCAAGAACAGATGTCAACCGAGGAACCGATAGTTGGTGACAATGGGCAATATGCTCTTTCCTTATGGCCACAAATCATCGGATTGACAAAAAGACACTGGATCGTGGTGTGGAGAACGGGCCCCTATAATCTGAGCAAACTGTTCAAATGCATATTCAGCGAGCTTTTCATTGCTTTCACCTATTTTCACGCAGGGTCCGACATCCAAGGCTTGCAGAACTACATGTTAGCCTTATTGATCATCGTTTGGATCATTCCAGCCACCGCAGCTGACATACAAAATATTTGGTTCAGCAAATGGGCCATTTTTGAGGCTTGAGAACGCAATGGGATCTACGACTATAAAGCATTATTAGCTGCTCTGACTCTCGTGGAGATTCCATGGCAATTGCTTGGGTACACGATGGTACAGCTCTGCATATATTGGACAGTTGGATATCCGAATGTGCCTAGCGTTACAGGATATATCTACTTCATGTTCTTAATCTTGTCGCTTTTTAGCACAGGCTTCTGTCATCTGATGGCGGCAATCTTTCCCAACCCGACTCTTGCTGGCTACGCCAACTCCCTCTTCTGGGTTGCTTTGACTGTCTCCTCAGGCACGGTAGTTTCCCATAGTGCCATGAACGCGTTCTACCGGCCCTGGATCTTTTGGGTAGGCCCTCTTCGATATTTCTTGGGCGGGACAGTTTCGAGCGTTCTTCAAGGTGTAAAGGTACACTGCAAAGAGTCCGATCTCACTTTATTCGACCCACCTCCAAGCCAAACATGCTACGATTATGCGCAGTCTTTTCTTTCCACAAATCCAGGATATCTCACCAATCCGAATGCGACGAGCTCTTGTGCGTACTGCAAATATAGTTACGGCGAAGACTATACTGCCACTTTGGATTACTATGTTGCTGACCGCTGGAGAGACTGGGCTGTACTCCTCGGATTTGCGCTAGCTAACATGGTTTGCGTCTGGTTCTTCACTTGGCTCTATCGGATCAAGCTTCACAAGTGAGCTATAAAGTTGGACTCCCGAGATCACCGAGCATATTTTAGTCTGGGTTCTAGACTCACGCCTACTGAATGGAAATTTTGGGCTTATCTACTTACGTAGTACAGATCCTTGGTCTAAATGTGCTGATTCGCTCGAGTCATCCCAAAGTCCTTGATTTTCTTATCATGGCTCTAGACAAAGGGTTACACGTTTGGATGTATAGGATTGACTGCACCCATCGTATTCTCGCGATGTTGTGCATGATACATGTATACACAGGAATAGAAGTGAGATGTGGAAATTGTATTCAGATATACACATATATCGTCAATACCCCAACTAGATAACTATTTGACAATTAGGCAGCGCGAAAACCAAAGGCTTTATGATGATAGCTAACACTTCAACAGAACGTTGAAACTTTGCTATAGTTGTCTTGAGCTATTCATCAACTGGAAAAGAACGAGCATGTCTCCGGCCGTGGTGGTGTGATCCAATGATAGCAGAAGAAGCAGAGGACGGGGAAGAAGAGACTGTTAGCTTCGAAGCCTGGGTGGTCGTAGTACTACTTTCAGGAGCCCTTGTGGCCGTTGTCAGAGTAGTACGGACAGGATTCGAATCAGATGTCGTACTGGAAGCCAGTTTACTGGTTGCTTTGTTGATTTGAGAGGTTGTTGCTGTTGCTTGCACTTTCAATGATGAAGTAGCCGATGTGATTGCGGATGAAGTAGCTATCACAGATGAAACAGAATCAATAGCAGTAAAGTTAGATTCTGGCACAGTAGACGAACCTCCCGCTGCTTGCTGTTGTGGCGTAGCTGTCGGGATTGCACTCGATGACGAGACGCCTGCTTGAGACGCGGCGACAGGGTCTGGAGCAACTGATGGCGCCGTACCACCCACTTGATTCGCGACGACATTATGATGACCTTTATGCCTTTGCTGGTGAGTACCTCGGCAGTGAACCTGTGTTGCTTGCGCAGTGCTGATCGAGGTCGAGGTGGTGGTAGCTGTAGCCGCTACGCCAGTGGGCTTAATCTGTCCCGCAAGGATGGAAGAGAGAACCGCAGTATTGATCTCTGCGTTGGTAACGATTCCGTTACCATCAGTTGTCAGAGTAACTGGATTATCGACACCGAAGATAGTCTGACAACCCAAGGCAGGCACGGGGCCGAATGACTGAGAGAACCGTTGGGCCATGAAGGTGAAAAGATTGTTAGCCACGTTTGTCGCTGGACTGGTCTGGCCGGTGAACAAAGCCTGATTCTGCGCAATGAAAATACCAGACGATGCATATTGCTTGCAGTATGTAGTGCCGGAGGCATTGGCCGTATTCAAAGCCAGGGGCTGACCCACACCCGCACGGTAGAGGTTGGTCTTTTGCAAGGATTGGGTAATTTGGTTATTGTTGTTAATGACGGTGAAGTCGTCGTTCAAAGGGACGAGAGCCGGTCCGGCGGCAGGAGGAAAGAAATTTGCTTGCAGCTCGTTGGTAGCAAGGGAGCCACTTTGACCAGATGGAGATGTCAGCGATGGAGACGTAAGCGGCGTGCATCCCAGAGCTGGAGCAATGAAATCGTTGATCAATGCATTATCGGACCCATTAGTCAATTCCTCTGCAGTTGGGTTTGCCTTCTTGTTTGCCGGAGTGTTTTGCGCGAGAACCTGCCCATTGATCAAAAGATACGTCGAGTCGACATTGTCGGATTGGTCCATATCCACCACTCGAAAGTCTCGAACCGTGGGACATTCGCCTCCTCCGTTAGCAGCTGTTCCCGGAGATGCAATCTTTAATTTCCCAGCGGCTACTGCGGCCTCTGCTGTCTTCATAAAGACGTCTCCATTACAGTGTGCGAACTGACCAAAGATCGAACCCCCAAGACCGTTCACACATCCACGTGTATCTCCGGCTAGAGTTAAGCTAACGGCATTGGTGCCAAACCAAATTCCCACCGTGGACCCCCGGGGCACGGTAACGGGTACAGGCTTGATGAAGTCTTTTCCCGCTACAGCTCCTTTATTCACAACCAAGGGATTGTAAACCGACAGATTGTTGGTCGCGGGGTCAAAGATGACTGCCTCGACAAAGGATCCTTGATTTGAGAAATCGGTCTGGTTACAGCCAGTGACGGTATACGGCGTCGCTAGTCCTCGAGCACTGAGTGGATTGGCGGGCACATTAAGGACGCAATTCTGAGCAGCAGCTTCAGTGATTAGAATAGAAAGGAGTAGGATCCAGCCTCTGAGCAAAGAGTTCATGTTGAAAAATCAGCAAAAGGAATGACCTAGTTGAAAAACAAGACTAAAGAGCGTAATCCGGCCAGCAGACATATGAAGCAGATAGTTCCGGTAATTAAGATCAACCCATCGCAATAGTTGGGAATAGTAGACCCTTATAAGGCGATCAACGAGGGGATCACCCTGAAATTAAGAGCCTCCAGCGTTTGCCTGTAACAATTAAAACTCTAATAAAGTGACATTCTGATGCTCACGAAGACGAATGGCCGGCAACAGGTATGAGCCCAGGGATCAAACTGATATGAAACATCGTCCTCCGGTATCACGATATATGAGCATCAAGAGATCCAAGAAAGCTTAGCCAAAGCTTGAACTTTTGGCGTTCTAATGCGCTCGGACTTCAATGATTCCAAAGAGGCGGTTTCAGCCCTCCTGGTACTGGTAGTAGTTTGATACCTACTGTAGCTGGCCAAGGTTCATGTATCGCTATCTTGGATGTGCCTGAATCTGCAGACACCGTGCCATCCGTCGCAGGGTGCGCCACATCGGCTAGATCTCATGCTCAGATTCGTGAATCGGAGCACGATTTGGAGCACGTGTTGAAGCACGAATTGGCCCTAAATCTTACACTTCGTCTCACGAGTTGGAGTATGAATCACACACGAATTGGAGCGCGAATTGGAGTAACCCCAGTAAATCGAGTAAGTGCACTAACTATATTCGGACTAGGCTACCGGATGTACGGAGTCTGGAGAAGAACATAAGCAACTTCGACTGCTCTATATGAACAACTATCTGAACAAGAACTGGAAAACGTTGCGGCTGCTATCCTTAAGTTACCATCAACACTATCACCAAAATTGAATTCTTGAATACCATGTTGCGCCCTCCTCTGACCCTACTGCGCGCCGGGCGTGTTCTCACCACATCCCAAGCTCCCGCCACGCGGATGTTCTCAACGTCATCCCATCTCGGAACAGACATTAGCAGCAACGCATTGCCCAAACAGAAACCTGTTGGCGCTTTTCGCGGGGGGTACGTCTATTCCGCTTATCAGATCTGCTGAGAGTAGAACTAACCGTGATGGAAAGATTATTCGGCTTCTTGCTAGGCTCTGTCGCGGCTGGCGTGTCCGTGTATTACTACGTGCTCAAGGAGTACAGAGTCTCAAACGAACTTCTGACGGAGGATATTTATGTATGTTTCTTACCCTGCCTTGCCTTCCATGCCTGTATTGTTGTATGTTTTGCGCCAAGCGTGAGAGCCCGATACTAACAGATCCCCAGAGCCTTCAAAACGCTTCGCAAAAGCTGAACAGGTACATCACTGAGCTGGAGACTAAGATCGATCAACTCAACAAAAAGAAATAAGTCCTTGAAGCGACGCTCGAATATGCTGATGTTTTGACTTTCTTTTCGATATCTGTGATTATGCATTGAAGGCGCTGGCAACTATACCAATTTTATGCTTTTCTTTGTGCTTTTATTATTAACTGGACCATGGAATGAGAAGAAATCTCCAAATCGAAATCAAGAGCTGTGAAGGACTTGATGTTGTTTGCCATGGTTTTGTATGTTTTGCAATAGTGTATGTACTTTGGGGTTTGAGGTTCACCAAGTTGACCGAAATGCTTACCAATTGATCTTTGTATTAAATGTCTTAAATTTTCAAGCACGCGTTGATTTTGTTAAGAGTATTTATGTAAAAGAAAGGGCATGTGTCTAAGAGCTTGATATCAAAATCCGAGACAAACAGTGCAAACATAGCTCCCGTGGCGAGTAATCCGCCGAGCTGTCCGCTACAACTTTCTCCCTCCCATCAACAATTATAAAATCATCACACATCCCAACTTCAACAAGAAAATGCCTCTGGTCGAAGTCCTAGGCACATCCCGCTCCCACGCGACTCCCGGCTGGGCATACGTACCCGAAACTGCCCTCCAAAAATCATCCTCCGCAGTAACCACAAGCCGCAAACGCGGAATCCGCGAGCCCGGCCGTTCGGGCGGCGGCGCAGACTTGACATCTCGACAGAACCATGCCATAATCCGGCATTTGGCCGAACTCGATCGCGAAAACCATCGCGATAATGTGCACATTCCGGTGCCCGCGCGGAAGGATGCGATTCAGAGGGATAACGGGAAGGGGGCGAGGGCGAAGACGACGAGTAACGTGAGACGGATTTTGCAGAGTCAGAAGACGTTTAAGAATTATCTGGATGACGATGAGGCTGCTTTGGCTCATTCCACGACTACTGGTGTTGCAGCGGCCGGGGTTATACCTGCTGCTAGTGCTGGGGTGTCGAAGGTGGCAAGGGTTGCGGCGAGAAGGAGTCTGACGCCTGCTGCTGCTACCACTGCCGCTACACAGGATGCGTTGACGGAACGGCAAAAGCGTGCGTTGGCGAGAAAGACAACCTCAGATGCCACCGCCGAAAAACCCGCAACCAAAAAACCAAAACCCGAGCAAACCACAACCACCGAAAACGTCCAAGAGGAAGAAATGGACGTCGACACTCCGCAACCAATCCAAAAAGGCCTCCTCAAAACCGCCCACGATAACGACCACCTCCTCAAATCCTACATCCCATTACCGCCATCTGATCGCCTCATGGCCGCTCTTTTGGCTGAACCGCCATTACGATACCACGCAGCCCGCGCGGCGCCGTCAGCTACGCACAAGCCTGCGCGCCGGTTTTGTACGATTTGCGGGTATTGGGGGAAGATAAAATGCAAGAATTGTGGAGTGAGGACATGTGGGTTGGAGTGTTATAAGGTTCATGAGGATTCGAGGTGTGGTGCTTTCTTTTAGTTTCTTCAAAAAGAATGTGTATTTGTATAGCGTGGTGTTGGTTTGTTTGATAGATACCCATGGTTAACGATCATAATATATTTTATTGTATATGCACCAAAATATAGTTTAAAAACTCAACTTGATACCCTTCCTCTGCTCCGCCTCTCGTATCTCAAACATAACCTGAATACCCACAAACAACGCACCGCAAGCACCCAGCATAAATCCAGCGCCTTTCCATGATCCCAGTATACCCGCCAGAAAGCCCTTCAACCCGTCTACGCCTAGTGCGAATCCAACGAGGTTGGCGGTCATCATAGCCAAGATCGGGCCTACAGCGCCGATACCGCAAATCACGCGGTACAGATTTGGGTGAGAACGCCAGCGCGATGCTGGAAAGAGTAGTTTCGCGATGACTTCGGGGAGGACGAATAATGTGATTAGCCATCCCCACATGAGGAGACGCAGGTTGATGTCGTGCCAGACAGCGACAAAGGTGAAGACGATGAGTTGGTTGAAGATACCGCGTGCTCGGGACAGGAGTGAAGAAGTCGGTGATGGCGAGTCTTTGGTGGTCGATTTGGAAGATGATGATCGACGACCGCCGCCCAGTGGGAAGTATAGATATCGGAGAACCCAGAGATGGTATGATCGGTGCCATGCGCGCCAGAATGACAAACCCGAATAGTTATTCGACATGCATCGAACCATATTCTCAGGTGGGTCGATACCGTCGAGCAGAGCCCACAGCCGAAACAGTCGCCATGGAATCAAAAGCTTCAACCAGATGATCTTTAGATTGAAATAACCCAGCATACTGATTTGGCCAGGAGTGTAGATCGACCAATCACTCGTCGACTTTGAAATTGCCACTGTGTAGATGAAGTGGAGCACAAGTTCCATACACAGCAGAGTCAGAAGGAAGCGGATCCCATATAAGAGATTTCGTGTTGGTGTCAGGGCAGGCGATGGATATCGCTGTTGCGATATGTAGTCGTTGAAGCTGACGATGGGTCCTGACAGATAGAGAGGAGAGTACAACACATAAGCCGTGTAATACAATGCATTGTATGAAGATGGTTCCGCCGGTATTGTGGAACGGTCTCGTTCAGACATTGATGATGGATCAATTTGCTTCTTCTTAGGAGTGTCAGTCATATACCAGAAAACGTAATATTTCCAAAGCGTACCTCGATGGGACTATCTGAGGCATAATTCAGACTCCAGTAATAGTCCATGTTGAAACTGATCAAGCGTAGTATAGTAAACTTAAACAGAATCTGCCACCGTGCCATTAGGCCACCAAATCCATCCAAGAATTCTGCCCATGCCACAAGCGTGGGTACCTCCTTTGCCGCAGCGACCTCTGACGAAACGAAAAATTTCGCAATACTTGCCAAAGGATAACCATCGCACAGCTCATTAGCGAACAGAACAATCAAATTGAATATCCATGTTGCCGCTGGAATGTATGCTCGCGGAAGTCCCTTGGCGATTTTGTAGTTGATAAACAGAATTGTCAATATTTTGAAGACGGATATCCCATGAAGTCCGATTAGGAACAGAATCGCAAAGTTGAAATCAAAGACGGTGCGTTGCTTGAGCCGGGCGTCGGCGGCGGTGTTGAGTTGCTTGCGCCCTTCGCTGGGTGATGCTGTGGGGATAGGATTGAAGTAATTGTACACTCGACGAAGGAGCGGGTGGACGGTTAGGAGTATGAAGAGGTAGGGGATGTTGTCGCGGAAGCTGGCGTATTGAGCATCGGAGTTGTCCTGACAGATACAAGATTAGTCGGTGTAAGGCTGGGCAGAGAGATCAAACATACAACTTTGCGTCCCGGAATCCATCCCGGAGATAGCAAATCAACATAATTCGCATACGAAGGATGATCGGGCTGCGAGACATCCATGACCGTCTTGAACATCATCGGCACGACGGTGATAAACACGAAATAATAGAAATAGAATTCCGGCGTTTTCCATTTCGATGGCTGCGCTCTGGAAGCAATCTCCTGTGCTCGAGCATCTTTGCCAGCGGTGGGATCTCGCGTCGAGTCTGAGACGGCGGTTTTGATCGGGGTAGTGGATGAGGTGGTTAAACGAGTGTCGAGCGTGTCGAGGGAGTAAAGCCTTCGCAGGCCCTGGATGAGAGAACCCATTATCGACCGCGTAGCATTGCGAGGTTATTGTGTTGTGTCGCGTGTAGATAGTGAGTGTAGTAGAGTAGACAGATGGCCTCGGCTGGTGGAGTCTCAGGGGCTGCGCGTTGTTATTGGCCCCCGCAACATCTATATTCACACTCTTAGCCCTAACACTGGTTAGTTTCTTGCCCAATTATCCTTTGAACCTCAGAACCAAGTCATTAGACAGTAATTTAAAACATATGGATAAGATTTATATTATAGTGTATCACGCAAGCAGGCGGCTAAATCGTGACAATTGTATCCCTTAAGGGTCAACAGACCTAAGTCCCTAGCTACAGGGGAAAACCGAGGCTTACGATGCATATTGAGTTGATTCTTTACTTTTAAGTATTACTGGAATCTCGGTCTTCGGCATTTTTCTTTGGTAGCATACTCCTTGCGCAGCGGGTTAGCCCGAGACAACACTCTTTAGGGCTTTGCTTGGACTTTTCGTCTTTGATAAAGAGTGACTGATATCAAAATCAATTGACAAGTTGAGAGCCCATGTCTTCAAGTCTGCCAAAGCACTTTATCTTCCTGACTAAACCGCTTAGGAATTAAGGGATAGTTGAAAACCGTGTATTGCCTGTAATCATGGTGACATTCAGGCCAGTGTATGATATCGTAAAGTCAACCATTACCCTAAAAAATAAATAAGAATCGACAAGGGTTTTTTACGCATTTGTCAGATTTCGAGGTACCTGTTAGTCTGGTGCACATATCTTTGCGTTAGTATAAACGTACATGTATGGCCAATGCCCATCAGTGCCGCTGATCTTCGCTCTCGCACAATACGTCCTATTCTGTATCTCAACAATAGCGTATCGACTGCTTAGGTATCACTGAGACATGATCACTAGAATTTTCAGCGTTGAAAGATTATTGTTTCCGCTGTCGAGCCAATTCGAAGAATAATTTCAAGAGTAAGAAGTTGTATGTCAATTACCCCACACAAGCTGTCGCATCGCGATAAGATACGTAACTTAGCGTAACACTAATACGCTTGAGCCCCGCAATGATGTTATCCAACTATGAACCTCCAGACAGGTATTTAACATTTGAGATTAAAACATCTAACCAACAAACAATTCTAACAATGGCATTGACCAGGGTATGTATTGCATCCATAACGTAAGCCACTAGAATTATTATGCGTTACTTATTTGCTTTCTGCAGGTCAGATTCAGAGTCCACGGGACGGTTCAAGGTATGTTTCGTTCTGAAGCTATATCCGGGTGCGGCTAGGTTGATTTGTGTATCATTGCTGTTAGGCGTCAGCTTTCGGTATGCCACCCTTTTCATCTTGCTATTGGAATAGGAGGTTGATGACCATCCCTAACCCAATAAAGGGCCTTTACCCAAAAACGAGCAATCGAATACGGCGTCACGGGCTGGGTACGAAACAGTCCTGATGGCAGGGTATCTCACTCCCCCATCTTCCATGGACAAATTGACCAGGCTTCTGACATTGAAAAGGTCGAAGGTGAAATCCAAGGCGAGCCCGACCTCGTGCAAAAACTCCTCAAGGACGTCGACAAGGGTCCTCGACACGCCCACGTCGTAAAACTAGAAAAGAGTGATATCGAGCCTCAAGAGGATGAAACGTCATTTGAGATTCGGAGATGAAATTCTAGCTGCAAAGGGAATGACATCACTTGGTTATAGCATATAGGCCATTTGAAAAGTTTCTTTGTGCTCTGAGCTGTTTTGAGCTGAATCATAAAGCCGACTCGGGTCGATAATTAGCAATCGTATTAGTGATATGTGGAAGGGCTCACCGAAGATGAATCACAGCCATGTGACGATAATGTTTCGGGCGAGTTAAGGCTGAGGTGCTCGCCGCCCGGGGCATCCCGATCGTCTCAAACGCCGTATTATTGTATTAGTAGTACGAGCATCTGAAATTTTTCGGAATGGTGAATGGACATTGTAAGTGTAGGAAGATAATGGGAAGGGAATTAAACTTGGTTCTACTTCGAGTAGAACGTCGTTATATAAGTTCTGGTATTGTGTCAAGTTTCTGCTCGTTCGATGGTATGATCATGACATGGCAGTCCTCAATCTAGACGTATGCGATTCTTTTGTATGTGTATCGGTATCGTAACGAGAGTTTCCCTAGAAATGGCTGCCCGGCATGCCGAGTCGAGTCACATGGCCCATCGAAAAGACAGCTGTGGTTGGGACGAGGACCAAATACGGCGAGCTGGAGTGGCGAGGGTGTGTTTTTTACATTTGAGATTCCGCGCACGCACTTATTTGATTAGGCGCTTGATTATAATGCGGCATTATTGGGGTCAGAAAGCACAGTATTGCAGCGCAGCGCGTGCACATAGAAATTATATTCCGTGCACAACAACTCATACTAGCGTGATACACCCCTGTCCCTCTCGACTCCCGTACCGCCACGACAATCTAGATGTCCCTGGTTTTTGTTAGAAAAGGAGGATGTGAAACCTGGGTCTGTCCTGAGAACTCATTCCTGTTCCTATCGATATTCGTTTTCGATGTGTTGGTTGGCCATGTGACGTCCAATCTTCGGGGAATAATTTTTAGTAGATATTTTTTTTTTTTTACATGTGCCTAATTAGGCCATGGGGCGATGACTCAGTTTGATATAAAAAGCGCCTGGGAAGGTTGGATCTTGCCTGAGGTTCCTCGTATAGATAATCAAATATTCATATCAGAGCAATACAACTCCACTCTACAAGCAAGTTGTAAAAGATCATCATCTTCTTGATCGACCTTTCATCATCAAAATCTATGTACTCCGTCACCACAACAGCGCCTTTACGGCTAACTGCCACAGCCATACCAAAGACTGTCTATGTAGGCAGTCTTTGCGTACTTGCTGGAGGCCAGCATTTCTCAACGCTGCCATCGATCAAGGCCCGTCAGAGCCCTTTCACTCCGACAAACAGACGATCAATCTCATCGGCATCACCCAAGTCAGCGATCAAAGAATTCTTTCCCAAAGTCGAAACGAAACAGATTATCGAGACGGAGACGTCATGGCAACACCCAGTGTAAGCTACAGCCTCTATTTCTACTACATTTCATTTGCCTTATGGGTGTACTGACACCGTCAAGATACACCGAAGAACAAATGCGAAGCATCAACACCGAACACCGCCAAGTCCGTACCTGGTCCGATCGATTCGCCCTAAGCATGGTCCAAGGTCTGCGCTGGGGCATGGACTTTGTTACCGGCTACCGTCACGCACCCAAGGGCCAGGATGGCAAAGCAGTCGAGAAATTCAAAATGGGTGAACGGCAATGGTTGAATCGAATTCTATTTTTGGAGAGTGTTGCTGGTGTTCCAGGTATGGTTGCTGGGATGTTGAGACATCTTCGAAGTTTGAGGACGATGAGGAGGGATAATGGATGGTTAGTATCTTCACTTTTTTGGTTTTGTTGAGGTTTCATGAGACTAATGGCAAACAGGATCGAAACCCTGCTTGAAGAAGCATACAACGAACGCATGCACCTCCTCACTTTCATGAAAATAGCTGAGCCAGGTCTATTCATGCGAATGATGGTCCTCGGCGCGCAGGGCGTCTACTTCAACGGCCTCTTCTTCGCCTACCTCATCGCCCCACGCACCTGCCACCGCTTCGTCGGCTACCTCGAAGAAGAAGCCGTGTTGACCTACACACGCATCATTCAAGAAATTGAAGCGGGCAACCTACCCGGCTGGGAGAAGTTGGAGGCACCCGAAATCGCAGTCAAGTATTGGAAAATGCCAGAGGGGAATCGGTCGATGCTCGATCTGATGTTGTATGTGCGTGCTGATGAGGCAAAGCATCGGGAAGTCAACCACACATTGGGCAACCTCAACCAGAGGGAAGACCCGAATCCGTACACGGCTGTTTTTAGGAATTCGGAGAAGCCCCGGCCTAGTAAGGGAGCGGATCTGATGAAGCCGACGGGCTGGGAGAGGGAAGAGGTCATTTGATTCATTTCTAACCCTCTGTTTCTTTATGGCATCAACTCCTCTCAGGGGTCAAGGCGTTTAAAATTTGGTTGATATACCTCATTGTTTTTCTTATTTTGGCATCCAAAGACGTTGGAAAGTTTCGCATAGATCAGATAGAGACTGAACAAGAAGCATTTTGGCCTTTTTCCATCTCGTTCTTAACGAGTCCTCGACACTGGTTAGCGGAATTTTGGATGGGTATGGCACCGTCTTCAAGTTCTGCTAAGCGTTGTTATTAGGCCAACGGATGTTCGTGGGTGGCTCGTGGGAGATGAAAACACGCTAGGCTCGAAGGGCTTAGTGCATAATGCAACCCCACGGCAGGCATGCTGTTTGTGTACTAGCGAAATTCTTAATGTAATTAAACTAAACACCCAAACACTCGTGAATGGTCAGCCACGCCTCCTTGTTCCTTCGTCTTCTATTCTTCTACTATATGGTGAGCTCTCGATTGACACTGAAATCGCATAATATAATCGACTACTGTTCGGCCTACATAATTTTTTGTTACCATTGCATCTGACGACAAGCTATTGATTTCCCGCCGAAACCTCCTCGGCAGAGTGACCCATGTGCGAGTTGCTTTGAAATCGAGGCCGATACCCTTGATCCATAATACCTATACACAGGATATATACTCAGAGCGATACTTACAATTTTGGACACATTCGAAGCAACATATCAGACGGCATGGATGAACACGACAAAGAAATCGGTATGTTACGTTCAGGATCGCCATCGCCCTCTATTTCGCCCACACCAGCCATTTCCTCCTGCCCTTCGCCGGACCGCAGCTTCTCGACCTTCTCGACCTTCTCGACCGTCTCCTCCGTTTCGAACTTTTCCGCCACGTCTGCTACATCCAACGGCGATAACAGATCTTCCGTCTTGTCCGCCGGCTCGAAACGACGTGGTTATGTCCGGCCCCAGGGGGTCGAATTCGCCGAGTCGGCCAAGAATAGAGAGAGCGTCATGTGTTTAGGGAGCATCGCGCATTTACAATATTACTTTGCGAGGACGGGTCTGTTGGATGGGAAAGGCGCGCAACTGGCTCGGCCAAAGAATAAGAACCACGTTAATGAGACAAAGGAGGTTCCAAAGTTATTGCTTACGCAGGATCCCCAATTCACCACCGAGATGGTGGATAGCCCCATTGATGATATTGCTCCTGACCAAGTCGACTTTGAGGTTGAATATGATGATGGTGAATTAATGCTTCCTCCTACCGTGAGCACCTACAGCGTCAAAACACATCACATTGCACCCCCGCCGAAATTGAAGGTGTTGCGAAAGGACTTGGTGGAGGCATTAGACAAGGCGTCGCTGGCGGTGAAGAAGTCTGAATCTGATAGCACGGAATCGTCGCCTCGGTCATCATCAAATAGTCTTTCGCCTCAGTCTGACGAACAGGGAGCGGCATCTCCGTCATCATCACCCAAGCCCTCTGGATGGCATGAAATTCAGGGTATGCATATACTTGATCTCGTCACACTAGCGATCCGGTCCGCTCGAGTCTACTACATCAACCATGAACGGCCGGAGCGGCTCGCCAGCATCAAGACGGAACGGAAATTCCGAGAGGAATTATTGGCAGTTACGGATGTTTTAAAGGCATGGGCTTCTCGAAATTTTGCCGGTGGGTTGAGGAATACTGAAAGAGCAGCTATCCTGAGCTGGATGGCTGGTGTCCTCATTGTTCTCGACGAAGAACGTCGGCTCGAGGAGGCCGAAAACAAGGAACGAGCTAGCTGGAACTGGGCGACTGGAGATTGGACGGGCCGTGAAAGAGAGCGTGAAGAAGCTTTCCTTCAGACCTTGATGAATGGGATCGGTCCCGCCTTGCCGCCATGGACATCTCCTGAGAATGCAGTGCTGCCAACCCCGCTTCTTAGTCGTCTGCGAGATGGACGCGATCTAATTCGCATGCATAATCAAGCAGTGCGAAAATCACGACAACTTTTTGGCGAGATCAAGACTCCTCATGAAGATATCGCCAAACCCTACCGCCGTGCCGAGAATCTACGATACTGGCGCAAAGCCGCCGAATTGCGGTGGGAGATTAAATTCGACCTAGACGTCATGGGCGTCGTTTATGGCAGCAGTGACGAGGCCTGGAAACAATTTGACGCTGCGCTCCTTGAGTGGTGCAGGGGTGTGCGTGAGGAGATGCTGGATGACTGGAGGAACCCGCGTAAGGGGTCTGTTGCGTCCCTTCACGAATTGCCCACCATTTTCGATAGAGAAGCCCTGACCGCCGACGCTGCCTAATTTGTCAGGCTTCATGATTTCTTTTTCTCCTTTTTCTTTGTGTTCATCCGGCTGGTACCTGAATAGTTTTTTTGGTACCAGCTGTCATTTGATACCCTTTCCCTTGTCATTCCAACCACAGTCAAGCTGTGGGACTGTACCCGACCCAGACTTTTATGTACTCCGGCCGTCTTTATTATATGATCATTTCCCCGGACGATAGTCCCATGTCTGCACATCCGGTGTTAGTGGCGTTATACATTACCAATTGACTTATGAATTTCAGTGCGTTTTGGTAGCCGTTACTGTCTAATAGTCAGTGTGTGTTGTCGTGGGGGCTGCTGATTGGAAGGGCCTCTATGTAGACACCCCTGGGTAGTTTGCGCATAATTTGAAAGCGCACTCGTGCCTGACGCGGAACTGTGCTGGCAATGTAGAAGTTGTCAATGTGACTATTATTTCAAGAAGCGATTATAAAGTAGATATACTCCGTAGTCGAGTATGAATCAGAATTCTATCGATCATCATTATTGAAATAAAAAAAAAATTGCTAGCGTTCTCCCGGAGCTAGCCGTTAAATAATAACTTAAAAAGAGTTACGCCAAAACGAGCCGATGGACAACAACCAAAAGAGCGGACCCGTCTCCTTCTCCGTCGTCGCTCGTCTCCTGAACTTCAGCTCCCGGCGAACGCTATCTCCCCGCAATGTAGACCCTGATCGCTACACACTCAACCTCCTCAATAGCAAAAGGCGAGTGTACGAGACCGTTGTTGACAGATTGCAGAGTGGGCCTGTTGGCCGTGCTGCTCCTCGCGTCGCCGCCAAGTCATCATCATTACTATCGCTCCCTTTATTATTGACTGCGGCAGACACAATTCCTCATTTACAACAACATCAAGTCTTCTCGGCTCCTGCCAGCACAACGACTACCTTGTCGACGAATTCGAGCATCCAGAGCGCAGACAAGGTGAATGGTTCGCAGACTAGCATTGTTCCCATGCCCGCGATATCCTTCGTGCCTGGTCCATCGGCAACGTCGACGACGACAACAACCAGCACCAACGATAACAACAGTCTACAGGCTAGCTATTCCCTCCGATCATTGACCAAGAAATTCTCCGCCCCGCAGTTATCGCAACCGTCGTCTTTGTCTATCGGTTCGCCAGACGTTCAGGAACCTGTCACCCCTGCCTCGGCATCCTCGATAGCTCGCCGATTCAAAAAATCACCACAGGGGGAGGATAACACGTCGGAACAGAATTTGTCCTCTGAAGATACACAACGGTCGTCGATATTCCGAAGACTTTCGCCTGGCCTTGCGGCTCGAGTGAAGCTTTTGAGCGGTTCGACTGATTCCACCGCCCTCGGTCAGACGAAAAATAACAAAGGCGCGGTAGGCAAGATCCCGGAACACCATCTTCGAGAGTTGGAGAGTCTCCACCAGGATCGATCTATAAAGGTTGAAAAGCGAGGCCGGGCCTGGCCAGGGTTGACAATCAAGCGAGAAAGAAGTGCCCCTGACTTGTTGCAATCGCCTACAAAGAAAGAGCTCAGCCCAGACAACAAGACAGAGTTGCAACAAGCAGAACTGCAACAAAGCAGCTTCCAACCACTGCTCACACCTGACCGTGGCTCGTTTCCAGACACACGACGATTTTCTACCGTTGACACTATCGAAACACCCGCCGACGCCTGCGACTCCGTAGACGGGGTTGCTGCGTCGACGATGACGACAGTTGAATCTTCGCCAATGGCTGATGCTAGTTCTCGGCCTCAAGATGTCGAACCGCTGCAAGAAGGGTCGACTGACCTGGAAGAATACCTCAGACGTAGCACACTCGAAGATCAGGCACCTCCGCCTCCACCCAAAGATACTCCTCCCGTACCCACGACGCCTTCCTCAACAAACATGCAATCTTACTTTACAAGTCCTTACAAGTTGAACAGAGCAGAGTCAATATTCTCGTTTTCTCGAGCGTCTTTTAGCAATCAGCTGTCACAACTTACATCGATCAATTTGCCTCAACCTGCCGCTCTGGAAGCTAGCATTACGTCTATTATCAACGCGCCGACGGCGGTCAGAGCTCTGACCGGAGCAGCCGAGCAAATCGAGAAATGGATGAACAAGGCATCAGAAGTGCTCAATGGACTCGACGCCGAGGACGACGTGGAATGGGCTGCTGCTGGTGGACGAGAGGGCCTAGAAGAAGTGGATAAAGCGGTCATCAAGTTCGAAAGCTTGGTTGATGTCTATGTCAAGGCAATTGAAAATGTCCAACTACGTGACGATATCGATGATGTTCGCGCTGACGATTTGAAATTGATCGTTGTACAAATGGATACGACTTTGAAGAACTGGGCCAGCATACGAAAGTTTCTCAAAGGTGTCAAAGAACAGGTCGAGTTGGCCATGGAATGGGAAGAGTTGTGGAACAACGTCCTTGGTGACGTGGGTCTTGAAATCGACAACCTCAGCAGATTGATATTTGAGATGGAAGAAAAACGGCATAAATCACTAGTTCCGGATGCAGAGGGTGAACAAGGTAATGGCCTTGATATCAATGAGCTTGAAACTATCGTGGAAGAGTCTCCTGCGAATGGTACGCCGTCCGCCGCAAGCAAACGTTTGAGTTTGGCTCTGTTTCCTCCCGCCGATACCTCGAGTCCCGCGCCGGGAAATAGCAATCCACAGGATGATGCGAATCTTATGCAGCTGTTTGCTCGTATGCAACCCTTGAGAGCGTCCCTGGACTTTCTTCCTATGCGGCTATCCATGTTTCAAACACGAGCTGAAAAGCTATTTCCTACCGCTTGCGAGGAGTTAGAGGACAGACGAAAGCGACTTGAAACAACCTACAAGAAGCTGGAAGCTGATGCAGAGGCTTTGCGGCGTGAGCTTGGAGAGGATCGCTGGATTCTGGTTTTTAGAAATGCTGGTAAACAAGCGGAGAAGATGTGTGGTTCGGTCGAACGCAGTATTGGCAAGCTACAAGAGTCTCTAGAGTCGGGCGATTCTGTGAACAATCCTACGGCACTCACTAAGAAGATTGAGAGCTACGAAGCGAAGAAAATTCATTATGTGCCTGCCATTGCACGAGTGATGTCGATCATCCAAAAAGGAGTCAACGACCGGTTGACCGTCAATGGCGAGGTACTTACGCTGCTTTCAGACATGAACCAGCGAGTCGACGCCCTCAAAGCGAGCATGAAGGTCATGGACACAGTGCTTGAAGAGACGTCGATCTCGAGAAGTCAACAATTACGTGATTCGATATCGAGTATCATTACGACGGACAGTCCGGCAAACACCAGCCATTTTGGTACTCCTGGCAGCTCACCTGCATCATCTGTGATTATGACCGGATACACTGCGGGACTGCGAACGCCCAACGCCGGCAATGGTGGGTCAAGCAGACGGGGTAGTTCGGTTGGCAGCACATCTCGTTCAGCTATGGCCAGCTCGCGACGCCTATCGGGTATCCCGACACCAGCTACTGGCAGTCGCAAACCGTCGGTGGCATTGTCTGTAAATTCACCACCGTATCCTTCAACGACACCAACACCTGCCTCACGCACTAGCCGCATACCAACGACACCAGCCATTAACCGACCCCGATGGAATGCTAGCACTAACACCGCTGATCTTGATACCGGCCACAACTTTAAGGGGACTCCTCCCTCTACGTATCGACAAAACATCCCAGTTTCAGGTCGCACCTCGCGATCTATCTCTTCATCATTACCGGTCCCTAGTCCACTGAGCCGAGCGACTTCTTCGTCTCCTGTTCCTACCGGACGACCTGGCAGTCGTGTTGGCTACCGTGCCAACAGTCGACTCGGGGCAATGTCACCATCGCCGACCCCGCCTGTTGCCGTGCGCTCATGCTCTGCGTCGACAGCCTCTGCTCACCCTTCCGTCCTAGACCCACCACCATATCACAAACTGCGCAAATCAACCGCGAACCTGCCCACAGGACTCCGCAATCGACAAAGCTACGGCGGTCCAATGACAATAAAACAACCCGAGGAGGAAGAGAATGGCTCAAAACCGACACGACCGGGCACGTCACTCGGCCACTCGAGTCGACGAATAAGTCTTTTGCCTCAGATCAAGAGCAAGACTGGGCGAGACAGTTCGGCGGGGAACAACAAAAACAAACCTGATGAACGACCACGATGGCGATAAATTTCTCTTCTTTCCCCCCCTTTCTGCTACTGTTTTGTAATAATGAGACCATCTCTCGTTGCAGCGTTATCTTTTTTGTATACGATACGCAGTATCGGGTCTCGTATGTCACGTCATCTTCTTGACTTTTGTGCACAATACCTCAGCGATTTGTCTTGTCCATGTCATAACTTTTTGTTATGATTTGTCCGGCTGTTCCATTCTCTTTTGTATGTACATATTCAATTCCCAATATATACTTCCTCTTTTTCTCTCAAAGCGATAAATCAGACTAGACTCCTCCCATAAATTAAAGCATCAACCAACTCCTCACTATTCGCCAATCTGCCCGCTCCCGGCACTCGGCCCAGAACTTGAAATCCGAGCCGATCCCATATCCTACTCGATGCCGGATTGTTGGCGAAAACGAGGTTGAAGACGGAGTATTTGTATCCCTGAGACCTTAGCAGCTGGGTCAAGTGGTGGAGATGATAAAAGCAAGGAAAAGAAGAAACGGGGGGACGGGGTAACAAACCAATTTGGGCGCGTAGACGAGATATGTCTCGCCCATTACAGAGCCGATTCCTTTCCCGCGCGCGGCGGCGCAGGTTAAGAAGCCTGCGTTGCAGATGTGCGAGCAGCGTCCTACAAATACCCATCCACTAGTCAGCATAAATCCTCTCCATACACAGTAATCTATCTAGTTAGATTGTCAAAGCCGCGCGGGGGGGGAAGGAAAGGGAAGAGATATACCGGGATAGTTAGGCTTAATATAGAACGTGCCCAGACACACAGCCTTCCAATCCACCTCTGCCTTTCCATCGCTCTTTAGCAGTGATTCCGCTTCTTGCCTCGACCCCTTGAGAACAACAACCGCAAAGGTCCCAAACCAGTACTCCCTGAACCGGTCGAGACTCATGGGCTCTTCCATGGGATACGTGCACCCCTTCAGGATCTCAGCGGAGAATTCTTCATGGAGATAGGCTACGAGACCGGGTGGGAGGGAGGATGGGCCGTGTGATATGGGGAATAGGGTTATGGGCTCGTTGGAGTTTTTGGGTATGGTCTCAATGGGTTGGAGATCAGGCGCGGAAAGCGTGTGGTGGGTTGGGGCAGGGAGAGGGGGGTCGGATATGTTTTCCATGACGGAGCCGGGCATTTTGTCTTTCCTCCCTTTGATTTCTGATGCTTCTAGAGGTCGTCTGGAGGGTTGGCGAGGTGTTTGAAATTGTCGAGATTTGAGGCGGTTCGAGAAATTTGATGGATACCGTAGTGGGGTCAATATAGGCGGAGATGTCCCGATGGCTTGGATGATTATGTTTTAGTAGAAAGATAGATTATTTACATGGATACGTAGGTACTTAATTGTAGAATCAAATATGACCTTATACCTAACAGAGTACCTCTTATACGATCATCGCCTATCAAAGATAAAGCACATACACGTAACAGGGCGTTCGGAGATGTAGTAAGGCGTGAAGATATCGCCAAATTTAGAATGCTCCAAGCCAATCAGATGCTGTAATTGATATATTTCTTCGGCACAAATGCCGATATCTTTTTTAGATGTTCAATAATGTCAATGAGGGATAAATTGTTCATTATATATAGATATTGATGTACAGAATGGGGAGACAAAATAACATACAACGTGCTGGTAAAGATCACGTCTTCAATCCTCTCAAATAGTCGACGCCAGAATCAAGTAACCACCACGACGCCAACTCATGCAACACCCTTGGAATCTTCCGTTCTAATGGCATCACCACGCCTTTCTTGTTGGTGTCGCGCCACATGATCGTTTCACTATACACCTCCAGCAAATCCCCGACAGGTCTCATGCCAATAACCAATCTCCCCTCAAACTCCGCACCCTCTTTCTTCTCTGCACTTTGATTTTGGCTGGGGTTTGGAGCAGGCTGAGCCATCCCAAATTCAACAATCGCATCCTCCCTTCGAAGCACTTCATACACGCCGCAGACAACATCGCCGACAGCAAAATCCAGCTTTTCAATGAATGCCGGATTGAGTGTTTGTAGTACTTCAGGTTTGGATTTGCGAATCATCATCTTTATGATTCGTGCTTGTGGTAGGTAGCGCGCAAACGCGGACATGTTGCGACGGAGGTATGCTGTGAGTAGTTTCTGCTCATAGGTCCGCGAGTCTGTGTTCCCGCCGAGCGCGGTGCTGAGGTTGTTGTCGGATGGTAGATCCCCGGCCCTGTTGAGGATGCGCCATGCTCGATCGTATATGACCACGTATTGATTTGAGGTCAAGACTTTGCCCGGAATGGTGGTGCATATTGGTTGTGTCGCGGATTCGGTACTCTTGCCATCTTCGCTTTTCTCTGCGACAGTCGTAAGATCGCTTCCATTGCAGGATTTATATACATGTAGCGTCGACCGAGCTAGTCGGCGGTGGAGAAAAAACAGATACAAACTCGAGGAGCCAGCTGCCACGGCCGCGACGGCGACTGTGGCGGCAGCTATTTGTTTTACATTTGACGTGGAGAGCACCATGATAAGTCGTGTATCAAAAGAAAACATTAACATCAAGAGAAGATTCTGATGATGTCGTCAGAAGAAGAAATCGAATCTTGCACGTGCGCAGAGCCTCATGACCTGCCGCATTGGGAACGCCCTCGTATCCAGAGCCCTGTGGTTGGCTAGACCAGATGTTTTATGTTTAGCATGGTTTTGCGGAATATTTACTATTTTCTTGACTCGATATATACATTAATTAGAATATTGATTATACTTGTAACGACATCTCATCAGGAGGCGTAGCAAGCCCATTCGCCACTACCGATCGAACCATCTCTGACTTCGCCGGATAGTCAATCTTCATCGGCACATTCGCACCATTCCCACTCTGCTTCTCGATATCAGCATCAGCCAAAAATTGCACAACAATCTCCGCCGCTAATTCGGAATCATCGTCTTCAAGTCCACAGGCATTGACTTTGCGTAACGATTCGCTGACCATCTGCGCATCCCAACCGCCGCGACGCGCGAATTCAATGACCGTTTCCGTGTTGACAAAAGGGTCGAATTCGAAATGGCCTTGATACGTTAGTATCCGGCCTGGGTAGTAGAGGCCCTGTATCGGCGAGAGGGGTGTGCTCCCGACGTTGAGCCAGGGTTGTGGAAGCGCGGTTAGTGCAGAAGGAGCATCGGCAGTCGAAGGATAAAAGCCAGTGACTCTATCTCCATGAATGAGCTGAATATGCAACTTTCCACCCTCTCGTCTTTGCAGGGTTTCAGCGAGAATTCTCCCCAACGCAGTCGCGGCAAACTCCTGATTTATCTCAATGGGCTCGATACCAATCTCATACCCTATCGGACACGCTTCAACCCTCACCAGCGGTTCTCCTTCTGATAGACCATTCGACTGCGGGCTATCCGCCAGCAAAGCCTGCGCAATGACTTGATGCCCAAAACAGGACCCGAAGAATTTGACCAGTGGATATCGACTCCATACTCGACGGATGAAGTCTTGCAAGTTTGCGATCCAGGTGTATTGGTCACCTTGGTAGTATACTGAGGCTCCTGAGCCGGTTATGAGGATTGAGTCGATTGGTCTGAAGATTTCATCATCAGCTTCTTCAATATCTGCATGTTGCTCCTCGTGAAGGGGCGTTTTGCGTAGCATGCCCAGTGCCGGGTAAGAGCCGCCGACTACATCATAGGCAGATGTGTGAATGCGTATTTGCGGGGCAGATGAATGCTTATTATTCAAGGACTGATTAAGTCTTTCTGCGGCAGATTGTAGTAGTATCCGGAACTGAGAACTGTACAAACCGCGAGCCGCATAGACAGTGGGGACGGGCACATCTGTGTCGAGGATGGCGATGTGCATGTGCCGGGTTATCATCTCGATTGATTATATCAGACTCTCCTTCAGTAGTTCCTTATTGCCTGTCGTATGTATGAAAGAGTGAGAGTATGTTGCAAAATCTGAGATTAGGATGGGTCCACTGAAATGACCGGATCGGATAGGATTTCCTATTTAGGAAAAATGAGGATTCCTTATCAGGCGGGGTTTGGCTATGCGTTTTGCTACCTGATAGAAGTGCAATTTGTTCTTTCCACACCCAAGAGTTGTGGCAAGTGTATACAGTTGTTTAAGAAAACGTCACATACATCTGTATCGGCAAGTACAGAATACGTGATGGGTCATAAAATTTGATTACGTGTATTGCTAATACCTACAACGTATTCCAAATAAAGTCTTGAGAAGCCTGTCTTTCATACCAAGGATAAAGCTTAGTAATACCTACATAGCACAAAACAAATGGAATGATGGGTCTGTTCCTTTTTTATTTGATGGTTGAATACATGCCATTCAAAAGCTGCTTGCATAGAAAATAAGCCATGGATGAAGAAGGCTCCAAGCTCTTGATAATGGACTGGAATCTGTTGAGAGCAGATATCCTTGGCGGATCGTAATCCTCCACAGGTATAATAAGATCTCGTAGCTTGCATGCTTGATAGAATGCCACTCTAGCGTTTTGTAAATCTCCACATCTTACGTATGTATCTCCTAGTAAATAATAGCTTAGCGAGGAATCGTAGTTCAGTTGTTTACACTGGTGATAGTCGAATTCGCAGCCGAGACGGTCCACTCGTTGGCATAGGTTTTGGATTAGAAGGAGCATATCCTCATGCCTCCCTTCATTACCAAGACTGCGAACTGCAGTGTGCCATATTAGGAAGGACTCGTGGCTCTCCTCACCCAGGTCACGGTCAATCTCAATGAGATCAAGTTTGATTAGCTCAGGGGATTTTCCACGGAAACATTCATAGAATTCTCCAGCGTCGGCTCTTGGAAAGCTCTTGAAGACATCAGGATCACTCAAAGAAATGAAATCAAAGCACAGGGGAAGTATATAAATAGCTCGGCGGCCTTCAGTCTTCTTTCCCGTCAATTTTTTTATTCTTTTGTAATGGTTCTCAATCTTTGTATTGTTCATAAGCACATCGTTGGCTAAAACCAGCCAGCTCCAAGTTCCGAGAGGAGAGGGGATCTTGGACTTAAACCAAAGAACCTCCTCTTCGTTCAATGTTTTGAAAATTGCATTTTCATTCAAGAACTTTTTCCACTGAGCGTCGCTAAAATATGTTAGATAGAAGAAAATTCATATGCACTTCATTCGCTGTTTTATGTGAAGGCTAACCTGCGGCTTGGTAGGTCTTGTTCTAATACCGATTTGAACTGCTGGAAGTTTTGGTTCTCAATCACATATAGCAGAATTATTTTATTCCGAAAACAGACATGTAAATCGACGGCTTGAGTGCAATCCATCCTTTGAAAGATCCCTGAGAAGAATTTACACCAAGAAAATAACAATGTAAGACGGTACTAGGATTAATTTGAAAGAGGCGTGCCACCACGAGTGACGGCCTCTTAAGACCCTGCCGTGAAGTAGTTGAAAAATCAATCGAAGTGACGAGGGAAGTATGAGAGGCTATCTGCAACAGGGATATGCTTTGTCTGATCGCTTTCCAAACGTACCACAGTTGATTCGCCAGATACGAAGTTACTAGTCATAGTATACATGGATGGCACCGCTCGGGTCTATATACCACACGGGCCCCCACCTGGTGTATCTTGCATGTCGTTTTCAACCAACAGATACCTCAGTTCTCAGTCTTGCCTTGAGCTAGCAAAACTTTCGTCGACTACCATGTAAGGCTTGTCTTGTCCAGGACTAGTGTATCCGTACGATCCAAATTGATCCCGAATGATTCGACGTACTTTGGCTTGCTTCACAGAGTTTGACTGGAAAAACAGCAATTGACGATGAAGGGATATCTCATGAATAATGCCACGAATTTTTGGGAGATGGACTCAAAGTATAAAGGAGCCCATCTTTCCCCCAATCTTGTCTTGAGAGCATCTCCCATTTCATCCTACTTCCTCGTAATTGAACAAGACTTCTCCCGACTTGCAATCACTTGTACAATCCCTTTCATATCCTGCAAACAATTCCGCTAAATCCTGACTAGGACTGGTACGAAAATGGTTCTCGTGCTTGGGCATCTACGATCCGGTAAATCTAGCCTTTTCGAATCTCTTACCAATTCAATTGGACACTCAAGAGGTGGGATCGACCCAGGTAGGTTCCTATTTCATATTGTCTGGCTTTACTCCGGCACCTAAAGACTATGTGCAGTCACAAGAGAGTGTCAAATTGGAAGAGCGCGTATCAATCGCAGTATCTATTTATTCGTTGATACCCCGGGACTCAACGATCCGGTAATCTCTAATGCCAGTATCTTGTCTGGGATTGCTCGGCTCTTGTACGTGACAAAGGATTCAGTTGTATATGCAGGCGTACTATATGTGCACCCAGTATCCGCTACGTTCTCAGAAGAGACGAAAAGAGGTCTAGAATTCTTGGAGGCTTTTTGTGGTCTTGGTTACGCTCCTTCCATCACGTTCGTCACTACCATGTGGGATCTGCAAAGCCCAAAGGGTGTCAAAATTGGTGATAGCGTCGTCGAGCAGCTCGTCACCCGAAAATGGTCTTCTTTTATAGACAGAGGCGCCAAAGTATATCATCATGGTAGACGTTACGAAAATGGAAATCCAACAATGGACCTCCTCGATCTTGAAGATGACGAAATTGTTCGACGAAAAACTGCGCTGGAAATGATTGCTTCTATATATATCCCGCTAATTTAGAATATCCCGTACCGTTGATTATCCAAGAGCTGAGAGCAAACACACGACTCGAAAATACAACCGTGGGGAAATTTCTGGCTATGACGTCTTGGGAGCTCGTACCTGTTATCAAAAACGAAGGCAGTAATTCTCAGCCAGATGGTTTCGATTGGTTCGGCTCGCTCATTTATCTATTAAAAATTCCAATTCCGATTGTCGGGTCTTATGCCATGGCTCTTTGGAAAATCCTCGACAAGCTCCAGTCTCGGATAGCATCAGTCATGAGGCCTTCATTTATGATGATCACTCTACATCATCTTAGCTCACGAAAAATCGAAGCCTTGATTTCATTACCTGGTGGACTAAGGTTCATTGTGGGCTACGGGCCAAACGGTCCATATTGGCGGCCTTGGGCTTCGCAAGATGAAAATGAAGCCGGGTTTCATGTATCAGATGACGATTTCGACAGTGGCTCTGAAGGGGATCCTGTTGAGGTTAATGGAAACCAGAAAGATCCTCAAGATGTTGCTTTTGGGGAGATATTTGATTCGGTTCTCTTCTCTACCATGTCTGATGATACTTCCCAGGAGTCAGAGTCAACCGTTCCGAACTCTACCTGGAGTTTTTGGGACAATTGTGCTGTGATGTAATTCAACACTACTAAAGAACTCTCGAGCCTGGTAATTTTTTTCCTTTATAGTTTGATATATGTTCACTCAATAACTGTGGCGCCTCATGCAGTGCCAAGTATGCAGTCTGTCCTCCCGGGTTTTGTTCTAAGTTTTTCTATATTCGGGCTCTCTTTCTCGATTTGCGTTTCCCCCCCCCCTCCCCCCCCCCCCTAAACCGAGTACCATTTTCGTCTTACTATATCAAGCAATTCGTTCTCATGGCCATTACCTTCTCGTCATACTCTAGAAACGGACCTTCGATCCTGTGACTAGTCTCCTCCTCAGTTTTAGTTCCTTATCAATAGCCGCCAATATGACTTAGATTGCGAGGCGTATCAAAGTTTTAACATAATGAGATAGTACATAGAAGGAAAGTATGAATAAATCTAATTAAAATTATAAGATTACTGAATTGTAGGACAGAGGGGAATTGAGCGAAGTATAACTTTACACTGTATTGTAGTTGCCGAGAATAATACTCTTTCTAACGGGTAAAGTAAGGTTAAATGAAGGACTCGCGTATTGCTATTTCGGTGTTATATCTGATCAAGATTAGGATGGATCGTTTTAAGCAATTAAAAAGAGTAAAAGCGTGGAGCGTTTTTGCAAGCAACTGTACTTGTATTGTGTGCTGCACTGTAGAGTCTATATTCGGAGTCTGAGTCCGATATTTCCTGCTACCAAGCAATATTGATCATCCTCCCCAATGATATACTTCAGATAGGAGCTAATCAGCATCCAACAACGCAACAGGCGGCTGGTCATCAACCTGTATCCCACCACGCTTCTTTTCATCGCTATCCCAGAACGGCAACTTCCAACCCCCTTCACTCTCCGGTGTCGCGAGCCACAACCTCATCAGATGCCGTCTTGGTGCCGGCGGCGCAAAGTCCTTGTACGCGGTTCGAGCATGTAAAATATGTGTATTGGCCAAGAATTGAATATCGCCGACTTCGAGAATCATATGTAGCGAAAGCCGTTGAGCGGTTTCTTCAAGCACGCGCAGGGCTTCTAGCTGTTTGTCTGACAAAGGTGGAATTATTCCCTTGTCAGAGAAGCGGGTGAGTGAGCGGACGAAGTAGGGATCCCATCTAGATCTGTCAGTATATTTGTTTCATTTCTTGGTGGAAGGGGACGAACTTGAGGTAAACACGGGGATTCTCTTCGGTTCTCTCGAGATAAAATACGGTCGTCTTGATATATTCTTCCTGACCTTTCGACGTCTCCCCCTTTCGATCAAAATACCAGTTTGGTTCCGTCAGTGTTTTGAGAACGTCAGGCCGTTCTTTGGCAAGCACATTATAAACGTGGTGAGAAGAGACCAAATCGGATTCTCCGCCCTCCAGCGCACGGGCAATGCAAAGTAAACCGACGATATCGCAGTCATCCACATGGAAGAATTGACTATCACAATTAGCTCTAAACACATTTTGGGAAGGCCGAGGAAAAAGGCATACCGAGCATTGGTCCTATAAATCCTCACTTGATCAATCTTGGTCGGATCCTCGCCGAGATCCTTGACATGGCCCAAGACATGACCGCGACTATTCTGACTCACAAAGTAGCCGAGATATGTACCGAGGCCCATGTATGCAACAGCCGATTTGTGGTTTCCCCATTCTGTGACGGGTAGGCCCTTGAAGAGAATGAAGCCTTTGCCATTGAGCAGGTCGTCACGCAGTTCATTGTAGAGATATGGGCCGAGAGTGGGAAGGATGAAGTTTTTCTACACTATTAGCTTCGTAGTCCAATTTTTGTCGTTAGGATAAAGACGTACCTGGGAGATACCAGTCAACGGCGTACCAGCAGCTATAAACTGATCCGCCGCAGAGCTCAATTCCTCGACCTCAGCGACTGTGAACCGATGAACCCATTTCTCGGGATGATCTTTGTATTCTTCAGCTTTCCAGACTGTGCGGCCCGTGATTTCGGAAGGGAAATCTTCGAATGGGTGAAGGTGTTCCGGGAGTGGTGCGTGTTGACCAGTTGTTTTGAGCCCGTCGGGGAAGAGATTCAAGTCGATTTTTGGACTCGAAGAGGATTGATTGAGAGGGCTCTGGAGCTCATGAGGAGCTTGAGTTTGATGAGAGCTGAGGGTGGTGGCCATTTTGATTTCGTTGAGTAACGTGTAATTGAAAGTAAGTTGAAGTACGTCGATCAGATAGTGATGATTTGACCCCTCATCAATGGATAAGATCTGATCCCAGTCAATATGTCATCGTGTTAAAACTTCGAGAGGGAGTAAAATTCACTGACATGTGTCTGTACTTTGAAAACAATCTATTTTCGAATTGACTTTTGTGTTAGTTTTGAATTCGGACATATGGCCGGCGTGGATGACTTTATAGGTATGAAGCGCAAGATGTTCCTGGATCCATAGCGTAATCACGCAATTTGGTGCGATTTGATGTCACCATCTGCGATTGCGAATCGCGCCCGCTCAGAGACGATCATTCTCGAGGGATTTGTATTCATCCATCGCACCATCTTACTCTTACTTGAATTGTTTGCTCGACGTCGTTTCTCGAACGCCTACATTGTGTGGGCTTATATCGCACGGCACTCTTCTGACCAAACTCGAATCCGGCAGTCCGGCGCTCCATCAACCATAAAAAAGTCTGTAGGCCAACTTTTACATGTGAAGTCTAGAATATCAAGAACTAAAGTCTTAGACCGAAAAAGCAAATATTTAGAAGCTGAGCGCCGATGCAACATGCAAGCCATTTAGATTAGCGGAAGTTTTGGCGTGGTAGGGTTAAAGAACCCATACCTCCGGATTAGGCCTGGATCTTCATATGTCCATAGTATTTATCCGCTCATGATGATCGATATTTGTATACTTGTGTGTACAATTTCATAGAGCGCTCTACGATCTCCGAAGTTCTGAAGTTTGCGACAAGCCCGCCCTCTGACTTCAACATGCAGAACAAATCAACGCCAACGATCTACTCTAAAGCCCAAATATCCGCCCTACAACCAGAATCATTCCCTCTCCCAATTCAACCGAAGGAGCCCTTCAAAGGCGACATAACATGGCACACACTCTTCTCATCAACCACAACACCCACAAACTCCCTTTCTGCAGGAGTCGCTACTTGCCCTCCTCAAACAGGCCATTTATGTGCCCATCGCCACTCCCAAGCTGAGGTATATTACATTACTCAGGGAAAAGGGATCATGCGGATTGATGGCAAGGAAAATGAAGTTGAAGAGGGGTCCGCGGTGTTTATTCCGGGAGATGCGGAGCATAGTATTTGGAATGTTGGAGAGGAGGCTCTCAGGTTCTTTTATGTTTTTGCGACTGATGCGTTTGAGGATGTTGTTTATCGGTTCTCGTAAGATTTCCCTTTGGATGGTTGGAAGAGGGAATTAGGGCTGTGGGCGGATCGGGATACGGCAAGAAGGCGATAAGTTGCGTGCGCACCATAGTCCTACTAGGAAAAGAGTGGTAATAAACGTCCGCGGTTATTGTCGGAATTGTCACAATTGACTCAGTCTTTGTCGTTCTTTGTTGTCTCTTCAATTGATACTTGCATCAGCTGAATCAACATCATCACAAATAGAATAGCGGCGCCGACAAGTGGAGACGCGGAGCTGTGCATCTTCCCCGGGTCACCACGAGATTCGTCCACCACCTCATTCTGCTGATGTTGATATTTCTATGACTATAGGGTCTTTAGAATCAGGAATGAATGTGCCGGAAAGTGCCCGGATTTTTAAGCGCTTTTCATAGAGAGAATGCGTGAATTGTAGTATAAAAGCAAGCTTCCCTCGACCTGGAGGAATTTCTAAGACGACCCCCTAGACGACAAGATCAAGTCATTCATAGATTGTACTCATAAATTGTCGCCTCATCTCCTGAATTCTATCTTTTATTCGCAAGCGGATCTTGGCCTCCTTAGAGCTCCTTTCAAACAAGATGATCCAGCCACGCCAAATCCTCATAATTAGCCTAAGCCGCTTCCTACGAGGCGAACCTCTGGGCGGGATCCTTGACAAAAACTGGGTTCCATATCCCAAAGAACTCACACGCTTTAACAACGTCCCTTTTGACTTTGATGCAAACGACATTCCTACCGCCCTTCAAGACCTCAAGTCTACTATCGAGGCCCGGAAATGGGATGGTATCTTGATTGGATGGTGCATACGTGGAAACCCGGAGCGGACATCTTTGTTGGAGGAAGTGGTTGCTGTGTGCAGAAAGGCGAGCCAGGATAGCGCAGAGACGAAGTTGATGTTTTGTACGGGGCCGGATAATCTTGCTGATGCTACGTTGAGGAATTTTCCAGTGGATGGGGAGGTTAGGGCTTAGTGAGGAGGTCATTGTTATGTAAATTTGCAGTGGTCAAATCTGACATCAGCCACATCATCTATCGGGAGAATGTGATTGAAGAATAGTCCTGTGTTGAACTCTAGTCAGCTGTGTCTAATTGACTGCATTCCAAGGTTATCTTCGTCTAAGAAATGGGCGGGTAGTTATAGCATCTATGCATGGTAAGTAACCTTTGAACAATGGTCTGCATATCCCGATTTCACTCTAATCTAAATAAAAGGTTTAAAGAGAATCTGGGCTTTGAGTCCCCGGTCATGTCTCGCTTGGAATCCAAAGCAAAGAGATTACCCCACACTGGCTGTCGGTACAAGACGTCACTTCAAGATCTTTCACGCATGTTTTTGGAAACCATAGTCCCTCCGTGATATAACATCTGATTTTTGGTAGATTTGAGTCTCATCCAACGTAAGAAAGCACCATTCCACAGTATGCAACGAAGCCTGACATTAGTGCAGTATGCTGTCCAGCTCTGATATCGCCTACTTGCGCCGCTGCGTGGAGCTTGCTCGCGAAGCACTCGAAGCAGGCGACGCGCCATTCGGGTCAGTGCTAGTGAATGCTGCTGGCGAGATCATCAAAGAGGAGCGCAATCGAGTCACTACCGAAGCTGATGTGACCTTGCACCCGGAGTTCACACTAGCCACCTGGGCACAGAAGAATCTGACACCAACGGAGCGCGCTGCTGCCACAGTCTATACTTCTGGCGAGCATTGTCCGATGTGCGCAGCAACTCATGCATATGCGGGGTTAGGAAGGATAGTGTATGCGAGCTCTTCGGCTCAACTTGTGCAGTGGCGGGCAGAGTTGGGCATAAATCCTGGAGCGGTTGCTCCATTATCGATCAGTCAGGTCGCGCCGGGTCTTGTCGTTGACGGGCCGGCTTCGGGTTTGGACGGGGAGGTTCGCGAAATGCATCGTCTTCGGCAGGAACGTACTTCATAATGTGGAGCTATGAGGATACAAAGAATCTGAATGCTGGATTATAAATAAAATGTTGGTTTTACGAGAGAATTCTGGCACGCGTGTTGACGACGTCAATCAAAATCCCATAGTTCTAGGCCTAGATAATACAACTTAGGGCTAGGGTTGCGCCGCTAGGCGAGCCGTGGACCATGAGCCAGGCAGCTTCGCTCCTTCCAAGTTGCTCACCCTGCTAAGATAGGTATTTCAGAGTAGCTAAGCACGACCCTCTGCAATGTCTTCAAGCGACATCTCTGACACTTCGGGTGGCTTCTCTTAAGGAACAAGACTCGAAATGAAGAAACTTGCTGGGAATAAATGTTGGGCATGGAGTGCTCCCCATCCAGATGTTGCCCATACTGTTGCGATTGCAGGTGATCAGGTATCTAAGATAATCTCATCTACTTAACTTTACCACCTGCTAATTCATTGTGACGTAGATTCAGATCTACTGAGAACTCCATTGCTCTATGTCGCATATGTCACTACGAGTTTGACATGGCAAATGACCCAGGCTTCGTCTTCTTTCCCGTCGGTCTGCAGTTCTCCATCAATTTTGAAATTGAAGACCAAAAACGAAGGAGTAGCGACAGTTTGGAGAGACAAGTGCCAGATGTGGGTGTTTACCGGAACCACTATACAAGAATCAGCCCAGGAGCACCTCCTGCTATTGGCAGCCTCTACAGATGTGTGTTCTTAAAGCCTTACCCCTCAGGAGGAGCGTCTCCCGAGGTATTACGAGTGATGACATGGAAATCCGATGGCATCTCTTCGACGGGCATTTGCGTTACTTGGCACGCCACGAGTCTACATCTTGAGTAAAGAGATGCGTCGTGATCTTGAGCACTTGCGATTCTTGTATTTTGCAGCAGATCTTCCGAGTGCTTTTGATTCTACACTCTGCGACATATATGGATCAATTCATCTGGCAACCACCAAGCGATCAGCTGAAGCAGAAGAAGAAGGTCAGACCACCAAAAAAATCAAAGACCAGCGATATTGCATCATCGATCAATTGCCCAGGGGCGACCTCCTCGAATTCTCACACACATCCCCATTCTCCTACACACCAGCAATGGGGTTTGGGACCAGAATTCTCTGCAAACATAGCCACTCAGCGATATTCACCCTTATTCCCCACAGTCGAAGAAATGCGAAGCTCAGTTTTTAACTGGCGAGCACGGCTTCCTCCGATGAGTAATTGCTTACGGCAAGTAACAAGACCCAAAAAAGCCCTGTATCAGTATTCATTGTCACTACCTCCCCGTATCGGGATGGGGTAATTTGCGCGCCTGCTGCCTTCCTTGGATGTGATAGCTGTATGATTGCAATGCAGTTCGTATTCCGCTACCATGTGGAGCTGAAGCAATAGAAGAAGATAAAACACGAGTCTCTCCCTTCACAATAGGATTTGATTTTAGAGCAAAAAGCGTGTCTTCTGCTATGACCTCGCATATGGCCTCAGGAATCATATCGTAAATCTCTTCATGGTTACTATCAAGAAAGGCTTTCATCCCTTCCTCCGACGATCTCCCAAGAAGTAAGCAATCACCTATATAGGCGTTATCTTCTAAAATGGGGATAACAGCTCTGTAAGGATCTTTTTTCTGTACCCATCGTCTCCCTGGCCTGGCCTCAAACTTGAAAGAGATAGTCTTGGCACCATGCGTGTGAATCGGAGGATTTGGATAGGCTACAAGGAAGAGATCTCGATGCTTGACGGGCCGAATTAGTAAACTGAGTAGATGGAAGACAGGATAGGTTTCGACAATCTGCTGAACCAAGCCATATTGAAAACCTCTCAGGTAATGAAGTTTCGCATTGTGGGACGGAAGCCTCCTTGAAAGGTGATGATCATAATGTCGGCTTCAAGCGACGCGATTTTGGCTGCGCTCGTCCCCTTTCGTTTTCAGAAACTGCCGATTGAAGACCTTTGGTATATCGAGGAAACCAGCTTCATTGATCGATGGTAAAGTAGTAGTATCATTACCAAAGCATGACGTGAAATCCCTAAGATATTGGTCACCGTTTCCTCTCAACTTATCAGTGAGAACATTCATTATTGTTTCAGTGTTGCCGAAGGGACTGAAATGATATTAATTCTATTGCATCGACGAAGTGGTGCGTCCTGTTGAATTTCGGAATCATCCGCTCGTAGTTTGTCCTTGATGGACCAAATGATTGAACTCGAGGAAACTCTCAACTCGCGTGCCCCAGATTCTTACCGTCTCCGCGGGGCCTATTCCGCTTCTACTCATTCTCTGCTCGATTTTCAGAAGCCAGGAGCGTGTGGAAGAAGGAAGAGCGTAGGCACCGTCCGAGGAGGTAACCTATAACCTTCCAGCCGGCCTCAGAGTGTTCCCTAATCTATTCTTGTCCAAAGACAACAAACGTACACAGTCGGAGACGATTTGAGAGAGGCCTCGCTTAGGATAAACGTATTTTTGGTCGTCGCGAGTCAAGTTCCAGACGATCAAGGAGGGAAAGAGTGCACAAATGTAAACTTAGAGAAGTAGAAAGAAGTGCAAGTAGGCTAGGGTAGGACAGATGTAGGGAATAGGTTGGGGTAAAGAGGTGAAGAAGCTGGAAAGATGATAAAGAGGGGCAGGGGGAGACAAACCCAAAGAAGTAGGAACTTCCAGAATTGTCGATATCAGAAGACGATTACATCGACACTAAGCTTCTTGTTATTCGACTTCGACAACTCTCCCCTTCAATGGTCTGACCCGATACGATCAACTCAAGAAGTTTCTTGAATGGCAGCTTCCTAGTATTTGACTCCATATTCCTTCATACAAGGTATTCAAATTTTCAAAATAGAAGTTGTTGAATGTGCGTGTGGCTTGTGTTTACTCGATATCACCTGACTCGCTTTGTTGATATCCCAACAAACAGTGGCCGTTTGTATATGAGCAAACAAAATTTTACGTGTCTCATCAAGAAAAGGACTGCATGAAAAGTACACAGTAGAGCCATTTATACAACGCATTATGTTTCGCAAGGAAAGAAGATACCTCTATGGATATACCTAGGTGTCGTTATCTACAGTAGTACTGTCTGTACAAGTCCTGTTTTAGCCCTGATTACTTCCCGAACGATGAACACATCAATATTGCCATCTCTAATGTAGAAGCATGAACATCAATGATGTTTAAAGATATTTCGATCTTGTTACGGAATCCTCGACTAAGAAATCAGAGCCTGAGACGACGACTATTTAGATTGCAACCTGAGAGCTTGGCAGTTCAATCTAAAACATCTGCTTGCTTGCTTACTTTACTGTACTTGGTACTTCAATCTACGTTTACAGATTAGTTAAGTTGTGCAGATCTGCTCCACATCTTTGCACAGACAACTCATACATTGATTACATTCCAATCAATCACGGCACTTGCGTTTCATGCAAGGATCTTCTTCGGCAAATTCAATTTGCACCATTTGCTACGTAAAACCACGACTCGAGCGAAACATCTCAAAATTGAATAACTACCGACAGAGTGACAAACCATGTTGCATCAACATGGCCCCAATTCCCTAAACAAGACCAAATCCATCGAAGCGATGTTACGCGACTACCCGATCAGGTCGAAAGATGACGATAAATATGTATATGCGGCCGGAATATGGGATAATCTTCTAAATGAGGGGAGAATGATCTACATTTTTTTTGAACCTGTTTAAATAGTTTGACTCATGTACCTGTCTGTACCTTATTTACCTTTCTTCTTCGTCAACTGTAGATACACAACCCCTGCTCACACGCGACATCAAAAAAAAAAAAAAGAAAAAATGCATCACCTCATAACCCTCCTCTTACCTTCTCTGTTTACGGCTCCCGCCCTCTGCAAAACGCTGTACACCTCCCACTACGACGGCCACATCTACACCCTCAACTTCGACGCCTCCAACCCCGATCCCGACACCAGTCTGACACTAGTCAACACCCTGCAAACATGCGGCTCAATGCCTAGTTGGCTCGAGCTTGACGTGCGGGGCGCAAAAAAGACGTTGTACTGTGTCGATGAATCAGGCACGTCGCAAACATCCGGGAATGGGTCGTTAACGGCCCTCGACGTTACAGCGGCGAAGAAGCCAGTTGTTGTTGTTGCCGAAACAGAGACGTTGGCGGGCGGTGTTGCGAGTGTTGTTTATAGAGCAGGTCATGATGAGAAATTCATCGCTATAGCCCACTAGTCCGTCCTGTCCTCAAGATTGTATGTTCTTGTTGTACTAACGATGACAAATGTAGTGAAGGATCATCACTCTCAACCTTCGCCCTCCCACTCTCAAACACCAGCACAGCCCTACAAACTTTCCTTTTTACTCTCACCGGCCCCGTCACCGACCCCTCGCGTCAGGACGCGCCTCACCCACACGAGGTCTTCCTCGACCCTACAAACTCATACATCCTCAGTCCAGATCTGGGCGCCGACCTGATCCGCATCTTTGCCATAAACGCCCGCGACGGGACCCTGACCGAATGCGACGCTCACCCAACGACACCGGGTGACGGACCGCGCCACGGGGCATTCTCCTCGGATGGCAAGACGTTGTATATAACCAACGAACTCGCGAACACAGTCAGCACGTACACCGTCTCCCGCACCAATGCTTCAACCTGCGCGCTTTCGCTCGACTTGCAACAAGAAATCGTCCCTTCGCCATCGGGGACACTACCAGCCTCCTTTGTAGCCGAGATCCGGATCCCCAGAAATAGCACGAATGTCTATGTCTCCGTCCGCGGCGATCAGTTGTTTGCGCCGGATGATTCTGTCGCGTTTCTCGACGGCTCATCAGATGCGTCGGGTAAGCTAACAGCAAAAAATTTGACGAGCTCGTTCGGCTCGTATCCGCGCACACTCGTCATCAGCGAGGATGGGTCGCTGGTCGCAGTGGGGAATCAGAAGTCGTCTTCTGTCGCGATCGTCGCGCGGGACAGCGAGACCGGGGAGTTGGGTGCGTTGTTGGGTAGTCTGGAGTTTGGGAATGTTTCGGCGGGATTGAGTAGTGTTATTTGGGGGTTTGATTGAACTTGTCAAATGAACAACAAAGCGGGAGGAACAAAGGGACTGAATATAAATTCATTCAGATATATACGTGATCAACAAAAAAAAAAAAATACAAAACACAAAAGCAGAAAACCACCTGTACCGATACACCAAGACCGAACCCTAACCAACCTGAAACTGACAAACGGAAAAATATGATAAAAGACCAGCTTTCCATATATAGATGCAATAATAAATCCAAAATCCGCAATCTAACATGCCATACCATTGGCATATCAGTTGCAAGTAGCAAAAAAATGAACACAAACTCCTGGGACCATCCTGACATCCTGACCTATGACGTGGTATGGTATGATATGTATCGTCATGTGCTGCGCCGTTCGTTAGTATTTCCTGCGTCCTTTGTGCCTAATGGCGTATCTCATTTAGTCGTGATATCATTATTCTGATAGTATGTTCATTGTGGCAATCGATAAATCACCGAAACTCCAGTTGAAAAGCTTTCCATTTCCCTCCGACTGTGCGACATTTCGGACATCCTCTTGGACCCGGATAGCTGGTCGGTGCCTTGATAGGGCTGTTGATTGGACGCGACATTGACATCGGCGGACTGCTTATAAACATGCCTACGCATTCCCGGCAGACCCCGCAGATACACTCAGTGCAGGCATAGCAGTCTTGCAATGGCCATGCGCGACTGCAATTAGCACAGTAAATCTGGATGTCGCGGTGTCGAAATGTGGATGGTGTTGGGTTTGAAAATCGATGTTGCGGTCGCACGTGGTTGTGCAGGTGGTGGTTCAACGGACTAGAATCGGAATGGACCGAGGATGGAAGCCCGCTGGCTGACATGTGAAAGTTCTTGCCAGAAACTGTCGAAGCAGACTCCAGCGACGGCTCAATTGACGGGAATGGCTCCATGTCGCTATCTCGGCTGCGGTGTAGTTCCAGCGGTGGTGGTGTGAGCGATTTTTGCAGTGGAGACTCTGTGTATGATGAACCTTGAAACGACCGACGAATTGGCGCAAGACTTGACGAGTGCAATGACGGAGGCAGTGAGTTGCGGTTTTTGGTCGACGCAATCGAGGATGTATTGTTGAGCAGCGTTGACATTGACGGAGAATGCGGTACCTACAACGTTAGCATGTAGAACACTAGCTAGATGCAACCAACATACTGGAGTTGTGTCCCGATCTTCATCCACTTCTGTGGCCGACGTAGCGGCTTCTATGAGATCTTCCCATCGCTTTCCCTGCACCCAGGCCGCGGTTTGTGGCTCAGCCGAAAGAGCTTTCCGGTCTCCAAGACTAGGACGTCGTGCGAACTCCTTTGATCGCGTACGGTCGTGCTTCGGTTTGCGCGCATTCTGGGTAATAGATGACTTTCGTGGCCTCTGAATCTTGCTGTTGTTGCGCTGTAAAGGCGGCAACGTCGATGACCGACCGGGAGGAGAGTGGCTCAAAATCGACGGTAGCAATTCTCGAGGTCGCGACGATTGAAACGGCGGAAGAGGCTCCTGTTTAAAATGATCCCTCAATGGCGGCAGCTCAATCGACGAATGCATGCCACCTCGTCCTAATTCATTATCGGAATGCGTATCCTACGACATGAGCTTTATTCATCGGACGAGTATGAGTATGAGGATGCAAACTTACCATGTCGTCCCAATCAGAGGCCAGGCGATGGTGATGCAATTGAGCCAAGGCGACCGCGGCAGTGGCGGCGGCTGGATGGGCGTCGTCGATGGTGCGGGGGGTGACGGGAGGCGAGGTGTCTAGATAGTCAATTACAGGATCATTTGGCGAATAATATGGGCTTTGTGTATTACCATATTTTTTCGCAGGCGAGGGGGTGGGCTGGGTGTTGAGATGGGCGCGCTGGTCCAGCGGGGTATTGACCATCAGCAGGAAGCTCTCCTCGGTAGCGGGGAGCTTCGGTATGTAGTGGTTTGGGTGCGCCCTGCGGATATGCTCTTGCATCGAGCGATACCGTTTTTCCTAATTAGCAGCAGCTGTTAGTCGATATTATAATCAAGCCAATGCAATGTGACGAGTCGAATTTTTCATTTCCAAAATCATGAGTGGTAGTGGTGGTGGTGCTGGTGGGCTATCGATAAGGATCGCGGAGGAGCTCTCACCCCCAAGCATCTCTTCCGGCAGTTGGAGCCGTCATTGTTCGTCAACGGACACACCACCTCGTTGTTGGCATCCGACACGGAGAAGGAGCTCGTCAGCGAGGTGCGCGGGGGCATGGTCTGCATGTGTGCTTCGTCGTGGTTGTTGCAGAAATGATTGTAGTTGTTAGTTGTATGTCGGTGAAGGGAATGGAAAGAAGGATCTCGGACGGAAGGCGGGGGGGCGTGGAAGTAAGCAGTCAGCGCTCCGTTTCAGAAGGAGTCAGGCAAATCAACCAGCTCAGTTGGAGGTCGTCACGGCCAAATTGAACAGCAGGAATCGGAGCTGGCAATGTATACATGCTCTTGGAGTCAGAATGTTTATGTATATACGCGGATCACGGTGTGAACGAGTCGGTACATGGCCCGGACGAGGAGGGTATGGAGTAGGAAGGGAAAAAAAAAGAGAGGGAGGAAGAAGGAGCAGGAGAGGGAAAGGGAGCAAAGCGGGAGTGTCAGGATGTGACTGGCTGTTGTCGTCGCTCGCTGTTTGGTCCGGGGGGCGAAGGAGGGGAATGCAGCTTACTAGCACCGTAAAGTACGTAGAGGTACGTAGAGAGGTACTTGGTCTTGAGTGGCGCCTACTACGGAGAGCAAAGTATCTCGAGGGCCCGGAGCTTAGCTTAGCTTAGCTCAGCTTAGCTTGTGCCGGAGCCGGCCTTTGCGAGCTCGAGCTTAAGCCGCCGCTCTCTCTGTTGGTACACAGCACTACAACATACATAGCATAAATATGGGTATATATATATATATATATATATATTTTGGAGAGCTGAACAGTAATGCAATTTTTTTTCCCAGCTCTCATACTTGCTAGTCATTCATGACAGACTTTTTCGTCGCTCGGTGCTACTATGTAGCGTCACCGTCTTTGGCCTGCTGATCATTGGCCGATGGAGCTTCCCAGCTCTCCTGGTGGGGGTGTGTCAGTGCGAGGCCTTCCTTTTCTTCTTTTTTCCACGACAAGGCGAAACAGCCCCTTACTGCTAAACGGTATACGGCATATGGTATATGGTATATAATATATAGTATATACTGGCTGGCAGTACATAAATCTCTCATGCACGACACCGCATCCAGCAGAGAGGGGAGCTATCGGGAATAGCAAAGAGGGGAAACCCAGCCAGGCGGGAGCTGAATGCGGAACATTTCGCTATGCATACTCTGTAGTCTCCTAAGTGTCCTATTGCATGCATTTGATAGGCTGGCGACACAACAGCTCTAGCTCGAGTCAATCGATTTGATTCATTTTTAATTGACTGAAAAATTCTCCAGAGAGGAACTGGTTGGGTACGAAGTGGCGGCCTGACCTTCCAGGCCGCACTAGCCGGATAAGCGGCTTATCGATACGAGATAGCCAGCTTTCGGAGTAGATAGGCTTCTTCGGACTGTCAAAGAAAAAAAAAATCACTTTGATTCAAAAAAGTGAAGAATGTAAAATCCATTAGACCACTTGTTGAAAGATCGTGGTTGTTCGATATTAACGCGTTGTGATCCTGTAGCTTGGAGCCCAAATTGCTGCCGTGTTGATGCCTTAGAAACCAGGTATCCACGTATTTATCCGAGGCTGATGTCATGAACAGGGCAGGGCGCCTGCTCTTTTCTATTTACTTTTTGAGTTGAAAATTGCCTATTCCCGCTTTGCTATGATGGGCATCCACCCTTCTGCCGAGAAGTCTTCATGAGGAAACTACCCTGACGTTGTTACATATGCACAGGTAGTGTGTCACAGATCAGCTGCCAAGTAGCGATTAGTTAGCAGGCCCAAGTACATCTTAGAGGAATCAAGTATACCTTTTCAGCGTTCGAAAAATGCCAGTCTTCCCATGATGAAAACAAATCCTCCCCGACAAGTTTACAAAAAATCTGACTCTATATAAATTCCTCAGGAATGTTGGCCGTCTCGATGCTGCGAAGAACGTGAACCAAACATCGCAGCAAATGCCTCACTACTCATCTGTCCTTGAAACGCTCTACTCTCCTTTGTGGCCGTCAAACTGCCGAATGTCTGCTCAACTCCCTCTTGCCGTGCGCCTACTATCCCTTGCATTGCTATAGAGCGGTCTTCCGTCAGCAGATTACCGAATTTCTGCCCCGTTCTTTTTGCCTCGGTTGCTTGAAGCGTCTGCCTGCAGGTTTCTTGCAGCGCAGAAGAAGATACGTTCGGGTGTACTTCGGACTCGTTATCTGGTGCTGGCAGAGAAGACTGATTCTGTAGTGACGTGCTGAGGTCCTTGAGAGCTGTTTCTTGTGCTTTGAAGTGGTCTCTGAGGCGCTCAATGTCTTCAGATGTATTAGATGATAGAATCCTGTGCAATATTAATCAATTGAAATCCACTATAACAATATCCAAAAGTTACAAACAAATTAATCGACCCCAATACCAACACCAACGTCCTCTGACAATCACTCAACTGCTGATTAAACCGATTAATCCTGCCCTCTCTCAAATACACCGAGACCCTATCCCGCACGCTGAATTTTGTATCGATTGAGTGTTTGGTAACATCCGCAACGGCAGCACTAAATCCACTGCAGATATCATGCGTTGATTTGAGTGTCTTCTCGAGGCTGGTACCCCGCAGAGTCGATGCGAGAGTAGTCGATGTTTGATTGTTCGCTAATAATTGCTCAAGTGCCGCAAGAGAATCTTCCGTCTGCACGAGAAGGCGTTGGGAGTGTGCAATGCTCTGTGGAGCGTCTGTCAAACCTGATATCAAGCTGTAGGTCTGCTTGCAGCTTTGCGCGGCCAGCGTTGCGATCGCTATGACGCTGGCTGTGGCACCCAACGGATCCATGGGACTGTGATCATTCGACTTGCGTTGTAAACATATATCAGGACTTCTTGTCAGAAGCTTCCAAAGTTTGAACAGATTCTTTGGCGAAATAAAGTGTATTCGAGAACATGCATGAGCGCGGAATATGGATCGGAGTCATTTGGATAAAATTGGCTGACTGGCGGTTATATGATTGGGCCCTAGATTGTTACTTATGCTACGCTATGAATCTGGATATCAGCCACATTAGTCTGCCCTATAGACTTATAACCGAAACAAAAATTTGTAGATGTGGATGGATCGGCGTGTTGTTGAGGTCGGGTGGCTGTGTTTTAGTAAAAAGCCTAAGAGGACATCCGGACTGCATACATCTCCTTGATGCCCCAAAAGCCTGGTCACAGCATTCAATAACCATAGCAATAAAATCTTAGATCATGATTGAAACTTTGAGTTCAGCGACGTACGTCGAGTGTCTATCAGTAGCATATCGTTACCCAATGCGCATTTGGCAAAAATGAAGGGAAGAGAGAAATCCATCCGGCGCAAAATATCAACCGTCCTCCCGTTTACGTAGAGAAATTAGTGCTGAGCAAAGACAGGTATATTTCTCGCTTATTTCAGTCGACCTACGTGAAAGAAGCCGTACGTAGTTCCATTTTGGCTACCTACGTATTGGGTGTAGGGTTTGCGCAGATCCACGCTCGCTTAAGTTAAACTACACTTCTGCCCTATACCGAAGCAAACAGAGTGACAACGATCTATTCTCGAGGTCATATCTCTGTGAGACGTGATCTACACAGGGGCAGTCTTTGCTAGCAGTTCGGTTGCCTGAGGGTCAAACTAAGGAGACGACTTGAATGCTACGAAAAGCTATGATAAGGCTCTGCGCAATTGACCTCTTGTCTTGGGTCGCGCTGTGCTGTGACAAAAGACCGCAAACTCTCAGAGAAGGAACCGCTTATTCCCCAGCCAAAATCTATCATCGCGGGACCCCCAAGGTTATCGACACGGCAGCTCGACTCCTTGTACTCCAATCCATCCAGTAATCGTATACCCTGTTTCAGGATTCTCAGCGGAGAGGATGGTTGGCCAATGATGCCAACCCCCGCCATTCGTGCAGAAATTTTAGAGTCCAGGCGAACATATAACTGGACGATTTCATCATCGCAAGGCCGGTCTAATTGAATGACAGTTGGCTGGCCATCAACGTCTCCCTCATCATTTTGTGGCCTTTTCGTGCTGTAAGATGGCTCATATTGTTGCACTGAACTGTCGAAATGTGGTTGATCAACTGACCCAGCGCGCATTCTAGTACCCTCTCTCCCGGTGTGGTGCATATATGTGCTATACGCCCAGATAGCCAAGGTTGCTGCATACACCCCAAATGGCTCCAGTAAGCCTTTGCTGCTGAATCTTCGAGTATACCAGAACAAAGCCCCAGCATGTACGAGACTCAGCCTCGCCTTGTATTTGTCAAGCCTCGCCCATTGAATTACATAGTCTTTTGAGGTCTTGTACCCGCTGTAGTCTGGATGCTGAGGAGTTGCAAGTCTTTGTATATGACGAATCGGAACAAGAATTAGTAGTCTTGCGAGATGCAGGTGGAATATAATGGCGCTTTCCCATCCCCTAGTCCGTGCTACAGTAGCATTTGCGTCCCAATGTAAGATATCTAGGCAGTCGCAAGCACAATTACGCCTTGATATCGACTGCATGGCCGACTTTACCTGTGGGTCGCGGTGCTGCTGTTTGGCTGTAGGTGAGCAGATGTTCAACTCGGTCTGGTTTTGTATGCTTCCAGTCTCTCTCGTTCGTCGACATATGGCAAAGATTAGCATATTTGTCGCGAGATCTCCAAGATTTGGAGGCAGTTTTTTCCTCAACCGAAGAATATCGAGTGCATCTACAAGAGTCACTGGATTTCGTCATCAATTAATAATTCAGTCTGCCGTCTAGTTTAGTCAAGATGAAACTGACCAGATCGATACTTATCGTTTGTGATCATGTCCGCTGTGCCACAATTCCACACTTCCTCGTGGCAGGGGAGAGGAGTCTTTATCTCTCCAATCTGCAACAGTGGCAGGCCATCAAACTCGTATAGGATAATGGAGTCGAGCAGCTAAGAACATAAAAAAAAAAAATTAGATCTACTGACACTTTGCAGTGTTCGATTACGAAACGACGCACCCATATCATCCATCCCGTCCGGATCCGCGCTTCCTTGTCAAACCAACGCTCGACAGTGTCTCCTAAATTCGCTGCTTCTGTATCACTTACCGGCATTGAATCCACTGTCGAGAGTAGTTTCAACTGATTGCAGGCCTCAATAAGTCTGTATCTTTGGTCGAGGGCACGCCTTAAGGACTTTTTCCGGCCAGAATGAAGTAACAGAAGACAGTTTAAAAGCCCTGCCTGCACGGTAACAATATCCAAACCACTCTCACTTGCTTCAAGGACATCTGCGCCAGGAATCCAAGCAAGTTCATTATCGTCGAACTTTGTCTCGATGAAGCGGTTGCTAACGATTTGATTCAGAAGGTGAGAAAGAGAGGTCTCTAAAGTCTCATTTCTGTCCTCGTGAGCATATCGTACGCCAACTGCTGCAACGGCAAGAAGCAAGAGCCAACTCTCGCTTGAAACAAATTGGCGTGGGTTTTTTCGGAGGAAAGGATACGTCGCATGGAACCCTTCAAAATATGATTGAACATACTGCTCGATATCGCTCCGCGTGGGCAGATCCAATTCAACACTTGAAGAGTCGTGCTCAGCTCGAACTTTGCGTAAGAGATTTTCGTATACCGCTTCCGGTACAAAGACTTCTTGGGATATTGGCGTGAAGCCACTAGCCTCGGATGATCCTTCTCTCTCTGATGCTGTAGAGTGCAGCCTACTGCTTCGCCGGCTGAGCCCATTGAACGCCGCTCTCCCCACAGTACCTTCTGCATAATACAATCCGTCAACTATAGACGGGGAGCTTACTGGCATATCTCGCGTCCCGCCAGGTTCCAGAGTTGATGAAATAATTTCTGGCGCTGTAGAATGTACTGGTGTCGACTGACAAGAACTGTCAAGAGTGGGCATCTCGCAGGCTTGGGCAAGACTTCTTTCCAATCCAGAAGGGCCCTGAGAGGCGATGTCAGTATTTTCGAATTGCCTCTTCTCCAAAGCCAGGTCTTGGGGATACGGCCAATTCTCAGACAGCACGCTGGGGGTCCATTCATTCAATCCTGGGTCCAAGTTGAGACTGTAGGGCGCCCAAGGGCCATCAAAATTCATATTCACCTCATTCTCTAGAGATGTCAAAGTGTTGGTGAGCTGCGTCGGTAAAGAGAGCCACTCCCCTGCGTGGGTTTTTTCTGCTGCTTCCGATGTGTATATCTTACCAGAAGAGGTACGCAGCGATTGCATTGAAAAACAATTTTTCCGCTTTCGTGACAGAGGATAAACACACTCTAATTGTCGCTGTTTACATCGGTCACAGGGATTTCCCCGCGTGCAACGGACCCTAGCCACCGAGCACGACTTGCAAGCTCTAGCGTTGCTCGCTTCCAAGTCGATTGGCTTTTGCTTGTGCGATTTGATGTGGCGATGAAGAGCATCAGAACGTGAGAAGCCCTTCCTGCAATACGGGCATTCGAAGGGTTTCTCCGTGGTGTGACTGCGGGAATGGCGAGAGAGGTGTTCTTGCCGAGTAAAGGTCGCTTGACACACTCCGCACTGGATGGAATGTGCTATTGAGCCACTCATTTAGACATATAATACGCTAGCTACAGCGTCCAGAATATCAATGCGTAAACAGAACTTGCTAAGACTTGGAGTCGAAAGCGTGAATATTAGCAGGCGATATTACTCGGGCTACTCGGTAATGTAAAATGTGAAAGCCGTTGCTACATCACGATCACGCCGACAAGTTATTTTCTAATTGGGTAGCACTGCAGCCAATAGACGTGCATTATTACGACGTACTACGATATTTCACCGTCTCGCTTGGTTTTGCTGATACTAGTACTGTAACAAAATCAATACTTTCCCTCAATTGTTCCTAGGCACAATAGGGTTTCTACGATGTCCGTTCCATGTCCGTTCCGTATCAAGGATAGTCGTAATATAAAACTCCTACCTTCAGAACCATAGTAAAATAATAATCGGACTGAGCTGCCCATTTGTCCCAGTGAATGGTTCTGTACCTACCTCAACGCTTAGTGACTGGATGAGAAGTCTTCGTGCGAGACAAAGATAAGTATAGAATTCAAGGAGGGTGGCAGAGAAACTGGCCACTTCGGAAGACGTAAAAAAGCCGTAAACCGTCATATCCCCACCAGGCTTTGAGTAGAATCTTCATGTTGCAATAGTAGGGGTTGCAATTGCTGATCCAGTGCTCGAGATCGGGCCGGCTCCTCAAAGAGCCGCGAGCCCCCATGATTTCGCTTTCTGAGGTACCGATTGAAGTAGGCTATTTCAACATGTAGTTCTGCATTTATGTCGAAGGGAAGATGAGTTTACAAGTACACTTTTCAATGGCAAATAGCGAGATTGGAAAAAATTTTCCTCTTGCAACGTCAATAATTCGGATATCGTTCACATAGCCAAGGCTTTACTCATAAAATCCTGGATCGTGAGTATAGTGTGGGGATGTGAGCCTAGTAATAATCCACGAATAATAATAAAGAAAGAACGCTTGCCAAGCAAAAAATTCCTGATACTAGCCCTATTCGTCACGGAAGAGAATTTACATGAGTCGTCAATCTCCTATGGCTATCCTACAAGGAAGCAGACCCTAACTGCTCAGTGGCAAGCTGCGTACATTGTCCCATGCTGTACATCAAATACCGTCATCACACGTTGCACAAATGCCGCAATTGACATGAATAAAAAAGTATCTGACCGGGCTTCGCCTGCATGCCTGATGTATATAACATGACAGTGCTTACAAGAATTGGATACCCTTCTTGGACCACGTGGTGGGAAAGAATTGATCATTAACAGCTAATACTTGCCCAGTTACCTGACAGAAACCTGGTGCCCCGCAACAGACTGCGGACCTGGTGGCGGTCTTTCAGGTCCAAGGCCAGTAGTCGAAGAATGAAAAATTCCCCCGGCATCTAAACGGCGAGTGCTCCGGACTCCGGAGAAAATTGTGGGATGACCGGTTCGGCCACCCCACACTTTGTCCGTAATACCGGGCTGGATATCGATTGTAGTACGTACATAGTGTCCCGATTTCTTCCCGATTGCGGCTCACAAGCCGAGATTGGGCCTGGAACTGAGAAATCCTGGTTAAAATAACATGTCTACCAATAATTAAAGATGCAATTTAGCCTATGTACATTTCTTCTCCGCATGGCCAGCCCCAGAAAACGCTATAACTAAAGAGCCATGTGTCCCATGGATGATTGCCGTTCCTGGTAAGAGATCTATCTACGCAGACTTAATCTTTCTGTTAGTTGAGCCTCTCCTCCGAATACTCGCTGACAACATGGGTAAGAGCTTCACGATTGCCTTGGCGGCCTTTGCAGCCACAGGAAGCTTTCTCTTCGGTTATGATTCCGGTGTGATGACCGATGTGATTGCTTCTCCAAACTTTTTGGCGTTCTTCAACACCACACAAACATCCTCTATCATTGGCGCCATTAATAGTACATTTTCTGGTGGTGGTAAGAGTTCTTCTTTCACTGCTTTCAATTTACTGTACTGATCCCCAAGAAAAGCCGCTATCGGTGCCCTCACAGCTGGTTTGGCAATTGACAGTCTCGGCCGCAGACGTACTATCCAGGTTGGAGCCCTCATCTCGGTGATCGGCGCGATTCTACAATGTGCGGCAAGAAATCTGGCCATGATCCTCGTGGGTCGTATTGTAGCTGGATGGGCCGTTGGTATTCTGAGTATGTCCGTGCCCGTTTATCAGGCAGAATGCGCGCATCCCAAGAGTCGTGGTTTGTAAGTTTGAACCTGTGTATTGATCTCGTGGCATGACGAGTGCTAATTGAGATAGGATTGTCGGTCTTGCTCAACAGATGATCGGAGTTGGCTTCATCGTCAGCACGTGGATCGGCTATGGCTCCTTACACGCTCCAGATACTAGCCAGGTTCAATGGAGATTTCCTCTTGCCTTCCAAGCTCTGCCGGCGATGATGTTGTGTGTGGGCATGTTCTGGCTTCCTGAATCACCCCGTCACCTGATTGAAAAACAAAAGGACGACGAAGCTCTCAAGGTCTTGAGCCGCCTTCACTACGATGGCACGAATGATGAGTGGATCCAAAGGGAATTTACTGAGATCAAGGCTACGATCGACGCAGAAAGGGAAGTTACAGATTCTGGTTGGATGGTTATGTTCCGAGTACCGCAGTGGCGGAAGCGTCTCCTGTATGTTCAGATCAGCATCTTTCAGGATACACCGGACCGATAGCTGACTATAGTCTAAAGACTAGGAACTGCTGTGCAGGTATTCACTCAAATGACTGGTATCAACGTCATCAACTATTATCAGAATATCATGTGAGCTTCACCTTGCGAAAACTACGATGGAAAATCAAGCCCCTCTAACTTGTCGTCATCATTTAGGTACAAAGCGCTAGGCATTACGGGCAACAGTGCAACACTCGTCTCAGGAATTTACAACGTGGTCGGCCCCCTAGCGAACCTCATTTTCATTGTCTTCTTTCTAGATCGTGTGGGAAGACGATGGCCACTAATCATCGGCGCTGCCGCAATTACGGTTGCTCTGATCTGTGAAGCGGCCCTCAACTCGCAGAACCTGGACGGCACCAAACACGGCTACAGTATCGGCGGCGTCTTTTTCTTGTTTTGCGTCACCGCAATCTTCTCCATGTCTTTCGGTCCGGTCAGCTGGGTGTACATGTCGGAAGTCATGCCGATGCAAATCCGTGGCAAGGGAAATGCCTTTGCAACGGGTATCGGTAATTGGTGTGTGAGCACTCTTTGGAGTCAAGTGTCGCCCATTGCTTTGGGGGAGCTGGGCTGGAAATTCTATTTTATCTTTGCAGCCTTCAGTAAGTTATTATGCCTTCTCGTTGCGACCCATCATGCGATGCGCATCGTTATAGGATTCCTTCATGCTAACGATTATCTCTCATCTTGCAGACGTTTGTGTTACTATCCCTACTGTCTACTTCTTCTTTGAAGAGACCAAGCAAAAGTCGCTAGAGGAGATCGACTTGCTCTTTGGCGGCAGAGCCTTGGGAACGCTAAGCAATGACCTCAACGAGAAAGGGATAGCAATGGAGGAGTCGCAGGCCAATGTGACCCAGGTTGAGAATTCCCGGAATGCCTGAGATTGAGGAGCGTGGATCTCGTTATCTTACCCAACAAAAGGTAGCGATGCCCACTTACTAGCGCAGTTGCAAACCTAAGGCTGGTGACGACGAGGGACTCCAAAAAAGGCTACTTCAAGGCGGGGAGAAGGACTTTTGAAAAAGACAGAGGAATTACGTCGGGGATGTTCAGAACTGACTTGTACGGACATTCGTGTATACCTCAAGATTAAGTCTGTAGCTGAATGAGTCCTTCATATTCAAAATATTTGACCTAAAACATCTTAGAAATCAATGAAATTTATAATATATGAATCCCCTCAGTATAACCCCTGTAAAGCTTCATGTCACCTCTCTATTTCTATTGTACCTGATCTGCCTGAGTACACTTATGTTGCTAGTGCAAGGATCGCAGTAGATCTATAACATGATAAACCTCACTATAGCAGTATCTGCCGATGAAATACAATCACGATCCATCCTATTTCTAGCGTATCGGTGCAAGGAAGGACGAACATATGTAGTACGCGATATCAATTATGAAAGGCGGCATCAAGAATCATCTGGACGTTTAGTAGGTGTGGGGAAAGACTTATTTAGCCAAATACGGCTACCATCGGACCTTCCAAGGTTCGTTAGATCGTCCTCTAGGTTATTCTGTGCATACGCTTTCACCGACAGGGATCGGGATGCCGTGCGGATAGAAGAGTTTGATTCCTCCGGTGGTGGCTTCATACTAATTTCGGACATTACAAGAAGGGGGACGTGAAGATGCCCTATGAAACAATTTGATGAACGTGCAATAAAATGGGTCTGAATAGAGTCCAAATAGTAAACAAGATATTATTCATGTACACCTGGTCCTTGCTTCTATCACTGTCTGGGTAAGACCAAGAGGAATCTGCTCTCGGACTACTGTTTTACTCGAGCATGCCATACCACGCATAATCTCACCAATATGTATACATGAATTCAGTTCTAAATTAAATGTAGTCCGTTCTTGACGAGTATCCGATTCGTGATATATTCCACTGACAGCTGTAGTTACATAGTGCTTTTTCGGCTCCACTAAACCATGCCATATATGCAGCTGTACGCAAATTACGAGGGTGTGTATTTATGATCGTCCGGTGTTTTGTAACCCCATCATCTCCGGTGTCTGGTAAGAACAACCCCATAAAGGGCGGGGAAATTAAGATGACTTTTTTCTTTCCAATTGCATTCAATTCAGCCTGTTTGGATAAAATCGAATAAAGTTATGCAATATGTTCTCCAGGATTCCATTTCAGGTCATAGTGGATAGTGGACAATCGTCTTGGTTTTGATACGTCAAAATCCAGCATAGCAGAGGATACTTCCAAGTTTAGGTATAGATCAGTGAATAAAGCTAAAGAAAACCCATCATGGGTATTATTACATGTCAAATTATGCAACGGAACAGACAACAGGTTTTTTAAATAAAGATCGTCATGAGGTTGTCGCCGAACAACGTTAAGACGCTTGGCTTTGCCCTAATGGTATATAACAGCTGACCCTTCTCAGCTTCTAGTTTGTATATTTATCTAGACAGGACATTGAGACAAATTTTCACTATCAAAATAAAGAAAATGGTCAAACTAAAATGTCTTTTTACACTGGGCCTAGCCTTGTCAACGGCTGCGAAAGATGCAGGAAGCAAAAGGCCGAAATACAAGGATCCATCTGTACCGGTAGAGGAGAGGGTTTCTGACCTCTTATCCCGAATGACCATTGAGGAAAAGACCGCTCAATTGATTCAGGGTATGGTGATTATATTGGTGCTCTGGGTGATGCCAAACAAGACGGAAGACAGCTGACAGATACGTAGGAGATATTTCAAATTGGATGGACCCAGATACAGGCGCCTTTAATCAGTCAGGGCTCGTTGAAAATATGAAATTGAAGGCTGGCAGTTTTTATGGTAAAGCGGGTCCCTTCACTGTATATCGCTTGCTATTTTATGGACCAAACTGCTGAATCACCGTCTTTCTTTCCTTTTCACAGTTGGATATCCTTCTCCGGCGTCTTGGATTGCAGAAAATATTAAAAAAGCGCAAGACTACCTCGTCAATGAAACAAGGCTAGGTATACCCGCTATTGTGCAGTCTGAGGGTATGTGTATTCCGAAATCTAGATAAATCTACAATAGGTAGCACTGAATGCTGACAGAGTGAGATAGGAATCCACGGTTTCCTATTGCTGAACGCAACCATTTTCAATTCCCCTATCGCATATGCCTCTGCGTGGAATCCAGATGTAAGGGCATTTCATCCCTACGAATTATACCTCTGATGGCCTCTTCTAACTCTACAATATGCAGTTGGTCAATAAAATGGCCCAGGTTATAGCTCGTGAAGGGGCTGCCATCGGTGTAAACCAGCTCTTTGCCCCGGTCTCCGATGTTGCCAGGGAGCTGCGGTATGGAAGGGTATGTTGAAAATCTCTTCTTCATTCTAACACTCTATGGACAATGCTAAAGCCAATCCTTTTCTTCCCAGGTTGAGGAATGCTTTTCTGAAGATCCATATCTAGCTGGTGAAATGTCATATTCGTTAGTCACTGGCCTTCAAGCACTAAACGTGTCGGCCACCGTGAAGCATTTCCTCGGTTACGCTCAACCAGAGCAAGGTCTAAATACTGGTCCTGTTCATGGTGGAGAGAGGGAACTCCGCACAACGTACGCAAATTTCCGTATCAGATATTTCAGACGGCTATCTTCAAATCTAACATTCCACCTGCAGGTGGATGCCGGCATTTAAACGAGCAATTGTAGATGCTGGTGCGTGGGGGATTATGGGAGCTTACCACTCGTACTTACTTCTATCCTTCTTGCCTTATTCAACTGAACTCAATCACTGACACAATACTAACCCAGGTATGACGGTCTTCCGGCTGTAACGGATAGTCAGATGCTCACTGATATTCTGCGCGGTGAATGGGGCTACAAGTACTGGGTCATTAGTGACGCAGGAGCAACTGACCGAGTATGCAATGCTTTCAAAATGTGTCAATCTGACCCTATTGATTCCGACGCCGTGACTCTAGCTGTGCTGCCTGCCGGTACAGACGTTGAAATGGGTGGCGGCTCTTTGTAAGGATTGAACCAGCTCTTTTCCCACATTTTCTTTTTCTTATCCGAGAAAAACGATCAATGTATCTGACCAGCGGGTATAGCAACTTCAAGCAAATTCCAACACTTGTCAGTCAGAATAGGCTTGACATAGCAACCGTTGATACCGCTGTTTCGCGAATATTAAGAGCAAAATTCGAGATGGGACTCTTTGAAAATCCCTATTCTTCCTCTGTCGCCGAAGAAAACTGGTCTTCCATGATTCATACCTCTGACGCGGTTGAATTAGCCCGCACTCTTGACAGAGAGTCTATTGTTCTCTTGGAGAACCATAACAACACTCTGCCTCTGAAGAAAAGTGGAAGCATTGCAGTGATCGGACCAATGGCTCATGGATTCATGAATGTAGGTTTTGCGTGCCGGAACTGCGATCCTCTGATTTCTCCCCTGTTGTGAAATTTCAGCTAAATACATTCAGTACGGCGATTATGTCGTTAAAGGGAGCCAATACCATGGTGTTACCCCGTTAGACGGAATTAGAGCAGCCGTTGGCGACTTGGTAACCATCAATTATGCTCAGGGATGTGAACGCTGGAGTAACGACCAGTCGGGGTTCACAGAAGCCATCGCTGCAGCTAAGAAGTCTGATGTCGCAATCGTTGTCGTTGGTACATGGTCCCGAGATCAATATGAACTTTGGGCGGGATACAATGCCACGTAAGAGGATCCTTTCTTCCTCTCTCCGTTGACTATTATGACGTGGAACTAATCGTCTATGCTCTTTAAGGACCGGCGAACACGTCGATGTTAATAATCTTAATCTCGTTGGGGCACAGAGCGCCCTCGTCAAAGCAATTGCTGGGACAGGCATTCCTACTGTTGTTGTATTCTCATCCGGCAAACCTATCACAGAATCATGGATAGCAAACAGCACCGCTGCTTTAGTCCAGCAATTCTACCCATCTGAACAAGGAGGAAACGCTCTTGCAGACGTTTTGTTTGGGGATTATAGTCCTTCTGGTCGACTGTCCGTTAGCTTTCCATATGATGTTGGCTCTCTTCCGATCTATTATGACTATCTAAACTCCGGTCGATCCATTGGGGACTCGGGGCATATCGATGATAATGGGACCATCGTCTTTGGGCATCAGTATGTTATCGGGACACCAGAACCATGGTATCCATTTGGGTATGGAAAGTCGTATTCGACGTTTTCTTATTCGAACATTTCCTTGGATAAGGTGAACGCTACCTTTTCGGACACTGTAACCGCGGAAGTGAACGTTACGAATACCTCCCCGGTGAATGGTACAGAAGTTGTCCAGCTCTATGTGGTGGATAATATTGCTAGTGTGGATGTCCCGAACAAAAGATTGAAAGGATTCAAGAAGGTAGAAATCCAGGCCGGAGAGACAGCAGCGGTGAAGATAGACCTCTCCGTTCAGGACTTGGGACTATGGAATCGAAAAATGCAGTACAAGGTAGAGCCTGGACAGTTTACTTTCTTGATAGGTAGGAGCGCTCAAGATATCATTACCAATGCGACATTGTGGGTGTCATAAATCCACAGAAGAGTCACAGTGATGAATATGACGAGCAACAGTTGATCCTACATGTATAGAGACCTCATAGACGATCAAACCTCGAGCCATAATATCTATCCCAACGACCCCCTTATTTGTAACACAGTGATACTGTCCTTTTGACATTTGTAGACTCTACACTTGGTCTTACTCATATCGGCTCAAATTGTAATTAACTTTTGGGCATTACCCTCATCCTTCAGTTGTAGACGCTATCCGGATTGCTAATGGTAAATCAGTCCTACAACGAGCACCAGTGCCGCCATTCGCAACCACCGCTTTGTCCCACAATACCCCGGTGGGGGAATCTCCGGACAGTCAAATTTCTCCGGTGGGAAATTCACAGATGTCACGCTTTGCGCAAAACTCCACTGAACACCCTAGAAGCTGGACAGCCTAGACCTAGTCTAGAAGTAACCCGAAATCTGAGATTCCGAACACTGATCTGAAGGCCGTTGCCGAGTGCATTAATTCATTTCTATTTATCCAGATTTAACCAGCAATTTAACCAGTTATTCGAGCTCCACCTTAAAAATGAGCTCGATCGGCATATTCTCCGAGAATAAAAATTCACCTGCAAGAAGAAACACATGTGACGTATTTGCAGAGACAGAGCTAAGATTAATTTGAAGATTAAAAGCATATATATGTGTTTCAGCCGAGAGAAATCCCTTCTGCAGTCTGCTTCTTGCTTGGTAGCAAATTGCTTCTTAAAAGTGGACTTCTATTGAACATTTGAGAAGAGGTATTGGTGAAAATATTCCACACTCATCATGAAGTTCACGGAGGGAATGTGGCTTTTGCGTGTACGCCCCCTCTTTAATCTGCTACGGTCTAACACCCGCGGAACACAAATTCATTGATTGTATAGGAAGGCGTCCAGATCGACTGGATGAACCATGTCGAGCGCGCCACCACCACCGATAACACTATTGACTTGCTCTTGGCCAAGACGCAGAGACATCGAGGCGATACCTTGAACTCGGGTTTGCTACTAACAATGAATTAGAAATTCGATAGACAAGATGCGCTAATACTCAACACAGGTACAATTTCCGCGCACATATCTTCGCCCCAGCAAGGCATTATCGGCGTGAGGCTAGTACATTGGTAAACATATCCTTTCCAGTTAATTGATTTCCTTGGATAACTAGGGACTAATGCACTTTTTGTCTCAGGGACGGCGGTGTCGATCGGGGACCACATTATGAAATCAAAAGCGAGTCACCAGCAGAAGTACAAATCGACAACAAGAACAGAGAGCACTTACGCTATTCTAGCGGCCCATTGACCTTGGCCGTTACAACAGCCAAGAATGAGCTGGGATTTCGCTTTTCAAGCCCCGAGGGCAAGCTTACCGGCCATTCCTTTCGCTCTGTAGGCTACGTCAGAGATCAATCCACATCTAAGTCGCGTTACGAAGATGGGATGTTCATGGAGAGAGAAGGATATATGCTCGCTGCTCTAGATCTAGGTGTGGGTGAGAAAATATACGGTTTGGGTGAACGATTCGGTCCATTCGTCAAGAACGGGCAGTCAGTTGATATTTGGAATGAGGACGCAGGCACCTCGTCCAATATGGCCTACAAGAATATACCATTTTATCTTACCTCTGCTGGATATGGTGTATTTATCAACCATCCAGGGCGTGTGAGTTTGGAGGTTCAATCCGAGCGAACAACACGAGTGAATGTCTCCGTTGCCGGTGAGGAGATCGAATACTTCATTATCTACGGCCCTACACCAAAGGAAATACTGAAACGTTATACCCAACTCACCGGCCAACCTGCTTTGGTGCCAGCGTGGAGCTATAATCTTTGGCTCACAACTAGCTTCACTACCAACTATGACGAGCAGACAGTAACAGGATTTTTGGATGGTTTCCGGCAGCGAGATATTCCCCTTGGCGTGTTCCACTTTGACTGCTTCTGGATGAAATCTTTCCAGTGGTGTGATTTTGACTTCGACTCTTCTATGTTCCCTGACCCCGCTGGGTATTTGCAGCGATTAAAGGATAGGGGTCTGAAGATTTCTGTGTGGATCAACCCGTATATTGGCCAGGCGTCCCCTCTATTCAAAGAAGGAAAGAAGCATGGGTATTTCATCAAGGTACATACTGGGTCCCCATGAATAAAACACTATCAGTTGCTAACGGTGGCAGCGTCTGGATGGTGCTGTTTGGCAGTGGGATCTTTGGCAGGCTGGTATGGCAATTGTTGACTTCACAAATCCTGAAGCTGTCCGATGGTACTCAAACCACCTTGAGAGACTGATGGATCTCGGTGTGGACTCTTTCAAGACAGATTTTGGCGAGAGAATACCCTTTAAGAACATTCGATACCATAACGATGCCGATCCCACGCTGATGCATAATTACTACGCATTCCTATACAATAAGATTGTGTACGACGTTATGACTAAGCGGACCGGCAAATCTAAGAGTCTTTTGTTTGCGCGCAGCGCAGCTCCAGGAGGGCAGCAATTCCCTGTTCATTGGGGAGGTGATTGTGAAAGTACCTTCGAGGCGATGGCCGAGTCTCTCCGCGGAGGTCTTTCTCTAATGCTTTCAGGATATATTTTCTGGGCGTCAGATATCGGTGGCTTTGAGGGAACACCTTCGCCAGCTTTGTATAAACGTTGGGTCCAATTCGGACTGTTATCCTCACATTCGCGCCTGCACGGCTCATCATCATACCGTGTGCCCTGGATTTACGGCGAGGATTGCAGTGAAGTTTTACGGGATTGCACTAAGCGAAAGATCAAGCTCACCCCATATCTGCTGCAAGAAGCTTTAGAGGGCCATCGTACTGGAACACCTCTTATGAGGGCGATGTTTTTGGAGTTCCCGAAGGATTTGAACACATACTCTATTGACACACAGTACATGTTTGGAAGCAATCTGCTAGTCGCGCCGGTCTTTAATGAAGAAGGTCGGGTGACCTTTTATGTCCCCAATTCCGGTGATGAAAACAATAACACCCAAGGAAAGTGGAGGTCCTGGTTTGATTATTCCAAGACATATGAGTGTGGTCGCTGGTATACTGAGAAGCATGAGTTTGATACCTTGCCGATACTTATACGACCGGGATCGATCACCCCTGTTAATTCAAAGATTGAAAAGCCAGAAGATGATCCCTTTAATGGCCTGGAGCTGTTAGTAAATGGGACTATTGTTGGTCAAAAGGATATTGAAATAGTCAATCCGGGCAAGACACATGAGGTCTTGAAAACTATACAAGTGACATCAGCTCCAGAGACTTCCGAAAAGGTCAAGCTCAGTGATGATAGTATTAAAATTACGCAGCTGGAGTGAGTGTTTTAGCAACCTCAGAATTCAGAAGTGGAGGCCTGAAGACTCGATTGGTCTAAATGTGCAAGAGTTCTGAGATTCCGGTATATGAGACGTATCTATACCAAGACACCGCTTTTTCATGCTTTTGAAGAGCATAGCTCCGAGGCTAGGTATCATTGAATATAACCTAGGTATATCCGGCAAATACACAAACTCATGTTCTCGATAGCACTTTCCACAAATACTCAATCTCGGAACCCTACTGTTAAAGAATTGATAAGTCGTTAAGACTTCGTAAGGTACATAAGATCATGCTATCTCATATTTACAGTTCTCGAAATATCTCTACATCTTACTAAATTATTGTATGATAATGCTCGGTTTTTTATCAAAAATGCTGCAAGGATCCTTTACCTTGATTTACACATGTTTCGTCAGAATGAGACTTGAACAGTGGTATTCGTTTACTAGGATTTGCCTCATCAAGAACAGAGTAAAAAACCATAAGACTGACGTAAAATCTTGCACTGAAACCATACTCGGGCATCAATTTGATGTTTGAGTAATTGTCACATGCAATACTTCTAGGTCCAGGTTGTTATCATTTTAACACTCACAGTCTACCTATAAGCTGACAAACCTAGGCCGAAAAATGTCGGGCGAAGTGGGCCCAAGAGATGTTGAGCTTAGTAAAAGCGGAGCTAAGTTAGGGCTAAACAGCTATGCTGATTGTCTGTTTCATACATCATCTGGCTACGAAAAACAGAATAGCATGGCATGAAAAATTTATTTGTAAGCTTTGTAGACCGGTATTTCTGGACTTATTAGGATGGCATGTTTCCGTATACAGACAGATTATATTTGCAAAAAGCATTAAAGGCATCCTGATACAGCAAGCCCCTGGAGCACGTGTATAAACTGTTCACATTTTTGTACCCTTCACTTCCAATTCACCACTACATTTTCGCAATACTCAGGTCTTCCTAAAGCAAAGGTAGGAGAGTTTTCGGTCATTGTTTGCTGGCAATCATCTTGTAGAAGCGAATTAGTTTAAGAAATGTCAGAAACGCAAGACGCAGCCACCAACACCAGGGTCGAGGAGACAGATTACCAAGAAAGCTCTGCTAATCGTCCTGCCGAATCGAAAAACGACGTCCAGCGAAACAAAAATACCGACACTTTCCAAACTGTCGCCGAAGCTGAAGCACCACCGCGGGACATCGATGGGTCGAAATGGTATTTGACGCTCGTCTCCATCTTAGCCTCCACTTTCCTGTACGCTCTTGACGCGACAGTAGTAGCCGACCTACAACCGGTCATATTAGAGGAGCTCGGTGGTATCCAGAAGCTTCCGTGGTTGAGTGTCGCGTTCTTGCTCAGCGCAACAGCCACCAATCTCCTCTGGGGTCGGATGTACGGTCACATCAACGCCAAGTGGTTCTACATTTTCCACGTCACTATTTTCGAAGTCGGCTCTGCCATTTGTGGTGCATCCCCGTCTATCAATGTCATGATTCTGGGCCGCGCTATCGCCGGAGTAGGCGGTTCAGGGCTCTATATCGGCTGCATGACCCTCATCGCCACTACAACCACGCTCACCGAGCGTCCCATGTACGTCTCCTGTACTGGATTTACATGGGGATTGGGGATTATTCTAGGGCCTATAATTGGGGGTGCGTTTAGCGAGTCGTCGATTGGATGGCGATGGGCCTTTTATATCAATCTTTTCATCGGAGCTGTTTGTGCCCCTTTCTACATCTTCCTTATTCCGAGCACGGATCCCCGTCCAGGCGCGTCTGTCCGCGAGCGCGTGTCAGAGCTGGATTATCTTGGTGTCATCTTGCAGGCAGGTGTGTTATCAGCATTGATTCTTGCTAACAACATGGGCGGTATCTTCTACCCCTGGAACTCGGGCCGCATTATAGCAATGTTTGTCGTCTTCGCCGTGTTGTGGATTCTCCTTGGTATTCAGCAAGTATACGCAATTGCTACCACAGTCTCGAGTCGGATTATCCCCGTGCAGTTCTTTCGATCACGGACTGTGCTTCTTCTCTTCACGGCTACCGCGGCAGGCGGTGCATGCGCCTTTGTGCCAATCTATATGGTTCCTATGTATTTCCAATTCACGCAAGCTGGAGGCGCGCTAGAGGCTGGAGTCCGTTTACTTCCTTTTATCATCGTTATGGTGATACTCGTCTTCATCAACGGCCAGTTGATGGCTAGACTTGGGCACTATATACCTTGGTTTCTAGTCGGGGGATTGTTGACGGTCATCGGCGCTGCCCTGATGTATACGGTTGACCAGGGAACATCCAACTCTCGAGTGTACGGCTACACGGTGCTGATAGGAGCTGGTGTTGGCATGTACCTCTAGGCATCTTTTTCAGTCACCCAGGCCGTCGTGGACGTCGACAACGTCGCGCCAGCCATCGGTTTCATCACGTTGGCCCAGTTCTTAGGTATTACAATGTCTTTGGCCATTGCCAATTCCATTCTGCTAAACTCTAGCCTGGAAAGAATTCTGCAGATTCTGCCTACTGTACCAACTTCTGAGATCCAAGGTGCCATCTTGGGCTCTGACTCGACTCTCGTACAGAGTCTACCATCAGACCTCAAGGTCCATGTTTTGGCCGCTATTGTCAGTGCTATTGGTAAGACATATACTCTTGTTATTGCCGGTGGTTCACTTGTTCTCATTTCAAGTCTATTCATGCCCCATCAAAAGCTCTTCGGTATCGCCCCTGCTGTTGCAGCAGCCTGAGACATTCACCATCTTCGGTTTCCAAAGGAAAGAGACGTTCAATTGATCCGGGTTAAGATTCTGAGTGTTATCATCATCAACTGAAAGATTCATAAAAAACTCCATGGATACCACGGAGATGACTTTTATTACTCTGTTGCAGGGGATCAGAAGGGAATGGAGGTTCTATCCTAGCAAAGACGAGACTAGAAAAATGCTAAAGACTATATCACCTAAAATGTTGCTAGATTGCCCAGAGAAAAATGCTGTCCCGTCAGAGATTAACGTAATTTAGAGATTAAATCCTTTCTCAAAGACCGGAATTTAATTCCTCCCAGTTCATGTCCGAGTATTCAAGATCACTGGCCATGGTCGTACCAGGTAAAAGCTCTCGACGTGATTCTGAGCTTGCAGACAAATCCCTGTTTGTAGAATCATTATCAGACTGACCACTAACTTCGTTAGCAAGATAGAACGGTCTTGTTCCCGACTCTACTGGCCCAGACGCATTCATTGTTCTTTGCAGGAGCTGTGAGAGAGCTTGAGCGCTTATTTTCGCCATGTGAGAGACTTCCGTCATTATCTGCAATCGGGCGAGAGCATCACGAATAGCCGAGATGCACTCCCCTCGCGTGAGGCTAGCCATGCCAGCTTCAAGGGGATCTATCTTTGATGGGTTGTAACGCTTGTCACTCATTTCGTCAAACAAACTTTGATCAAGAGATACGTTGACCAGGAGTACCGCGGCTTCGAACGTCGGTCGAATAATTTCCGGAAGAGCTGTTTGAGAGCTGCCCATCAACACATGCAGTGCCGAAGCAGAAGTGAGAACATGCAACGCCATAACTGCGAGGCGTCTTCGCTGGGTTAGAAGTAAGACCTGCTTGTACTCGGGCAAATTTTGAGCCTGGCGTAGATTCTGCAACAGTGTTGACCTGAAATTATAACAAAGAGACTCAAATATGGAGATATGTAATAGTTCTCGTTGCTTTGCGAGTATAGGAAACTGCGTATCCCACTGCATATTGGGTTTCAAGGCAAATGCAGATGGCAGGTTTGCAAGATATTCATTGCAAAGTCTTTCATACCGCTCCTCAGCACCAAACAGGTCATGCCCGTTATTGCAATCAACCCGAGCACTCTTCCAGAAATTGGCCAAACGGGCTTGCAAAAGACGTTCTGTGAATTCATCTAGATCCTTATTGCCTTCGACATGGGGACCTAGGTGCATTCGTGGCATATTTTCAGGATTCAAGCAATATGGATAGATGTAATTGCGGTCCAGCTGCCTGCTTAGAAGACTAGACAAAATATCGTCACGTAGTTAACAGCAAATTAACAATAAAGATATTGGCCATCATACCTGTCCCAAATATACAAGTTGCAGAATACTCTTCGTCGCATCTCCTTCTCCAATTCTCCCATGTTAGAGGAAGTGACCATATTATCCTTTTCAATTCCAATATTCTGAGCAACCTGTATCGCACCCTTGATATTATCCCGGAAGTCATTAATACGTCCCTCACAACGGGACTTAAGTCCCGCAAAAGAAAGGTGCTGTACACGGAGTAAACTGCCTTTGGGATTAATATAGGTGCATTTCTTTGCAAGAATGTCAGCAACATCGTCGCACGCCTGGCGGATGTCGGCAGGGTCCATTCCATGAATCATCTCGATCACACCAAATTTGGAAGGGAGAAATTGAGACGTGTAAGAACATTTTCTCAGAATGGTGACTGCAAACTCTAGGTCGAATACTGATGAATGCTTTTGGCTGGCCCACCATAGTTGATATTGTTCAAGGAACCACGGAACGTAGATTAGCTGGTCAATCCTTAAGGTGAGAGAACCGTCAGTTGGCCAGCAGAAAGCTATAAAGTAATACAGACTTTGGAGCGTACCAATTCACTTCAGCCACAAAGTATCGAACGAGAAAATCCAAGACTGGACGCTCAGGCATGCCATGGAGAATTTGTTGAGCATCTGCAACAATCTCTCTCGATAGGTCATGGCTTTTACCATCAAAGCCTTCTTCGTAGTATAATCGTCTCTAGTGATAGAATGATCTTAGCACCCAAAAATGTAATCATCCGTTTCGTGTCGACTTACTGTCTGTAAAAGGGCTAGGGTATTAGTGTGACTATCTTTGGAATAGCCAAATAGTTCTGCTAAAGATGAAATCTCAAGGTCATTCATAGGACTTTTGGCCTCATTGAAGTCAGACAGCAGATTAGCCCGGTCGAATTTGTGTTGCTCATTATCCTTGGGAGGAGCCGCTGGATCGGCCTGCCGAATTGCGTCTAGTGTAAAATAGTTACAGTCTTCCACGCGTCGACGGCGAGAACAATGATTACATGGGTACTGTCGATTACACTGCAGATACTAAGAATTCGTTCATTCAAGGTTAGGGCATTTTTACTACCTTTTGTTTCCGAGTGTAGCAAGGGATACAGGCTGACACCTTTCGCTTTCCGCCAACGGCTTGCATGGTGGTGCAAAGTCGATATGTTGCAGTATTTTCTTTGCTGAAAAGATCGTAATTGGTGTTGAGATGCTTGATTGGTGTGAAATAATACCCCGCCTCAAGTGACTAATCGACCTTTTTGCAAGCCGAAAAGTACCTGTTAGGGCTAAATTGCCATCATATCAAAAGGAGACCCTAACATAGCTCAGTGCATTAACTTTAATTTTCCGTGCCTGTTTTGCCCTCTAGTTTCTTTTCTTGTTCACACCCATCTCCTTTTGGCTGATCAATCACAAGACAAGACATGTCATTTGAATACTGCAAGCAGTGAGAGCATGATGTACGTTGAATGGCACAATGCCATCAACAAAGTAGATAGTGGGCTTCTTCAAAACCTGGATTTTGGTCACCGAGGATAAGAAAACTATAAGAGTTTGGTTGAATTCATAGATAAACTTGGAATTGAAACCATGTCAAGGAATGTCAGGGCTCCTTCATCAACAGGCAATTCTTTTCCAGACCCCAGATGTTTTGATATCCGACGGTCAAATGGTCCTTGCTTGCACTCATATATTAGACCAAAATGGGCACTACACCATACCGAGACTTGTTCGTCCAAGCAATCATCTAGAACATCATCTCCTAAGCCGACGTACCCGACCATCACAGAGGTCAAAGCTTCTCTGGATGCTGCCCAAGATGTAAAGCCAGTACTGGTCTACTCGTTGATAGCAACTCTGACGAAACCATCGTGTAACTTGCGTGGCGTTCGGTATGGAATGTTCTTGTATTTTTTATATGAAGCTCTGGTAGTATAGCAGATACCATTCCACTTCGGTTGTTGCGTCGACTACAATATAGGGGTAGGCGAATGAATCCGGTATCAGAAGCACTTGTTGGAAGCCTCGAATTGAATGGTTGAGAAACATTTGAAGATCTTACAGTTTCAATCGGCGGTATTCCTGGGTCTGGCTCACTATTTTGCGTGTATCTGAACATATCGGAAGATGTATTAGCCACCACTGACAAATCGTCCGTAGATTATGTATGAAGACAATACCAGCCATGCATCGAGTACTTTGTCGAATTGGCGAGGTATGTATGAAGTGCAAGAGTCAGCAGGGTGAGATGATTCGGCGACAGAGCGGTCACATGATTTCCGGTATTGTAGAACCCCTTTTGATGTATCCATGAAGGAAAGGCACGACCTGGACCAGTTCTAGATCACATAACTGGAATGATTTTGCTTCGACTAGGCAGAAATCACAAATTCCAGACGGCAGTCTTCCTCATCATTGAATAGCAGCAAGTCGAAGAACAAAACTACACAAACACTCCCAACATGGTTCTCGTCTCGAATAGCAACTACATGCCGACACTCACCACTTAACAGCTCAGAATGGTTGCTGTTGAACCAGCACACACGCTTAACAAATTACAAATTGACTAGGCCATGATGAGCAGTACTGCTTTTTGTCTGACGGTCAACAATCCTGTCGCATGACTGAGGACGTGGACTTGGTCATTCATGTCGATCAGCGAATGATCACAGCGGACCGTTTGACTACCGAACTTCTCACAGCGTATTCATCCAAGTTCGCTCCAGTCGACTATTTAGTCATCTAGATCCTTTTGCCTTCGAGATGGCAGGATACGGATTTGGACGAAAAATCGCAAATTTTGTGGAATAATCTCTGTTGTACGAATCTGAGACAAGTAGAAGGTGGCTCAGATCGGGATAAAGCCTGGAGGGGTGATGGAATACATTGATCATTTAAATTAAGGATGGATTACGGAGAAACTTACCCCTCGATGGTCATTCCAACCGGTGTTCGGGCGCGAAACAAGCCCGTGTTATTGTTGGTCTGTTCTGCTGTCTGGAGTACGTGAGCATCTATGAGCTCGTAGCCCTGTATAGCCTTGTGTATGACCCCGGATATAAGGGCATAACCAATTAGGCGCTTCGTGACAGGTACCATCAGTACTAGGGCAGGTGCTTGTAATTACAGTGCTGTAATGTAATCTGCATCTATAATTACACATTTAGGGGGTAAATTAGGGCAAATATGGTAATTCCTCATTCAAAATTGCCATTTACCGTCTCGGATTCTCACGTATCCGAGGCCGGTGGCAGTTCGGAAGAGGAAACATTGTGTATCCGGCGAATCGTGGTATTTTAACTTTAATTGTACGTAATCTCTGGTGCTTTTCAGGGACAAATTCTTGGGACCGTGTGGATCTACCGTTTATGATGATCTTTCTGCACTGCAAAACCCCAAGGGCCGACAATATGATTCGAGCGGATTTAAGCTCAGATCCCCCTTACCCCAGTTCTGGACTCTACCCCGAGCCTTATCCCGAGCCCTAACACGAGCTTGTATGGGTAGTTGTATGAGCTTGAGCTTGTAGATGAGCTATATCAACACAGGAGAAACTGAGTTCAAGAGAGCTCAACTGCTTGATGGCCTCCGTTTAGTCCGAGCGACCTTCGGGCATTATCACGCACCGAATCTCGTCGCCTGGTGATCTGTATATATAAGGGTGAGCCTGCTTGCATGTTTCTCTCACATCAATCTACCTCACAAGAACAAATTTCAAAGAATCTCATCAAGCCGCCTGCTCGGTTTCTTCCAAGCCGATCTGATCCCTCCAATGCGGTCCACAATTCTGCTATCTGCGGCCGTGCTGTCGCCTGTCGTAATCGCGAAGGCGCCGGTCTTCATACCAGACTCAAGTTGTGCCACTTGTGCAGGATTGGTAGGTTTATATTCATCTTAAGAATGCAATTGCTAGACATCTTCTCACGCATGAGTTAAATTTTCAGGAATCCCTCCCAGTTCCATACAATCTCTCTACCTCACAGACCAGCAGTCAGGTCACGGGTGCATCGAATTCCTTTTGGATATCTTCCTTTCTTCAAGGCTCGAATGGTCATCAATATTTCGTCATATCGCATGCCCTGAACGACGAGTCAACTATTACCTATCGTGCATCTGTGCTCGACATCACTGATCCATCCATCCATGCGCAATTCCTGGCCGCCGACACGAGCAACGGCAGCCTCTTTTCGGATACTGGCATTTTTAATTTTACTTCAAGCAACTACAGCTTTGGTGCTACGAGCGAGACAGATGGTCTTTCTCAGATGCGAACTTGGAGCAACTACAACGGCGTCCAATTCGATCTGACCTTTGAGACCTCGTCCCCCGTTTTGCTCAATGGCGGTACAGGTGGTTTTGAGTGCCTTAATGGCACAGGTTGGGAGTGGTCTATGCCCGCGGGCAAGACGACTGGCTCACTTACGCTTGAAGGTACCACCGTCACCATCGATTCCGCTCGTTCAAAGACGTGGTACGACCGTGAATGGGGCAACATTCCCCAATCTTGGTACTGGTTCGAGGTCCATATCGAGCCCTTGGCCGCGTACCCAAACGGCGCCGTTCTGTCGATCTGGAATTGGAAGGATAACGTCTCTGGTAACAAGAACTTTGCCACTGTCAGAGATGGCACAGGAACGCAGAGTGTGGTGCCCGTCAAGATTTTCACGCCTAACAAAGATTCCGCGTGGACGTCGAATGTTACTAGAGGCATATTCGTGCAGGAATTCGGACTTTCACTGACTGATGGCACGTGTCTTACCATTACGAGCATCAGGAACGACCAGGAAATGTATGATGTGACGGAGCCGGCAGCAGGCACTGGGTTTGAGGGATACATGACCGTCACTGGCTCATATAAGGGCATACCCGGCGCAACCGGCTTTGCTGTCAGTGAGCAATTGCAAAACTCATACTCGATGTGGTTTGAGTGAACAAGCAAGCAAGTAATTGTAAATATTGATGCTTGCGAGCCTCGCTTGCTGAAGCCAGACGCGCGCGTGGTCGAAGCGCCAGATCCCGGATTCTCCTGTACTTATTCAGTCTGTAATAACTGAGAGTTTTTCCCAACTTACCAAACATGAGAATCGAATTCAGAAAATAAACTCGACTTGGAGTAATCCCCATGGCGAGCATAGTATCGTACGCGGCAGAAGGACGTCCTAGACTCAGTAGACAACACGGCACGGGAACCATTCCAAATTATTCATTTATTCTTCACTCGTATGGTTTTTTCTAGAAGCTCGTATATTTTCAATAAAGACTAATTTCTACTCAAAGCAGATCATAAATATAAGACCCACGATTAAATCGCCCCAGATTAAGATACTTGGCGGGGAAGAGTATAAGGATATGTCCTATAAAGTATACTGGTAAATTAAGGACTAGGTAATAGAGAGATATGTATCTAGTATTTATATAATTACCTATTTTATCCTCTTAATTCTGTACATATATAATATATCAAGCAATCAACCAAGCTGTTATGCACCAATATACATGTATGTATCCTCATACCGACTTGGGAGGGGTAAGGATGGAGCTAGGCGAATTAACTCCGTGCTTCACTTTCAGCCTCAGGGTCTGGCTAAATTCGTTCCATGCAACAACCAACCTCTGATTACTTCAACCCAGACAGCAAGGGTCATATTAGAGGATACCACTTGACTGTGTATGGCAGGAACTCTTTGCTAATCTAGGTTCGGTGCTGTCTAGGCAGGCACTTGAGCCAATTTGGCGAATCCGTCATGTCGACTTCCGAGCCTAACATCGTGCAGCACTTTGGCAACGCAGAGGCTGCTAATGGCGGACTACTTTTTCAAGGTGTCGTCACGGGAGACATTCATATTAATCGTGAGTCTAGGTGCTGAGAACTCAATTACTATAAGTCACTGAGGTTCGAGTAGAGCGTCCTCAAGAAGCCCTTACACTCCCTCAAGGCCTGTCTGAAGCAGCCTTCAATGCTGCCAATAAAGAACACTTGCCCCTCTGTTTACGAAACACCCGCACCGAAGTTCTAAATCAAATTCGCAGATGGGCTGAAGGAGATGGACAGGAGAGAATATATTGGCTTAAAGGTATGGCGGGTACTGGAAAGTCAACCATTGCTTTGACGATAGCTCGGGAATACTATGAAAACAGTCGCCTTGCGGCAAGCTTCTTCTTTTCAAGGGGTGGAGGAGACCTGGCATTAGCCAAGAGATTCCCAGCAACGATCGCATGCCAGCTTGCAGAAATTTCGAATGAACTTCAAAAACACATTGGCCAGGCGATGCAGGCAAATCCACGCATTGACAGTCTGACTATCTATGACCAGTGGGAAAAGTTGATTCTGCAGCCACTCTCATCGGAGGGAAACATCAATCCGTCTCGGTCACCGTTTCTAATTGTTATTGATGCATTAGACGAATGCGAGAGCGAGGATGATATATCTCAAGTAATTCAATGCCTGAACAAAATCACGCAACTCAAAAATGTTCAATTTCGGGTGTTTATAACAAGTCGACCCGAGCAACCCATCAATCTCGGATTCGGGAGGATTGAATCGCTGTTCCGTCGGGACTTCATCCTTCACGACATTGAAAAGTCTTTGGTCGAAAACGATTTGATATTGTATTATCAGGATAAGCTAACTCAAATTGGCAAAAGATTTCACATTGATCAAAATCTTCTCTCAGACGAGAATATCAACTACCTAGTCCATAGGTCTCAAGGATTATTCATTCATGCAGCTACTGCCTGCAGATTTATACAGGACGGCGAAGAGCTGGCTGGTGAACGGTTGGTTCTGCTCATTTCGAAGGATGCTCCATTGGCCAATTCGGAAAAGGAGTTGGATCGCATGTATACCACTGTTCTAACATATTCATTCAAAATGACCTGGAAACTCGACTCGGAAGAAATGGCTAGGAGAAAAGTTTTATTTCATCGAGTTCTCGGGTCAATCGTCGTTGTCTACGACACAATCTCCGTCTCCCAGCTGGCTGAGATACTTCAAGAACCAAGAGCAGAAATTAGCAAAATCCTGCATCAGCTTCATTCGATCATTGACGTTCCCGAACAGGAAGACGGGGTGATACGACTTCTCCACCCGTCCTTCCGCGATTATATAGTCAACTCTAAACGATGTTCTCATGAGTTTTACGCTATAGACGTGCAGAAGGCCAATAGAGAGCTTTTTCGATGCTGTATTCGGATTCTCCTGGCTCGACTGCGTCGCAATCCTTGTGATATCAGGCAGCCTGGAATGAAAGCGCATCATATATCTAGAATTGACATTGATAAGAATATACCTTTTTCCTTGCAGTACGCATCTCAATTTTGGATCGGTCACTTTCAAAGAAGTTATATCGAATCTGGAGATGATGCTAACATTGAGAAATTCTTTCAAACAAAATACCTTCTCTGGCTTGAAACTCTTGCCCTTATTGGTCGTCTGTCGCATGGCGTGACCATGATGATGGATCTAGAGAGATTTTTGAAGGTAGAGTACTTCCAATCATTTCATGATGAACAGTATACTGATTTTCAAAGGGGGACTTAAAAGGCATCCGTCATCGGTAGCCGAGCCGAAAATAGGTTTCCGTATGACAGCCGAAACAAAACGCAGATTAGGCCCCATAGTATACGATGCGAAGCGATTTGTTCTCAGTCATGGTTCGATGATCGAGGAAGCACCTCTGCAAGTCTATTCGTCGGCCCTTATTTTCAGTCCGGAGAACAGTATAATAAGGAAGCTGTACTCCCATGAAATTCCAACGTGGATAACAAAGCTGCCTAGAATGCCGAGAAGCTGGAGTCCATACCTACAGACTTTGAATCATTCAATTAAAGTGGATGCCTTGGCAGCTTCTCCTTGCGGAAGGCTACTAGCAACAGCAGGTGCTGATACTACAGTGCGGATTTGGGATGCAGTGACGGGCACAGAACGATATGCTTTTCCCGAGGATTACGACTATCCGGTTGAAAAACTAGCCTTTTCCACTGATGGTAGACAACTTGTAGCCATTTGCAGCAGCAGGAATGGTGATCATTGTAATCTACGTTTTTGGGATGCAATAACAGGTTGTGAGGATCGGTCGCTTAGATTTCGCGAATATGGGGTCAGCTGCATTGCATTTTCTCACGACAGCAGGTTTTTTGCCATTGGGACTTTCAGAGGAATCATTTCGGTACGAGATTCAACGACGGGAGCTCAGCACCATATACTCCAATGTGATGCCGAATCTATGTTGCAGATAACTTCCTCACCGGACGGCCATTATCTAGCGTCAAGTTCTGTGCTTCAACGTTTTCTTGGGATGATGTCTCAAACGACCATCAGAGTTTGGGAAATAGCGACTGGCAAAGAGTCATGTGTCTTACAAGATGGCAGAAAAGGTCCCCTGGCATTCTCTGCTAACAGCAAATTATTGGCTTATAAAACAAATACACACATACGACTTTGGGATATACAGAATGCTACCGAAAACAGTGCTTACAGATGTGATCTCATAAAAATAGCATCATTGGCCTTTCTTCACAATGGCGAGCTAAGAGCCACTGCGTACTCTGCTGAAGGCAGACTGTGTATATGGAAGCCCGACACAGGATCCCGAGCGTTGCCAATTCCACCGAGTTACAGGCGACCTATGGCATCCTTCCCTGATGGAAGATTAGTGGTCTTGAGTAATATGGGTAGTTCGGTCAAGATTTGGGATTCAGAGGACACAGCAGCCAGCACAGAGCTATTCTCACTGGATAAGGCACGTAACAAATTACGGGATTTGAAAAACTCCGCATTCGACACTGTCTTGCGAGGATTAAGTCCGCGGGTTGCAAGTCGATTGCCAGATCCCTTTGCATATCCTCATCCAACTGGTTATGTAGTCCTTGCTCAGGGTGGGACAATTATGGCCGCTGAATATGTCGACAAATCGATACGGTTGTTCGATCTTAGGACTGGAGAGAATATCTCTGTTATCAGGGGTTTTTATGACTCGGTGGATTCTCTCAGCTTTTCTTCCGACGGTAAACTGCTAATTTATCTAGCGGACGATAAATTTATCCGCCTTTGGGACACAGAGAAAGGAGCAGACCGACATACTCTGCAGACACTTTGGCTCGTGGACGTATTTCGACTTTCACCTGATGGGAAAGCAATTGCCATTAGGTTTGATAAGAGACTGATAGAAATATGGGACGTCGCTACATGGAAACAACGTTGCATATTGAAGTTACAACAAGCGAACCGCCAGGAGACAGTCATAAGAGCTTTTTCACCTGATGGTAGCCTACTAATGACTTGGAATGGGTTTTACATCGAATTTTGGAATACATCAAACGGGACTTGTCAGATGAGTTGGGACGGCTTACACAGTGAATACATGTTACCATTGGCTACATTCTCTCCGAATGGCCGAAAGGTAGCATTCGCACTTGAAGAAAGTCAGACTATTCAGCTGTTTGAAGTGATGACTCACGAGTTGCAGAACGAATTTGAGGAACTAGACCAGACTCTAGGCTCCTGGACCAAGATCTCATTCTCACCAGAGGGCAAATTCTTTGCTTATAACACAGAATCGAAAATTCATCTTTGCGATGCTGAAACGGGCGTGAAACTTTACAGTGTACTGCTGCGTACAGAAATTTTTGAGCTGGCATTTTCACTCTGCGATAGAGGGTTTTTGTTTGTTACTGACCGTGGCCGTTATTGCTTTAATCCCCTACCGAATCCCCAGAAGCCGCGGTCGATGGACGTCTTTGCTTCCGAATCCTGGATCCAGTTTGATGGAGAAGATGTGCTGTGTATCCATCCAGATTATCGTGACAGGGTGGCATTCGTTGTAAATCGCACGGTTGTATTCCATGACAGAGGTTTTGACGGCGAGTTGAAGGGTGAGATCCTTCTGGAGCTTGGGCGTGATAAACCGTGGATGTGATTTATGTATGATATGAGGCTATACGGAACACAATAAACACATATAACAAAGCTCTGGATGTGCCCGGTGCGGTGTTGCAAGAGGCATAAAACACATGCTTACAAGGCCAGCGTACAAAGCACGTACGTACACGTACGTAAGCGTATGTTGCAACGAATTACTAAACCGACACTAGGCTCCCGATGAAAGGGGTGTTGTTGCTTGAGGCCGTCAGGTAAAGACGACAATGATTGAGAGTGTTGCGCTTCCATGTTGGCGACATGTCCTGAATGCTAGATGTAGAAGGCGAAAGGCAGTGACACGACTGGATTGTGAAGCAAAGTCCTCTGATCTAGAGCGATACGATTGAGAACAAGAGATGGAGTATTCGAGGAAAGAGAAAAGAAATTCAAGCCGGTGCTCATCTTGCAATAGCCTGTGAGCTTCGATGGGAATTCTATACTTCTTTATACTGTTCATATGTCTAACAAGAATAAGATCAGATCTTAGAAGATGCAAAGCTTAGCTCTTACACAGTTTGAAGAAATACTTAAAATTACATGGCCCAAGATTAGTCTTTACATAATGACCTGACGCATGTTGGCGTAGCAATATACCTTCCAGTAGCTTCAAAATATGTCAGAAGTGCTACCATGGCTACCTTTATGAGATATTCTTCCAGAACTGTATTATGCTCCTACTGGCTGCCCTCTGCCTCTGCCTCTGCCTCCTCTGGTATCGAATATGCGCTGCTCCCATCCCCGCCACCGATTTCTAGTCTCCTCCAATAAGTCCTGCGGAGTTTTTCCCTCCGCATTTGGTTGGCTCATCAACATAGCAGCATCCTGCCCAGCAACATCCTGCAGAACACGCATCATCTTATCCTGAAGTCTGATCCTCTTCGCAGTTGTCACTTCCGTACCTCTCCCATCATAGTGTACATGGTCATTCAAAATTCCCCGCGCTGCTGCATGAAAGGGCGTCTCCTGGAGAGTATTCCGGGCCCGGACATCCGCCCCATGCTCAATTAAGGACTTTACTGCCGAGACCTGCCGCAAATTCTGAGCAAAGACGTGCAATGCTGTTTTCCCATTGTTTTCGGTATGATTGATATTGGCACCGTGAGATAGGATTAAATCCAGAAGTGTGCTCTCAATGGGGTCACTTTGAATAGAGTGATACCCTAATAGATGTAGGACGGTACGACCAGAGCCATCAGGGATCCGGGGGTCAGCACCGTATTCAAGTAAAGTGCGGATAGCAAACTCCGCGTGCTGGCTATAACTGCACCTAGTGTGGCTTACAGCAGCATAGTGCAGCGGCATGGATCCAGTATTGTCAACAAGGTTAATACCTATAGAATTATGGTCAAGAAGCAGTCGCAGGGTCTCTGTGATTCTGAGCTGCTTATCTAGAAGTCTACAGTTAAAAATCCCAGGGCCGCTGGCTGCCCAATGCAGTGGGAGTCGCCCATCACTATCACGGGAGGAAGCCAGGTCAGGGTTGGTATTATTCTTATAATGTTGATGATCCAAGAGCAATTTCACAGCATCAGGATTGTAGAAGAAACTTGCTAGATGAAGCGTTGTAACATCATATACATGATCCTTTGTCAGCCTCAACTGGAACGGTGCCGCGGCATGATGCAAGTATTGATGCTTCAGGTAGATATCAGCACCAGAGTTAATGAGCCGTTGAATCAATGGACCATTAGCTCTTGACACAGTAAGCCCAAGCACACTATCCTGTACCTGACTTCCTCCAGCAGAGAGATCATTTGACAATGGAGGAACGACATCTGTTGCTGGACAGCCCTGGTCAAGAAGAAGATGCATTAACTGATGGGCCCTTGAAATCCGATCCTGAAACCACTCAGTCTCATCTTCTTCATCTATGTCTTCGGCAAGACATATCAGAGACCCTGCAGCTGCGAGGATCGGCGTATATCCGGAGTCATCTCTCTGATGCAAATCGACCGTCCCAAGAGGTAAGTGATTCTCTGGAGTGTTATGGCTGTCCAAGATAAAGCGCACCACATCAACATTTGCCGCACTACAAGCGTCGAGCAGCAGACAGAACTTGGGGTTCAACCTCTCAACAACGTCCGGGGCCGTAGCGTACACCTCCAAGATGTTGCGAAGAGCTTCAGGACTGCCATATGAGGCTGCATTGAACAAGGTGTCCTCCAAGTAGGGTGTCCCAGGCTCGATCACAGCCTCGGGAGAGCATGAGGCGATGAACTGATGGAGTTGAGCGAGGTTGTTCTGCTTGATGATGTTCACAAGGTGGTTTCTGCTCCTGACGATTATTTGATGGGGGGATTCTGGGGGGTCCGAGGAGTCCGAGCGATCCGAGATAGGAGAACCGCTCTCTGTCATGATAACTTGTTCCCCTTTTCTCTTTTGTGTTGTTTCCTTCTATATCAGTAGCTTGTTTGTAGAGAGGGAAAGTGTGTGTGCGTGAGGGACAAGGGGAGATGGAAGAGAAGAGAGGCAAGGAAGGAGGAAGAGGGGAAGAAGAGGGTAAGTCATAGTCGTTGTATTGCCAAGGATTAGGGCTACCTGGGTTCCTGGTTCCGCAGAGGTACTTTGTATCTTCAAAGTTACGGCGACATAACAATACATGTCTTAGCCTTGCGAGATCATGTATGATTCACCATCTCATTTTTTTTGGAATAAAGTCGATGGAATGATGAAACAAATATTTTTACATGAACCTAGTATATTGATTGCACAGTCCGATACAAAATTTCAACTAGCACGTGCCGGAATTATAGATGTTAAGGTCGGGATGCGTCTAGCATGCTTCAAGAAGATGGTCAAGAATCAGACGGACGGGTCGACGAAGCATTTGTTAAGTCTTTTGCGCAGCACGGGAGTATGGAGAATATTGGTCTTTGCTGGTGACCTACGACAAACAGAGAAATTGAACAAGTTGAGCGATCTTGCAAAATCCCGTTCAACAGCTTTCCTACAGAAGTTTTGCTCTTCAGTTGAGAGCTTTTTGATACCTGCTACTCCCAGGGATCTTATTGACTTTTTCGATATCCCTGAGATGTTTCGTCCGTTTGATGAGACGTTTGGATGGGATTATGGCAGGATATTTTCCGACCATGAAAAATCAACAACAATCACTGAAGTCAATTATATCAGCGGTAGGTAGTGAGTCTATTAGGGGAGCCACGGATTTCGTGATACTATGTCGTCCGGATCAACATGTTGCTTGGATTGGGGGGTTTGATGAATTGAATGAACTGGAGAGAATGTTCTCTACAATATTCAATATGTAAATTCAAGTAGATTTAGCCCAATACAGACGGGAAGGACAACTTAATGTAACATTCATAGAACGGAAAAAAAAAATAGTCATTTTGACATTATCAACTCAGGACCTTCGGCAATGCTGGACACAAAGAAAAGCACAAGACTACGTACTTATAACACCAAGCCCCTTTTTGGCAGCCCCTCAATACAAATATCATCCCAACTCTTCTCTACCGCATTCCAACACACTCATCCTTCATATGAGGACAAGCAGCACTCAACTCGTGCGCTTTGCCTTTGTCATCTTCATACACGGCAAATAATCTTCCAGCCAAAGCGCCTTGCGTGAGACCATTATCACTATCATCAGTAACGACGTAGGTATGTTTCCGTCCTTGAATCTTCCCGATAAATGCCATTTAATCAACGGGCTCGTAGATCTGACCACTCCACTTATAACCCATTGAACCCACAGCGGAGGACCAAGCCGCTCATGGTCCCAATCACTAGGGTACAGGAAAGCTATCCGCACTCACTCCATGGCCTTACAATTAGTTGCAGAGTTATATCAAATATAAAACCTGCCTTGATGTTTGAAGCAACCTGTAAAAAGGCGAAAACGTGTGGCATAAACAACACAAGAATTATTCCTACCAACAAAGAACAGACAATCCGTCTATGTACGAGTTGTCAAGGACCTCGGGTCATACTGTCGGAGAAATACAGATCCGAAGCTCTCAAAGAGGGGTAAGCTAGTTTAGACCTTGAACTAAGTAGGTCAAGTTTAAGACATCAATTTTCAAGTTGCATAAATAAGCGCTGCGCCGCATTTAGACGCATGTAACCAACACGCGGTAAAGGAAAGGCTATCAATTTAAATAACAAGCACTCTCTGTCAGCGTGTACCCTGGGGGCCTACCCTTTAGGTTGAACGTACACAAATCCGGTGGCAACGATATGACTATGCAATGTTGACTGATCTGAGCCTGACTGATTTCAGAAAAATAGGTCATAACAGTAAGTCGCATGTCTATAACGGTTTCCTCGAATGAGTTGAACGGTTGCTATGCTGTCACGTATGATCATTACATTGAGCATGCATCCGAATCAATCAAGTGCGTTGAACAGATTGATGGGGGTGCTTTTCTCCTTTCTCTCCTCTGTTATTAGCGCCGCATACAATCGCATGGTTAATGGCTCATGCCTCCGTAGTGATGCAATGTCAAATCGGCGTTGTATTTGACTCGTATGAGCATCTCCAACAAGACTTGCCAAGCTTGAATACGATGCACTAATTCATTCGTGCCGCTAAATCTGCCTGCATTTTTTCACGTCCGGCTTAGAATAGAAAATCGATGTGGGACTACAAGAAAAACTATAGGATCAAAAACGAAGACACGATTTGCAAAGTATGTCAAGTGACGATTTCTAATAGTGGTACCTGATACTGCATTCATCTTAATTACTTTATAGTATAGCCGTACGTTCTTGCTTCATTTTTGAGGTCGACAAAAGATGTCTTTATCCAACTCCAGGTACCGTCCCGATTTTCGTCTTTTTTGAGCCATATTCGACAGTTTCCAGACTGCTGAATTGTGCAACTACTGAAGACACGCTGCAGACGAGCGCAGTAGTGTATATGACTGTACATTTTCAAACCAAGACGTAGCAAAAGAGGCGTACCGTGGAAACTTGACGCCCGTGGCGCTATTGCCTCTTGGTTGTTCGCCCAGATCGACAGCTGTTGTTGGCTGCACAAAGTTGCTATCAAGCCATCTTAGCTGGCATTGACTGGGATGCGGCTGGTAAGACAGACTTGCAGGGTATTTGGTGTCGGTTGGTCGTGATAGATAAAAAAATTCCCCCCTGCCCTAGACAATAAGCGACGAATGGGCAATGAGATGGTCTGTTGGTTCTGTGCTACAGTCAGGTCATGCGTCAGATGTAGTGGGTAAGTTCAACGTGCCTTCCCCAGCGATTGAGACTGGTAAAAGGAATAGTTAGATATTAACAGCGTTGCATTGAGGTCCTGCGCTATATAAATCAGGTAACTGCTGGACTTGGCACAGACAAGGTCTTATCTTTGAATCCAAGTGAGGCTACAATTGTTAATACCTGGATGTTAGAATTCCTGACAAGTTGACAGACCTATTTTGTACAATTAGTATTACAATGAGCTCACCATACCAAAAACTCGGTGTATACTAAGCAGCTGCATAGACAGGCTTTCATGACAAGTTGACTCCTACATAGGTTGTCACCTGCTTTCTGCTACAGTAAGTTGCCAGTATCTACTATGTATACAATGGAGTCAAGCTCTACCGCACCAGTGCGTATTACGGCGCTAAATATATTGAGCACTGCGCCGCCTTATTTTAGTCTTGCTGCTGCTACTAGACCTGCATGCAATATAGCATTCTACCCGCACAGGGAAAGACGGCGTGATGGAAAACGACAAGTTTTCAGCTTCATGGTTCCATCTTGTGATATTTCAATCTAGTCCAAATGATGCCTTCAATTTCTACCGAGGTATAGCACTCTCAAGGAAAAACTTTACTATATAAGCTGTCTTCTCAACGTATTGATTATCTCGATGTCATCCAGAATCACGAAACATCCAAAATTATTCTGATTGTTTTCCTCAGACAGAAAAGAAAAAATGAGAATCTCGTACTCCATCCCCATTCTCACTTTATATGGAACAGCGTTTAGCGCTGCCGCAGCTCCTTCCGCCAATTACCCAGATCCAGTTATAAAAAGTCAAGAAGATATTCCTGCTCTTCCTAAAGGATATAGCTGGACAATTAAGGAGCGACCATATTCGGATAACCTTACCGCTGCCGCGGCCAACACTCGCCGATCCGAGGATGCCACTGCAGATTATGTTGTGCAATGCACTGGGGTTAGTTTTAGCCTCTGATAAGCCTTTCTCAAATTCTAATTCTTCTACTCTACGCAATAGCATGGTATCAACGGGCCTCCGCTTTCTGATGATTGCAGCAATGTGATTTCGGAAATCCAGAGCGTCGGAGGCAGTATCGGAATCCCAGCAGGTTATTGTCATGAAGTTATCTACGGTACTTGTCTTAGCTACGCCTGTTCTGCCTGCAGTGACGTTATATTTCCAACATCGTTGTGGATTAACATCGTTTCATCGGTCAAGAGCCTTTGTTTAGACTTCTTAGGACAAACCGGTGCTGCATATGACAGCGGCTCGCATATCGAAGTTGGAATCGAGCATTCTGGGGATGGGCTACCCGCATATAGCTGCAGCTGAGAGATACTCCAGTGCAATTAAGTATAAGTAGTACTTGTTATATCATGGTTGCTATTGCTATTGATCTTATTGATATCTTTTCCCCTACCAATCCCCAATGTAACAAGATGTTGACAGAGTGTTACGCACTTCTAGTTGATTTTGCCGCCTCCTTGAATAATAGTGTAGCCGTACGTGAGCGAAGAGAGTGACTAAGAATTAGAATATGAACTACAACTGGTAATAATACTGTTAATGGTTCTTCTCAACTTGTGAAAACACTACAAATTCATTGTAAATTGGCAAAATTCTCGGCTCGATTGAATTAAGTACTGATCTCATCGCAGCCCCACTTGCTAAATCTCATAGTTGACCGCGTAAAATTTCCAGTTTCTGTGGGCACAATGTCAGAGGAAACGATTTCGCGATTACCCATTCTTATGCCTCTGCGGAGCGGGGATATTCCTATCTGTGGAGGTGGATCTCCAAGTGTAATCCAACCCTTGAGTCGATTGACCATTGCGGTTTGCAGGTGATTAGCATATAGGAATTCTTCTGACGCATTCTGACCATCGTCAGTAAATGGCCATTTTAGATTCCAGCAGCTCTTCACTTCAGGCTTTTGATAATTCGTCGAAATCGGTTCAGTAGATGGGATATTGATCTGTAGTCCGAGATCATGAAATTTAGTCGTAAGAGTGCCTCCGTAAGCAACCCTATCCGCAAGTAGTTTTATGTGAGCTGATATGCTGGCTTTGTCATATTGTGAAAACTCTTTTATAACTATAAAGCTGCGTAATTATGTTAGCGGTAAAATCTGATTGCCAGATCTGAAGGATCACCTGCCCATTCTGTTGTGATAAGTTGTTGGTATATTGTCGATACCATTGACCAAGTGGACTGTCGAGTTCCGATGTTATAGCGACTGACTCTCTGTAGGTGACAGCACTGCCGGTACTGTCCTTGATCTGTATCCACTCAAGTTCACCCTTCTCAGAGCAATCGATCCATATATCAAAATCTATAGTCGACTTCTGTTCACTTCCGTCTTTCACCAGGTGGGAACCTGTGACCTGAAGAAAGGCTTTCGGAGGGTTCACAAAATGCTGCTGGCTATAATTCCACAGTGCACCTGGTGACACCGTTATTGCAAGAGCCTCTTCATCTGAAAGATAGAGTCTATCTGTATCTGTCGGAGGGGTCGAAGGCATTGTAACTGAGATATGTCGAGACATTTGAAAAAAGGAAACTGGGCACCGCTCACTTAAGGCCAACGATCCACTTCCGCATTATATTAGATATGTGCAACGAAGTAGGTTCTCCGCACCCTTGTGCGGGAATTATGGTTTTGGGGGGAGAGGGGGCTGTGAACACTTCTTTCATCGCACTGTAACTTTCCAATCCTGGTAAAATGTTGCTGCCTGGGTGCAGAACTTACTGGGATGGGGCGGCGCAGGCTATTATGAAATATGTGCATAATCTGCAAGTCAATTGAATGTGCTAAGAAATAACAACATCCATTGAATTAATATACCCCGCTGCTCAAGCCAGGCATACTGCGTAGATGTGAGATCTGCGTCGCTTACCGGTGCAGCCTATGGAATTTCTAGTTTATATTGTTCCAAGGTTAGACGTATCAAGCCTCGGCTCCGATAATGTGCATGAAGTACTACATAGTAGACGACCAGAGTTGCTTGTGTCACGTGAAAGTCAACTCTGAAGGACTGATGAGAAACACTAAAATGCATTAGAAGCTTACCAGGGAATTTAACACGTTGAGTGATTAATTTCTATCACGATTTCTGTAAAGGACTGGCAGTCACGTTTCATTATTCTGCAGTTTGTTGGATATTCTATCACGTTTGGTACAAGGAGGTGTTTTCAACAAGGCCACTTTTGACTGGTGCATCAGGACCCAGAATACAGCTGTCAAAATCGTTATGGAGCTGATGATCATTGTGGAAGGTACTTTGCAAAGGAGCAAATTTTGCGTGTGAGGACATTCTGAGTAACATGATTGAAAATAGAACGCTTCAACACCTAACCTCAAGTTTTGTAAAGCTGGTTTAATATACTCCTACAAACTTGAATGGCCTCGGTAGTACGCAGAATTGAAAAGTAGGCATACATGACTACTCTCACAATAATTTAATGTTCTATACAATTCATGTGTGCAATATTTTAAAATCCCGATGCTTCGTCAATGGAGAGGGCACTACTCATCTATACCAGAGCAATCACCCGGCTTGTTAAGCCAGTTGAAGTGAAATAAGCAGCACACAGACAGGCTAAATGGAATTGGTATCATTGCATACGGATTCTGACAGAGACCATCACGCGCATACATTCGCCAGCACTAAAATTGGGCCCGATCTATCTTTTCCGAGTGAGAAACAGACCTAGAGGGATTAAAGTAGGTCGATAAGAAAAGGAGATCGAAATATACAACCATGCGTAAAGCGATCAGGTATTTGAAAAAGAATATCTATCAACCATGCTCCAGGAACAAGGTACAAAAAAATGTGTTAGTATACATGCAAACGCAGAAAATGACACAGAATACCGCCCGTAATTGATACATGCGTAATGGGAGAGTGAAGTCTTGAGTTATCGCTGAAGCAGAAGATCGGTTTCAGATGCAAATATAGAGTGGAATACATTATATGCTGTCGCCATCGGAATGTCGTCGGGTATTAACGTCCAGGGCCATCTTTTTGCCCAATTCGTAGCTCGAAATCATAATAGCGCAGGCAGGGGCAACTTTCAGACAGCGGGCAGCCCAGCCTTTGAACAGGCCGCCTAAGCCTTCATGCTGGAAAATATGTAGCAAGAAGCGCGGCATAGGGAGTAGTTCGGGGTGCACAACTGCGGTCGAACCAATTCTTCCCTTTACCGCACTGCTGACAACTTCGTCGCTGCTATGTCGGAATACCTGTTGCCGTGTCTTGCCCACGTCAAACGGTGTGGTTACCAGCGCTGACACGGCGCCGGACACCGATCCAGCTATAAAGCTATCCATCATTGTGATAGCTGTGCTTTGACTGGATTGGGAATCACGTCGACTCCTTGACCCGTCTTGGAGATGATTATTATTATTATTATTTCGTTCACGAACGTCTGTAATGAAATTTCGCACAGCTTCGTAGCCCCACCAATATAGACCTGAAAATGGCACATCTCGCCACATTGTCAAGCCCAAGCCTCGCCATAGAGAGCTATATCCATTTACCTGAGTCATTTGATGAAGACCCTCAAGTGTAGCGCGGAAGTGGCCAGTACCGGTACCAGGTGTCGCCTGAAGACGTGTTCGGAACATCTCAATGGGGCTGATTGCTGACGCCGCAGCTACTCGCGCAATACTTCCTGCTACCAGGGGTACATATCCGTCAGGTATATATCGGGGTAGCGGACTGCGCGGGTCAATCCTCATCCACTCGTATCCCGCAAGATAGATCACATTTCCGGGAACACTCATCACCAGCGTCGGTACTAGCCCTCGCCATAAAGTCAAAACTCCCTCGTTTCGTGCAATCTTCCGCATCCCGTCAAACGTAGAGTTTATTCGGCGTTGTTGTGTATCTTCCACGGCACAATCAATTGCCCTGGCCATAGGTCCGTTCCCGATTAGACACATTTCCGGGTTGTTGCCGATCCAAAATACTTCGCGACAGCATGCTGTTACACCGAGATCAGCCGGTAGTGCTCTGAATGCGTCGGTCGTGTGCGCAGTGAATTTGGATAAGTTGTGTATAGGTGATGCTTGCGACTGTTGCCGAATTCGCACGACATCCAAGGGTGTGACTGTCAAAACAATGTTAGTATTTATCGTAGCAAGTTACATCAAGAAAGACCAACCAAGTAAAGCCGTTAAGATGCTGCCGCCGGTAGCCGACAGCATCCTCTGGCCGACCGAAATCTGCCCGACTTGTCCATTCTGCGCAGTAGCAGCCAGCGGGCTACCTGTCGAGTTCAAAGGTGTCATCGCTCGTGTCTCATGGTCGTGCCAGTCCTGATCTTCTACAAACTCCGCATATAAACTTCCCTCCGCGGGTGGCGAAGATTTGTTTGTCTGAGGACGCTGACCTTGGGTCGACATCAATCGACCTGTTAATGAGTGTCCGTCTGGTCTCCCAAATACCCGGTCAATGAAATAGAACACTTCAAATCAGTGAAGGACAGATGGCGAGCAAGAAAATTGGTTGTAGAGAAAATCAATAAATACGATGACTCTTCACAAGCGACGCTATCATTCCGTCAAACTTCCAACTTTCCATTGCGCTAGGCCTGGTCGGGGCTAGACTCGGCTCCGCGCAACCAACCATCGGCCAGCGTCGGCGCGGAATTAAGCTGGGCCTAATCTCCGTTTGATAATCAGATTGACTCGTCTCTCTCGTTCATCAATCATCAACGTCATCTCTCATCGGCCTACAACTGTTTGCTTTATTGATTGTCAGTCGCTGGTGGCTAGAGTAATGGAGATCACTTGATCACCGTGCTTTCGGATCCGTGACTCATCAATCAAGATCGACTAGGGCGGCGGGACCCCCTCATTCTTGATAAAACGACCACAATGGAGGAAAATCCAGAGCTCAACGCCTTTAGACGGCAGTGGCGTGAGGAAGTAACTCGACGAAATCAGAGTGCTGCTGCTCCGACGAGACAAGTACAACCTACTCCTAGCCAGAATATACCACCAAGTGCTAGTTCGCATCTAGACCATCTTCCGCCCATCAAACACGAGGCCGCCGATCGCAAAGATGACGATGTTGAAGAGGAAGACTTGGGTCGGGATTATGGAGAATTCGTGCAGCGTACAGAGGCCTTGACTTTGAGGTCAGCTGATGATGATGGCTTTCAGCGCGTGGCGCAGAAGGAGCCCCGGTCGGCGCTGGAACATTTCGAGAAGGCTGTAGAGAAGGAAGCCGAGGGTAGTTTGGGGGATAGTCTAGCTCACTATCGCAAGGCTTACAGGGTATGCCTATTTTCTACAATTATCTTTTACAATACTAATCATGTTCTAGTTGGATGCGGCGATTGATCAGAAATATCGCAAGAAGCACTTCTCCGGTAAATCGGCGCACAGCCAGCCCACCGCAACTGAAACAACTGAAACAGCCAAGCCGACAAAAGAACAGCCGAATGATGTCGAGATTTTACCAACTCCAGAACTGATCATGTCCTTTGCAAATGTGCCAATCCCACAAGCCGAACCTTTCATCGAAGGCGACCCAGCTCCGCCATGTCCCATTGCAAAGATCCCTAATGAGATTCTGACGGAAATTCTTGAACATGTTGCTTATATGGATCCGGCATCGTTTGGCCGCATGTCTCTAGTATGCAAACGCTTTGCCTATCACTTTGCGCATGAACAACAAATCTGGAAGAGGCTCTGCCAAGGAAGCGAATTTGGATTCGGAAGCATGCACTACTCATTTAATTGCGACGTACTCGGCGACATTTACCACTCTTTCACTCCTAAATATACACCATTTCCGTCCGGGGCGGCAGTGTCAATCCCGGAACCTCTTTCCTCCTGGAGTCAAGTGTTTCAGACATTCCCCCGGATCAGATTCACCGGTATATATATTAGCACGATCAATTATACACGACCTGGAGGAGCATATTCCTACGCTAATGCAGCATGGACTGATCCCATACATATTGTGACCTACTACCGATACTTGCGTTTCTACCCTGACGGGACCACGATTTTCCTCACTACCACGACTGAACCTCTCGACGTTGTTCCTCATATCAGCAAAGAAAACGTTGCTGCTGCTATACACCACCGTCATCCGAGCAAGAAGAAATCGGATGTAATAACCCACGAAGCTTCGACTAGCGGAGCGCCAGTCCCCAATGTTGCCATGCAAGCTCTCAAGTACGCTTTACGAGGTCGCTGGCACCTTACACGACCTACTAGCGAAGAACCTCACAAAACCGAAATAGGGGATCGTCTCAATTCACCGCTTTTCACAGAGAATGAAGGCATGGGAACCGATCCGCGCGATCTTATCATCGAAACCGAAGGCGTCGATCCCAAGTACACATATATTCTGCATTTAGGGCTGCGGTCAATCAACCCAGGCCGCGCTGCAGGCGCGGTGAAGGCGCCGCCGAACGTCTCAAAGAATACTAAACTTGTTTGGAAAGGTTTCTGGAGTTATAATAAGCTCACTGATGACTGGGGCGTGTTTGGATTGCGGAATGGTCGATCCTTTGCATTCAGACGAGTCCGAGGTTGGGGGCTTTAGTTTCACTTATGATTTATCTAGAAGGTGTAGATAGATAGTGGTAGAAGCTTAGACTTGGAAATATTCACGACGAATGAACTCATGATAATTATGTTATCCTCTGTTTTATTTTCTTTATAGAAACTCGAAAAATTAAAATCCAAAAAAATCAAATAGGACGTCATAGCAGATGTCACCGATAAGCTTATCGGCGACGGACCGGGGAAAAAGCGGCTAGCGCGAAAAAAGTTCTGGACTGTCAATTTGCGCTTCTCCAATGAACAATACCAAATAGCCTTCTCAGAGGTCCAGTGGCTTCTGTCATCTTATTTCACGCCATTAGCGCTTTTTTCTTTTGCTCTTTAATGATTACTTAGCCAGGATCCTGGTGATTGACCACGCACCATGCCGGAGCGAGTATACACAAGATTTGACGACTCAGATGACGAAAAAGCCGTTGTCAACAAACCTACAACGACTACCGTACCATCGTCGAAAACCAAGCCGAAGCCTGCAAAATCCGATAAATTATTGGAAGTCTCGAATAAGAAGCGCAAAAGGGACGAATCAAGACCGGAACCGCAATTGAAGACGCACAATGAGACGATAACCGTTCCCAAACAGCCAGACTCGTCATTCAAAAATCTAGCGAACGGCAATCCGGAGAACGTTAGAAAGAAGCCACACCGCGCGCACCAAGATAATAGCGCTATATCAAATTCGTTGAGAGAAAAGGCAAAGGCGTTACTCGAAACCCGCAAGAAGCTACCAATCTTCCAACATGCAGACGAAATCCGCCAGAAACTCAAAGACAACAATGTCATGCTCCTCATCGGTGAGACTGGTAGCGGTAAATCTACACAAGTACCGCAGTTTCTGGTCGACGAGCCTTGGTGTCAAATGAAGAAAGTCAAAGCCACAACTTCGACTGAAGGAGACAGCACACAAAAGAAGAGCATACCAGTTGGTGGATGCGTCGCAATCACACAACCGCGACGAGTCGCAGCAATTTCGCTGGCAAGACGAGTCGCCGAGGAAATGGGTACTCCGCTTGGAAAAGCTTCTCCGGCGAGTAAAGTAGGCTATTCAGTCCGATTTGATACCTCGGTGTCTCCATCGACACGCATCAAGTTTTTGACGGATGGAATGTTACTTCAGGAGATGTTGCATGATCCGTGGTTGACAAAATATAGTGCTGTGGTTGTCGATGAGGTGCATGAAAGAGGTGTAAATGTGGATTTGGTGCTCGGGTTCTTGAAGAATATTCTTGATAGCAAAGGGGAAGGGCGAGGGGGGATGCCGTTGAAGGTGATTGTCATGAGTGCTACGGCGGATATGGAGAGTTTACTTGAATTCTTTGGGCAAGAAGCAGGTTCGGATCAGAAACCAAGCGGTGAACTGGCATCGCCGAATGGATCGACATCTAACAACAACGAAAAAACGCCGTCTAACGCTGTCTCGGCTTGTCATATCAAAGGTCGCCAATTTCCCGTTCAGACCATCTATTCACCAGCACCGGTGCATGACTTTGTGGACGCAGCTCTAGAAACTATCTTTAATATACATATCAAAGAGCCCATGCCCGGAGACATACTCGTCTTTCTAACTGGACAGGAAACAGTGGAGAATCTTGAGTATCTGGTCAACGAGTACGCCGTTGGAATGGACCCATCACTACCAAAAGTACTCGCTCTTCCACTCTTCGCAGCGCTTCCACAAGCAGCCCAACAGCGAGTTTTTGCACCCGCACCACCACGAACAAGAAAGATTATCCTTGCAACCAACATTGCAGAGACATCCGTCACCGTATCGGGCGTCCGATTTGTAGTCGATTGCGGCAAGGCAAAGATGAAACAGTTTCGCTCACGACTTGGTCTGGATTCGCTTTTGGTCAAGCCGATCTCAAAATCAGCTGCCATTCAGCGCAAAGGTCGTGCTGGTCGAGAAGCACCCGGAAAATGTTGGCGTTTATATACGGAAAGAGATTATTTGGCTTTGGACGAGGCTAACACGCCTGAGATCCTACGTTCTGATTTGAGTCAGAGTTTGTTGACCATGAAAGCGCGTGGGGTGGATGATATCATGAATTTCCCATTTCTTACACGACCGCCACGAGACTCGTTAGAAAAGGCGCTCCTTCAATTATTCAACATTCAGGCTTTGCAAGAGACAGGCAAGATCAGCGATATTGGTTTGCAGATTGCAAAACTACCTCTCACTCCACCTCTTGGTCGCGTGCTTCTAGCAGCGGCAGAGCAAGGTCAGAACTGCCTCTTGGACGTGATTGACATTATATCAAGTCTAAGTGTGGAAAACATCTTCCTCAACACAAATTCCGAAGAGAAAAAGGAGGAAGCGGAGAAAGCGCGAAGAGATCTATACAGGAGAGAAGGCGATCATTTGACCATGTTGATGACTGTGCAGGGTTATGCGGCTGAGAATACGGATAGAAAAGCATGGGCTGAGCGGCATTTGGTCTCTCATCGAGCCATGCAATCTGTTATGGTAAATCAACCAACTTCTAAACTCAACTCCAGGTAGCATAATTAACAGCAAACAGGATGTCCGCAAACAACTAACGGCACAATGCAAACAAGCCAAACTTCTCACGGACGCCAGCACCACGACCGAAAAACGTCCTCCCCCAGACGCATTGTCCGCAGTCTCAATCCTCAAAAGCTTCTTGACCGGATTCTCAACTAATACGGCTCGCTTAGTACCCGATGGATCCTATCGAACGGTGGTGGGTAATCAGACGGTAGCTATCCATCCCTCGAGTGTACTGTTTGGGAAGAGGGTGGAGGCGATTATGTATAATGAGTTTGTGTTTACGAATAGGAGTTATGCCAGAGGGGTTAGCGCGGTGCAGATGGATTGGGTTGGGGAGGTTTTGGGTGGATAGATCTATATATGTATATATACTATATTCATTGCATGATCACTAGATCTATACCGTACACTGCCATTGCTCAAAGCCGCTTGCTAAGACTTGATCATTGGATGGTTGATATCCGCACAACACATCAGGACTCAGGGTCGAAGACAAGGTAGCCAGAATCAGAACTCAATTTGCTCGTGCTTAATGCCATATGATGTTACACTTCACGCACCGCAATGCGTTACCAGCGATGCTGATTCCGGCCATGACAATCCAGCCACATCATACATCTCAGATTCGGAAATCGCCTTGTTCATCATTCGAGGAATCGTTTGGCGTTTTGTTTGTGGTCTTCAAATCCAATCCTAATGCTTGGTTTTTATCTCCGATCCTATTTCCCAGCCATCCATCCCAGAACGCATGGCCTTTGCGCGTGTGTCGCTCATATGTGCGGCAAGTACTTGTAGATTGATTGCTGAAGATAATGGCGCGTGAATCAGTGGCGTATTATCTCGCACATCCCTTTCCATTCGTCCGATCCGAAATATCAATACTCAATTGTGTCCATATCTTTGTTGGGCGATTGTTGAATATATTGTTTCACGGCTTTGACGGCATGGTTCCCAGTCGACACCATTGACTTATCAATCTACCCCGGTCAAGTCAAGTCCAGTGATGCAAGATGACTTATCCGCATTCTGCTTATTCTTGCTCTCCACTTCCTTCGGACTTGTTCTGGATAGCTTGCATGAGTTCATAGAGCTGGCCGATTTGTTGATCTGTTGTCGTATATGTCGGGTTAGCCAGTAGAATTATGAACAGAATAAAAATCTTTTCAGGCATAGACTGAGACAGAAGGTACTAACCACTCATTTTTTCGAGCTTCGCCTTATCCAATTTATTGCCCTGCCAAGAGTCGCCCTCCAATTGCTGAGCATACAGTTGCCATTCGGTCAAGAAGCCGACCTACATCTTTCAGTCAGTCCCTTCATCCTTCTTCAATCACCTATAACAGACATGGAAAACATACAATATGAATAGGATTATCAATACTCCGATGCGCTCTAAATTCACTTTTCACATATTCATCACCCAACAAACGCATTTCGGCCGGAAGCTTTTTGCGATGTACTCGAAGCAGACGTCGGTACAGCGGGATTGGAGGGAGCAGAGCGAGAGGTTCGGTGTTGAGGCCTGCTTTGGAGCCGATCGTGACGGGAGCGGCGAGGAGGCGGGTGAAGACTCTCATGTTGACGGTGAGCGGTAATTGACGAGGTTGACAGTGTTGTTGTGGTTGAAGAAGAAGATAGAATAATTATTAATAGTTGCAAGGCGGACTGTTCCGATGCCGAGGTCATGCTCCCGCCAATCAGACCCACGGCTTCTGCCCACCCAAAAGAGTCTTGGAAGGCCTCTATCAATTCTCCGAATTTTATACAACAGCTTAGAAGTATCAAGATGCTGCCTACTCCTTCCACATCACATGTCTCTTTTGACACAATCTACGAACCAGCAGAGGACTCGTTCTTACTTCTCGACACATTATCGTCCGCATCAGAAGCCGCCTGGCTCGCAGATCGATTCCAAACCACGAAATCATCAGCATCTCCACTAGTTGTGGAAGTAGGCAGTGGCTCTGGCGTCGTAATTGCCTTTACAGCCGCAAACTCCAAACACATATTTGGCAGAGATGACATCCTCGCATTGGCAGTAGACGTTAATCGAGATGCATGTCAAGCCACAAAGCAAACAGTGCAGACTGCCATTGCCGAGACGGGGAATGCAAATAGAACACATTATCTGAGCTCATTAACCGGCGATCTTGTCTCACCCTTAAGATCAGGATCAGTCGACGTCCTGCTCTTCAACCCGCCATACGTCCCTACACCAGACTTACCTCTCCTACCCCAACCAGGCCAAACAGAAACCAAAGCATTATCCAGATCCGAAAAATTTGAGCATGACTCATATCTCCTCTCTCTTTCTTATGCAGGTGGTCTAGATGGCATGGAGACTACGAATAGGTTCATAGAAGCTATTCCCTCCGTCCTCAATCCGGAGAGGGGCGTTGCATATCTGTTGCTTTGTGCGCAGAATAAGCCGGAGGAAGTCAAGGCGCGGATTGTGAGGAACTGGGAGGGGTGGAGCGCTGAGACGGTGGGGAGGAGTGGGATGCAGGCCGGGTGGGAGAAATTGGTTATTTTGAGGATTTACAGGGTTGCAACGTGATTCTCAAATCGTGTTCTGTGGAACGCGAGAGTGTCTGTATTCGTGATCATAACAACAGTGTAGTACAGCTTAAGACGAACATGAGGATGAGGCGGTATCGATGTGAAATGCAGTCGTCGTCATGGACATTCCTAGATTGGGAAATCATTCGATTACGAGATGAAGACTTCGTCGAGGCTTGCATCAACTGGGATCCGGCTACGAAATGTGTGTTGTAACGAGCGTTTCAACCGCTCCAACACTCCCATGGACACAGTCGACCATCGATCTCCAACAAAGAAACAACTAACATCCACCGCCCCCTGCTGATGCAGACGCTGATCCCATTGAACTCGCAACCGCGGCACTAGCTATGGCTCCTCGACGTCTTTTAGCCTTCTTCCGGGCCTTCGCTGCTTCTCTCTGGTCATATTTCTCTTGATTGTGGTACTGCCGTTCAGAGTCGCGGTAGTGTCGTGGCGGGAGGAAGGATTCGTTTGGTCGTTGACTGCTGTCCCGGAAACACATTGTGTCGTTTGAGGAGAAGACGTGGAATCGGATTTGGCTTGGAATGAAATGGTGTGACTCGAGAAGAATGGCTGGTCACACTTGAAGGGTGGAGTGTTATAGATGATCCTTTATTAAAAGTGGACAAGGATATACGCATTGATCATCAAGACATTTCCTCCGGAGTGCGATTATTCTTATACAAATATTCAGCGAAATCAAATTTCACATTATTGTGTAGCCTACCATGTTCCAATTATAGTGAAAGACGCTAGGCAACTAGATATGAGATTTACATCCCCGGTCACATTGTCGAAGGCGCAGTCAATTGAGACAACGAATATACTTTATAACTTTTTGAAATGAATTTCCCTGCAACCTGGCTTGACGTCACAGCTGACCCTGCCCCCAACAGTCCAAAATATCATCGTCTAGCTGTACATCCCGCCGGGCCCCATTGGAGGCTACCTGATGATCACCCACTACATGTGCGTATTTTGTTATCGTCCCAGTTCACGTGGAGGCGTTTAATGCCATAGATCATGGGGCTTAAAGCATTCTCTAAATCTATCTTGACTACATCATTCGAAACAAAAATTGGATACTGAAGTAGCCTGCGTGGCTCCTGGTGTTGTCGCGATATCTTCACGACATTTAAAGGTATACGCTGAGACAAGTACGACTGCAATTCCTAATCCTCATACGATGAACACAACCTTGAACACAAGTAAAGTGATTCTCATTATATTGAAACTCTCTCAAATAAACATAAGCGCCGATCAAATAGCCAGACAAAAGCCCTGAATTTTGTGTATTGCATACAGTACAGAGACCGCCGAGGTGAATCAAATCCGCATGAATAATATAGAGGGTTCTAAAGCGCATCGATTTAAGAAGCTGATTTTGAGAGGCTGAAACTTTTAGAAATGGGGTCGAAAGAGTGACAGGTCGAGACTCGTGAAAGCCTGTGTGATGGCGACTTCAATTTGAATAAGAATAACATGTCTGTCGTGTCGAGGGAATATCGCATGTCCATGGCCATTGAAACCACCTGAGCTCGAAGAGAATAACCCGGAGATCATTTTTTCCCTCCAGGCGAAATACTCGCTTCGCAAATCCTGTCCCATACCCTTCGAAAAAATCGCTCCATCTCATCTTATTTCCTCCTTTCATGAAGAGTACCATTTTCCCTCTAGAAACCGCGTCCCCGACCTCTTCCGCCCCTACCACCACGACCACCCCTTCCTCCTCTCGGACCACCTCTTCCCCTCGCACCGCCGCGATCCGCAACCTCCTTTCTCGCCTTGTTTCTAGGCTTGGGCTGATCATCCACCAACAACGTATCTAACGGCAGACTGTCCGGCAGGATGTAATAACGAATAGTCGAACCGCGAATATTGATTGTGTCGAGCGAGATGGGGTCGCGGCCCTTTGGTGTCATTTTTACGGTTCGGAGGGCCGTGTTCATTTGTGGAGAGACGGATGCGATGGTGCCTGAGAGGATCGTTCCTTTTTTTTTCCGCACTGTCAGTAGAGATCATGTCATTTGTGGCAGGGTTGGGAAGTACCATTTTTTAATTCGATTGTCACCGTCTCATTTGTGCATTTCATTAAGAATCTGCGGAACAACCATTAGAATCAGTAATTGACCTCCCGGCGCGCTCCATCCACAGAAAAGGACTTTGCGCTTCGGACACAACATACCGAACGAGCTTCATCTTGACGGTATTTTCTCCGAATCAGACTCTCGGGTTGTAATTGCGGAGCGGCACAGCTCCAAGGTCGAAGTTTTAGGTCGATTTCTCTCGTCGAAACAATAACCTCCTCGTAGACAGGTATTTCTTGGCGAGTCGCGTAAGTATTTGTATTTCTCTCGAATCGTGAAGTGATGATGTGAATGATATGATTGAGTCCGAGTGCGTGCGGAATAAAGTCGAGATTGACTGAGTTGAAGCTTCAATTTCCCATATGGGGAAACATCACGTGACTAGGAAATCTTTCGGCCAATCATATCGATTACTGGCTTGACCTGTTGATAGTGCGAAGAGTCGCCATGGAAAGACATAAGTGATAGTGAAATATAAGTAGTGATAAGGTGGTGACCCATAAGCAAGTAATATGCCAAATTGCTAAACTAAAATCATTGGTATCTCATAAATCATCCACATCATCATTAATCCAGAAACCCATATTAACTATCTCCTTCACGAGAAATTCAGTCGCATTACCTCAGACTAATTAGAATGTCAACCCAACGCCAATATTGACTCATCATTGATGGTCATGTTCCTTTTCTGGTGCTCGCTGTAATATGTCGCATAAAGTGAGGGGAAAAATCAAGCCCCCGTACCATCTTGCGGTTTGTGACAGGAACTACAAGCTGCAGTGTCGAGATTTGAAGACAGAGATTTTATCGTCGTAGAAGAGAATTTCGCGCAGTCTAAAGACAAAGCGTGAGCCATTGCCATGACGGTACTCGCTATCTTCATCTGTATCCTCATCCAGCTCAAGAATGACGTGCGGGTTTGTATGAAAGTCATCGTCATCGTCACCATCGTTATCGTCCTCTCCACTGATAGATTCAGAGTCGGGACCATTGGTATGATCATCAACGTCGTCACTGTCTGTTTCCGAATACCAAGGAGAGTCGCGATATAGCTCTCGGTCCATTTTATCATTCACTGGCGTCTCGAGAATTTCGAAACACTTGTGTTCGATTCCGATATAGCATAACTGTATCTCAGGTCGTAAAGTGATAATATCCAATATCTGCAGAGCCAGTTCTCGGTGTTTATTCCTCCCGAGAGTTGGGTCAAACATATTAGGCAGATAAAGAGCTCGCAGGTTCGCTAGTCTAGGAAGACGCTGGAGAAAGAAATGCTATACACGATCAGTAGAATTCTTCAAAGTCAGTGTTCGGAAAGCTCACCCAATCGCGACGATCCATGCCGATACCCAGTTCGCGAAGTTGGGGCATCTTGCCGCTTGTCACAAACGCTAGAGCCTCTCGAGGGAGCATCCAGTCTCGCCAATGGCCATGGTTAATGGATACAGTTTCGCCGCGTCGTGAACGGTCAAGTAGGACCTTTTTCAGACTACCTCTGTGTCGACGAAGCACATGTTTGTATATTGCTTCGATAGAGACAACAGTCGTATAGGATCTTCCCTCCTGGAGATATATGCTTTCTAAAGTATTCGGGGCAATGGCTTCCTTCAAGAAGAGCATTAAATAGGTGGAGACCCGGTCCGTATGCAGGTGTTTGAGTTTGAATGGGTAGGCGTCCTGGCCTAAAGTCTCTGACCCTTGTCGGCTACTTTCAGAAGGGGAGTAGTTCCTGCGTAGTGCTCTCCAGAGGGATTCATGCTCTTCGCAATGAAGGATAGTAAGCGTGGAAAGACGGGTCCAATCAATTGCTTTGATAAGCAGCGGCGTATAGATGACCACATTCTCTAGTTCAAATGTCTCCAGCTGTAGTCTGTCCTCTTTTTGAGTTGGCGTACTACCTGAATGACCTGTAACCAGAGGCATCACTTTCTCCGTGAAGGCCAAGTCAGTTTTTACAGCTGCTGCACTCTGGTAAGCTCCTGCTTGGGCCTGATTGATTGTTAAATCGCCAATCATATGCGTAGTCGTGTCCACACTATTATGTTGCTCGTTGGGAGTGATGAAACTCGGAGAAGAGGAAGTACTGCGAATTTTGGTCTCAGCCCATTCTCTAGTAGGTGTTGAGGAGGTCGAAAATGCCTCCGAGTTAGGCCTGTTCAGTAAAACTGACAATACACCGCCTGCTTTGGGCCATCCGGGAAACGTTGATCGCGGAGTGTCATTCGAAGATCCTATTTCCGTTGGATACACCCAATCATCCATGGAACAGGTAGCAGCCATCCCAATTCGCAGTTCACGCAGCTTGTGCCGCGAACGTTCTATCAGAACAGCCATCTCTTGCAGATATGCCGGCTCGTCAATGTTCAACACGCTGAGCGACTTTAATGGCGGCAAGACTGAGAATGTAGGATACTCGACACGTTGGTACAATGTATGGAAATCAGGTCTTTGGTACGGCCAATTATGGAATAGTGAGCTCTTCTGACGATTGTCGTGCCATCGAATCCAGACTCGTTCGAGACGGCACTCTTGGTTGTCAGAGCGCGCATCTAATGAAGCAAGAGCAAGAAAGACATCTCGCATGACCCCTGTAGGCATATCCCAAATAAAGCTCTCCAGATTGATCATCCGAGCAACAGCCAGAGCCACCAATGTTCCTAACAATTTGCCCGTTTCTTTTGTGATTGCGTATTCCTGTACCCAATCAGTAGGCCCATTGCCAACACAGAACTTCTTGGTATATTTCGCATAGTCATTTCCTATCCTGAACTGACCATAATTCGTTCTCAATGATGATGAACCGTAGACGCCTTGTTGGTGGTAGGACCCGTCACATCCGCAATGTTGGCACCGTTGGCTATTAGACTGTGGATGGGGAGTCTCTTTGAACACATTTGCCCCCATTACCAATGTCGCCAGGCCGTAAGAAAGCGCATCGACACCCATAAGTTGATCAGATACGGGCGCAGGTTCTGGCCAAACGATATCGAACCGGGAATACATGGCAGGAATTGCCAGCGAATGGAGAGCGGAGCAGGTCAGAGCAAGCGATGTAAGATCATGGGTGAGGGTGATCTATTGCAGTAAAAGTCAGCATAATGAACAAGGGATCCTCCGCGGTGAAAATCATTATACCTCTTTGACAATCTCTCTTAAAATGTCAAGCGGCAAGTCAAGCAGATTCAGTGGCTTTTTAGGCTCGTCTGACTCGGTCGAAGCTTCCACTGTGACATCTGATGTCTTCGTCTCAGCTGCCGGAGCATCTTGAGTTCCATCGGCATTACAAATTGCTGGTATGTAGACTTTGGAAGACTGATTGTGTGTCATTGAGGTAGAATCTATCGCAGCACCGAAAACGGTACTATCTGCTTCATCTTCTGGCGTCGTTTCCTGTGCTACCGCCCCTGGCAGGGTATGCGACAGTACAGTGTCGTCCATTCTGCGAGCCAAAATTGAGATAAGTCCGAGGGCAGTCTTCGTAACGCAATCGTTCTCCAAAGTCTGCTATGATGGAATTAATTGTCGTGCATCAGTTCGGTGGTGACAGGGTGATGCGACGCCCCACAGCCCGGAAGTCCGAAGCCAGCTCACTGTTTGTCGATGTCTTGATAGCTAGCTTGAGGGGGTGGGTAGGATGAAATTTTTGTATGCTCTCTAATCGGCGTGAGGTGAAGTGAGAGAATTGTAAGAACAAGGTGAAATTCAAGGCTTAAATAAGGATTGGGAAGGATCAAGAGAAGTTCAGGAAGAAGCTCTTGTCGGGGAAGGGACCCGCCTTAGCCTTGCGGGGAGCTTCGATCAAGCTAAGGATTGCCGACCACTAGGCTGTTTCAGGCAATTGATCGAGAAGTACGGTTCCAGGCAGATGCTACAGTATCTGAGCCTAGGATAATTTAGCGATGAAGGATGCTCCTGATGATTATTCTTTAAGGTGTTCGGTATAGAGGAGGCGGAATTTCTCCACGAGATCAAGGCGCGCAAAGGCCTTCTACTCGCCAAAGCCATTAGGTCTACTTTACATGTATGTAGTCTATCACAGAAGGGTGCAATTTTTACTAAGAATATAGTATCGCTGTCGTGCATCATATGAGCAAGAGAGCAATTCATAACAAAAAGCTAGCAAGATAAAACAATATACAAAACTACTACAATGAATGAACTATCGTTCCGACATGTCCTCGCTGCTACTAACTTCAGTCAATCGTCCAACATAACCCTCAAGCCCCGAAAGTGGAATGAGATCCCCCGTCGCCGAAGTGGTCGTCGATACTCCGGGCATCACGACCACCAGAGAGCCCACTTCAATCCATTCAATAGACGAGATGAACGCAAATGTGATATTTACAAAGCCAATACCCTGCGCACTCGAGACGTCAATCGTCTTATCGCTTTCGGGCCGCGCGCGCCGAACTCTGTTTCCTTGCTTTGGCTTGTCTTTCTCGTCGTCTTCGTCGAAATTGAAAAAGTCACCTTCCTCGGGGAGTGGCTCGGTGTGCGGATCGAGCTCGTTGTCATCAGCTAAGGCGACGCAGGTGACTTTGGCGGCAGCTCGGATATTGCCGATATACACGACGACTCCACCGCCGAGTAGCAGAGGTGGAGAACCTGCGACTGAGAAATCGCGGGCTGGAAATGTCGCAACGAAAGCGGTACTGAATGCAAGAGAGCTTGGAAGACTGCTGGTTGGAGACTGATCTGGCGAGATTCGTGCTTGAGCCAATATCATCCCTTTCTTCAGACGGCCGAGAGCATTCACCTCCTTTCCAGGTCCCCAATGTATCGGCTCAACCCCAATAGTGCCTACTTGATCCTCTAGTAAGATGCGGACGGATAAACGCAGGTTGCGCACACTGACGACCCGCACTCGCTGCCATTCAGCATGGGACACAAATCGTGACTTTCCAGGGAATGAGCCTTGAGAAAATGGAGAAAATTCGCCAGAAACGGATTTGCTTTTCAGGGAGCGAGATCGTGGAGACGCATTCTCCGGGGTATGCAAAGATCTTGGCTTAGAGGCGTGCGGCGTATTGTCATCAGGCCTAGTTTCTACCGCTATTGGCCCAATGACTAGCTCGTCTCCGACAGAAATACTGCCATGGCGGACAATTCCGCAAAGCACCACGCCCCTTGTATCTGAACGGGAGGTATCGAGAGACGAATACACTTTCGATGGCGGAATCGCAAACACCTCGTCAATATCAAACACATCTGTAGGTACTTCTTGGTGGATTTTAATTCGAGGTACGCGCACAAGTCTTGATGACGGGGTTCCTGGTAAAGGAAGATACCGTACTAGTGCATGGAATTTGCCTACACCGGAGCCATTGACAGCGCTAGTGAGAAGAATTGGAATTGTACCAGACCAGTCGCCATTTACAGCATTGATGGTCTTGAATGCTTCCTGACAGTCCATCGTAGAGATCTTGTTCAAATTCGGGGCCTGATCTTCTCCTGCGACAGCAAGCATTAGCGGCTTCTTGTCGGCAGCCTTGATGGTAGATAGCACTCGAGCAAGGGTCTGTTTCAAGCCCATGCGTGACGCAAGATCCAACTTAGTGATCGTCACGATCATGGGTGTTTCAAGTCTGATGCAGAGGTCGAGGTAAGCCATGCATATATCAATTTCGGGTGCTTGCTCTCCCTCGTCTGGCGTATTAGTGGGATCATGAGAGCTATTGGCTGGGATACAAAGGATAACATAGTGGGGAGCCCAACTGACGAGGCCGCGCAGAGTCGATTTCACATAACGAGGGAGCCCCGGAAGATCGGAAACAAAAGCTAATCTTCCACCATCAGACGCTGCATGGATATCATTCCAAGCAGTCACATTTCCCGATGCATAATTGATCACGTCAACAGTCCCTTCAGTTGCGGAGACGGCTCGATAGCCAATGAGTTCTTGAGCCACAGAGCTCGTGATTCCAGAAGAGATCTCATGTCTGTGCTTGAGAAGACTCAGTCTGCTCTTACCACGGCCATTGTCAAGTGCAGATGTTGTCAAAGTCCCAAGCAGCGATGATTTGCCAGCGGCACTAGGACCCGTGATTGAAATACGAATCTGCTCCGTCTGCGAGCATCCCCCCTCCATTGTATCCTCTTCCTTTGATATCGGCACATTGTCATCCAAGCTTAGATTATCAAGACCTGACTCTTTTGCGGACAAAGTGTTGTAGTAGTCAAGATCAGGGCTGACCAAAGCTTCTGCAACCCAAAGGTTTCCAGAATGAACATCATCGGAATCGGGTCCCTCCGACCATTTACAAGTGCCAACCACTACTTTTCTCAACACTTCAATTTTACAACCAAGACTAGCCGCCATAGCACCGAGGTTGGTCAGACTCTCATCCAGCTCTTCCTTGATTAAACCTACAAAAGTACCATCATCAGCTACGCCGATCTCGTAGAGGGCGCCTTGACTTTCTTCAAGACCGGGTAATAGACGAGAAGGCTTTTGTGGGATTCCCAGTTTGGGAGTAGCTTCCGGTAAAACAGGAAGAATCAGATTGGCAGTAGAAGAAGAGTGAAATGGAGAAGATTGTTGCAGACGCCATAGTAGCTGAGTTGTAAGTTGCTGCAGTCTCTGTTGACGACTTGTGAGGTATGCAGCGCTAGAGAGGCGCGGAGAAGCTGGAGGTTCCGGAGACGAAGCCAAATGCCAGTACGGCTTATTTGATGTTCTGAATTGGAAATTGCCGCCCACTACCTGCCCGGTAGTCATTGAAATAAAAGGTCTCCTGGACCGAAGCAGAAGATGGAGTTTATACTCTGTTGGGCCCTCCTGCGGCTCGGGCTCTAGCTTGGAGATACCATAGTCTGCCAGTTTGTCTGAGTCAACTGCTATCAAGCCAGACTCCGAATTGCTGCGTTGGGTCTCGCCTGCGCTAAGTCCAGGGGTTGATGAGCCAGATATTGACCAGGGCGAAGACACCCGAGGTGGATCGGGGTCGTATGTAAATATCGATGCCATGGTGCCTTCCCTGATTTCAGTCGGTCACAAAACGATGGCCTTTTGATCACTACGCCTCCGTTGAGTGTTTTGAGCAGCACCCGCACAATCCCTCAGTTGCAGTTCCTTGGTGGGGTCGTCAAATTCAATATCGTATACGAGATATTGACGTTCTTCTTCTCGATATTGCATATATCGTGGCTGTAGAGTGATTTCTCAAGTACGCAAAACCCAGAGTCCGATGTAATGATAACATTCTATTCATTTTGCAAGGAGACGAGATTCGAGAGAGCACTTGTCGAGAGTACGTTGTAGTCGTATGGAGATAACAGAAATCGTTCTATTTATCTACGAGGGCGATTGAACAGAGTTTTTCGAACAGGATCGTATGCTCAGACGATTCTAGAAAGACATTTTCGAAATGTAAAGACGATGCAGAACTCCAACAGTGCAGATCGAACAATATGTTGTTATGTACAAAGACATTGTCGATGAGGTGGCCGTCTGATTGAGTCAGAGACGCCAAGGCTGCCAGGATGGCACGTGCTTTGTTTTTTGCCTGAACCCCGAGGCAGCCATCACCTCGTCCATTGCCATAATCGCTAAAAGTTCACTCTGGAATGCATTTCGAGGAATGAACAAAGTCGTCCTGACAACTCGCGCAAATCTCGCAAGAAATTTAGGGAAGAACTTTTTAAGCCCATTCAGATGACCATAACTGTGCCTACTGATCATTCAGAACTTCCTTATGGACAGGCTGATATGATCGGAATAAATGTGAGCCATGGCTATCAATCTGTCTTGAGCAAAGAGGCAAATCAAGCCTCGGCGAATGCGGCATCAATTTTGAATGAGACGCAAGGTGCGTAATCCTTCCTTTTCATTCTGAGAGAACCTGCTTACAAATCGCTGCTGAACAAAATGACTACTTCTCCCGAAACTCAAGCTGGATAGTATGGCCGAACCACCAGAATGAATCTTACAGATGAGAGATAATCTTGCCATTATACAAGAATTCCGATTTCAACTCCCCGGCCCAATGCGAATGAGAGTTGATCGGACGCAATAAGCAAAGTACGCGCATGACGAGCAACCATAGCACGACGCTATGGACTTGCAGCTTTTGTCCAAAACAACGCTGTTCACAAGACCGTTAGTGCCCCCAGGGGCTCAAAAGGATTCAGATCAGCAACGGGTATATATCGATTGCGACAATATCTCTAGCGCTGAGTCAGATGAATCTCGAATGACCGAATTCATAACTAGAGTTACCGTAAACAACAGTGGACACTATGTAGCCAATTTCTTACAATGAGTCTTGGCAGCTAGTCATCGTAGCCAGTTCAACGGGGCGATTTCCTGATCTCGTATTCTTGATCTGTGATCTACTACCCAATTTGACTACCGACAACTTATCTCAACAAATTAAGCTATCAATGCTTATGGAGCACGCAAGTACGTAACTCTTGAATACGCAGGAGGAATAAGCCGAAATTCGGTTCCCGGAGCGTAATATTACCTGCTCGCCTTTTTTAAAAACACACCATCTGCAAAAGTCAAGTACCGAATTTAGTTGAAAAAAAAAGGAGCTAAGAAACAACTTGCATGCTCCGGCACTCAACTTCGTACCTGGCCCCCATGGGTCAGCCAAAGTAGGAATACATTGCGCGGGTGAGCTGGGAGGTCTTGGTAGAAAAACTTGAATCAGTACAGTATGGCTAGGCAGGCTTCAGACTCAGTCAAAAATTGCGCTTTTTGTGAGCACCAAGGTAGTTGGATGTGGGCAGCGTTGAGGCTATTGTCTGATTTGCGTTGAAGTATTCAGGGCACTGCTCAGCGAACATGATGTTTTGTGCCGGAAGTCGATACATCTCGTACACGAATAAAATCGATCGACCTATTCGCTTGCTTTCAGACAGCATCCGGCAAAGCACAAACCATGGATTACTTTAATTTTCCTGACTACTACGTGCGTAGTAGAATCAAAGCATAAAGATAGACCCCGGAGAAGTCCGTTAGCACGTCGATGCGTTGATGGAGAAGACCCACTGGGGCGTACCACGTCGTAAACTTAATTGGCTGTCTGCGGCATACTCCTTTTTCCTAATTCGGACATTCTTTTTAGCTTCTTCTTTTCCTTCTGGAACACTCGGAGAAACTCCTAGCGCCATGCCTGCCCGCTTCTCTCGCAAAGGCTTGAAGTTTTTGATTCTATTTTCCCTACTCACTAATCTACTGTGTGTGGCTATATAATAATAAGAGACAAGTGGCCTAATTCCTTTTACTCTGTGATCCGTGCTTTACTTGCCAATTTGATGGGTGTGCATTCAATCACAGCGGGGTTCATCGCAGTTATTCCCACAAAAAGTAGTTTGCTGGTACATAATTTCCCAGTCATGCTAGTGCCATGTCGCTAGACTACTATGTATGCAGAGCAAGCCGTTAGTCCAGGGTATGCGGCAGTGTGCATGGCTAAAAATCTGCACAAGACGGACACTAGATGAGCCCGGCTGACAGGGGCGCTATTCCAGGCATTCTACATGGGTACCTACTTGGTACGGTAGTATCGTAGCATTTACGCCGTAGTAGTGCGTCGATGCAATGTAGCATACGCTAGTTCCCAGTATTTATTTTTATGCGCAGGGGAATCGACCACCGCCAGGTTGATCAGCAAACGTCGGTACCGATGACGCTCATCGCAATAAACGCTTCAGCGATCGCTTAGACTTGAACGATGTAAGTTCAACGTTTCTGTGGTTCGTCTTCAGGTCCGGATTAGGGGCTAATTGTCTCTGTTTCTGTTTCAAATGTTGTGTCGGCGATTTCTTTTTTTCTTTCTATATCCTGGAAATTCTCGGAAATAATTAAAAGAACCTGTGAATGGTCTACACTGTATTATCAGAATGGCTGGTGTCTGTTACTTGATCTATATGTAGTCTTGCTACTCTTTTTATATCGGCATCCGCCGCTCTGTTTCAACCTCAAACGACAACACATCTCCATCTTTTCGACGACTTTCTCTGTCCCTAGCATGCCTCTCCTCTTCCCCTCCCCCTATTGATAGACTTCCTCTCAATACGGATCGTGAAGTGCCCTGTGTCCCGCCAACGCGCTGTCTGCCTCTTGCGAGATGCCTATTGGGTCCCGTTCCCGACGGTTCCAGAATATCCAGCCCACGATAGCTCATGTAGAATCTAACAGAATTAAGTATATGACTCGGTCGAGACCGTCGAATCACTTGACCCCGTAATGTGGTACATTCCGCTTACAGCTTGTATACATACCAGTAGATTTCATAGGCTGCAATGAATTGACACCGCGTATAGCGCGTATGCGCCAGTACCAACAGTGTGGATACTCATAAATGATAAATCGCTTGGCAGCCAATCAACCATACTACCAGCCAGCCATCAATCTGTGTGCTGTCAAGAACAATTTCTCGTCTGGTTCATACGGAGTGCTCTCCGTCTGTCCCTCCGTAGGGAACGGGGCAGAACACGCTCGGAAGCCGATACCCGAGCGATATCACGTGACGATTGGATGGCTAGTTCTTGACGCAGAATCCAATCATCGCGGCCAGACGCTCTCTCCTCTCCACAGGCAAAAAGCCCCCCTGAAAACGGTCAGCCAACGCTGTATTATGCCGACACGCAGTCTATACTTTGCAGCAGGCCAAAGGCTGATCTGCGTTGGATTCGGAGCACTCATGGCTGCTCCCTCGTACAGGAGGTAAACATACCAACAACATCAATCGTGTCGGGTTACCATCCATGGCTGTGCATATGCGATCTCCAGCTCGCGGGTAGATCCACTCAACCTCCAGGATCATGGATGATCATCTTGCCCATGGAGAGACTACCCTCGATCGGTTTATCTCTGTTAACTCGAGTATCATACGGAGTCTCCTAATCTCAATTGGGGAAAAAACAGCGTCTGACCCGAGAAAATACTCACGGGGCAAGACTCGGTCACTGGGACTTTAACCCCTTCTAGTCACGCCAGGGCCCAGTGGGGGCTGAAACTTGATGCCAAGTTAACCCAACTGTGGAAAAGACAACACGGCATGATTCAGAACTGACCCAGCCATTTAAGTGACCGAGGGTTGCGTGTCTTTTGCTTTTCGGCCTTAAACCTTCGCTCAGTCGAGGGCTTTCCGCTCCCTGGCCAAGTCTCACCGCTGACGGTGTCGGGGTACGCGAAATTGCTATGGAATTATTACCATGGTAGTTGTACCTGCTGCCTAGCACTTTCACGTTCTGCCGTTCACCATGCAGCAAGTCAGCACTTGTCAACTGAACGAGCTAGCCAAGGTTTATTTGATTAGGTCTAACGCTTGTATCCGAAAATGTCCATTTATGCTTTAAGTGTTGGACACTGTGCTCCCCTCATATAACGTTGCCATGATTGGCCTCCTTGTGAGTACGTCTGACATCATTGTTGGCAGGGAAGCAGGCCCCAGAAAGCTAAATAAATGGCTCTATATAGCCCCCAACATGAATCGACTAGCAAGCGTTTATCGTCACTCGGGGGCACTGAGTAGTCTGCCAGCCGCTAGAATGATGGAGACCGGCTCCATCGACAAGCCCACTTCAAAAGTTTCCTTTTAGCGCCATTGGGGTTCATGCCTAAGCCTAAATGGCGATTGTTGCGACCGTTTGGGCAAACCGTTTCTGCTAAGAAAGTCTCAGCATGCACAACTGGCGTGAACTGCGGCCTGGAGGTGGACGCTAAACACCTTAGCCCAACTGTTGAACAGTCAGACTGTATATTCCGTCCTCCGATGCCCTGACTCTCCGAGCCTCTTGACAGGCACGTATCTTTCGATCTGAGGAATCAGATCCCACTTTGATTTGAAAGTCTAATATCCATTGGCCAGTCCGTCTTAAATACTAGCTTACTCCCAAGACTATTGGTAGTCTATTTGTTAAGGCCGGCGGGCCACCTTGAAAGCAACGTATGGAAGACGCTTCCAACGCCGACAGGTCTAGCGCGTTGCCATCCTGGCTCGTTTCAAGTTTTCTAGAAGCCTTCCTGAAAGAGGGAAGCTAAAGGGTGACGTTCATGCTTCTACCGAAGTACTAGTGCTTCTGTAAAATTTTCCCTCTTACATTATGAGTTCTATTTCTGAACGATTACTGGGTTTTAGTGGGGTTTTATTTTGATCTACGAAGTCGACTTACTCGTAATCGGGTTTAGGTTTGGATTTGGAGAGAAGTTATATCGATGACAGCCTGTTCACCCCATCATTCTTTCAGCCCTCGACACCCTCCAGCTGAATTAATTCTCTGAAGATATCAAAACAACATCTGTTCGTTTTCTCCTTCTATGCATCATATCTCAGCATACTGTTTCCGTATCACAAACATCCAGTACGTATATTGGCGATCTATTCTTCCAAGGCAGACTATGCCAGTCCCACTTGATTTGCGATTCCTTTCGACAAGCTTTCATGCCCTATCCAATCACTGAAGACTCACGCGATGATAAACTCCAGGGTGACATCTTTCAAGTATCGGCTCTAACGCCAAGTAAGAGCAAGTGGATTCCCACAGAGCCTGGCGCAGACTTAGGCAGTACTACATCTGGCCCTGAGCATGGTTATTTCTACCCGCATCACCAAACCCAAGGATTAGAACCATCAGAACTAGTGGTATCGCCAACTCCGCAACTGCTATCACTAGCATTATCTCCTACCTCAGATCCTCGTCCTACTGTTTTGAGCTTGTCAAACGTTCCTGCGAACGATAAAGAAAATCCCCAGAATCTCCAGCCAGATCAGCCTAATTTAGCCTTTGAAAATTACCTTCAGAATCCGAATCTGGGTCAGTCTCTAAGTGAGCTTTCGGACTACGGTGTGATCGATGTCTTCAACAGGGACCAAGTGAATGCTGGCCCTAAAAGGTACGTTGTCAACCCTCCTGCTGTTACCATTCGTTTTTTTTGCTTCTATAGCTACCCCAGTACAAACACCTTTTGAACTCTCCTTTGATGTCTTCGTGAAATTAAGACAAACTTGATCAAGAACAATGTTATTAATACGTGAACCTATTCCTTACAGCACGGAAACAGATTTGCGTTGGCAACCCTTTTCTTCACCACCATTAACGAAAGAAGACTCGGGATCAATGTATGCTACTCTTCAGAGTGAGTTCTCAGGGAGTTCTTCATCCCCTTGCTATCAAAGATCTGCTTTCATCGTCTCTACTCATGCATGTCTAACAAAGAGCAAAACAGCCTATAGCACTCCGGATATTAGCCTGCATTCCGGACCTCTTTTCAGTGCAGCGAGCAACGTTCTATCACAAACAGCAGGTTCAATGAACATGTTCCCCCACGGCAACAGTCACGACGGAAACTTCCATTCGCAACAGGCGCAATGGGCGCAGTACCAGCGCTCGTTATCGACTACGCCAGAAGATCCGTATCAGCGGAGAGCGCAGGAATCGTCCCTCACGCCTCCGGCAGGATACGCGTCCTTGCCCTCACAGCAGGCTATGTTCCCGAATACATCTTATCCGATAGGTATGCAGCAGCCGATGCAAGCGCCGCATTCTCAGGCTTTTTATCCTACGTAAGTCCCTCATGCCGGTTGAAGATGTCAATGAAGGTGAAGACTGAGTCATGATAGATCAAGTCCATATGGATTTAATCAACCAAACTATGACTTTCCACAAACGACATTCGTATCGTGAGTATACATGAACTAATATCTAAAAACCAACCAAGAGTAGCATCGCTAAGTCGAGTATCACACAGATCTAACAACTATCCCACAACAGCGGGTACTAACATGGGGGTCCCAATCCGAACTCCTCCCTACGTGGAAAGCAGGAACCACAGCCCTCACAACAGCAGCAGCCACAGCCACACCGGCAGCCTCGTCACATCAGAGCCCGAGAGTCAAGTCCGAGTACTCGAATCGCGCCCCAAACCGCAATGCTGGGATCACGGCTGCAATGGACGCGAATTCTCAACATTCAGCAATCTGCTAAGACATCAGCGAGAGAGGTCCGGCGCCGCTGCGAAGTCGGAATGTCCGCATTGTGGTGCAGTCTTTACGAGATCGACGGCGAGAAACACGCATATTGCACAGGGCAAGTGTAAAGGGATTCGCGAGTCGACGGAATAGTGATAAAAACACAACGGACGGATATTACCAGCATTTAGGATTAACGAGTATCGTTAAATTGTCTTCCGATTTTTACTGCATTGTACTATATACGACTTTCGGAACGAACTCACAATTACTTCAACCACCGCCGACGAAAGCGATTTCTATTCAACAGAGATGTCGCAATACGCAACACACAAAACATACACAATCACATTTACTATTCTTTCTACATGGCGTTTTTATAGAAGAGCAGGACTTGGAAAAGAAAAGAGCGAGGGGTCAAAAATCGGGTTTGGAGAGGGAAGAAACTCATAGAGGAGAGAACGACACACACACACGCACACAAATACTACGACGTCTTTGATTTACGCATATCGCAGCCCGATTCTTTCAACTTTCGAATGACTCGATTTACAATGATTTACACGCTTCCCCTATCTTCTTCAAAGCGCATTCGATACTTTTTCCTGCCTGATGTCCGGCCGGATAGTCTGGTCAAAACGGGAGAATTGGGAAGAGAAAAAAATGGAGTACATTTGGAAAGCTTGATTCAATTACTTTGTTCTTTTTTTTCGTTGTGTTGCATTGCTTGTTTGCCTGCTTGCTTGCTTGTTTGTTCTGCTGTTTTCTTATATTCTACCTCTCTCGATACCACGTATATAAGGTGTCTCTGAGCTTGCAGACTACGGCTGCTGCTGCTGCTGCGGTACATCAATGATAATGGGGGAGTATGTGTATTTACTTTTTCCATTTTTCTGTTTATACTTCTTGGTCAATATTTAGATTTACATGGTGTTTATATCTTTTCAGATTTGTTTGAAGCTTGTGAGTTGTTATTTTTTTTTTTTTTTTTTTTTGCTATTGCATTAGCGGCTTTGTGAGGTTAGGTACAATTCAAATGATCCATGATTCAATATGATCTTGAAGGTCCCACTGCATATAACTGATGTCGCAATTTATTGAATCTTTGCACGGCTTGGAATGTAAATTAGTCCTTTGCATGGGTAGTGAGGGCTAACGAGGGGTATCTTCACAGTGGCCGCTTTGCTTAAGTGCGAACCACCTATCAATCACCTCCATCTCAACAGCTTAGAATCTACATGAGATATTGTCAGAATCGGCCTCCATGAAGGCGGCCAAGCGGTACCCAAATAAATCTCGTAAGAAACGAGATCTTCCCTCGTTTATGGCAAGAATTGCTGGTCTGTAGTATGGCTTAGGGAAAATCAATCATTTGGCCACAGATACGTAGTATGAGCCAACTACAGACCTAATTGATGGGGGTCTTCGTAGATAGCTTCATGGACAGAAAAGCGAGATGCCACCTCAGGTATCCCCAGCACCGCCTTCGGTTTATGCTGTCTTAGTGTTTAATAGTATGCTTGTCCATTGGAAGTCAGGGCTGACATCGCAAACATGGATGCTGGAAGAGCGATTTAGTCCCTGTCCTAGCATGGTTCTCATCTAAAACTTCATTAACCTAGATTTTGACTGAAGTTTTGAGTCTCAATGGCAAATTACCACATCTAGCTAAATCGATCATGAATGAAACAGTTGTGAAGTAGGTTAACATCCGTGTCCAAAATAGGCATTGTGTAAGACCCCTGCTGCGGGGAACATATACCCAGCCGATTTGATCCTAGATCGATATCGGAACCTGCGACATACTGCGCCAACACCGAGCGATACCCTTTCTAGAGAGGAAGACCAATTTAACCGTCCAGTACGACTCAAGAAATCAGCGTGAGGAGTATATGCGTCTGTAGCAAGTCACATGAGATGTTGAGCAGCACGTGCCTGGGATGGGACATGTCGGTTTGTTATGTCGGGGCAAGTTGGCGACGAGAGTCGTTTTAAAGCATAGGAACCATCCTTAGATCTGTTCAATCAACAGCGGTCCGTACACTGGCATTTATCTGGTGTAGCATGAACTGTTCGAATGTCGACTATAACGCCTGCACGGCGAGAAGTCAGGCAGCGATACCTTCGATGGTCAAAGAGGCTAAGCTGGAAGCTGTCTAGTGCGGGCGGCGGTGCGTCATCCGTCTCCGTCTGATTGATTGTCCGTCTGAAAGGTCATCCATCCATCGATTTTGAGTACGTACCCCTCATGTGTTGTATGCGCCCGCTGCTTCTTGATCATTTTATACTTTGATTCCCAAGACCGAGGCCTAGCTTTGAGTTCTGTCTAGAGATCAAGGTAAGTCGGATTACTGCTATGTTGACGCGAGGGCGGAAAATTTGGTGCCTGTCCCACGTCCCGTGATGCGACTGCCTGCTTTGTTTCGCGCTGACAAACTCTGATTCTAGCAGCATATCAGGCACCGTGTTGATCTGAATCAGTTATCATAACTTCCAACTATTTGATCAGCACTCCTGGCGCGGACTTGTACTACAGCCTCCGTCTTGAAAATATCGTTATCGGTATGGATCTTATCCTTCGTCGTATCCGTGAAGACATTGCGCGTTCGAAAGCGCGCAATGATCTACGACTTTGAATGAACCAAGTACTGACATATGCCTACGTTCAGATTCATCCTTGTTGCGTCGATCCTTGACTTGGAACAACATGGCCTCCTTCGTCGAGGAGCTTTGGTCCAGTGTATTCACACCTGGGCCGACGCCCACTCTCCTTGTAGCCACAAACGCAACATTCGCTGCGCTCCAACTCGTCCTCTTCCTACTTCTCGTTGCGACATCCAGTATCCACTTCGTGGTCCTCTCGTTCCTCTCCGGAGCGCTGTGGTGGTCCATCAACTGGTTTGCCAAGGAAGTGCGTCAAGAACAGGCACGTCAAGAGGAAGAGAAAAGAAAACAAGAAGATCTGGAACAGGAATCATCCGGGGCTAGCAAACTGAATACATCGGCCGACGCCAATGATTCCGAAACAGAGACGGAGGTCGGAGGGCCGTCGAAGACCAGGAAACGCCGAGTCAATCAGCCCGAAACGGCAACTCTCTCCCCGGAAAGTGCATCGCAGTCGAAGAAATCGAGCGATAACGGACCCGGTCAAAGGAAGACGAGCGAAGGAGAGAACTCCGGTTATACAAGCACGGATAGTGAATGGGAAAAAGTGGACAAAGACAGGTCAACTTGATCCATCAATGACTACATTGACTAGACTTCAACATCTGTCAGTAGAACGAAACTCTTTTATATGCGTCGCCTCGTGAACCTTAGCATCTTATACCCCCGTCGTATTTGTTTGGTTAATTTACTATTGTAACCATGCCCCATCAGCCGAGACCTACAACAGTCACTTAGACTTGAGATGAAATCTATTATCTATGAGCCACTTTTTTGAGGATATCTAAACTATTAAGCCCACAAATTACACAAGCTTCTCTCGAAATATCCTTTTTTCGTAATTACCTTTTTTGTTGTCGAATAACACGTGACCACGCGACTTCTCCGCGCGCCTTATCAGTTTGTTCTTTCCACCGGTTGTTGATAAGCGACTTTTCAACTTCTCTGGCTACAGCGGTCATCACGGCCTAAATATCCCCATTTCAACAAATTAAAACAGATATGCCATTGAAAATTCCAAGCCGCTTTGCATGATGTCACAGATAGATCCCCTTGCCAGGAGCCGCAAGCGTGTTTTCAACTCTGTGTTCGCGCCCGTCAAACTGTCGGAAAATGCTCCCACTCCCCTAGCAACGCCGATACTCAGTTCTACTGCTCCAGGTCGACCATTTGGCTCAGCGAGATTGCCTAAAGTCAGTTCATATTGCCATCAGAGCCTGTATTTTATTCATCGGTACACTGATTCATTAAAAAGACACCATTGTACGATGTTCCAGAGCCAGAAGCTGTGAAATGGAGTCGAGCTTGGCATTCAGCGACAGAATTTCTTCAGTTACCTGACAGGACTTTCGATACGCCTTCCAGCTATCTTGAAGATGCTAGACTCAATTTTCAAAGGAAACAGATCACGGATGAGACACGAGAAGCCCTGAGCTTGCTGCTGCTTCCGCACGTACCTGGTCTGCATGAGATTCCCAAGGAGTACGACCTCGTGCACTGGTATTGCAATGAAATTCGGCGTCATTTCATAACCAATGTACAGCCGATTCTGTGTACCGTATGTGAATCCTGCGATACACAACGTCAGTAGTATATGACTAACTTTTGAGAAGGTCTTGAAGAAAAGTTCTGAAGATGATCCGTTAGCTCAGACAGTGCGCTGCTTAAATGTAGCACATAATATGTATTTCAGGCCCTTTGAAGATCATATGTTTTCAGAAAATATTAGCACGGAGCGCAATAATACACACTTTAAGCTAAATGAAGCTTTTCAGTCCATTGTTGCGCACTCGTTGCCATCAAAACGCATTTCGGATTTGCTGGAAGAGACGATCCGAAGTACTGCTGTGAATATTCTAGGAATCTCGCAGGCGAGAGATGATGATGCAGATGACACTGGATCCAGTGAAATGGAAATCGATCAACAGCCCTCCATCATTTATCGAGTGTGGAAAGAGATGCCAAAGACTGCTCGCTATGAAGTTTATGAAGTCGTATCGGAATACGGGGATGATAGGATGACCCAATCCAGGAATAAGCTCCTTACCTTGTTACATGCAATGCAGGAACTTGGTCTTGGTGGTCACCGAGTACAAAAGGTATTCGCGCAGGTCATGAATGATATGATGACCGAATTCATACTAGTCAGCTATAAAAACCAATGGGACTCCCCCTCGCTCGTCAGAGAGCATCTTTGTTTGTGGGTTGAAAATGTATTTGCAAGACTGGCTGTTGAAGTTTTGGAAATCGTCCAGCCGCCCACAGACTACCGCAATGACAACATCATGAATGTCGGGCTTGACGATGTTGAAAAATGGCAGGAAATTGGCTTGACCCGTTTGGGCGCTCTACGCACCAGCGAACTATTTGATGTGATAGTGAATTGGGACTCGAGTAGAGGCGCTATTGAAGACCTGAAACAGTATACAACACATACTGCATCTAGATTTTCATTGTCGACTGCATTTGTTGGCACTCTCTCCCAGCGCCTATTGCACCCAGGGGCATCCACAGCTGAAATTTTGCAACTCTATATCTCGATTATTCGAGCATTCAGCGTTTTAGACCCAAAAGGCGTTCTGCTGGACCGTGCGGCTCGACCTATCAGAAAATACCTTCGAGACCGTGACGATACTGTGCGAGCAATTGTTGGAGGTCTCCTGGCAGATCCGTCCGATACCGAGAATACGGAAAGCAGTGAGACCTTGGTAGAACTTGCAACAGAGCTCACCAATGCCCATCGGCGGAATCTTCAGAATGATACTGGGGAGCTGGATTGGGATGATATGAGCTGGATGCCCGACCCAATCGATGCAGCTGCAGACTACAAGAAATCAAAAGGTGCGGACGTGGTGGGTAGCCTGATTAGTCTTTTTGATTCAAAGGAGTCATTTGTGAAGGAACTGCAAAGTATGTTATCAGAGCGGCTGCTCAAGAAGAAACCGAACTTTGACCAGGAAACGTCGGTTTTGGAGTTGTTGAAAGTACGGTTCGGTGACGGTGCTCTACAAGCCTGTGAAGTCATGCTCCGCGATGTTATTGACTCTAAGCGTGTTGACACTGTGATTCGGAACGATCAAGAATTAGCCGGAGAGCCACTCCCCGCTTGGGGGTCAGAAGCTCCGGTACAGAAGAGCTACAACGTACCACAGTTACATTCAAAGATTCTCTCGCGGTTTTTTTGGCCGGCTATACAGGATCAGCCATTCAACGTACCCGAAGAAATCAAGACACTACAAGAACGTTACTCTGCTGGTTTCGAGGCATTGAAGCAATCTCGAAAGCTAACCTGGCTTAATGCCCTTGGGCACGTCACCGTCGAGCTGGACCTTGAGGATCGAGTTTTTACAGATGAGGTCACCACAAGGCAGGCTACAGTGATATACGCCTTTCAATCGGATAATGCACCCACCACGAAGACTGTGGCCGAACTCGCCGAGACATTGGAAATGTCTGCTTCTCTAGTACGCAGTGCTTGTCTTTTCTGGGTAAGCAAGCGGATTCTCGTCGAAACCCAGCGAGATTCATTCCGCGTCCTTGAAGTTCTTCCCAATGACGCAGATTATGAGATGACCACTGCTGGTGGCCAAGAAGCCGCCAATCCAACTTCCACGGAAGCCGAGGCCGCTGCTGCTGCCGATGCGGCCGCAGCCGCAGCAGCAAAGGAGACAGCGAACGCTGCGGCGATGGAGAAGATGAATCTTTATTGGCAATTTATTGTTGGGATGTTGACGAACCAGGGCGCCATGCCTCTACAACGGATTATTATGATGCTGAAGATTGCAGTACCGGGTGGCTTCCCCTTTGGAAATGAAGAGCTCCGTGAGTTCCTCGCAGGAATGGTTGCGCAGGGAAAGTTGGAAATTGTCAGTGGTGGAAGCTATAAAATCGTGCGATGATGCTATGAACTACGTATAATGACTTGTACAGGAATACCATCCGTAAGAAGACTTTTTGTTACAGATTCATATTTTATTTTCATACGTACTTTAGGTCTAATCATAATACTTGGTCGCCACTCCCTTGACGATCTCTACATTCCCAACCTCATTATCACCATCTTGGGTAGTCGAATTTCCCAGATTCTTGATTACTCTCTGCTTGACCCATTCACCAGCTTTGATGGGTTTGCCATCACTGTCCAAAACGAGGTCTTTCACGAGGCCCAATTCTTGCAGAACGGGGGAATCTTTCAAAGGCACAAGGTCTGTGTCGTCTTCTAGACGGACCATGTACAGGACTCCAAGACGGTCGATGTGAGCTTGATCTTTGGGAGGGGCGATGACACGATGGATGCTTGATTTGAGGAAGCCGTCTACATTATTAGATACGAGGATACTTGTTTCGAGATTGTATGAGACTCACTTGTCAAAAACTCAAGGGCATCTGCAATATTCACCGTGAGCGCATTCATCTGCGGCTTGACATATTTCCACGTTCCATCTTTAGTCAATACCTGCAACGCCGCAACAGGTTGACGGAAAAGAAGCGTCAAACTGCCCATATCCGAATGTCTAGAACCACGTCAGCCAGGTGTGTTTTTCTGCATCGAGACTGAGAGAGAAGAGAGTACCCCTTGAGCCATACACCACCCAACTTCCGATTCTCCTCCTCACTCCTCGCATAATACTTCATATACCTCAAATGATCACCACTCTTCTCCGCATACCGATGCTTATTCACCAGGTACTCCTCATCCTCTAGACCCAATGCCACCGCAAATACGACCAATAACTTCCTCACAATCTGCTCATGAATGTGTATCGAGAATTGCTTAATAGTATCCCAATGTTTTCTCACGACTTCCGGATGTTTCCTGTTGGCATGCTCAGGCACAAATTTCGGGATGTTGTAGATCTCAAAATTGTCCTTTACGCCCGGGATAAGATTGCGTGTGCCTGCTGGTTTCCACCCGTTGTAGTCCCCCTTTTCGAGAGCGGCCCGGTAGGGCTGTTTTTCTGCGGTGGAGAGGGAGAGTACGGACTTGGCGAGGGCGAATTGGGTGTCGATGTCGCTGGAGCTGAGGCCGTGGTTTTTGACGTAGAAGAAGCCTGTCCATGATCAGTTATCCGCATACTTCTACGATTGTTGAGGACGGGTAGTCGTACCGATATCTTCCATCGCCGTTCGGAATTGGGCGGCTAGTTCTTGTTTTCCGCCTGGTTGGTCGAATTTGGAGAGGTCGAGAGTTGCCAGGTCGGCCCAGTCGAGGTTTTCGGATGTCTCTGGGACTTGGACGTAGGAGAGGACAGGCGGTGCTGTCAGGGTTGTTATTGTTGCCATTGTGATATCCCGTACAATGATGATACCTAAGCGGTGCTGAAGTGATGTTTAAGCTGTATCAAACGTTGTCTCTTGAGATTAAGAAGATTGGTAAATGTGTATTATCATTGTCTTCTGAAAGTGAGTCTTCCCAAGTTAGGGCAAAGGCGCCAGGCAAACCCGCCGCTCTAATTCACAACCAATACGAACTCAACAACATCCTGCCATGCCATGTGGGCATATGCCTCATCTCCAGCTTACGAATCGAGTCATTATCATCCGGACAGAATCCCGATGAAAATTACCGGAATTGAGGTATATCGACCATGCACGTCATGATAGTCTCCATCACGCCATTTACTAGCCCTAAGAACTCCGCTTGGCTGAATTGTGGGCCTTTGGTATATCTGATTTGTTTTTTTGGTATTCCTTTGTTTTCACCCGATAATCGGATTTGATGTTGGGTTTGGTACGTGTAAGTGTATTGTATGTAAGGTGTCATTCTGAGATTTGTATTGACTGGTGTGGTAATCTGTTGGAGCATCCTGGAAGTTCAATTATTTCACTTGGCACTTCAATTCGCTACATAGAGACCAAGGTGAAAGCAAGAGACACCTTTTTATCTTTGACAATGGACGAGAAATACATTCCAGAAAGCTATCCAGTCCAAAAATTACTACACTGGAACCACATTTTCTGTTGACTGGGACTTTTTGTCAAGGCTCCTCAACCTTCCTTTCTCGGCAAATCTTCGTAACATTCGACGTGCATCCTCCTGTGGATGCCACCATCTCTCTGGTTTCAACTGTAGTCTGAATTCCGATCTATTTGTTTCTGGATTTATAGCACCATGAAACCAATTAAGTAGTGAGTTGACATTGAATGCAACACAGATCAATGGCAGGGAAACCGCAGCGGAGATGCCGACTGTAGTGAATCAGTACAGATGCCCATCACACTTGGATTCCATTCACTCATAGATTATTGGAAAAATCCATCGGCTCTTGTAGGCGACAGAGTCTCCTTCATGTGGGAAGTCGGATACGTTCAATGCAAATAGCGACGATAAAAACGATAGTGGTAGCTATATGTATGTGGTGAGAATGAAGAATTTTGCAAGGAAAAACATTTGAGTGATTTGCACCTACAAAGATGATAGTTACTACTGTAAAGACCATTATGATGTTCGATTGTCTGGCCGTGTCTTCTTGTTGCCTTCGTCCAGATTCTGCCTGCTTGCGGCCCCATTCTGCTTCTTTTATAGTCGCCTGTTTTTGCCTCAGATCCAGCAGGCTGTTGATCTACAATTGAATGTCAGTAGAGTAAATATAGCAGAAGGTGAAAAGGTCTCCAACCAATGCTAGCACTAATTTTGCATCGGCTATCATCTCATCTAAGTTGAACCTGACCGAATGTGGCAAGCAGTCATTAAAGAAAGGCCTGCAGGGAATCGAATCTGGAAACGCCTGTTTCCAAATCATTTCCTGTTCCTCAACTAATGTCAAAAGCATGCCGAGCTCATCTAGAATGTCTTTGATCTCACGAAGAAGACGGGCCTCTTCTCTGATGTTGTTGTGCGAGTCCAAATGCTCGTCTTCATCGCGGTCCAGAGATTCTAAGAAGCAATCATACAGTAAACTTTCTTTTTCTGTCTATGCATTTATCAGAAATGTCTCAAGCGACTGGTTGAGTCTTGAACCTACCACGTCGCGAATAGACTCGCGAAACACGTTCAAGACAGACTTGGACACCTGGGAGTTCAATGGTATATTTTCCTGCCTGAAAAATGCCATCTGGACTCCTAAAATGAACTCCACCATGTCATCAACCGTGTGTAGGAGCGGGCGTTTTCCACTGCGTTCACATGACGCGATGCCCTCAAAGACCGTGTCTACGAATTCGACGTGCTGGTCTGTGGTGGCGGTAATCATTGTAACTGCCATTTATTAGGATATTTAGGGCTTCGATGGTGATGTCCGCTGGTGCTTACCATCGTCAATAATCCATATCCATAGGTCCGCAACCACCAAGATCCTTCTTATGTATGGGGTTTCCCTTTCATGATATTTATCCAGATATCGAGAAAGGACTTGGTCATTGTCTCGCATGGTGGTCTCAGGCAAAGCAACATAGTAGTATTGATCTAAAGTCATGGTTTCGTGAATAGGCAATCTTGAAGTTCCCTTTCCTAAGCCTGTGTTCGTATCCAGCTTTCCCTCGGAAAGAGCTAGATATGGTATCTGTAGATGGGTCAGAGTGGTTTAGAAGAGGAAGGAGTAGAACTTGCGTAAAGAGCCTTGACTTTTTTATTAATAAGGTCAAATCGTTCGCTCTAATCAAAGCGGACGGAGTCAATATTCATCCATTCCCTGAGACGTGCTAGAGAAGTACAAGATATTGGGTTTTCATATAGTGCTCTCCTCCTCCAACTGCGTTTGGTGCCCAACTTTCTCGGAAAAATTGTATTAGAGGTCGGTGTACTCTCTATGTCTCCTTCTCGTCGGTTGATAGGCGAGTAACAAGGTCCTTGTGCATGAGTTAGTGTCTGACGCCATGAGACTAAAATCTCATACAAGGTCTCGAATTGTTAATTGTACCTCAAGTAATTTCATCTGACGTTTTTCAAAATCCGTTAGCATCTTATTGAGGTACTTTTGGTCTTGACTGATATCGCTCACATCATTTCGAGGAATATGTATCCATCTGAATTTTGCGACCCCCAGAAATTTTCTTTCTTTGAGAAAGTCCGCATCACCAATCATTTTTGTTGTGACTGGGTCGATTGCTAGATCTTCTGCTTTGCACCGAAACAAATCTAGACCATCAGGCTCATCAGGACAAGTCTGTTTGATAGACTGGCCCGCAGTTCCATTGCCCTGACGTTCTTGAACGTATTTCTTTACAAAGTCAAGGTTGTGGTGATTTTGCTTTCGACTCTCTTCCATCAGGCTTTTGATCCCTCGCTGATAAATGATACCCTTGACAGACTTGTGACTCACATGCATTTCTGTATATCTGCCACTGTCATAGAAGTCAACGATTGTACCTTGACATTCAATGTCGTTGTCATTTTCCCGAGGCGGCTCTTGAACTAACTCGTCGTCGTTGTTGTTAGCCACGGTTGGTAAGATAGGAGGAGGGTCACGAAGGAGTCTTTGGATGATTTCGTCGGAGGAATTTGGAGTTGCACCCTCTAGTTTTCTGACTTCCTTTAATATCTTCGTTCCTACATATCCCCCTTTTGATAAAAGCCACCAGACAACCACGGGCTGAGATTTAAAAACTGCCCAATGCAACGCAGTCCATCCATCTGGGGGTTTCTTGCTTTGCTGTAAGAAATTCCTCAAAACTCTCTCCTCTCCTGGACGTTCGTACTTGGCGGCAATTTCCAAGATCTCTTCTTTCTCCTCGTGAGGTCGCGACGAGGTCAAAAGATGACTTCCGTATAGTTTGAATTTCGTCCACAAAAACTCTTCGACTGATTTGTGCTGTCTACTCACAGCCAAAGATATGGCTGATTCCCCATTGCTATCTTTCCGTATGATTCGTTGAAGCTGCTTCGGATATGAGTACGGATCATCACTAGGGGTTTGGATTTGCATGTCGAGTAACATTTCCACAGCATCGACATGCCCGTGCTCAGCTGCTACCTGGATCGGTGTACTGATATGAGTTGCCAGAAAATCAACATTCGCCCCCTTCTCGACAAGAATTCGAATCACCCCCAAGTTTCCAATCCGGGCTGCCACATGTAGTGGCACTTTGCTCCCTTCCAAGAATGAAACTAGGTCCAGTCTTTCGTGTTTTAGTCCTTCCTCTAGAAGTTCCAGCTCACCATTTAGTACGGCCCAAAACAAGATGCACTCTATATCCTGTCTACCTATTTCGTCTTTGTCTAACAACAAACGAAGCCTGCGCCCAACATATCGACATTCACGCCAGCTTGAGCAACAAAGTTTCGTCTTTAGAGGTTCATCGGGGAAATAAGTAGGTGTCTTCAATACACGAAATAAGGACTCATCAGAATGGCCAAAAATGATAGCAAATAATACTGTCAAACCCAAAGAATCTGAAATGGTCAGATCCACCTCCTGATCCAGCATCAACCGGTCGAAAACTGTGGTGTGTCCATGTAAAGCCGCCAAATAAATAGCTGTCATCCCACAGTTGGTCACTGCGTTTCTGTTCACACGTTTCTCTTCCATCCTAGAATTGTATGCTAATAGCAATTCAACAACTTTGGCATGTCCACTTCCAGCGGCAAAATGTAAAGCAGTGTTCCCCGCGTTAGTGGCCATATTGATATCAAGCTCGCTATGGGAAAGTAGTCTCTCGACGATCTCCAAATTCCCATTTTTGGCAGCGATGCGTAACGCAGTTTGCCCATATGTTTCTTTAATTATAAACACATATACTTTGTGTTGTAAAATAACGTCCGCAACGCTTTTGTGGCCTTTGTGTGCTGCGAGGGAAAGTAGTGTAAAGTTGTCCGTGTAGGTATCATTAACACTGATACCATTCAAATTCAATGCAAAATCACATATACGGATGTCACCACCGAAAGCTGCCTGGTGTAGTATCGTTACTTGGCCATAGGCCTGACTCTCTGCCTTTGCTCCAGAAGTAAGTAACAATTTGTAGTTTTCCCAGAGCCCATATCTCGCAGCAACGTGGATTGGACTTGATCCATCGAATGTGGTCTTTTCGTTTGCGTCTGCACCTTTTTGTAGAAGAAGTTCCAGTAAGATGCAATTAGGATATGCAGCAGCCTGAATCAGGGGTGTGACCCCCTCTAGCTCCCTTGTCCATCTTTCAAACTTGAAGTCGTAACGAGCCTTGATCATTTGTGGGTCATTATTCAGTACCTCTTCCAGCGTTTTGTAGTCTCCACTTTGGATTGCTTCTGAGAGTCTCGAGCAACGGAGATCATTCTGGTCGATGGTTTTTCGAAGGTCGTCTGAAATCTTCTCCTTGCCAGTTGGAGGTACAGCTTCTGCGTGGGGATGTTCGCTTTCTCCCATCCTGAGTATCAGGACCAGCAGGTATTTAATGAGCAAGTCTTTGTGAAATAAATACGAGAGATTTTTTGGGAGATAAACTTTGAAAGATCAGAAAATCTCTTGTTATTCTTCTTCTCTGTCGCCTAAAATCATTCAAAAGTCTGCCAGATAGAGACAAATCCGGCGGGTATTTTAAAATTTTTGAAGGAGAAAGGGGGAAAAGAGAGAGCAACCTATTAACCAGATGATTGGAGTGGTGTAACTTTCATGAGGTTTCTGTATAACCTTGTTCACTTACACATTCCCTATCCATTTGTATTCGGCCTTGTCCTAACCAATAAATACCCCAGTGACCAAAAGTCTGACATGAAGGGCGGACTGTAACATACGATTCAGTTGTGCCATGACTAGTAGCATGAATATTCGGGCATTAAATATGTGCAATGTCAGCGTTGGTCTGTGGTACAGATAGGATACCTGCATGAGATCAATGGCATTGGCAAGTCATCTATTGTTGGACACCCTACCAATCTCACGGCATGTATCAAGATCATCCTTGCTAGCTATTTCATATCATACTAGATCATCTATTATGTGCGCAGTATTTTGGTCTGGTGGGTTGCACCAACATATTTTGTCTTCATCAAGAAGGCAAAGCCGGTATTCCTAAAATGTACAGCTTTTGTACGCAGTCAAAACGCCCTCGAAACTTGCTCATCCGTACCTTTGTCCCACCATGGAGAAAGTGAACTTCGATCTTTGGATAGTGGTCAGATTATCGATATTTCTGTAAATTCGAATGAATCATATGGTCAATACTACATAGTAGATAGTCCACATTTAATAGGTCGACGACTTCAATTTTTTGGGAAAACTGTAAACGATACACAGTCCATCATGGAATACGTGTTGAGAGTAGACCCAAGAAAACAAAAGCATACTTCGATCAACTGGTACAGTACATAATTGCGTATACGAAAAACAGCCTCGTATTTGTCCAGCCGGTGAGCCGAATATCGGAAGTCTTATCCAGACGGTCCAGACAACTTAGGGTTACCCACTTCACGTGTGGCGAGGTCTGACCGTGTTTGCATCCAGAGCATCAAAACTAAAAACCCAATCAAAAAATTTTCCATTCATCATCCCGAAGTTATATGATGCCATTCTGCACATAGAATTACGGACCACTTCAAGGTTTCGGACTTAGACCTATCGGATCGTGCTTGTGGATTTTGTTGACTGATACAAATGTAAGCTTCAATCGCTAACTGCCGTAGAATGAAAATAATCATTGCACGAAAAAAAAGAGTTATTGACGTCTGAAGAAACAGAACAATAAACAGAAATGACTCAAGTCGAGTCTAATCTGCATGATGCAGATGCTCCTGCCATCAGACCAGATGCAGATGCTGCCAACGAAAAAAAGGATGTAGTAATTTCTGCAGACGTTGAAGCGCTGGGCGAGGAAGCGAGAGTAATAGATGCACAATTGCATGCGCGTGTTCTGCGCAAGATCGATTGGGTTTTGATGCCTTTTATGGTTATTGGTACGTTAAGCCCTTTGCTATATTCTGATTATGTCCTAACATATTTGTAGGTTATGGTTTGGTTTATTGGGATAAGGTCAGTTCCCAGTCAAATCATTAAATTCGATATAGGTAGGCTCGACTCACTCCGGGTTATATGTAGGCAATTCTAGGAAGCGCCGCTCTCTTCGGCATGACAACTGACCTCCATCTCACCGTCACCAACACTTCCGTGAGCCCACCCGTAACAAGCACATCAAGATTGAGTTGGGCAACCTCAATCTTCTACTTTGGTCAACTTGCGGGCTCGTATCCTATGGCGTATACAGTACAACACTTTACTACTCGGAATGTCTTGTGTCCCGCCGTTATTATTTGGGGCATCATTTGTGCAGCCACCGCCGGCGTTACTTCATGGCAGGGCTTATTCGCGCAGCGGTTTTTCCTAGGTTTGTTACTCTCTAGGATCTCTATCAACTGGACTAATAAGGGCAGGCTTCACTGAATCCATCATCCCAACCGCATTCATGACAATGGTCAGCGGCTACTACACCCAACGCGAACAAGCCCTCCGTCAAAGCTGGTGGTTCTCCGGCACAGGCTGGTTCACCATCATCGGCGGCGCACTCAACTACGGCTTTGCACAGATCAAGAGCGGCAGTTTGGCCCCTTGGCAATACATTTATATCTTTGCTGGATGTATCACTGCTCTGTTCGGAGTATGGACTTATTTCTTGCCCAATTCGCCTGCTGATGCGTGGTTTTTAACGCCCGAGGAACGCATTGCGGCTGTTGAGCGGTTGAGGGCTGGGCAGACGGGTGTGAAGAATACGGAGTTCAAGGCTGAGCAGGTGAAGGAGGCGCTTTTAGATGTGAAGATTTGGCTTGTTGCGATTACCATGGCTGCTGCGTGAGTTTCTCTTATCGCTTTTCAAAACACAAATCGTTAACACTGGGTAGATATACTGTCAACGGCGCAGTTTCTGGCTTTGGTCCCCTTATAGTCTCGACATTCGGCTACTCGACTCTCGACAGTATCCTCTTCCAATTCCCTCTCGGCGGTCTCTCAGCTTTCGGAATCACACTCACCGGCTGGCTTTGTTCACGTTACCGCAACATCCGCGCTATTTCTCTTGTTTTGTGCTGTCTGCCGGTCATTGCTGGCTTTGTGATGATCTGGAAGTCGACCTGGGGACACAAACCCGTTACTCCTGTGGCCGGCTACTCCTTAATCGGCTTCTTTGGTCCTGTTGTCAGTCTGACAATCTCGTTAGGAGCAGGCAATGTTGCTGGAGAGACTAAGAAGAGTTTCATGGCTGCTGCGGTGTTTGTTGCGTATTGCGTTGGGAATATTATTGGGCCGCAGTTAGTGAAGAGTCAGACCAAGGCGCAGCATTATCCCGAGTTGTGGACTGGGTTAATCATCTGGTACGCTTGCTTCTTTCTGTATGCACGAGTATCGCTAACTTCATTCTAGTTACTGCATTACTATCGCGTCTGCAACTACCTTGTACTTTGTGCTAAGACGCGAAAACAAAAAGCGCGAGGCGATTGAGGTCGACGAGCGTGAGCGAGACAGACTTGCTTTCAAGGATCTTACGGACAAACAGAACCCGTACTTCAGATACGTTCTTTAGAGTCCTTTCAGGCAGAGATGATGGTCAATTACATATTACTTCGTAAAATCTGAGGATTAATGCTGCATCCGGCACACATGGTATTTTACACTGTACAAAAGTCGTTACAGTACATAGTTAATAATAATCAAATTTCCAATCCCACTTTTAATGAAAACCACGTGGCATACAACTTATCACTCTATGATTCCATAACGCAAGCTCCAGAATTTCAAAATTCGTATTGTCGAGCCGAACAATGACGCCCAGGCACCTAAAATGATGCCATCGCGGCCTCGGCCCCGTTCCTGTAAAAATTTCCTCTTTGGGACATTTTCTGGTAAACGCCAAGATTAGGGCTTGCTCAACTTCTCTCTGGTGGATTCAAGGAGGGCTACTCGCAAAGAAAGCCGACGTGTCTACGGAATCTTCCGTCTAAATGAGCTCTCTGGGAATCGTGGTTGTCGGTGTTTGTCCACTTCTTCGGGTTATGTGTACCACGAGGATATAGTGGATTGTTGATTACTGATACGAAGTTGTACGAAGGTATTTGATAGTAGTTATGTACCCACCTGCATTGCTAATACGGAACATGGCTCCATCTGTCCATTCTTGTCCGGTTTCGCCCAGGGCAGCAAAATGTACTAGACTCCGTAGGAAAAAACCATCAAATCGCTCACTTCTCAATGGAGTATTGTATTTCTTCAATAGTCAGAGATATGCACAATGACAGGAAAGAAGATTCGTCGAGTAGCAGTCATCGGCGCCGGTCCAGCAGGCGCAATCACAACTGATGCACTCGTCAAAGAGCAAGCATTCGATACGATTCGAGTCTTTGAGCGTCAGGATGTAGCTGGAGGGACATGGTGAGATCCGTATACAAAAGTCAATCTTCCACGAAATCTAATTCCAAAACGGAGCATCTAGGGTGCTGACTTCCGGTGATGATGAACAACAACAGCAACTCGGAATCCCGTTGCTAGAAGATCTAATCAATCTACGTGCTGATCTCAGCGTTCCAATTCCACAGAATCTGACTGAAAAAAATGTCTCAATCGAGACGCCAGAGACACAAAATATCAACTCCCGCCAACTCCGCTTCACGGATACGGGCGCTCATGATCACCTTCATAGCAACCTACCACCGGAAATCATGAGCTTCTCCCAAGAACCGATCCCGACAGTCCTCTCAGAGCGGACACGAAAGCAACACGGTCCTGATTCACCATTCAGGCCGCGTGAGGTAATTAGAACATGGGTCGAGGACATCTTTCGACGGAATGGGAACGAGAAATTAATTGAGTTTGGCACATCGGTTGAACTGGCTGAATATATTGAGCCGAATCAGAACGACAACGAGGAAGGGGAATGGGTTCTGACACTCCGCAAATCAGTCCCAGATCCTAATAAGGGAGCAAAGAAGAATGTATGGTGGCAGGAACGCTTTGATGCTGTTGTGGTTGCGACGGGGCACTATTATCTCCCTTTTATGCCTAAGATTCCAGGCATAGTGGAATTCGACAGGAAGTATCCTGGCAAGATTAGGCACAGCAAGTATTACCGCGGTACAAAGGAATATATCGGAAAGGTCAGTCTCCCTTCCTATCTAAATAATACTTGCCAGACTCGATCTGATGATACATGCAGAGAGTCATAGTTGTAGGAGGCTCGGTCTCCGCCTTCGACGCCCTACACGACATCCGCGAAGTCTCAAAACTGCCCATCATCTCGTCCCTACGAGACCCCTCCCCTCTCTTTGGCACAGTCCCCTTTTCGCATCCTAATATCGAGAAAAGATCACATATAACATCATTTGACTCCAGAACAGACACGATCACATTCGCAGATGGCTCCACCTTAAAAGGGGAAGATATCGATATAATCCTCTTTGCAACTGGGTACGATTTCAGTTTTCCGTTTTTGCCGGGTCTCGGACACGTGCATAAGAGGGTGCCGGGGTTGTATCAGCATATTTTCAGAATTGAGAATCCTACTTTGGCGTTTGTGGGAATGGTATGATCTTTTCCCGTCTAGTCTGAAGGGAAATAGAGCTGATGTTGGAACAGATTACGGGAGGATTTGGGATCCGCTTCTTTGAATGGCAAGCCGTCACCACAGCGCGCATACTAGCTGGAAGAGCTCAACTCCCAGACCGGTATGCAATGGAGAATTGGGAACAAGCGCGACTGGCGCGGCGAGGCGAAGGGGCGCCGTTTTGGACTCTCATACCTGAGTTCGAAGAGTATTTTGAGGAGTTGAGAGCTTTGGCTGGGGAGCCAGCGGCTGGGACGACGGGGCGTGTACTTCCCAAGTATGAGGAGGCGTGGGGACAGGCGTTCTGGGGGTTGATTCGGAGGAGGAAGGAGTGGTGGAACAGGGCAGCTGAGGAGGCTGGCCAGACCTCGAGGAGCTTGTTGTGATAGTTTGACATTATTTTTGTAAAATTAAATAGGTAGACGTATGTCGTAGAGGATTAAGTAACACTAGTCTTAAGATGTTAGGTTGTCCGTCACGACATGGACACTATCAGCCCTAAATCAACGGCGCCTGTGAGCCAAATGTTCGTCCCGGTATTGAGGTAAACCTCGTTCTCGGGACTTTCTCCGGCAACACCCATCCTTAGATCATCCCAGTTCGATATACAGTGGGCCTCAGAATGTTTACTCATCTTTTTGATTAAAAAAAATAAAATCCAATGAACCTTGTCCATTTCTGTCTCTCTTGTTGGTGGGGTACATATTTAGGCGATCCCTCCAGGGTTCCGACATCGTCGTTCTTCCAGAAACTACACATCCTTCTCTGTGCTCTAATCGTAACACAAATCAACGCCTACACAACAATCAAAAATGACACAATGGCCACCCGACCAGTAATCGAATACTACTTCTCCTTCATCTCGCTCTGGTCCTACATCGGCAGCAAACACTTCCATCAACTTGCCAAAAAACACAATGCGCACATTATCTACAAACCCATCGACATAATGCACACGTTTTCCGTATCGGGTGGCCTCCCCGTAAAGCAGCGCTCAACACAACGCCAGGCTTACCGTTTACTGGAGATGAAGCGATGGTGCCAGGTCCGCGGTATTCCTATTGTGCCGCACCCAAAATATTACCCTGCCAACCCATCGTTGGCGCATAGAGTGTTTCTAGCGGGTATCGAGGAACTGGGCCATGATCATGAATCGATACGAAAATTCGCGCATATGGGACTACAGACTGTCTGGGTTGATGAAGGCGATATCGCGGATCCGGCAACTATAGTGCGCATTGCGTCGGAGGCCGGGCTGGATGGAGAGCGACTGCTGCAACGAGCGCAGACCGATGAGTCATTGGTTGAAAAGGAAGCTGGGCTTGTACGCGAGATTGATGCGCGGAGGTACTTTGGGGCGCCCGTCTATGTGTATCGGGACGAGCCGTTTTGGGGGCAGGATCGGTTGGAGATGTTAGATGAGGTGATTAAGAGTGGGAGGGAGGCTCTGCCGTTGCCTGAAAATCTGGATTGATTACTGCTAAGTTGGATGGAACAAATTAGGGCTTTTTGTCGGTGCACAAGTCACCAACTTAATTTGTGCCTCAGGCTACCTACATCGCTAAGTTGACGGTGTATGCATCGAAATGAATTAATATATTAAGATCTATGCATCTTTGTATGCAAATGATCACCGGGACATTGGGGCTATATCTCTTTCATTACCTAGACAAGTTTCTGTTACACATTCCTATATTCGAATCGGTAGAGCACGCAACTAAGATCAAGCGATATGCATGGTCTTCCCATTTTTGAGAAAAGCACGCAAGCTAGGGCAAACATTCGACGATCAGGAGAGCGCATTAGTAAGTTTTAAATAGAGGGGAACAGCCAGCGGAAACACGAAATGGCTAAATATCATCGAGCTAGCGAAGTTTACTAGCAGTACGTCTTCCAGTGGATAGCTCGTATCAAATCAGCCGATAAGCAGGGTTTGTTTCGCCCTTGACAGTTGTCGGTGACTGATCACAAAGTCTGCTGCTGTGTAGGTATACTATAGTCGCAGCAAATCAAGGGCATTAAAATAAGTCGGATCGGAAAATATCTGTTTTGCCAAAAACAACTCACAGTATGTGTTAGAGCAGGGAAGTACCGGTCGTGTGTCATCATCCCCAGCAGAAGAGCTTATCACGGGACCCGCTTCCGGGCTTGATCTGTTGGGCTATCTTCCATCATGACTTGTGCAGTCCGCCTGATCGCCCTACCTCATTGTGTCTTCACCCTTTGATTATTGTCTGTCTTGTCCATCCTACTTTCACATCAATAATTGACTTTCTCCTCCAGTCGCACATTCATCGCGGCTGGGAGGTTGTGCACTTCCACCAAGATAGACGTCTACACTGACGTTCACTGACGTTCACTTATCGTTATCAATCAATCTCCCAAGATGGCATTCCGATCTCCGACCCACGCCCCTCCTCGTCAACAGCCGTCCTATTCTACAACCCTCGAGATCGATACTCATGCTTCTCAGCACCAACAGCAAGAAGACGATGACGCGAAGGAATGGATTCTTTTCTCCCCCTCCCAAGCCGCGTCCACGACCACCCGCACGCGGAGCGACTCCACCGAACGAACCGCACGTACCGCAGGTGTCTCGCGACTGAGCGACTTTGGCTCCTTCAATGCAGCCACTCATCTAGAATCGGGCGACAGCGCGTCTGTTGATGCATTGGATGAGGAAGCAACGGAACTGGACAGTTTAGACGATGGTCTGCGCGATTTTCGGGATGCCAACGAGCCCGACAGCGGTGCTTACCCCGTTTTACCCACTCACGACGGGTTAGGGTCTTTCCATGCCTCGGGACAACAGGTCCAAGAACAATTATGGCGATACGAGCAGTTCAACCCTCGCCGTTCAGCAGACGCAGCCCCTACGCGTCGCTCAAGTCTACAGAATCATCTGGCGACGGTAGACGAGCTAGAATCGCTCGCCGATCGCGAGCGATGGCAGCGGATTGAGAAATGGAGAACAGAACAGAGCCGTATATTACGTCAGGAGATTGAGCGTGAGACAAGACGGCGCCAGCGACGTAGTAGTCACGGTAGCGTTGGGACTGCCTCTCGCAGGGCAGGTAATGATGTTCTTGGTAGTATTTCCGAGACTAAGGCAATGGAAACATTAAGCGTGTCTTCAGATACGGCTTCCTCGCCGGGAGATCCGTCCAAGGAGTCAATTTGGCGTCGCATAACGCGGAAGGTAATTCGCGATCTGATGGGTATCGACGATTCCATACTCTCTGTCATTTTAGGAGAGTCCTTGGTCGATGATATCCATTTGACTTCATACGTTGACGAAGAATCACATCCTTATGTTCGTGAAATGCAAGAAGCTATCCGTGATGTGCCTATAACGGCCGCATCAGACGATGATGCTTGGCAGGATCGTCTACTTCAACGCATTGCGCGCGAGCTTGGTGTTCTTGTTCACCAGATCTGGGAGCACCCAGGAGCATTCAGTACATATCTGCGCTCGGACGATCCAGCTGAGTTCTATGCTGGCATGCCAGTGACAAATTCACAACCACAACCATCAATACAACCGACATCGAGGCCGGCTGAATCCGCGCCACGGACAACACCAGAAGACAGCAATATCTTTTCCATATCTTCACCACAGTTCAATCCAACCCTACAACAAGACCCAGCTACGGCTGAACGTGTCGCTGAATGGGGCATTGACGACGGCGAGATCGGCGCAGGCACACAATCACAAACCAAGAACCCACAAGAACCATCGACAACTCCAATCGCTGCACAGGAATACGAATACTGGGAGCAAGACATCGATGTTACAATGATCTTCCGCTACCTCAAGAATCGCTTTCGCCGAGGCGACAACAAAGGCAGCAACGCCAACACCGCCGCATCAACGACCCGCTCCACAACCGTATACAATGAACAAGACGCCTCCAACCGCGCAGCCGTCATCCGCCAACACCACCCTCTCGTAGCACGAGCACACGCCCGGACTCAAGCCCGCCAGCTCGGTCTACGCGCTCAGATGCGTGCAGCGGGAATCTCAACACCTACATCTCCTATCTCCCGTCACCATCATCATCAAGTAAACCGCTTCCGCCGACCCGGCTCCAGTTGCGCTAGCCAGAGTACGAAGGTCTCTGCTAAACGCACTCACACGGGTTTAGGGAGCGGTTCCAGTCGTCACTACTGGGATATAGGCGGCAGTGTCGGTAGTGGCAGCGCAGCTGTATCTGTTGGTGGACCAGCTGGTGTTGGTGCATGGGGTGAAGCCTAGTCTCTCCCCCTCTCCCCTTTCTCCTCTCTTCTCTTTTCTCAACAGAGCATACACTCTACATACACCCTAAATTTACACATAAACACATACGGTTATGATATTTGACTTACGACGGACATGATTGAGCGGCGTTTCGAGATTGATTTCTTCTATACATTTGGATTTGATGTGCCATAAACTTGCGGAAATGGGGATACTTACACATTTGATTTGCTTTTTTGGCGGAGATGGTCACAGGCAGGTTTGGCATTGGCATATGGGATATGGGATAAGGTCTTGTATACACTTTTCATAATGGACATTTAACTCTCATACTCGCAATTGTAATTATCTAGAACATAATTATACGCAAAGTGTTTATGCTCGAGACGGAAGTAATCCAAGTTTGATTGCATTCATGATACATACAAGACTAGCAGATTACTAGTATCCTGCCGAATATCTGAAGACCTAATGACTCCGTAAAATCACAAATGGGTAAAAGTTGAACATGAAACATTAATCAATTCCTGACGCTAAATTTATAGGGTTTTTATTGGTATGAAAATGCACGACATCTAAGCCTGGGAAACATTCTCATAAGCCTCAGGGAAACGCTTAATGTTCTTCTCAACGGAGCCATGGTGACGCAAGAACTGGACGTAGGCACCATCGATCTTGACACGACCCTCCTGGCGGAGACGGACGTACTCCTCGCGGCGCAAGGGAGTGAAACCCCAGTTCTTGGAGACGATGATCTTTTGGCGACCGGGGAACTTGTACATGGAGCGGCGGAGAGCCTCGACGGCGAGGTGACGGTTAGCGTCACGGGTGCGGACAGAGAGCAAGATCTGGCCAATGTTCACGCGGGCGACGGAGCCGTTAGGCTTACCGAAGGCACCACGCATACCGGTTTGGAGACGATCGGCTCCGGCGCAGGACAACATCTTGTTGATACGGACGACGTGGAAGGGGTGGGCGCGGACACGGAGATGGAAACCTTCCTTTCCAGCGGACTTCACGAGGTACCTTTACATATCGTTAGCAAATTTTCGAACCTTTTCTCGATTCAAAGGGACATACTTGTTGGCGCAAATACGGGCGGCTTCGAGAGCCTCGGAGGACAGCTGCTCGTACTCGTTGGAGACCATGTGCACGCAGGTAGGGAAGTCGTCGACATTGGCCTTCTTACGTCCAAGATCGAAGATACGGATCTTTGGGTCGGGGACACCACGGTTGAAGCGGGACTTGGGGTAAGGCTGTAATTGACATGTTAGTCGTTATCCAAAAATTTCATAAAAAGCGATCAAAATTCGCGAATTCCCAAATATCACGGCGATCAACGTCTGCGCGTAGTCGTGATATCGTCGCTGGCGTTGGCGTTGTCGCTCGCCAAAAGTCGAAAACGCCCCCACAAAGTTGTTCCACGCTCAAAATTTCATCGCGAAAAAAAGTTCCAACGCACCTTGTTCTTGCAGTAGCGGTAGCAACGGGCAGGACGACGGGCCATCTTGAATGCGAGTTTTTCAGATAACTGCACTTCCTGCGAACTTGTTGATTATGAGAATTTGGTTGTTGAGTTGGCGATGGACGTGAGGTCAAGAAGTAGGAAGGGACTCTAGAGACGGCTCGCTATTCTTGCCAGGTTTGATTTCAAAGCAGCGGGCGCTAGTGGATTTTTGTGGCAAAACCCTAAGCCCTAACTATTTTCGGCCGGCCAATCTGGCTGTAGCGTTGCTCTTATCAAGCAGGGTTAGAGTATGACTGGATATGAGTCATTCTCTGTCGTTCTAGCACTATATGGTCATTTACAATGAATTATCAATTCTGCTCTTTGATACCGGGCTACTCGTTGCTTCAGGATCGTTCTTTCAAGAGCATGGACGACGATGATCACGTGAGACTTTGCCGAAGGGCTTATCGCTTACTAATCGGAGACTTATGATATCATCGGATAATCATTAAACCGGGGGGTCTTTCTCACTATGTCACTTCGTGAACACCGAGTCACATCTGGGAATATTATGAGATGGCAACTTGGTGAGTGGCAAGTCACAAAGTCCTGTCTCCTTAATGGTCGACCCATCTCTGATCCCACAAAAGTCGGGCAATACGGAACCTCATCGGAGGTTTTTACCATAGATAGAAATCCTGCCAATACCACGGATCTGTTCATTCGTATATGCGCCAGGCCCAGGTCAGGGGCTGTGTTACAGGAATCCTCGCCAGTTCCACAGTAAAAGTCCCAGTAACTGTAGAGGTCATCATACCACGTACTCAACGGAGCTATGCAGCAGCGCAGGTAGCCATCAAGATAGACTATTTTTATCTTAGCGCTATCGACAACGCTATAAATGTCTCCTCCACCGCATAGTACTCGAAAGAGATCGTTCTTCGACGTGGGACTGGCGAGGACTTTCTGGCCGTTAGTGCACACGACTCGTGCGCCGTTTAGTTGGTCTGTTGCTGGACAGATTTATGTCTGTCACCTTGAAAGCCCTGAAACACCGACGCTTTGATTTCAGTGAGATATAAGAACTCATAAAGGAATAAGTACGTACCTAGAGACAAGATTTGTGCGCGTTTGGTGTCTTTAAATTCTTGTTTGCGGCGAATTTTCTGTTTGAGGTTATTAGACGTTTCGAGTTTCACTAGAAGAGATCCAAGGCCCGAGAAGCACACCCAAGATTTACAGGCATTCTCTGGCCGAACTCGGGGATTATCATACACACGTACTCTTCGCATCCCAACATGTCTGAAAATGCGCTCTGAAAATTGCCATTCACTAAGTGCTCACTCTAATGGTACATATTGATCCGAAAACTAAGCATGACAATAGAGATAAAAGCCAATTAGCTTGCTAGAGAGCCTGAGGCCATATTTATGGACAAGTTTTCAATGAAAAGAGGAGGCCCAAACTTTCCATACTTATTTAAATCACTAGTAGAAAATAATAAGGAGTATATAGAAATAATTAGCTCTAAAAAACATATCTATAAAGAAAGCATCTAGCAAAAAAGAAATATTAATGAGCGTCAGGCAATAATCCTGTTAATGTCCAACTTCAGTGATGAATGCCTGAATGCGGCCATCACCCTCTTACCGGGCTTTCTCGCTTTCCCCAGTTCTATCCACGGTAACCTGCACCTCCTTAGCAATTTGAGCCTTCTTAGGCATACGAACAAGCCAGTAGAAGAACAAAGCACCGATAAAGTTAACCACAATGTATACCCACATCAACCCAAAGTCTCTCCAAGAGTGGCTAGGATCTATGGAAAGTGCTTTGAGATACGAATTTGTTTCTCCAATGGAACAGTATGAGCAGTTTGATGTTGCAGAGGAATCTAATAGATAGCCTCCATTTTGATCGATGTATGTTTGCATGTAGGTACCGCACGTTCTGTCTGAAGGAGGGTTGAATACCAGAAACTCATTATCAGCGCAGCTGACTTGCGCGTTGCTGACGCCGGCAGAAAGCATGGCTTCAATGATGTAGGTGAAGGGTGATACCCGGTACATGAAAATCCAGAAACCGGGCAAGGCCTCGGGTGTAGCAAGAACCCTAAAAGGACGCTATTAGATATGGGTTCACTGGTCAACAATAAGGTCGGAGACTTACCCGCAGAATATCATGCACAGTGAGAACATCAAAGAGGCAACGTTGCCTCCCGTTTCGGCGGTATTAATACCGGCAATGACCATATGGGCAAATGACGAAGTGAACATCAGGAAATTCACAACCATCAGCCACATGAGACCACCACGGGAGGTCACTGCATCCGTTGGCTCTGCATTTTTGTAAAGCCCAATCGGGTAGTACCAGCAGACATATAGAAGAGTAGCACAAAGGAAATTCCAGGGAACTTCACCGGCCAAGTTAGAAAGCATGAAAACCTTCCAGGAATATGTCTTCGAAGGTCGCTCACGCACTTCGTAGAGTGAGCGTTGTGTAACAAATAGAGGCATGATTCCTTGGGTTAGCTGACCAAAGATACTAAGCAGCATGAAGAGACCAAACATCTGATTTTGCAGCCCCTGGATTGTGTTTTGGGCATCAAAGAACGAAAAGCCGACAAAGAGAGCAGTCGCGATACATATCATAAATTTAGACCAAACGTAACTAGGCGTTCGCCAATGATTTTGGAAGACTCGCTTCTGGACCTCTAAATACTGGGACCAGAAAGGCGCGGCAAATTCACGATAGCTTGCACGACCTCCCGTTTTAGGCGATCCTTCATTCAATGGCGCTCGTTCGTCCTTAATTCGGTCAAGTTCTTCATGCACTGCCCTGTATTCTGGGGATGATTTCCAAACTGCAGGCCAGTCGATATCGCTATGGGATCCAGGAGCGGCGCCAATAACTTCCAGCATCCACTCTGCAGGGTTTGCGTTAGGGGGGCAATGAGCGGCCCCATTTTTCACGAAATAATCAATCATCGTCCGGGATGATTGTCCAATATCACCAAAGTAAACGGTTCTACCGCCCCTTGCAAGAAAAAGCAGTCTGTCAAAACGCTGGAAAAGCATTGAAGATGGTTGGTGAATGGTACAGAGAATTGCCTGGCCACTATTCTTAAGTTTTTCCATCAAATTGAGAATAGACCATGATGTCTGGGAATCTAATCCAGAGGTAGGCTCATCAAGGAAGAGTAAAAGCTGAGGTTTTGCGGCAAGCTCAACACCAATTGTCAGACGCTTCCGTTGTTCCACATTCAGCCCTTCTCCTAATATCCCAACAACAGCATTAGCATATTCTTCCATTTCAAGAAGCTTAATCACTTCCTCAACATAGCCAATTTTCTCCTGTCGTGGTACATGAGCTGGTTGACGTAAGAGAGCACTGAAGATCAATGCCTCTCGGACAGTCGAAGTAGCCAGGTGTAGGTCTTGTTGCTGGACATATCCGGTCTTCCTTTGAAAAGAACTATCCCGAGGCTTTCCATCTACTAGAACTTCGCCAGTGACTACACCCATCGTTACACGGGTCGCGAGGACGTCCAGTAGGGTTGTCTTTCCTGCACCGCTTACACCCATCAGAGCTGTAAGAGTACCAGGTTTAACCCAACCGTCGACATGATCGAGAATTCGCCTAGGCTCCCCTTTGATTTCAATATCGTAGCAGACGTTTCTCCATTGAAATATGACGGTTTGCTTTTGGATATTCCCCCAACCTTCATTATCTTGGGCTGCAAGAGTCGATGGTCCATCTGATCCACTCTCCAGATCGGCAGAGGGAGTCTTTTTCATTGCCGTAGGTATCTGGCCCTTACGAAAGACCAGAACTTCACCCTTTGACTTCTTCGCTTGAATGTACTCCGTTGCGACTAGATAGAGCATGCCGAAGAAAATTAAAAATGCCCAGAGGATTCCAAAGTTGCGCCACCGGTGTGAATTGTTATATTTGTATGTGGATTGAAGATAGGCATCACCGTTTACAACAGTCTGACCATTGACCGATCCGACCGTACTGCAAACACTGTTTTCGAGAGAACCGTATGAAGGAACGAAGTTACTGCAGGGGAAATCTCTCCCGGAGAATTCGTTCACCATCAATGCTTCGAAGCCATAGGCGACTGGGTCCAGATAGTTGATCCATCGTGACCATCCTAACATATAGTTGGTTGGTATGGCAAATCCAGTGTATATAACAAGTGCATTGATAAATAACGACGCTGGAACCATGGCTTGTTCCAGAGTACGGGATAATGCCCCAATTGTTCGGAAGATCATACTCATGGTCAGGGTAATGACAAATGACATGAGCAGGTAAAAGAAAAACGCCCCAGGTTCGCGCCGAAGATGCGTCATAAAGTACAATATCAAGTTAAATATGATACAATTGACAATCTTGTACGGTAAATCGCTCAGCGCTGATGCAAGGGCTTCTGCTGACGGATGATATAAGGCGTAACGTGTATGTTTCTCGACGATTGGGCGCTGAGCATAGAGGATTAGGATTTCCAAAGCCGAGCTGAAGGCACTCATTAGAGTAGCAAAAAATAACAATGCTGATCGGGAGAAAAAACTGGCAGTGTCGTCTTGCAAATTGAAAAACACAGAGCTGATGATCAGCGACATAATAGAGTTCCCAAATAATGCGGTCAAAGTCAGGCTGGGATCTGCTTTTAGGCGTTTAAAAGCACGCCAAAGGCATAACTGCACTTGCTGGATATAGGAAAGAGTGTAGGGAGACTGAAGTCGTTGACCCTTGGCTTGTTGTAATTGCCTTGACTTCTTGAATGCTTCCAGGTCTTGGCCTCCAATGGGATGGTCCTTGTCGTATTGATCAATCTCTTCCATTAGTGTCTTGTATGCATCACTGTTTCTCCATGCCGTGGCAAACTCGTCTGGAGTCCGGGGGGCTTTGCTTTCAAACCCTGGCCTTACTCTTCGCTCACTAGGACTAGTCATAGATGTTAGAAAGTCTGGGTCTGTCTGACGGGCTGGGCATTCAAAGCCCAAATTGACGAAATAATCCTTCGCTCGATTCGCCGGGCCGAAGTAAATTTGACGCCCTTCATACAGCACAACCGCTTTGTCAAAGATATCGTAAGCCGCCTGGGGTGCTTGGTAGATAGCGACCACGGCTGCTACATTCGAAATATCTGCCTCTACTCGTAAACTTTTGCAGAATTCGATGGCATTCGCGCTGTCCAAACCACGTGTTGAGTTATCCCAGCACTGTAAAGGGGCGCCATTCAGAGCAGCCTCAGCAATGCTGACGCGCTTCCGTTCACCACCAGACACACCTCGGATGTATTCATTGCCCACTTTGGTATTTATCGTGTGCCGTATCCCGAATGTAGACATGATAACATCTCGCATATGGGTAGCGTATTCGTGCACGCCAACGCCTCCCGGAATGTATTTGGGAGCACGGGCACGAGCAGCGAAATATAAAGTATCACCCACTGTTAACTGCGGAAAGTGAACATCCTGCTCCGCCGTGTAAATGGCTTCACCACGAAAATGCTTATGCATGTCCTGCCAACTGATACCCTGGTAACTGACACGCGAACCTTGATCGAGTTGGTAGCCATGTGTCTCACCGGCGATTGTTTTTAGCAATGTTGAGCAACCTGATCCAGGGGGGCCAAGAACCACCAGCATCTCGCCGGCACGCACGAGTCCATCGAAATTCTGAAGGATATCAATCCTTCGTTTGTTGCGAACACCGATAATATCCCGGATATACGACACACCTTGCAGGGCGATGTTTAAGACGGTCTTCTGGTAGTCGGTCGGAGAACCAAAGCCGTACACATTGAGGTCCCTGAAACTCACCCCAACAGTCCTGCCTAAGAAGCGGTCGCTGTCTTCATTGCGCAACCTCAGCATTGCTTTGGTCCAAGCTCTGGGTTCAAATCTGTCGGAATCCGGATCGAGCCTTGAACCTGGTGTGGCGTTGAATGGGCTAGGATCATTTGTCGAGTAAACAGATTGCCTTCTGTATTGGCGTGCCAACTCTCTGATCCCTTCATTTTGTTTATCCGCCTCCTCTCCATCGTCTTGGTGTTGGTCGCTATCAATTCCTGACCGACTCTGAGCTGGTGTCGACGCCAGGGTGGCTTCTTCAGGGTCCAAATGCCCCTGTCGTAAGGAAGGCAGTACCTGTCGTCCACATTAATGATACTGCACTGAGCTCACCCTCCAACAGTCGGCACTTACTATTCCGGGGTCCTCTTTCTCGTCCATATTACTTGCAGATGCTCTGACTTTAGGAACAGTGTTACTAAATAAGAGACGCCCCGATATATCTTGTGGTAGATAGATGACAAATGAAAGGCGATGTATTAATGTCTAAAATGCAGAAAAGTGAAGTGAACGAACGAATGAGAAAGGAGAGAATTTGAAATGATTAGTCCGTCTGAAATCATTATCCTTATATATAAAATTTGAAGGATATGAATCTTGTATAAGACTCGACGCAGTCGGATCGGCTCATTGATGTTTTCTTCCTCAGGGGCATTTGACCCCCCGGGACGGATTCGTAACGGATATCTTCTCTCGCCCACGGAAGATAATCATATAGTGCAGCAAGGTAAACCGAACAGTTCGGAAATCAATCCTCTCCCAGAAATGCGAAATGTATAGATGTGGGTTATGAAATCCCACCTGTTTACGAAAATAAGTTGTATAACTTGAGCAATATTACTCATGTTACTCCTATAGTCGTTGGCCTGCTCGTCAGTGTCTCTTAATGTACAAGGTCTATAAGTCTAAAGATATATACACTATGCGAGATGCGGTCGAGGAACAGACGTTTGGAATAAGCCCTATGACAACCCATTTATATGTGACTGCCATAACAGACTTGAAGTCAATTTGAGATAATCTAAAAGTGCTGAATCTAGCACCGAATTGGGAATAGTTGGCTAGTTTGATATCCCGAGACAATTATTGTACAATTGAATGAGCTGGGATTTCGGATTGAAAGTAGGTCTTTGATAGAGTTGCTACGCACTCCGTAGTATGTATGCGGTTTTCATAGTCTGCATAATCCACATTATGTACATTCCAGATTTCGGATCTCGGTTTCGCGTCTTCCGTCTTGGCTTGTCGCAAGTCGCCCAACCGAGTCCGCCTTGACCAGCATATGGCTCATATCCACATTCACCATACAAAGGGTTCTCGCTCCCACGGTCGCGGAAATCGGGGATGCCGGAGTTCAAGTGTGGATGGAGTAGGCGTTGCTTAATCTCTGATGCTTGGAAGGAAAAATCCCAAATTCAACAAACCAACCAGGATTGACAAGAGAACTTCCCCCATACTAATCTCGACCCTCGGACGAGTGGCAGGACGGACAAATTCGATCGAACTGTCGGCTCGGATTCGTGATGACCGAAGCAGGATGAGAGCGGATGCTTGCTCCTCCATCGATTCTTCCCCATGGGAAATGGTCATGTAATAAGGCGGCCAAGCCCGAATAATAAGCTTAGACTGAGAGGCTGCCCAAGTTGCATTGACTCCAATTCGCTTTCCAACATTACGCCAGGCAAATAAGAATGCCGTAGTGTGTACCAAATCCCTTAATTCCTCTCAGCTATCTTAAAATCTTTCACTTGAAGTTGATGTAAGAGGCGTAGCATTGGGGCTAAGCCACAACACGTTCTTTGGCGGCCGGAACTTAGACATCCGAAGAGAATACTATGTAGTCTATATTGTTGTCTGTTCTATGGGAGGGAAGGGGAAAAGAGGATCTTGGGCCATCCATTGCCAGACCCGCAACCGAAGGAACTTGTCACGTAATAGTTCGAGATGTTCTGAGTTTCTTCGGTTTTGGCAAACATTACAATCTCATATGCATCGACGTTCTAATTATTAGGGCTGTTCCCCAACTAACACCCTTTGATACATAGCGACCAACCTTGTCCCAAACCGTTAGCTTCTGTCTCGAATATGGGTTCTGCGCCGCACTCGGTGCGCCGTGGAGATGCTTGTGAAAGATGCAAAAATCGAAAGGTAATATATTCCAGACTTGTTCCTTGTATGGTCTCTTTCTATTTTTGGTGTCGAACACATGGGCAGCTCGAAGAATTGACAAACTATGTACTTCCAGATGAGATGCAATAGGACGAACGATGAACCTTGTACTACCTGCCGACTTGCAAATGCAACTTGTACCTCCGCAGGATTCAAAGAAAAGCCCCATAGAAGTTCAAGGTTGGTTGACACTTCCAATTCAGCTAACGTGTTGGGATTAAAGTGTAGTCGACCCAGTACACTGGTCTCGCTCTATAGACTTGACCGTTTTAGATTGTTGGAACAACGTCTTGATCGAATAGAATCAACTGTGGAACGTCTTCGTCTGGGGACTGCATTTTCTGAAGATGCCAGCTATCCAGAATCCAACATTCAATCGCAAGCCAAGCCATCTGATATGTTGGCACTTATACTGGTTGGAAATGATGGAGAAACTCAATTCATAGGTACGCTTTACCTCCACGAGAAAGTTATAGACTGCAGCCTTCAGGAAAGAGTTCACTGCTAACGTCAATGAGAAAATAGGAACAACATCCGCATTATCTGTCTTGTCGCCTGGTGGCCTGCAGTGGCTATCCACGTATATAGGAGCCAACAACGTCAACGAGATGATGGGCGGCATAGCCAAAGTCAACCAATCACTTTCTCTTTGGGTCGCCAATATTTCCCTGACTATGAAATCGACGGGTCGACAGGACCCTCCTGCAAAGCAAGTCGCTAGACTTTATGCGGACAGTAAGTCCTTTGGCTGCCCGATTTAGAGTCGAGAATAATGTTCAAAAGGGTTCTTCCGTGATATAAATGCGTGGATACCTCTGTATGACAGATCAGAGTTCGACCTGTTCTTTGAAAGGCAATACTCCGATAATCCGCCATTGGAAGCATCATGGTATGCCGTATTTAACATGATCTTATGCCTCGGATGCTTTGCCTTTCACAAGCCCCCTCATAGTGCTGAGCACCAGATTATGGGCTTGAGATTTTTCACAAACGCCACGACGGTTCTTCAGGAGCTGACATTTGGAAATATCGATGATATGGCTATTCAGGCCCTTCTAATGATGGTATGAGTCACTTCTATTTCCACGTATCCTTAATACTGACTCGTACGTTGTAGATAGTGGCCCTTCAGTCTTTGTTACTATTCCAGACATCATCACTGCTGCTGTCCATAGTTGTCCGCGCAGTACTGGGAAAAGGATTCCATCGACCAGTTCCCGGGCAAGTCGCGACAACCGAAAATATAACTAAACGACAGAACATATTCTGGGTTGCGTACTTATTGGATAGAGAGATGTCTCTTCGAACTGGTCTACCGGCCCTAATTGACGATGATGATATCGGGATTAGTATGCCGTCTATGGAAAATGCTTTCTTAAGCAATGGAACAGCATCAGATTTGAAGGATACCTCGTACTTTCCCCTCGCGGTTGAGTTGGCACTTATCCAAGCCAAGATATGCAAATGGCTTTATTCACCTCATTTCTGCATGAAACCAGTAAAGCAGCAGGCCAATTTGATACAGCAGCTGGACCGTTTATTGGAAACATGGAAGGAATCTATTCCGGCGCAGTGGCAAATTGGTCAAGATAGTCAATGTCAGGAGTCGGGTATGAATCCTGTCATGTACCTCCATATGGCTTACTATTACTCGTTATCCACAATACATCGAGTGTCATTGGAGATTTTCATGCCACCCGAGCAGAGAGAAACGGCAAAAGAACAGTGCAGATTTTATTCAGACCAGTTTGAAGCAAGTGCAAAGGTCTGTCTGTCGGCTGCCAGAGCCACCCTCGATCTATTCTGGAGTAGCGATTACGTTCTTGCTCTAAATCCCATTGCGTCCTGGTGAGTCAACGCTTGTCCTATCTCCTAACAAACAATGAGACCTATCCCTGACTTAATAAATGGGCCGGTGTGTTTCCACCTGTTGGCAGCTGCTCTGTTGGTTTTCGTTCACGCTGTCAGCAGTCCAATTTTGAGCGAAGCGCGATCCGACATTTCGTATTTGCAGCTATATAAGAGGTTACCACAAGCACCCACATCGGTAGCCAAAACTATGATGGATGGACGTATGAGGGCCTTTGCAGATTTGCTTTTGAACATTGCAATCTCGACCATCAATCAGAAGAACGGGATCACAAGTCCTAGCCCTGCTTTCCTGGGTTGAGCTATAAACGCACGAATATACCATCTCCCATCAACTCTGATACGACAAGTGCGATATGGAGGGAATACCGATTTGTGTACGATAGAAACCAACATTTTAATGTAATATAATAGCGTTTAAAACGAACCTTATGACCCTATCGTTAATTGTATTCTATAAGTAAATAGATAGAGCTGAAAGAAAGCATAAACGAAATTAATAATTGTCGGAACGTCAATATCATTACCGATATCAGACCCCGGCATTTAGCAACTACGCACCAGGTACCGTACGCGCTTCAGTGATGGTTCTTCCACTATCCCTCCCCCCATAAACCTCTTCTCCTCGTCCCTCGCCTCAGGATTAATCTCTGCGACCTCAGATTCATCCAGATACAACCGCTGTGACCGCTCACCAAGAAGCTCATTACAATTCATAGACGCCGCCAGTACATCGCCCGCTGACTTGTTCGGAGTGCGTATATAGTTGTTACCAGTAGTATAGCGCCATCGTTGAATTGCGGCAATAAGTAGGAATGAGCACCCGAAATACAAAAGGGGTTGCTCCGGGCTCTGTAAGTGGGGACGCTGCCTGGATCCATGCCGAGAATGGAGACCTTGGAAAGGGCGGAGCTGGCAGAGAGGCACCCTTTGCTTAGAGCTCCCCGCTATGAGGCGTCAGTGGCCTTATTAGTGGGGATAAAGGAACGACAATAACATTATGTAGGGGAAATGTGCGAGAGCAAACATAGTTGTACATACATCATTCACTCGTCCACGATAGATCTTCGTTGTATGAACTCCAAGTCTCCTCCACAATTGGACCGGTGCGTTCGTGTCAGATTCTCTTCCATTTCTTATCTTTAAAACAGCTCGCATCTTACCTGAACGAGGGGCTAGTACACTGGTATTACTTGAAGTAGGCGGTACTCAACTCGAAAAAGAAGTCCCATCGATTTGCCTGTGAATATACCTGGCCAAGAAGGTCATTTTTTCCAATTTTGCGCGCTTCTGGTTATCGAATATGACCTTGAGCCATCGAATGACGAGTCCTACCAGCTCGAGGTTCAAGTCAAGTATATTGTACCTGTCCGAAAAAGGACGAGGTCAGATCAAAAGTCCATCTAGGGCACATTAGAAGGCGGCAGAATACACATTAGAATCGTGAGCTGCAATCCGCGATATGTGTATCCATTTTGGTGTGTTATTACATATCCAGAGTTTCAATGAGCCCCTGAATATATCCTCCATATGTAGACAAATTCTAGCGATTTCATGCAAGAGATTCTCATATTTGAATCCTCAGGTGCTGCGAATGGCCATAAATATCACGTGCATATTCAGCCTCGTTCTGATTAATCGCACAAGGCTAAGGCCCCTCATTTTGAAGAACAGAATCCTCTCTACACGTGGAGTCAACGGTGAATATGCAATTCCGTCTTCATCCCATTCAACATAATGGCGGATCCAGTCAACTACACTATCGGCTGGATTTGCGCTATTAGCACCGAGTATGTCGCTGCACAGGCTTTCCTGGACAAAAGACATGGGCTTCCGGACCGACTATCTCCAGGAGACTGCAATAATTATACTCTTGGTACAATTGCAGGTCATAATGTTGTCATAGCCGTCCTACCGAATGGTGAATATGGAACCGCTTCTGCAGCTGTCGTCGCGACCTATTTGCTTCGCAGTTTTCCGAACGTTCGAATTGGCCTGATGGTTGGCATTGGTGGTGGAGCCCCTAGTGCAAAGCATGACATTCGACTTGGGGACATTGTAGTCAGTTCTCCATTCGAAGGACAGGGCGGTGTGGTTCAGTATGATTTTGGAAAGGCCATTCAGGGGCAGAGCTTCCAACTTACCCGATTTCTGAACCAACCACCCATGATCCTGCAAACTGCGGTGAGTGGGTTGAGTTCTCAGTATGAGATTGAAGGCCATAATCTTCATGACGCTGTTTGCGGCATTCTTGAGCAAAAACCCAGGCTACGTAGGAAATATCAGCGACCAGACCTCAGCACGGATCGACTGTACCATAGCAATATCATCCATCCATCGAGTGATGATCAAGCTGCAGAATATGCAGTGGCCTGTGGAGACAAGCCGCCTATGTTGATTTCAAGAAAAAGCCGGGCAGATGATGAGGACAATCCAATGATCCACTATGGCCTGATAGCTTCATCTAACCAGCTGATGAAGAATGCATTGACCAGGGATAAACTTGCAGCAGAAAAAGACGTGCTGTGCTTTGAAATGGAAGCGGCAGGACTGATGAATCATTTCCCCTGCTTAGTCGTTCGGGGCATTTGTGATTACTCTGACTCTCATAAGAATAAAGAATGGCAAGGATATGCTGCAATGATCGCTGCAGCTTATGCTAAAGATCTTCTGCGACAGATAGTTCCGAGTCAAGTGGAGGCAGAGAGAAAGATCATTGACATTATGGCTAGTAAGTTTTCTACGGCTAAGTTAGATATCAAACACTGACCTTGTACTATTTAAATAGGTATCCAGGGCAGCATTGATACGGTTTCAACGAAAATTGACAGGATTGTGGACATTCAACATGATCAAAATCAGCAAGTGATCCTTGACTGGTTGCATCTAAATGACTATTCTTCTCAACAAAACGACTTTATTGCGAGTCGTCAGGAAGGAAGCGGCGAATGGATTTTGAATTCGGATCAGTTTCAACGTTGGATAAACGAAGAAACGCAGATATTATTCTGCCCTGGAATACCAGGTGCAGGCAAGACTATAGCAACATCCATCGTGATAGATCATCTCCAGGAAAAGTTCCGAACTCGTCGAGATGTAGGTATCGCCTTTGTATACTTCAACTTTCACCAGCAAATTCAACAGGGTATGATAGGTCTATTCTCGTGCCTATTGAGGCAATTGTCCTTTCAGACCGGAGGCATGGATGAAGTGACGAAGCTTTAAAATTACCACAAGCCTAGACGAAGTCGTCCTTCATTTCAAGAGGTATTCGATTCGCTAAAGAGGGTCATGATGAGCTTCTCGAGCACGTTTGTCCTTATCGATGCATTGGACGAGTGTAGATTACCTGACGGAGTGCTCAAATTGCTCGTCAAAATATTTGAACTGCAAGCCATATCCGGGCTCAGGCTTTTTGCAACATCACGGTTCATTCCAGAAATAAAAGCAGAGTTTGAGGAGAAAAACGCTTCCTACATGGAGATAAAAGCCTCTGACGATGATATGCTAAGCTATTTAAATACAAGTCTATCGAGACTACCCTCATTTGTCCTTAAAGACCATCAACTTCAAGAAAAAGTCAAGTCTGCTGTCCTTAAAGCGGCCGACGGAATGTGAGTATCTCTCAATCTGACCGATGTCTTTTCCATAATATTTACTGATATGTTGCTAGGTTTCTACTTGCAAAACTTCACTTTTATTCACTAGAAGACAAAATAAATCCACGACAGCTTGCAATTGCGCTAGATTCACTTCCAAGAGGATCTGATGCCTATAATAAGGTCTATGAAGATGCCATGGAGCGAATACAGAGCCAAAGCCAAGGCCTTCGTGACCTGTCATTTCGGGTGATTGCTTGGATTGTTCACGCCCAAAGGCCGCTAACAAAGTCAGAGATGCAGCATGCCTTGGCTACTACAAATGATGCTTCATGCTTGGATCTTGACAATATTACTGAAATTGGACTTCTTGTCTCGGTATGTGCGGGCCTCGTGACTGTTGATGTGAAAAGTAACATTGTCCGGTTGGTTCACCATACAGCGATGGAATACTTTGATCGAACAAGGACCAAGTGGTTTCTGAATGCCCAGGACGAGATTACTCAGACATGTGTGACATATCTTTCGTTTCAAGAGTTTGAAACTGGACCAAGTCCCACGCCAAATGAGTACAGAGCTCGAATACAAACAAATGCTTTGTATGAATATGCAGCCACATATTGGGGCTGTCACGCTCGAAGTTCCTCAATTGAAGATTGTAATTCTATACTCGACTTTCTTGGAAGCATAAGCAAAGTCTCAGCGAGCGCCCAGGCCATGATCTATCATGAACTCGGTTACTACGATGACATCCAGATGCACGGTACACACCTTGCAGCATTCTTTGGACTTGCAAATTTCATGTTAGCTCTGATTGAAAGACAGCACGATATCAACCACAAGGATAAATCTTTTGGTCGGGCACCGCTCTCATATGCTGTGGAAAAAGGGCACGAGGCAGTAGTCAAAATTCTGCTATCTCACAATGCTGATGTTCAGACTAGAGACAAATCCGGCCGTACACCGCTTATTGGGGCCTCCGAGAAGGGTTTCGAAGCCGTAGCGCAGTTGCTGATCGACAAAAATGCAGATATCAGATCCAGAGACAGGGAATTTGGCCGTACCTCGCTTTCATGGGCTGCAAGAAATGGTCATTCGGCAGTGGTGAAACTACTGCTCGACAAGAACGCCGAAAGAGTCAATTCAAGGGACAAATCCGGCAATACTGCATTGACTTGGGCATCCAGGTATGGCAACTCAGCAGTGGTCAAGCTGTTGTTCGACAAAGGAGCGGCTATCGAGTCTGCAGATGAGTTTAACCGGACACCGCTTTCGTGGGCTGTGATCAATGGTCATCTGTCAGCCGTAGAGTTGCTTCTTATCTGAAACGCACATGTTGATTGTTCTGATATGTTGAAACGAACGCCACTGTTGTGGGCTGTGGAGAGGAAACACAAGGAGATGGTAGAGCTATTGCTGCAGAAGAGCGCTGGCCCTCATGATCAGGCTAGCGCCGACCAAGCTCTCTTATGGGCCGTTAAGGGCCAAGACATTGCATTGGTGGAGCTTTTATTGAAAAAAGCAGCTTTGATTGACGCCCTGGATATGGATGGTAGGACATCTCTCTCATGGGCAGCAAGTTCTGGATCTGAGGGTCTTACGAAGCTGCTACTCCTTGATAATGCTGACATTGATCTTCATGATCAAAGAAAAAAAACTACTCTTTTATGGGCGATAGAAAGTGGACATGAGCCTATCACGAAACTGCTACTCGACAACAACGCTAATATTGAAGTTCCCGATGAAAGTGGCCGAACGCCTCTCATAGTAGCAACGATCACTGGACGCGAGGATATTGTAAAGCTACTACTTGACATCAATGCATCTCTATATCATCCTAATACAAGGGTTTACCATTCACCTCTCTCATTGGCTGCAGAGATGGGACGGGAGAACATCGTGAAATTGCTGCTTGCCAAACAGAATTTTGTTGATTCTCTTAATGTACTTCGTCCAACACCACTTTCTTTGGCTGCAACAAGAGGACATTTGGGTGTTGTACAGCTGCTGCTTGACAGTGGAGCTGATATTGATAGTGCTGACTCTACTGGCTTAACGCTTCTCTCAAAGGCTGCAAGCCAGGGACATGAGGCTGTCGTGGAGCTGTTGCTTAGAAACGGGGCTTCTGCGAATCGGACTGACTACAGGGACCAAACCGCTCTTACTTTGGCTGCCGAAAATGGCCATATGTCAACAGTGAGGGTGCTGCTCGCCAAAAACGCCAATCCCTGCTATCGTGATATGTCCGGTCGAACTCCAAGCAACATTGCGGCATATAATGGTCATAAGTCAGTGGCTACTTTACTGTATGAGGAAGAATGCAAACGCCAGTCTGTTGATGACGGCCTCGACAAAGCCGTCCCGTTGAGTCCATGCGATAATTGTCTGAGAATTCATGAGAAGGTAAGATGCTCAACCTCTGCAGGCTCAGCTCAGTGTGACAAACTTGGCAGCTTCCTTGTCTAACCCATCTCTATCAGTGTGACCGCGAGAAACCCAAATGCTTCCGGTGTGAGGACATGGAAAGCGATTGCGTGTACAGCTCCATCCAGCCGCAGCCACCTGAGCGAATTGTGACGCAGGTTGAGGAGAGGAATCTTAGGAATCTTTTTAGGTCTGTTTCTGTCCAAAATATTGCATAGCTCTACCTATGGGAGAGAGAGCGGATTCTGATTCTAGTGGTTAGTGCGCGACTATTTGGATCTTTTCGTCGAGTTTCACCGCTCGCTTCTTCTTCTTCTTCTTCTTCTTCTTCTTCTCTCAGCACGTGAGGCATAGCGCCTTGCCAGTCTGGGAGTAGTGGCGCCGTCTTCCGTTAACCTTGACCCTTGTTTGATCCTCAGGCAGCGGTTTCAGGTGTGGCTGTGACGGACGAGACGGCATCATTTATAGTATATTTTTAACTACAGATAGTAACACAGCAGCAGTCACTCATCCAGCTGGGTAGATAGATGGTGGCAGGGTGGTGGCGATTCAGTACGTATCTCCATGAGCTGGCAGTGGTGGCATTACTCGTGTTTGCCAGCCTGAACTGCGTCAATCTGTTCATTGTACGCAGTAAGCAATTCGAGGCTCGAAACGGTTTCTACGGGGACGCGACCAGGGTTGCTGCCACTGTAATTACTTAGCCTTGACCATCGTCTTGATCTACTACGTACAACATCGACTTCCATCTCATCATAATCATTTTCTGTGTTTATAAGCAGACCTGCATTCCAGACCACACGAATTGCGATCTCGTCGGGCGGTCACTGAACTGATTGACGTCCTGATCTCCGCCCGCATAAAATAATTTGTCTGGCCCCTGCTTCATCCTCGACAACAACACTCTCCCCTTGTATCCTTATAATATATTGTTACCCTTTCTGGTGAAATCCACTGCATTTTTACTTTTCCCGTCGGTTTCACCCTGCCCATTGTTTCTCTCGCATTTTGGTTTCTCCGCTGGCCGGGTTGGTTTCTGGGTCAGAACCACTTATAGCATTCTCCCTTGCCATCTGTTCCCCCGTTGCGCTCAACGAACGACATCGTACACACCGACGTCAATATCTTTACGACGTGAGCAATCGCTCTCCCCGACCACCAGAATGTCAACAACGCCCAAAAAGCCCGCTGGCACAAATGGGACAACAGGACCCAGCAAGAATACGACGACCCCAGACCGAACAGCGGCCGACAACCGAACTGCAACGACCAAGTCTTCGAATGGCCTCCAACGAACTCCCTCCGGTCGCGCTTCACCAGTTTCTGCCCGTGCCGCAGCACGTAAGCCGGGCAGATCGAATTTAAGTGTTTCCAGCGTTCCCAAAATCGCCAGCTCGGACGCTTCCTCCTTTGACGATGATGCGCGGGCCCAGAATGCGGCGCTGATAGACGAATTGAAGGAGCAGCTGCAGAAAGCGGAGACGGCTTCGGAACAGTACCAGAAACAATTGGGTGTTTTGCAGTCACGGTTGGACGATGCTATTACCGAGCAGCAGAAGTTGGAGGATCAGGTGCATGAAAGGGATAGTAATATTGAAGCCTTGAATGTGCAGATCCGGGATCATGCTCGTCAGCTACGTGATATGGAACAGGCGCATGAACAGGAACGCAAAGCGATGCTGCAGGATAAAGAACAACAGGCGAGCAGGGAAGAGGAATTGCAGTCGACGATTCAGCGGCTGAAGGAGTCAATCGCTCAAAAGGACATTCGGGTCAATACCGACAGTGACAAGAGCAATATTTCCAGATCTTGTATGACTACACCAACTCCCACATTGATATTTTACGATTCCATTTTACTGACAATTTCACAGCGAGTTTCCGAAATCGGTCTTCCCCAGACATCGACAGTGGACAATTCGCTCCGTCGGCCCAAATCGAACGCAGCCCGTCACGAAACAATGCCAAGCTTGTACTGCAAAAAGACAAGTTGATCGAGTCGCTGCGGTTAGAGCTTGCGGAATCCCAGATCAAACTTGTCGAAATGGAAAACAAAGGTGGCGGCCTGCAGCAAGAACTAGAGCGCGAGCTCCTAGAGGCAAGAATGGCAAACGCGCGCCTGATGGAAGACAACGAAAGCTATCAACTTCTCTTGAGTGAAAAGACACTTAATGGAGATTTCACTAAGGGGGACTTCTTGCATGATGTCCCTTCAGGCATACCTCAGAGCATGAGCGGCTCTCTGGCTGATGAACTCGAGAATGTTGGTGAAGGCAACAATGCCGAAGTTCGCAAGTTGGAAGCCGAAGTCAAGGCCGCCAAAGATCAGAATAAGGCTTTGACTCTCTACATAGAGCGAATCATTGGACGGTTGCTGCAGCACGAAGGATTCGAGCATATTTTGGATAAGAATGATGATCCGCTACCAAGTGGAACTGCTGCAACTGCTGCAAAGACCGACAAGGAACTGCCTCCACCGCCATCAGAGAAAGACGAGCCGTCCCTATTGCAGCGCGCGAAATCTGTCATCATGACCGGCCAGAACCGTCCACAGCCGAGGTCTCGACCGGTGAGCGTAATGCCGCCTCCGACATCAGTCCCGTCTGCTCACGAGAATCCGGAGACGGCGCCCAGTATCCCTCTTGGACGCTCTCAATCAGTGCGTACAGGCCATCGTCGGTCTCGCTCTGATCAGGTAGGCGACCCTGCAATGGCTGCTGCTGTTGTTGGTCAGATGTACCGTGGTCCTTCGGGAAGCCGAAGCCCATCCGGGGTTCCCTTGAGTCCAACAACCATGGGTCCGGGATCTCGACAAAGCGGATTTTTCGGAACGTATATGGCCAACGGCAACGCGCGGGCGCCATCTCAAGGTAGTCAACCTGATCGCAAGAGACTCAGCAGCTCCGACAGTCTTTCTAGCGATGCGAATGCAGAGGTGAGCTCGTTGGGGGCTACCTCTACACCCCCTAGCCGGTCTAGTAGCAGCATGAACAACTACACTGGTGCAGTCATGACCCAGAATAGACTGCGTCCACTCCGGCTCGTCCGCGAAAATCAAGAACCGTCCGAGGAAGAGGAGGCCGCAAACAAGCGAGCCAACAGAGCCAGCTGGATGGGATGGTTCAATAGACCAACCTCCAATCCTGTACAGGAAGAAACTCCCAAGCAGTGATGATACTCGAACCGTCAAGGTCCGAATTATTATAATTAATTTACGTTTTTATGTATTGACCTCCCCGATTTACTGTATCTTTGATATTGGACTTTCATCTTTATATCATGATCATTTTTGTTCAATACCCACAAGTGTGATGAGACCCATGTTTATTTTGGAATATTATATTTGATATTTACCTGACTATGTAACGATGATAGTACGCTTCCATGAAACGAGTCTTTAAAGGCATTGGTTAGGTATTGCATGCCGATCTGTATAGTGTCTACATGTACCTGCCTAGGTTTGTACAGATGGCGCTTACTGCTCTTTATGACCTGTGCGTACATAGAATTTTCTAGGATCATCATGCCTATTGTCAATATTAACAGAGGTTTATCAGAGATGTAGTGTTGCTGTACAATGCAGTCTATAGCGTGGACCAATCATCTCGGCTCAACCAAAGAGCGGAAGCGGCCACGATGCGGCAACTCCAAAACATATCAACTCCGCAATCAACACATTCAACTACCTTCACCATATTACCACACGACATCAATTGGAGAGACGGACAGAAAAAGGAACAGACAAAATGCCAGGCTCCCTCTCGCTCTTCACCGTCAATTCGGTTCTCATCATGTCCACGGACGACAGCTCCCGCATCTTCGCCAAATACTACTCCCCCCCTCACCCTCCAGCCGGCGTCCCAGCAACCTCCACCGACTACCCCGGCGCAAACCCTTACCCTACGGTCAAAGAGCAGAAGAACTTCGAGAGCGGATTGATGGAAAAGACGAACAAGCAGACCAATGATGTGATTCTGTATGATAATCGGGTGGTGGTGTTCAAGGTTGAGAATGATGTGATGTTGTATGTTGTGGGCAGTGCCGATGAGAATGAGGTGTTGCTGTATAATGTCGTTGTTGCGTTGAGGGATGCGTTGGGAATATTATTCAAGTATTTCCCCCCTTCCCCCCTACGATCTAGACTCATTTCTACAGTTAGAAGGACGTTGCTAATGACATTCTTAGAGGAGCAACCGACAAACGCACAATCATCGAAAACTACGACCTCGTCTCCCTCGCCATAGACGAAATCATTGACGACGGCATCATTCTCGAAACAGACCCTGTCCTCATCGCTTCCCGAGTTAGTCGCGCGCCCACAGCAGATACGCCCAACATGAAGAATATCGACTTGTCGGAACAAGGCCTGCTCAATGCATGGGAGTTTGGTCGACGCAAATTGGCCGAGCAATTGCGGCAGGGCCTTTAAATCTGTTCTTGCCTGCCTGTTTTTCTAAAGTTGCCTTTGGCCGTTAATGATTGAAGGGTTCGGCTTTTGATAGAAGTGGGTTTGCCATCTGCTTACATATCTTCGTTTTTTGGGAATGAAAATGGGATTGGCGTGTTCATCTTTTGCTTTATGTTGTCTAAGGCATTATACATATTATCTGCTCGTGTTCTTTGCATTTCATTATATCTGGGTATATTTGGCTATGATTGTTTCACTTCATCTAAAGTCATGTCTCATGTTACCCAAAATTCTTCCATTTGAAGCATAGCCCTGGGCCCTGGAGATTCAAAATGCAGCATTGATATTCAATCATTCCGCTGCGGAAGCTCATTCATGACCAAAGAGTTTGTTGTATACCTGAACCGTACCTAGGAAGCAAGCCTATAAAAATGATGGAGCGCGGCTGCCCCGCATACGTCACATTAAATGTGCGCCGGTTCGGGGATGACTCTTCGAAAAAAAAAACCATCACTTCATTCTTTTTTCTCATTTTCTCTTTGTTTTGAGACAAGTCCTAGCTGCTCTTGCTAAGATATCTCCCGCTGCCAAAGACATCTATCATCTCCATTATCCCCAGAGCCCAGAAGTCTCAGATTTCTAAACATCCGAGCAGATTTCAACGGCGCATCTTCCTTCACTTCCGCAGCGATGAAGCAAAGATTCTCGTCAATAGACGTCAAGATAATATGTCAAGAGCTCAGCACTTCGATCATAGGCTTGCGAGTCTCGAATATATATGATCTCTCATCGGTAAGCCATCTTTCGCATTTCGTCTACTCGCAGCTCTCTTACCGATTCGTTTCGTACAGCGCATCTTCCTCTTCAAACTCGCAAAACCAGACCATCGCAAACAACTCATTATCGACTCCGGTTTCCGCTGCCATCTTACCGAGTACTCGCGAACGACCGCAAGCACACCCTCCGGCTTCGTGAGCCGACTACGCAAATATCTCAAGACGAGACGCGTCACTGCCGTGAAGCAACTTGGTACCGACAGAGTTATTGACATTGTGTTCAGCGATGGCCTTTTTCATATCTATCTTGAATTCTTTGCCGGTGGAAATATTATCCTGACGGATGCGGAGAACAAGATTCTGGCGCTATTTCGTACCGTGGCAGCTGCGGGCGAACAAGATGAGGTCAAGATTGGGTTGACATATGCCGTCGAAAAGGCTCAGTATTACCATGGAATACCGCCATTGTCGGAAGAGAGACTAAGAACGACGATTCAGAAAGTGGCGGATGCGGATCAACAAGTTGCGGGAAATGCGCCGAAAAAGTCCAAGAAGAAAGTTGATGTCTTTCGAAGGGCCGTTTCGAGTGGATTCCCGGAATTCCCACCTCTCCTTTTGGAAGATGCTTTTGCTGCTACGGGGTTCGACTCGAGTGTCACGTTGAAAGAAGTCCTGGAAAACGAGACCACTTTTCAAAAGGCTATGGAGGTCCTCCGAGAAGCTGAAAAAGTCATCGCCGGGTTGACTGATGAGGAAAAGAAGGGCTATATTGTGGCGAAAGAACGAACTAAAAAGGAAGATCAACCGGACAACTCTGCATCAAAGGAGAATTTACTCTTTGATGATTTCCATCCGTTCCGGCCGAGGCAATTTGAAGGGAAACCTGGTTACCACATCCTCGAATATGATAATTTTAACAAAACGGTCGACGAATACTTCTCCTCGATTGAATCACAGAAGCTTGAATCTCGATTGACCGAACACGAAGAAACTGCTAAAAAGAAGCTCGAAGCAGCTAGGGCTGATCACCAGAACCGAGCTGGCGCATTGAAACAGGCTCAGGAACTGCATATTCGCAAGGCAGAAGCTATCCAGGCCAACATATACCGTGTGCAGGAAGCTACAGATGCAGTCAATGGACTTATTGCGCAGGGAATGGATTGGGTAGAAATCGCCAGGTTGATAGAAATGGAGCAGCAACGGAACAATCCGGTTGCTCAAACTATCAAACTGCCTTTGAAGCTTCATGAGAATACCATCACACTACTATTGAGTGAAGAGAACGCAGAGGTAGATGAAGAGCAAGAAGAATTTTCAGAGTCGGAGCCAGAAGTATCGGACGACAGCGACTCTGAGGAAGAAATCGAAAGAGACAAGCGATCGGCACGGAAGGCTGCCGCGCCTCTGACTATTGATATTGACTTGAGCTTGTCACCATGGTCAAATGCAACTCAGTACTACGAACAGAAGAAAACTGCCGCTGTAAAAGAGCAAAAGACAATCCAGTCATCCGAAAAAGCGCTAAAAAGCCAGGAGAAGAAAGTGACAGAAGACCTAAAGAAGCACCTGAAACAGGAAAAGCAGGTGTTGCGACCGTCAAGGAAACCATTCTGGTTCGAGAAATACCTTTATTTCATATCATCTGAAGGCTACCTCGTTCTCGGTGGCCGTGACTCACATCAAACAGAGATACTGTATCAACGGTATCTGAAAAAGGGCGATGTATTTGTGCACGCCGATCTTGAGGGAGCTACGCCTATGATCGTGAAGAATAAAGAAGGCACACCTGATGCCCCTATCCCACCTGGCACGTTGACTCAAGCTGGTAGTATCTCAGTTGCTACGTCGAAGGCTTGGGAGACAAAGGCTCTAATGCCCTCGTGGTGGGTGCAAGCGCATCAGGTATCACGGACAAATGAGAGGGGGGAGCTTTTGGCTAATGGAGCTTTCATGGTCAAGGGTGAAAAGAATTACCTCGCGCCTGGTCAACCGATATTGGGATTTGCTGTTTTATTTCAAATTAGCAAAGAGAGTGTGCAGAATCATCGGAAACATCGTATAGAAGAGCCGGCAGGAGTCGAGCCAACAGGAACAGTCGTGGCAAAGGAGGAAGAACACCCAAATTTGCAGGACACCGTTGAGGACGTTCAGGAAGCAGTCAAAGAAGATGTTCCAGAGGTTACCGAAGACGCAATCGATCAGGCGGAGACGAAAGCACAGGTCGAGGTAGAAGATTCGTCCTCCGAAAGCGAGAAAGAAGCAGAAGATGAGAAGCTGAAATCGAATCCACTTCAGCCCTCTAGCGAAAACGGAGATAAATCAGATGTAGAAGACGAGGCAGATGCAAACGGTGAAGATGATATCGACAACGAGATCGATGAAACATCCACCATTAATCAAGAACAAATCTCTCCCAAAAACCCGAACGCACCTTCGTCAAAGCAGCATCCACCTCCACCAACGAAACAAAAAACTACCCGTGGCAAAAAAGCCAAAGCTAAAAAAGCGGCCCAAAAATACGCCCACCAAGACGAAGAAGACCGCGAGCTCGCCCTCAGACTCCTCGGCGTGAACCCCAAAGCCGCAAAAGCAGCGGAATCAGCCGCCGAAGCCAAAGCGAAACGCGAAGCCGAGCTCGAAGCGCAAAAAGCACGTCGTCGCGCACAACACGAACGAGCAGCCGAAGCAGAGCGGAAACGACAAGAACAATTCCTTCAGAAACGGCGAGAAGGAGGAGAAGCAGGAGCTACAGGTGGTGAAGAAGAAGCCTACAATGACGAAACCGCCCAGCAGGAAGCTGAAGATATATCCTGGCTTCCGGCTCTGGTCGGCACACCCCTGCCAGAAGACGAGGTCCTCGCTGCTATCCCCGTAGCCGCACCCTGGCCTGTCGTAGCCCGGTTCAAATACCGCGCCAAACTGCAAGCAGGGAACATCAAAAAGGGTAAAGCTATCAAGGAGATATTGAGTCATTGGATTATTGAAGCCGGCGGTGCTCCCGGCGCTGGAGCCACTGGTGCCAGTGGTGGTGCAGGTAACAAGATCGCGAAGAAGATTATTGCGGATGATGTTGCTGAAGGATTGGATCGGGCTACGGCAGAAAGGATGCGTGCCCGTGAAGCGGATCTGTTGAAGGGGTGGCGGGATGTGGAAGTTATGAATACTTTGCCTGTTGGGAAAGTGAGGATTGTTTCTAGTGGTGGCGGTGCTGGTGCTGGTGGAAGTGGGAAAGGCGATAAGGGAGGCGGGAAAGGAAAAGGTGGTGGAGGTGCACAGAAAGGAGGTAAACGAGGGAAGAAGAAGTGATCTATCGTTGTACTTATTCTCGAAGAAGTATATAGAGCAGGGCAAGAGACTCGCCTGAGAAAGGATAGCATGAAAAAGACTCGACTATAGCTGCTGCATAGCGGACAACGTCATGTCTTACAAAACGAGAACAGCAAAAAAAAATAAAATCGAATAATCCGCTCTAATGACTCCACACGCTGTCATCGCTTGAAAGCAAAGCCTCAATACGCCAGCAACCAAATCCCAAAACTTTGAAGCAAAGAAAACAATATAACATGTACACCCATCATCATATATCATGTTGGCATCAAATCAATCGCTGGGCCAGAGGGTTTGGTACTCGTCTTGCGCTTGTTAGTGGCACTAGTTGATGATGAACGACGATAGCTATAACCACCGGATGATGTTGATCCACGACCTCGATTGTTGTAGCCTTTGCTGCTTCCCTTGTTAGTGTGACGGTAAGCTTCTGGATTCCACGGTGCCTTTTTTCGTTTCGATGATGATCCGCTGCTGGTATATTGTGCACCGCCGCGGGCTCGACTGCGTGGTGCGGAAGGCGCTCTGCTCGCTGCCTTCCTGCTGCGTGTAGATGTCGTATCTAGATCAGTGACTCCAAAGGAATTTAGTCTCACATATGAAAGGTATTAGTGTTAGGTAGTGGAACGAAATTGACATACATTGAGTGGATGGTACCCTGTTTTGACTGACAGACGTGTCAAAGTACTGGCTGGTGTCATTCGTATCCACTTGCGAAAGGGACAACATGAAGTCTTCGTCATCGCCATATTCATCATCACTGTCAAGATTAATGACGTTTGTGTGGTTAGGATCATGGATGACCTCGTTGTTGGACCTGATATCCGAAAGCAGTTTTTTCGAGTTTCGAATTAGTTTCAAGAATCGAGAACCGTATATCCTAACTTTATCCTGATTGATATTGGGAATCTCATTCATTTTGTTGGTATCTACTCAATATCGGTATCAGTAAATCACAAGCCGGAAAATTTGACGTAGATGTATTTATTACCTTCAGGAAGATGTATTGCCATCTCACGCAGCATGGCGTCGGAAAAGGGTTGATTGCGAAGGTTCTTTTCCATCATGATCTACAAGTACAATGTCAGTCATCGTGAACAGCATCCTGACTGCATCAGACTCACCTGTTGAGAGAGCTGCTTGGCATTTGTAACAAAGTCTTCAACCACCATTTGCTGATTATCATCCAGTTCAGCCATCCGCCCATCCTCAACGATAGGAGGTCCAACGTCTGCTTTCTTGCGTCGGCTCGATTTACCCGCCTCTCGGATCGGTTCGAAGCCGTCACTATCTTCATCATCAACTGCTTGGGGAACTCCCCGCTTGCTTCTCGGTTTCGGTGCGGCTTTCCGTGAACCTTGTACAGGGGAGGGTACGTTGGTGGACTGAGGATGATAGTCCGACGCTCCAGGCACACCAGTAGAGGTAGTGCTGCGAGAGGCGCCACTTGACCTCTTGGCTGATTTTGACGAAGCGCGTATTTGCATTGTAAAAGGAGACTTTGATGAGAGAAATTGAGAGGCCTTCGGACCTGGTTTGACGTACCGATGAGTGAATCTGCTTGTCGTTTTGGACCATTCTTCAAGGATATCTTCGCCCACTAACTTGAAGAACAATCGCTCAACGTCTCCGAGTTCCAGATCAGTACCAGCACCGTATTGCGGCACTTGAGCATGATCTCCCTTCATATTTTTGTTACGTCCAGCGAAGATATCGATGCAATGCAATAGTGTTACGTCCTCCCCTCTCTGATGAAACAATTTCACAAGTTGAACAGCCTTCTTCGCATGTGCTGCGTAATCGATCGTCTGGAAGATATCATCCGTCTTGCAATTGTCACACGTACGATGACAATTACAGACATCGAAAGACTCATTGAAGTAAGCAAGAATCTGAACTCTTCTGCAGTCGCTCTGGTTCTCGCAGAACTGCACAACGTGTCGAAGCATTTGCCGTTGGCGGTTTTTCTGTTGCCAGTCACCATCAGACGTTTCAATGAAGCGTTTTTGCGCGGCGGTATCCCTATAGCTGTAAAATAGATAGCAACCGGAACGCTTTCCATCGCGCCCAGCACGCCCGGTTTCTTGATAGTAACCCTCTAGACTCTTGGGTATAGTATGATGTATAACAAATCGGACATCTGGCTTGTCAATTCCCATACCGAAAGCAATGGTTGCGACAATCACATCATATCTACCGGCTTGCCAGTCACGCTGGACTGACGTCCGTTCTTCGGAAGGCATTCCCGCATGGTAATGTGTCGCTTTGATACCATACCCTGATGAAAGCTCCTGAGCGACCTTTTCGCAGTCTTTTCGCGATAGACAGTAAACAATACCGGCTTTTCTCCGATAGGAAGTTTCGATGATGTCTGCTATCTGTGAAATAATGTCTGGCGCCGAACCTTTCTTCGGTAGGACGTCATATGTGAGATTGGGCCTGTTGAAGCTCTGACTCAAGACTTCACACTCCTTCATTCTCAAGTTGTTTATAACATCGATTTTCACGTTTTCAGTCGCTGTCGCGGTCAATGCCATGACAGGGAGCCCGGGAAATTTTGAGCGAAAAGCTCCGAGCTCTTTATAGTCTGGCCGAAAATCATGTCCCCATTGACTGACACAATGAGCCTCGTCTATGACCAGACGAGCAAATTTTCTGTTGTTATGAAGTGTTTGGAGGATATCACACAGGGCCACATTCTTGTTGATCATTTCGGGTGTGACATAGAGCAATTCGATCTCTCGGTCTGCGTAGGGACTTGAAAGAGTGGACATCACCCATCTTTTGTGCTCAGTGCTTACGTCTCCGTTGATGAAGTATGCTTTGATCCCCAATTTCTTAAGGTGGTCAACTTGATCTTCCATCAAACTGAGTAGAGGTGACACGACGATGGTAACTCCTTTGGTTTGGCCGCTGTGTATTACAGATGGCAACTGATAACACAGCGACTTACCACCTCCTGTGGGCATCAACACGAATGCATCTTTTCCGCCAAGCGTGGCGTTGATTGCCTCTAACTGATGAGGTCGGAAGCCCTTAAGGTGGAAACGATCTCTCAGTACTGTTTTTACATCTTTCGACCAAGGATGTGATAGCATAGAGTTGGAATTTGCAGTCGTGGATTTCTGGGTCAGTTGCGACGGCGCTTGACGACTGGCATTTCCGGAAGTTTCACCAAATACCTTGCGATTATCGGAATAGGTTGCTGGAGGGTCGTAATGTGCGGTCGACATGACATTGTCTGCTTCTAGGAGGTCTTCCTCATCAAAGTCGAAATCATCCGAGGTAATGAAAGCTCCGGCAGGATTCGAGGACATTCCAGTAGAATGGGAATTACCTTCCTGAAATGTCGACACATCCCTGCGGTGAGTTGAACTCAAACTTGTAGCAACCCCGTTTGACAGTAATGTTGATGGAGTATTGGTCTGATATGTCTGGGGAATGGGTTGCGCAAGAGGTCGTACAAGCGTCTGTGGCGTGGCAGGAAGAACTGCGTTTCCTAAGTTCGCGAGTTGAGGAGGCGGGATAAAAGCAGAAAGATCCATATCGATCACTGACAATAGGTCGCCCAACTGAGCTTCGATCGTTTGAAGCTCCTTGGCAATATTTTGGCTCTCTTTGATCTCTGCTGCCAGACCAGTCAAATCACCGCCGTCAGCAACTGCTTTCACCATAATGTCTTTGAGTTGTTGCTTCCTCAATTTCTTTTCATTATATACAACTCTTTCCGTTCTCAATTTTCCCAAGGCTTCGACTTTTGTTCGAGCAGCCTTTCCTTCAGCCACAAGTTCCGGGGGTGGGAGTTCCCCTTCAATGGCGTGCTGCACCACAATGTTTGCGTTGGCGACCAGATCCTTATTCAATTTTTCGATTGCTGCGTCCACAACTCCTGGATGAAGGGATACAAATTGCTCCACGTCGGGGTTCTGAGTACGTTGTGATAATGGGGTAGAAGCCACAATCTCCACAAGAGCTTGTCTCTTTTTGGGCGAAGCCTTTTTAGGTGAAACTGGCTTTAGCTGAGCCGGAGTATGATTCTGTTCTGGTGTGGTCTCGACTATTGAGTGCTCTCTCAGATCGCAGTCCCTCAGGTTTAACCTTTCTCCGAGTGCGCGAGTCTTCTGGTTAGGTAGAGGTTCAAAAGCATCTTCCTCGGAGTCCCAGGAAAACAAGCGATCGACATCCTCATCTTGGGTGTTTCTTTTACTCCTCGATTTGTTGCTTGTATTGGCGGTAGATGGTTTCTTCGAAACCGCTGAACGAACTGGTGATTGACGAGCCAATTCTTGCGAAGACGAAATGTCATAACTAGGCGGATTTGATGAAATTTTTGGTGTGACATCATCAGCGAGCACATCGTCATCATCCGGGGTACGTGATGTGTTCGGGCGAGGAGGATTCCTTTTGGGGGACCTTAGATCCGACTGATACTCATCACTCTTCCTCTTCTTGCCTTGTCGAGCTACGGGTTCCGACTGCATGGCATAATCTTCCCGCCATAATTTTTGCGAATCACCGAATGCTTCAACTGTTCCGGAGGAAGTAGATGGTTCAGGATCGCCGGTCAGATCAATAGACTCAATATCATCGAACTGGGACTTGTAATCCGAGGAAAGGATAGGCCCCAGTTTCGTCGAAGGCCCGTTTAGTTTCCTGCGAGTTGGGCTTGATACTAGAGTATCTTCTAATTCAAATTAGCAAAAAGGCCGCATTTATTCAGTCAAAATTAAAGGTACCTGGAGCAGAACGGAATGTAGTATCTTCAATTCTTGATCTTTCCGACGCATAATCCTTACGGGTGTCAGATCCCGGCGTTGCTGGTCTTGCATCGTCGCTTCTATTGCCGGCTGCAATGCTAAGCATACGTGGCTTCGATGCCGACGAGGAAAGGAGATTCAGTCGTGCCATGTTCGCGTCCTGCAACAGAGAGTCTCCATCACCATCTACTTTCAATTCCACACCTTCGTTTTTCGTCGAAATCGCCGATGTATTTTCGTTCAAAATATTCGTCGGTGCTCCCGTATCTACTGGTCGACGTGCTGCTAAAGGTGGTTGTGCTGATATTTGGACGTTCACGGTATCATCATCAGATCGCGTCAACAACACGTCCAAGGCAGCAAAGTCCGGTTGCCCGCGATCGACAAGCCAACGAAGGTGCTGCTGGAGATTGTTTTTGGTCATAGGCGCGACTCATCGTTTCAAAGATCAGTGCAAATTTGTAGCCTTGTCTGCCAGCCAAAATGGAGTGTGGTTCGTAAGAAGTTCTAACTGAGAGACAGCCAGAGGACGGCCTATGATTGTGTAGGCGGGTCCGTTGTTCCTGCCATTGGAAGACATTCGGCTTAACCCGTCGCGGTTGGACAATCCGCGTGCTCACGTGATTTCGCGCGATAAGAAACACCAAAGAGGAAAACAATCAATTGAAATCTCCATTTGCTCCATCCGCCCATTTGCATGATGGAGCAAGGAATGCTTGAAGTGATCTAGTGAGGAGCGAATCTTTGGAGGTTAGTCTGTTTGTGCTATTCGAAAATGGGCGTCGATCAGGACAAAGTGAACAAGATCCGTGCCTTTGCCGACAGGGGACGCAATCTCGAGAAACAGTATGGAGACAGTCCTCTTAGTCTAGACGCGATTCAGCACTACAACCGGAGACTAGACGATACGATCCAATCTTTACAAGATCATGTCAGGCGACAAGAAGAGACTCTTCGAAAGGTAAGTTACCCGGCCTCTAACTATTTAAAGGAATTCATTACTGATGTTGATGTAGCTACGTGCGTCGAAGCAAGGACTGGAAATCTCTGGTCAAGGAACAGAACCTGCAGAGAGACTGGCACAGGTTCGACGAGTGAAGAAGGCATATGAATCTCTCTTGCAAGCAGAGCCAGATCTGCCTTCACCAGACTCCCCATTACCATGCCTGATTGCTTTGCGGGAAACTTCTCGCGTAATCCAAGATAACAAAGCCTCAATCTCCAGTCTCCAGAAATCTTTGCCTCTAAGTCGACAACAGCTCAAGGACGAGCAAGACGATCTCGAAGATGCAAAACGCATTCACGAAGGTCTCAAAGCACGCATCCAACGAATCAAAAGGGAGCAGTCCGAAAACTCAACCAAGAGCCCCTCCGAACTGGCTGATGATTTCGTCAATGCAGAGCGCAAAAAGACTCGCGCATTGAAACTTTTATCCTCAATGTTGAGAAAGGATCTGGAGCAGTTTATAGATGAGCATCTAGCGTCGCAATTGGCAGCGGAAGATCTCGGTGGTCCCGTAGTGGGTGATATTATGGAAGTGCCTGATTCTACTCTGGAAGCTGGGTACACAGCTCATGGGAAACCGAAGAAGCCAAAATCGTCCTCGGCACAGAATGATGATGACGATGATCCAAGACAGCAACGGATAGATAACCTCCTTCGACGGCAGCGAGGAGAAGACGACGATGGATCTAATGCTGCTCCGAGAAATAAAAGGGAAGCAGCGGCAGTAGCCATGCGTGAGCTCATAAACTCTCTACTAGAATCAGGAACATCTTATGTGGAACTGCCACGCGAATCTGCGGCTTCCAGGTTTCTGGTCCGAGCTAAAGTTGCGCAACTTCATCCTCGGGATGCAAGACGGATTCGCTTGATTGATTTTGGACGGTCTTTTGAGGATTAGCTTTCAGCTCTCTTCGCCTTGGAAAGAATTTTCATTGTATAGCTTCAATATCCCTTGTGTAGCTAGATCAAGTGGCCTTCTATCTTGTTCTAACATGACATGAAATGTAGCCTATCTAGTCAATCGTGTCCTCCTTCAAGTAAAACAGTTGATGCATAACTTCGTCCCCTCTATCGCGCAACGCGCTGTGATACATGGCATTCGTAACGACCTGCTTTGCGCCTTTGATTTTCTTGGCTGTCTCAGTCGCGTAGCTATAGTCGACGTACATGTCATCTACGAAAGTAGCTGCATAAACTGGGACCTCGTTTTTGGCCAGTTGCGCTTCATCGTAGAGCTGAGGCCAATCATCCGTGGCTGCGAGAATGTCTGCGACTTCTTTGAGCTCACTTAATTCGTCGTATGAGTCAAACATGTCTTTATATATCTATAAAAGCATGAGCATATTCTTTACTTTATTTTTTTGCGATACAACTCACCATTTCTCCGGTGAAATAAATCTCGGGCTCAGTATTGTCCTCGACTCGGAACTTGGGATTCTGAGCACGCAGTCTATCCGCAGACCAGCGAGAAGCTTCTCTACAGTAGAGTATTTGGTAAGCATCTGTCTTCTAGTGTTATGGGAGTGGAGACTATACCCCTGACAGTATATAGGCTCGTGCAAGACAGCGTATAAGACAGCGTTATCGTACTCTCCATAGCTCTCAAGTAGCGAGAGTGTCGGCCTCGTCAGGAAGCCAAACTGATCGAGTTCAAGAGTCATTCGTAGAACAATATCTGAGAGTTCAGTAAGCGGAATAACTACAAAGATTAGCGGTGTCCATACCATGAATGCTATCCAGACCACCTGTATTTATTAGCGATGACGAATCGAATATGAATTAAGAGAAGCTCGCACCATGAACCCCAAAGGTTATACCAATCTGCTGGAATCTCTCTGCTGTGAGCACACCGGCTCCCAGACGAGGCTTGTTCTGCTGCAGGTATTGAATGATCCTCTTGACATGCTCTGCATCTTCGGGGAATTTTTGATAGTACGCTTCATTCCGTTCTACCACCTTTTCTAATGATGGGGTCAGTTCCGTGACGTGATATTAAATTCAATGGCCACTCACGGTATGTCTTATCATAAATCGGGTCAGGTCCGTTGATTAGCGGGGGTAATCCACCAGTCAAGAAGACTTCACGCAAACCCTCGGGACTATGTAAAATCAGTATTGTACTTAAAACAAAGTGATAATTAGACCGCGACGTAAAGAGCACTCACAATTTCGACAAATAGGTGGTCGCACAAAATCCACCAAAACTCTGCCCTAAAACGCTCCATTTTTGATACTCTTCCGGATAAGTAGCGGTCAAACATTTACGTATAGCCTCGCAATCGCGCACAATATTGTCTGCGCGGAAATGTTTCAGATATTCGGCTTGTTTGATTGCGCTACCTTGGCGGGCAAGAGTTTGCGAGGTGATTGTGGAGCTTAGGCCCGTCCCACGTTGGTCGAGGAGCAGAATCTGGAAGGTGTATCAACACGGTGACACCGAAAAGATGGAATTGAATCATAATTAAGTGAGTTTTACGTACCTGATACCCCTTGTCAAGAACAAATGGGACAAATCCCACTTCCTGTGGTGGTCGACATCCAAACCCAGGGCCACCCTGCAAATACACAAACCACGGAAGAGGCTTCTCGTTCGCCTCGGTGTCGGGAAAGATTGCAGGGCGACGAACGCTCCGTGCGAAAAGGCGTATTTGCTCCTCGTTGGGCTTGCTGTAATTCAAGGGGACATCGAAAAACAGCTCGGCAACTCGAAGCTTGCCTGAACTAGGAGGTCAGCAAGCCTCCACGAGGCTTTCTGGATCATCGCGTTGTCCACATGGCTTACATACCAGGGACAGTATGGAGCCGCCTGTCGATTAGCTTTGCTGCGGCCGGATTCATGAGGTCTATTGTGTTGCTCAAGATGGCAAGTATATGGAAAATAGACGATATGATGTCAATGACCTTGAGAATTTAGTCAACTGTTCCTGTATAGTGAAGATGTTTGGAGATTATTGGAGAAATGATGCGTTGATAAGGCTTGTTTGCGGTGTGGGGTAGCCACAGAACGCAGGCACCCATTTCATGGCGGGTCGGCGTGAGGAGCACCCAACATCTTTTCTTTCCTTCTGACCATCCCCGCGGCACTCTCACTGGAGGACCTGGGTGACAGACGTGATTAGTGGTTAGAATTGGAGATTATTTCGGGTTAAACTGCTGGCTGGGTCCTGAGTATGACTCTACTCGCACCTACTTGCCAATTCGAGGTATAAATAGATGGGTCCAGTGGCAGGTCATGGACAACTTTAGTCTCGACTCCAACTGACTCCAAAAAAACATGGAGAAAATGGGACAAAACGAGCAGCAGGAGACTGTTGCTCCTTCTGGTCATGTGGTACCTAGTTCGTAAGTATCTGGTCTTTTTCTCCAATATATTCTGTTTCGTCTCGTCTTACTCACAATGTCCAAATTATTTAGTACTGATACCCCGCAGCCGGTCAACCCTATGATTGTGAATGGGAACAGTAATGAGATGCCTTTCAAAGAACTTTATGGTTTCAGTCAATTTCTATGGGACCTCGTCCTACAAAAGCCGAACCTTGCGGTTCTACCGAATCCAGATGCATTATCAAAAGCTCGCATGACTCTTCTCGACGATCTCCCTGATCGAGGATATGGCTTAAAAAGGACGAAGGAGCACTTGATCCATGACATCGTACCTGCATTCAATGCAAGTAGCCTTAGTCCGAATTATTACGGCTTTGTTGTTGGCGGTGTCACTCCAGCCGCTCTGTTAGCCGACAATGTCGTTTCGGTGTACGACCAAAATGTCCAAGTTCACATGGAGGAACATTCGGTTGCCACGGATGTCGAATTCAAAGCATTGGGTCTTGTGGTCGACCTGCTGAAACTGAATCGACAGGTCTGGCACAATGGGACCTTCACTACTGGGGCGACAGGAAGTAATATACTAGGGTTGGCTTGCGGAAGAGAGTATGTACTACGGAAAGCGGCAGAACGACGTGGCAGCCCGATCTACAGTGTGGGAGAACACGGATTATGTGAAGTCATCCAAGCTGCCGGCCTTGCAGGGATTCAAGTTCTGTCTACAATGCCTCATTCTTCAGTTGGAAAAGCAGCAGGGATTCTCGGCATAGGACGTTCCAATATGAAGAACATCTGTACTTCTCCCAATAACCCCCTTGAAATTGACATGCAATTGTTGGAAAAGGAACTCTCAAGAACAGACAAAGCCAGCATTGTGTGCGTATCCTGCGGAGAAGTCAACACAGGCCATTTTGCGACAAGTGGCGGCAAGCAAATGCGCGAGTTACGGCGATTGTGCGACAAGTACGATGCATGGATTCACGTTGACGGCGCATTCGGCATATTCGGTCGTATTCTAGATGCATCAGAAGAGGACTACGCAGCCATCACACGAGGCTGTGAAGGCATGGAACTTGCAGACTCAATAACGGGGGATGCTCATAAATTCCTCAACGTCCCTTATGACTGCGGTATATTCTTATGTCGCTATTCGTCAAGCGCAATTTCACAGGATGTCTTCCGTAACGCAAATGCGGTATATCTCAACTCAGCAGCTAGCGGTGGTTCACAGGTTCCATCGCCGTTAAACATTGGTCTGGAAAACTCGCGACGCCTAAGAGCACTACCCGTTTATGCTTCGTTAATGGCATACGGAAAGAACGGCTTCAAGACTATACTCGAGACACAAATCCGCCTCGCGCGCATGATAGCAGGTTGGTTATACGATCATCCTGCATACACACCCTTGCCCCTTGCTGCAAGTGAAGATGACCTCTGCGCTCAAACATTCATGATTGTGCTGTTCCGCGCAAACGACGAGCAATTAAATCAGCAGTTGACCAAGAAGATCAATGCTACTTCGAAGATGTATGTGTCGGGTACGTCCTGGGAAGGGAAACCGGCGTGTCGAATTGCAATTTCGAATTGGAGGGCTAATGTACTGAGAGATTTTGCGCTTGTCACCGATGTGCTTGAGAAGGTGGCATCGAATGGTAAATAGATACCGATGTATAAGATTAATATTATAATTTCTCAAACCCTCCAAGGATGCATTTAAATTTTGTTCGCATATATGCAAGTCTTGTATATGAGCTGGCACATTACTGGCACACTACCTACGCCGTCCAGCTCCTCCAGTTGTCTCAGCTCTATCTGCCATACTGACAACCTCCCCAATACCAGCAGCCTCCTGCTCATCCTCGAGCGCCATGATTTCCTCCCGACTATCCCACCACTTCTCCTCTGCAAGATCAAATGCTTCTTTTCTCAGCTCTTTGACCGTCTTTTCTGCTGGATCTCCTCTCTGCTTCAATTTATCCAGCAAATAATTCTGCCACTCCGTAGTTGTGCGCGCAAAGAAGTCTCGAAGAGTCTCGAATGGTCGTGGTTGTGGTCTGTCATCTTTGGTCTCGGGCTCGCCTTCTGTCTCTTCGACTTCGAGATTTTGCATTTCTCGGGTGACGGAGGGGACTGTGAGTTCTGTGGGTGCTTCGGAGGGTGTGTCGACTAACATACCCTCTTCAGCTTCATTATCCTCTTCATCGTCGTCCATGTCTTCATCTTCATCTTCATCCTCATCCTCATCGTCGCTTGCTTCGAGTTGCGTGTTCCAGTTTGCGGGCTCGTTATAGAATATCTCCTTCACGCCATCGAGTTTCACCAGATCTATGGAATACATATCATTAAAGATAAATTCTTGATCACCCCGTTCGAACGTGCCACCAAACACAAATAGTGTGTCATCCTGCACAGTCAACTGAGCGTTAAACCGAGGATGCGGCATCTCAAACTTGACAACCGCCGGCTTAACAGACTCTACATCTTCCGTGTCGGCAGGAGTGTCGATATCCATATCATCCTCATCAGCATCGGCCGTACGAATCCCACGCTTTGCCTCCAAAGCTGCAAGATTACGCAACAACTCTTCTTCATCCGCTTTACTCCTGTCCCTCGCTTTCGTGGGCTGTTGTTGCTGCTTCTTCCCCTGCGCTTTTGGTCGACGTAAGGTAAGCGGGAAGAAACGATTCCGTTCTAGATTCCATGCAAACATGGTATCAAAGAATTCACTGTCGATACCTTCTTCACTCATTTCCACATCGTGGACACCACCAAACATGATTCCACGTCCCTTATGATGTGCCATTGTGACACCTGCGCGTGCTGGGTTGGGTGCGTTGGCGGGCTTTTTACGTCGTTCCCAGCGAACTGTTGGTCCTGCAGAAGCAGGAGCATCTGCTGCGGGTGGTGTGATACGGAGAAACCAGGTATCTTGGTGAACCATAGGTTTGAGAGTGACTCGCTGCGGACCTCCGCCTCCACCTCCACTCCCTTTGCCTTGTTTCCCGCCGCCTCCAGCACCGGTTGATGCTTTTACACGGGAGTAGCCGCCGTATAAGACGGCGCCAGACTCATGAGGCAAGAATGAGAATGAAGATCTAGCATCTGGCTTGCCGGATGCGGGAGGAAGGACTGGGTTGAACCAGACGAACTTTGTGCAGTCGTAGATCCAGAGATCTTGGAGATATTTTGTCTGCTGTGAGGTGTCCTGAAATCCACCAAACAGAATAATATAATTCTAATCACGATTAGTATGTAGCTTATGATTACACTTCGTTGGCAAAGAGTCGATCAACCTTGTAATATGTCATTCGGTGCCCGCTTCGAGCCGGCGGCCCCTTCCCCTTGGGCTCTAGACGACTCCATTCCCTCGTGGCCGGATCCAGATGCCAAAAGTCGTTGTAATGATAGAAAGTGCCCTGCTTAGGAGACGAAAATTCACCACCAAATAGATACACGCCACCGGCATTCCCACCTCGACACCACGCATGCCCACTCCTCGGCAACGGACTATTGGGACTGGTGACCTCCCGCCACTCTCGGCGATCAATCAAATAGACATAGAGATTATTGAAAAAAGTGGCGAGAGTGCCGTCAAAGTACTCACCGCCAAACACCAGTAACTCATTTCGATTAGCTGGGGAGGCGACAATAGTCGATGATGAGCGAGGAGTTGGTGGAGAGCAGGGGGTTTCTGTGACTTTGAGAAATTTCGCCTGCTCTTCTGCATAAGCTGCTAGCACAGCGTCCAGATCGACGTCTTCAGCATCGCTGTCAACGTCTCGGCCTTTGGTCTTGTGCCTTTTCTCTTTCTTGTCGGCCTTTTTAAGTTGTTTTGCAGCGTTGCGTTCTTTTTTCTCTGCGGATTTCTTTTTGTCTTTTTTGGCCATTTTGTTGACGCTCTTTGTATAAAGAAACTGTACAATGGCTGGACGGTATCACGATGTGTGTTTTAGCCACTGAAACATTGATCATGAAACCTCTATGTTCTTTTTCCTGCTCTATAGCAAATATTGAAGAATCTACAATCCCCGCAAAATAATCGGCCAATAGTGAGTGGATCGGCAAAATTGGCCCCTCTAGAATGATACGTGCATCTGATTGGCGCAGAAGTCTACTCCGTATGCTTAGAAAGATACAGGTCATATCGCCATGCATTATCTGTTATGAAGATCTTAGTTTGTAGCCAGCTTCAAGGAGGTAGCAGGTAGTCGCAATGAAGATCAATACATGTTGACAGGGATTAATCGGCGGTGAGCAGGAAACTGTGGGAAGCACCCAAAGTAAGTTTCTGCCTGAGGCATCACATCACGTGCTGCAACACGTCGCCAACTTTCCTTCTCACTACCCTCCCTTCCTCGTGTCGGGCTTGATTCCTTCCTCATCAACGACTCTTTCACACCCCCGTGGCATCTGGAGGAACTGGTTCCGTGTCTTTTTCTCCTCTCTTTCATCTTTCATCAATCCTCTCTCGTCTGCTTGGTCACTTGCGTCCGTCTTAGTCATATGCTAATCCTCTCCATCTCCGCGACTCCTTCACTGCACCAGCATCATCTCAGTCCTCTCGTCTCCAGTCTTGATTCCAGCACCATACCAGCCAAGTCCATCCATATTCCCCTTCCGACTATCGCCTGAGATTATTTTTCACCAACATCAGACTTCCCTGCACTTCGAGCTTCCATCACCAGCACCAGCACCAGCAAGTTTTCCTTGGGGACACCTGGTGTATATAACCGATCCATTGAATAAAAAGAAACTGGAATAAACAGATATTCACTGCTTGAACTCGCTTTGACCATTAAGTAAAAGAACTGCGAACACGTCGCGATCGAAAAAAAAGAATGTCTGCCTCTCCCTCGACCCTACCGTCTACCAAGCGACCCCTGGAGGATCCCTCGTCGCCATCCGGCCCCAACGACCAGCCTGAAGCCAAACGCCCAGCTCTGGACAAAGTTGTCCGAAGCGAGGATCACAAACAGTCCGAGGTTGACGCCAAGGACGCTTCTGCTACCAATGGTGACTCTGTAGTGAATGGCAAAGATGCTGGCTCTGCAGTCGACACCCAGCCCATCCAGTCGACCGCGTCGCATGCCGATCGCGCAACGTCGCAGCCGCCTCAGCATCAGACTCCGCAAGACGAGAGCTCATGGATTCACATCCGCGCCGTTATTTCGAGCCAGGAAGCTGCAACTTGTATTGGAAAAGGTGGGGAAAATGTCTCCCAAATCCGTCGTCTTTCTGGTGCCAAGTGTACCGTGAGCGACTACTCACGAGGTGCTGTCGAGAGAATCTTAACCGTCAGCGGCCCCCAGGATGCTGTTGCAAAGGTATGTTTCTTTATCTGATATCTGCAGATTGATACTGATTGTATAGGCCTTTGGTCTGATTATTCGAACCCTTAACAATGAACCACTTGAGGCTCCTTCCACTGCCCAGTCTAAGACGTATCCTCTCCGCCTCCTCATCCCCCATATCCTCATTGGTTCGATCATCGGGAAAGGTGGTGTTCGTATTCGCGAAATCCAGGAGGCATCCGGTGCGCGCTTGAATGCTTCTGACGCCTGCCTCCCTCTCTCCACTGAACGCTCTCTTGTTGTGTTGGGCGTTGCTGATGCCGTGCACATTGCAACTTACTATGTTGCCGTGACTCTTGTAGAGCAATTGACCGAGCGATTTGGTGGACCTGCTGCATCCGCTTATGCCACTCGCAGCGGTGGCCCTGCTGGTGTCGTGCCTGGTGGTATGCAAGTGGTGCCCTATGTCCCTCAGCCTGCTGGTGGACAATACGGCCATCCCGACGCGGCCAGACGTCACTATCCCCAAAACAACCGACCCGGACCCGGCCCCTACGGTGCTCCGTATCCCCATGGTGGTCCTGCTGCTCAAGCTCCAGTTACACAGCCTCCTTTGCACTATGGCGGTGGTGCAGCTCGTGCTCCGTATGCCGGTGCTGGCCCACACCAGCCTGCTCCGTACGGAGCTCCTCACGCCCAGCCCCATGGCGGCGCAGGAGCTCAACCTCTTGCCGGCGTTGTTTCCAGCCAGCCCATCACCCAGCAAATCTACATTCCCAACGATATGGTCGGCGCCATCATCGGTAAGGGCGGTACCAAGATCAATGAGATTCGACACCTCAGTGGCAGTGTGATCAAGATCAATGAGCCTCAAGAAAATAGCAACGAGCGTTTGGTCACGATTACCGGCACACAAGAATGCAACCAGATGGCATTGTATATGCTGTACGCGCGATTGGGTATGTCCTCTTCTCCTCTAATCAAGGATCATTGCTAACGACGATGATAGAAAGTGAAAAGCATCGTATCTAATATCTGTCTTGTTTTCTTTCGTTTTCATTTATATCCTAGCGGGTTGTCGTCGGGTGCAACATCAAAAAGCTCTTGTTTCGACTTCTCCTTTGCTTGCCCACTCTATTTGGCTATGTAATTTAAAATGGAGGCGGTCTCTTCGTTTATTTGATTCATTTGATCTCATTTGGTCCTAATCTGAACACATTTTTTCATGCCATTCTTTGCAGACTTCTTGTAGTAGGGTTTTTAGAAACCAATCTTCTGGAACTTGACATGCTTCATCTCCAACCCTTTCACAGGCGTAAGAAGATGTTTCCGCACTGGCTCAATCGTCTCTGCAAACACCTTCGTGTCTCTAGCCTGCATATGATGCTCCCTACTCTTCCACCCGACAACATTCACATACACCAGCGCCTTCCCCGACGGACTATCCTGATGCTCAAACGCCGTGGGTCTCTCGACCTGCCCTCTCGCCCAAGTTACGGGTCTTGCGCTTTCCGGTGTTATTTTGGTGAGTAACGCGTCACGGAACGCGGCTTGGTCGTTGTTGAATTGTTTGTGTTGATCGGGGGATATGTCGCTGGGAGCGGCAAAGGTGACGAATTCGGTGATGGGGTTGGTGGTCAGGGTTTCTGATTCGGAGATGGAAGGCGATAAGGTGGAGTAGAATGTGAGTAAAGTCGTTGGGCCGTCGCCACTTATGTGATCGATGAAAGGGTCGAGGCGTGAGAGGGGCGTGGAGTTGCTCGAGTCAGCCCATTCTTCTTACCATTAGCACCTCTAGTCTTAAAAATGAATGAGGGGGACTACCGATGACCCAAATAACGACATTCTCGTCCTCCAACGCCCGTCCCCAGGCAGATCCCAAATGCCCGCTTTGGAGCATCGTCTCCCGGAATAAGTCGAGCAGTTGCTCACCTTCGCGGTTACTCTCGCCTTCTTCGGGTTTGACGGATGGCTTCAGACGGAAGACGATAAACTCTGTGAATGTTGGTGATCTTGGTGGTGCTGCCATTTTGAGGTTACCTGGCTGTTAATCAATTGATTGATCAATTGAGTGAATGATTGTGGGAGTCGAAAGGTAGAGGTTGCAGCTGAAGGAAGGGATGTGCTTGTTAGTAATCAGTGGGGAAGCATAAACAGGTACATTACGTAGCAATGCATGCATAAGCCCGACATTTCCTTAAACTCTCGGACGTTCATCATCCCTGCTATTCTTGCAAGGATCTGGAGAAGTGGCTCAGACAGACACAGAAAGACATGAGGTCCAAGGATGGATGTATCTTTATCTTTGAATTCGGTGTTGATGTTATCGGACAGGTGGTATGATGTCATACTACCATAGCTACCCCTAAGACATGTTTCTGTTAGATGATAGTGAAGAAGGCTCCTGACTGCTTTATCTATTGAATAATCTTCAAAGTCTCATTTGAAGACTGAGAGTTGAAAATTTATCAAATTCATATGAGCATGGCTTTCCAATGTTGTTCGACAATCCCCTGGAGTTCATTGATAAGGAAGGCCATGCGATTAGGGCTAGGGCTAGGGCTGATAATCCTCCAGTAAAACGACCATGATATTGAGAGTTCATTACCAACTCATATTCGATATGAAAGTAACATGTCCATAATCGATTTTTCTCTTCGTATCAGATTTGAAGGAACCACGCATTGTTTTCCTTACAGACGACTCGAAATGTACTCCCTAGATGCTTCTCACAACAATACGATGGATATTATCCAATCAAGACACGAATTTTACCAGGGCTCCTCGAAACGTCATCAGATGAAAGCAAACGAAATTCAGTCGTGTCGACATGTCGTCGGGCGTTCGACCCCTCAGCGCACCAAGACGCGTTCTCTCCTCTTCTCCTCACTCTCTTGTCAACTCCTCAAATCTTCTCTGCAACTCTCCTCTACAACTTCTCCTTTCAACCGTCCTTACAACATTGAAACGCGACAAAAATCTTGTTTGTATTTTACACGCACAGAATCGTTTCAGGGAACCCCGTCTTGAGATTTTTCTGATACAGCATGCGGAAAATACTTTCAAAGCAACAATTCTTGGTGAAATTCGCCGGGTCACTGGGTTGCGATTTGGATAATCTCCTCAATGCATGGAATGCACTGTATGAATTCCTAAATCCAATATTGCAATACCAAGCCCCTGATCTTCACTGCAGCAATACATATCGGGCGCTTACACTTAGCCAATCGCAGCAAATTTGAGAAAGACAAGCATCGCTTATTTTATTACGATCTTGAGAACCGTACTGTCAGGATTAACGTTGACACTGTTGCCACATTGCGTGCAGCATTAGAGGAGATGTTCAAATTCCGAACATCAGAGCCTCGAATTGAGTTCTATTTCCGTTTGAAAGAGGGTGGTGTGAGCTTCGTTTGATGATCTTTAATGGTAGAAGAGAAATTTTGTTTGAAAGACCGATACTGTCCACTATCCAAATGAAATATCATTTTGAAGCTGAATTACAATGACTGTCTGAGATAGATATCTGAAAGAACGAAAATAGTCCCAGAGACCTAAGAGCGTAGCTCTCCACCTAGTACACCGGCATTGGAACACCATCAAGGTCATAATGCCACGTGTCGAGAGAAGTCTGATCATAAACACAACTCATGGTGCCAGTCTTACCCCAGAGAGGTCTCAAGGGCCAAGCACACAGCTGTTCATTCTTTCCCTCGTTACTACCCTGCAATACCGTGGCGTTCAAAGTGGTAGGTGTAACACCCTTCTCGACCCAATCGATGAGCACCTGCAGATTTGTCTGTGGGAAAGGTCCATTAGGCTGGTTAGGATCTGGAGCGCAATGGCCGGCTCCAGGCACAAGGAAGAGTCGGTACCAGTCGTTGAGTGCGTTAGCTCCTTCTAGGTAGGAGAGATCAGGATACATGATGCTGCGGACGGATTCCCAGTAACGGACCGAGGATGCGGTTGGAATGCTGAAATCGGATTCACCGTGGAAATGAATCACTTTTCCGCCCGCTTTTTGAAATGGTGTAAGATCGGGCCAGTTGGTCTGCAGCGTAGATTGGTATTCCTGCATACCCCGGATCATCCATCCTTTTAGAGTGTCGTAGGTTACTCCATCTAGACTAGCGAGCGTGGTACCATTATAATCCAAAAGGAGAGCAATGAATATGCCGCCCAATTGGTCAATTGACAGTTCATATTCCCCGGTTGCTGGGTTGTACTCAGTTGAGGCATCGGAGTATGTGGCAGAGCGCTGGTAGGATAAATAAACCTGGCGACCCTTGGAGTCCTTAAGACCCTCAAGGATTGTTGAAGCAACTTCAACGGCTTTAGCGGTCACGGTGCCATTTGCAGCTGGAGAGCCATAAGTAGCTGCACAAGAGTATGGCTCCCCAATCACCGAGGAAAGGTCGAAATGAAGAGCACAGAGATCAGTGCGGGAGACCACGCCGTCAGTCTTGCCATCAAGAGGATCACAGGCAGTAATGGTGGCATTGTTGATCTTCTCTAGCTCACATGCAGAGGGATAATAGCCCAATGTCTGAGTTACAACGTTCGAGAATAGATGCTGCGTCTGCTGGAATGACCATCGAAAAGCCGGCGCACCCATGATCGCACCATCCCACTCATCACCAAATCGTTGGACTTGGCTCCAGCCCTCTCGGCCTCCCTCTGAACAGCCCTGGTAGTATGAATACAGCTTGGTATTTTTAAGACCATAGAAGTTTTTCGTCCACTGTTTTCCAATCTTGCTCAGTTCCCAGTGAGCCTTGTACGCAAACATGTACAGAGTCTCGTAATCGAGGGTACCATTTGCCAACAGCATTACGGCATCAGCTTGAACATCGAAACCTCCAAATCCACCATCCGTGAGACCGGATACAGCGCCGTACATGACACCTCCTGGCAGGGATTGAGCACCAGAGTTGATAGCGTAGCCACCGCCCCCGGTGGACAAGTACCGGTTTTGGAACTTTTCCGGGGAAGGGAACCAGTATTCAACGAGAACTTGGTCATCTCGGCCGTTGTGTGAGTATGCTAGAGTGACATTGCAATAGTCGATGACCGCGGCCGGGTACATGTTGCTAGAGGCAATGGACGAGTTACTGACTAGGTTTGCTGTGATCGAAGAGGGATCCAGTGTGATTCCTTGAATGAAGGATGTAGCTGAAGGCAGGGTCGATTGCAGGTATGACACACTGCATAGACTTGAAAGAGATTGACTGGAGGCTGCTTGCGCTACGACCGCTGACGCAGCCATGGCAAGTCCCATAGACCAAGATGATTGATGCATTTTCTGGACAACTTGTCAGAAGCTCCTTCACATGGCAAGAGTAATGTCTGGAAACTTTGAAGAGCTTGATACAATGAACAGAAAATTCGTCAACATTGACGTGCTCGGCACGAGCTATTTATCTACAGATCTTCATCCTTGACATCGATAGATCCACAATATCGATGGGGATATTGCCCTCCGCATTGGCACCTTGAAGCTTCCCCCTCGACCGATCTTTGATTGTTTCTAAAGCGGACGCTGGCCTATAGTTCTTAAAGACGCGCGCCAAATAACATTTCCATTTGTTCAAAACCTTGGAAGTTCCGTGGCCCCGTGAACTCTCTTTACAGTCTCTGCAAAACGAAAGAAAACATGGGGAAACGGTCCGGATAAGACTTCGTCCGGGCGCAGACACAGGTATCCTCAATAGATTAAAGTGAGAAACTTATCCATGGTATGTTGCGGAGAAATGTCAGCATTTGGGTAATACGTAGTCAATTCAATAACTTTGACCCCGTGTCGGTGAGTGACTGCATCGAGAATTATATATTGGGGTAGTACTTGAGTAATTATAATGGTCCACTTTGCATACAAGGGGATAAACAAACAGCCTGTCCCCTTGGAATATGAGGTAGAAGCCAATCAGATCGACACGACATTTATCGTTGTTGAGTTGTATCTGATTGAGTGTTAGTCTTCCGGCAAAGCCCTTTCCCGGACACTTCATGATCGTTGAAGCTGGGGAAATTAACCTTTGTCGATCTTTAAACGACTATTATTTAGTTCTGATAATCCATTTATTTGAAACTACGTATTTACGTCCTCTCTTTCTGAGCCAGTTGATTTGACTTCTTGATGCCTAAGTCTCCTTCATGATTTCGCAGCGAAATGCTGTAAAACCGGCCTTGTACCCAAAAATCTACAACTCAATATTCCATCAAAGCTGCTTGTGCAGGCACGAAATTGTTCCAGTGTACACCCTTGGAGAACTTCCGATTCAGCCTTGATCTACATAGAGATAATGTATATTGATTCTTATTATTGTCAAAGCTGTGAGCCTTGCACAATCAAGCATATTGATTGCTCCTCTATCTTACCTATAAATAGCGGCGCGGAAGAAATTGCTGCGTGAGGGGCGCATATGTGGCATTCAGGACTGAGGGTCTCCTCCTACTGTACTACGTAAGTAAGAATTAATTGTTGAATTACCTGATGAGTGCTCCCGTTGAAACGACTCCGCCGAGCCCTAAGTACGGAATGCCGACAAAATCCGCAGTGACCAAGAATTGGCCAGATATGTGTAATTTGAAGGAAACTCAAGATTGAGCATCGTAAAATATAAATGTGCCTGAAAAGACCAGAGATTCGAAGCAAGCACGCTGTTACGCAATTGACACACGTGACTTGTGCTCCGGATGCCAACCGCCGCATCGGCAACCTCTCGTTTCTCGATTATTCACCACGTAAATCTATACCTGTACTCTGAACTAAGACAAAATCATGGAGTTTTCTTGGCCACTAATCATCTTGATAGCGTACATTGGTGAGTTCATTCTATCAGAAAGACTGATCCCCGCTCACAAAATCTTTCATAGTCATTTCGGTCGCTCGAGCTAGCAGCTCCAGCAGCGGCCCTGCCACTCTACATGGCAAAGTGATCAATGTCGAGAGGTAAAACCACCATCCTATCTCAACCACAAACAGACTTCTGGACAAATTACTAACATTTTTTTTATATTCATTTAGTCAACAAGCCTTCAAAGAATTAACCGCCTCCGGTCCCGTTGTTGTCGACTTCTTCGCCACATGGTGCGGTCCTTGCAAAGCTATTGCTCCCAAAATCGGCGAATTCAGCGAAACCTATACAAATGTGCGCTTTCTCCAGGTGGATGTTGATAAGCAGCAGCAAATCGCGCGGGACCTTGGTGTTACTGCCATGCCGACTTTTATCTTGTTCAAGAATGGCAAGCAGCTTCCGGATCGCATTCGAGGCGCAAACGTCAGGGCCTTAGAGAATGCTATCAAGCAGATTGCTTAATTGCAGATGAAAATATTGAAAGATATTTACATGGGCTCGTCATCACCACTGAGAGAGATTTCGACTCTCCCATGGTGACCAATTGAAAATACATATATGGGTATGGTTCATGAACGAACTTTGTTGCTACGAGTTTTGCAGGTTTGCAGTTACACAAGATCAAATAGATCCATCGTTGCATTTTCTCCTAGGTCGTAGAGCTAAATGTTTGTTGCTCATTTGCTCGCAAGTCATCTCGCACCGCGCACACACTCTCCTTGAACTTGTAGTATCCATCATCTCTAGGTTTCAGATTGCAAAGGATTTGGTGAAGGAATGGCAACGAACTATTATCATTCTCTGGCATGGCCTTTATTCTCAAAGTGTATCGGCAGACATAGGGCTTGACCGATCACATGTTCATGCTGGACACCTCAGGCACAAATTTCCTGTTGATATATGGAGAAGCATATCGAATATCAATTCTGAAGGTTTTATTGAACTGCGTATTTATTGTCGATAGTATGCTACACTGCCTATGATACTAGTTGTATGTTGATGCCGAGGCTGAGGTCGAGTAAGGTATGAGTCACAAGTATCTTGGACATAGCACCAGTTGATAGACAGTCCTTCTATATCCTATCAAATGGGCCCAACCCTCCACTGAATCTAGATTTATGATCTAGCATATTTCGAATATGTAAATGCCTTCATCCCATTCATGCAGACATTTGAGAGTCCTTGGTACGGACACACCTGATGCAGATGGTCCGAATGGCAAGCCAGTTTCTCGGACGATATCATTGTCCTCGTATGTACCGCTACGCATCCAGACCAACTCAATGAAGCCTTAGCTAGAGGCCTCACAACTCGTATTCAAGAATTCGGAAGAAACCTGAACTCGTCCCTAGTGATGACGTTGATGTTCTCTTCGCAAGGGCTTGGAGACCATATCGGATCGTGTGCCTGCCGATCTAGTTTTCTCGAGGAGCAGACGATTGTTAATTTGTCCGTAATGTTTCGCCTTGTTAGGATTTGACGGTATCTGAGGGGACATGAACACCCAACTCAAGCTCTTGAATAGATTGGATGCTGATAATAACGGATTTATAATGGAAGTACAGCTGAACTGCGTATTATTTTTGGTAACCCAACTCTGCTAGGTAGAGATCGGGGTAGATACGTGGTGGGGCAGATCTGCAACCCGTCCCGCTCAACTCGAGTCAAATTGCACGTCCTGGACAAAGAAGAGACTGTGCATATATACATGAGTCGTTAAGACGACATGGAGGTATTAGAAGATCGTCGGAGGATCAATTGGGGAATTGGGTAGAAATCAATCACAATTGCCATTATGAACAAGAAGCTACTGTTAGGTCTCGTCTTGACCTTGGTAAATATAGATAAAGTAAGTGTAGACTAGTCCTGTTTTCAAAACTTTTCCACTTCCAAGCCATACAGGGTGAGTTTTGGACCTCGGACGATTGGGTATATACATTCTATAAATCAAAAGTCATTAATGTCGAGGCCCGAAGTAATTCGAATTGAACGATGGATATGAGACCATAGAAGCTGAATTCTGATCCATTTCATATTGCATAGTTGCCGATAATGTCTGTGGTGGAAAATCGAGATTTCCATCGTTCAGATGAGGTGGGAACATCTTGTCCCATTCGGTCTAGAGAGGGGATGAGTATATATGTATTGGAATGAAAGTGTAGAATGGAAGGAACAAGACTTACCCAGTCAACTTCAGGCATCGGTAAATCTTCGGAACTGGAAGGAGAGATCTTCCAATTAGGTTGGGTAGCTGCTCCGGCAGAGACGTCTGGAGTAGTGGGTAGCCACGAAGATTGCAGGTTGTCGAACCCAGAGAAACCTCCCAGGCCTGAAGGTATTTGGGATCCGAACTGGGCTGGTGCATAGTTCTGGGCTTTAGGTTGAGGCTCTGGCGTAAGGACATTCCTGACGGTTTTGTATTGAGAAGGATAGGAAGACTGAGACACGAGAGCACGAGCCTTGTTCTGAGAGGCTGCACTGGGCAGCAAGGTGAGGGGTTCCAGCTTGAAACTGACCATTGCATCAACACCTTCCGCTACTGAGTCAGACGGAATAGGAGATGCAGATATAGATTTAGTCAACACTATCTCATCGACATCTGCAGAAGTTTTGATCTTTCTCAACGCACGATAAACTCGCATTCGATCACGGAATTGACACATGATCATATGAGACTTTTTGCGCCGATGCTCAATAATTTGTCCTCTGGTCAAGTTTTGTGAAGGATAGTCGTCCTTTATCTCGTACACGTAGTCCAAGCATCTCCAAATTCGATCCGCTTCACGACGGAGAGGGTGAGTAGTTACGTCAACTAGAAGTAAGAAAGCCGTATGAAAGTTATGGTAGGCACGACTATACCATATCCACGGTCGCAAATCTGGAGAGGTTTCAAGAGTAACGGCATCCTCTAGCTGTTGGGTGCCAGTATTGATAATCAACTGAACCAAACGGTCCGGCATTTTGGCCTGCCAGCTGTTATAGAACTTATGCAGCAGTATAATATGTAGCCGATGCATCATGAAAGACATGGTCACAGATGCAGCGTATTGAACGGGCGTGAGGTCTGGTCTGTTGAAGATGGGGCCATATTTCTCGTACATGTTTCTGCGAGCTGTTTCCACCTTTCCTATAGCGCCGGTGATACTCAATTTTTTCTGTTCAAGACGAATTCTGTCGACGAATGTCTCACGAATAAGCTCCTGAGATTCAAAACGCAAGCACGCAAAAGTCATATCTGTCCACTCCCTGGACTCCTCTGTTCTGCCAGCTATAAGATCCGCATCGTTGATATTGAGGGGGAATTTTGTAGAAAAGTCTTCACTGCGAATTGCCACACGGGGCCCTTGAACTTCCGCAGTACGAAGGTCAAGGAAGCATAGTTGATACCAAATCAGGCGGCGGATGTGTGTTTCGACTGGACCGTAATTGTATTCGGAAGGATCACGATGTAAGCCCATGCACTCGGCGAGTCTAATGGCCGTTCCAACCAGAGCGGAATGAGCTCTGGAAATTGTCTCACGGCACATCGGAATCTATGTATGATTAGTTAGATTAAAACAAAACAACATGAGGGCAGAACAGCTGACCAAGTACATGACAAAAGCCTGTAATGTTTCAATTTTAGTGGAGCGTAAAAAGTGAGCTTTTCCAAGTGCGGACTCTGTTCCAAGTTGAAACCGTTCAATAAGGCTACGTTGATCCACACCAAACGAATTCAATACATCTTCGGCGGTCATGCTGACGGCTGCGGTAAACAGTGTTGCGAATATTATAGCTTGAACGGACGGAGTCGGTTCCATACCGCGAGCAATATTATCCCATAAAAGCCTATATCTCGCTTCAAGTGACTGGCGGTGGACAATCCTCGCAACTGGATGACAAGCTTCCCAATATTGTTGCAGAAGTTTGTCTGCCACTGTTTTGGAAGGCAACATATCAAGCAAAGTGTATTCTTGCAAGCTCGATCCAAGTAACATATCAGAGCGAGGGGCGATGAATGATGGACCCGGATCCAAGAACGGGAGTTGGACTCCTTGATTTGCAAGTTCGAGCAATCTTAACACCTCGTTGCCATCATCTACCGGGATATCACGCTTCGCCGGATCCTGCTGCTCCTCTAGCTGGATTGCAGCAGCGATTTCTTCTGCCAGCCTCGGACGTACGAAACCTCCCAAACGATCGGTGACCCGCATGTTTCCTACCTGAACACCCAAGTCGACCATGACATCGTCGGCTTCATCTTCATACATGGCGTCCATCAAGGCTAAACGCGTGGGCTGTAAGAGAAATTCATCTTCTGAAACCGGTGCAGGTGATTCCGAGGGTGGAGGTCTCGAATCAACAAGTAAATCACCTTCCGCGACCTGAGAAGGCTGCGAAACCTCCTTTTCAAGAGAACGTTCGAGCGTACCCATACGTTCTTTGAGTTCCGCCAGTTTTAGCCGAGTCGCAGAGTCGAGTGACGGAGCGAGGAAGACACAGTCACGCTTTCCCTTGGAGCAGTTAGTGCATGGGTGGAGTCGATCACATTTGAGCTTTCGTCGTCGACATTCCAGACAAGATGTAATCATCCTATTGCGACGTCGAATACGTGAAGCATGGGCGTCAAGGCCGGCTGCTGCTTTCTGGGCGCCATCGGGACTTCCCTGGCTCATCGGCCGAGAATCCTCGAAGCTGTTCATTCTCTCAGCACGCGTCTGGATCAATGCGCATACATATAGTATGTTATTAGTCGAAAGCTTGTGTACTATAGCCTTACGGCCGCAACCACAAAAGCGGGGCAGAATAAGCAAAAACTTAGCCCAAGTTGAGCTAAGAAGCAGCTAAAGAGGGATTTGATAAGAAGCTTCTCTCAACATTCGTCTCTTTCGCGATAGAATGTCGTCGTTTCTCGGTATATTTAGTATCTAGATGTCCGAAATCGTTCGTTCCAGGCGTCTTTATCAATGAGCCTCGGCTGTGGCACCTGAGCCGAAGGATCGCTGGACCGGCTCCGATCAAATTTTTCTTTGGGCCATTCCAGCCAGTATTGACAACAAGTCGACCAAAAATATAACGTACTTTGGATCGCGTCGTGAAGCTTTTTCAGAGGTCAGACGCAACTTTCAAAGTTCGTGATGACTACAGAAATCAAGCTTGTGTGGCTGCAAGACTTCGAGGAAACTATGCCACGCGCTAGGCCCAAAGGGGAATAAAGTCGAAGCCTATTTTATCTTATCGTCTTATCACCTGATTCATCTTATTACAACTTATGTCGCGGCTGAATTGATACGTTTTAGATATTTTGAATGCTTTGACAAACAATGCATTGTGACCTATTAGGTTAAGTTTATAGCCAACTAATGTATGCATTCATCTTATCTGAACCAGCTACGTAATACAGTCATTATCTCACTCATCATCCATAGTTCGCACCTTGACTTTTCGTTCTCCGAAAGCCTTTTTGAGATTATCAGAAATTTCCTTTCGACGCCGAGTTCGTGCCTTCCATTCATCGCTATCTTGCTTCGAAATAGGATCCAATTGGAAATTGACGCTGCGAAGCCGACTGTGCCGAGCCGACCCATTCATGTTGGTCTGAAATCTGCTAGCAGAGAGAGGAGTTCCATAGGGGCTGCGCACTCCTTCTGACTCTGGGCTGACGGGGACTCGGAAGCCGGTTTTCTTCACGGGTGTGGAGACAGGAGTGCCTTCGCGACTAGCAGAGGCTCGGGGCTCAATCCCAAGCTTCTTCATTTGAGCTTCCAGAACATCAATATCGCTGCTTTTGCTCTCGGCCATATTCATCATCGTAGCAATAGTCGACGTGACCGCTTCAACCGTGGGCTTCTTGGTAACCGGTCGTCCGGACATAGATCTATTTGCACTGGAAGAATCGGCAATCCTGGCCCTCAACAGTGAGATAACTTGCTCTAATTCTGTCAATTGAGACTGGATAGTGGCGGCCGCTTTCCTCAAATCTTGTTGTAGACTTGCTTGTTCCGCCGATAGAGGCTGACCCCGAATGGATACCGTATCGGTGTATGAATCAAGGGTCTTTTGAATATATGCACACTGGTCACGAAGGTTGAAAATATCATGACTGAGAAGTCGTTGGCATTCGTTGATCTTTTCTTGTACATCGCTCAATCGTTGTTCCTCAAGACGAGCGGCGAGGAATTCTAGAAGGCCATCAACATTCTCAATGTCAGAAATAGAAATCTCCTGGTCTAGAATTTTCGTCGGCGTATCACTAAACAAAATCTGTTGCGATTCGCCAACATCGGCGGTACGATTCTCTTCCTCGTGCAGGATATAAGATGCAATGGATCGCGAATTCAGACCTAGTGTATCAATCATTGAGTTGATATCACGATAAAGTCTCTCAATCTGACCTGGAACTCCAGGCTTAAAGTGTTCTCCGCTGTACTCCTGTCGTGGAACGAAAGGATCCAATGTTGGAGTAGGAATAAGTGGTTGTTCTAACTCTGCGCGTCTTAGTGAGTCTTCATCATCTGACGACAAATGCTCGGCCTCGGAAGCAAGCCGTTTGCTCTCGGCTGCAGCCGCTTTGGATTCCTCCTCCTCGATAAGATCGCTTTGGTTGAGAGGCTCTTCAAATCGCGATGGCGGAGGCTTCGACGGAGTCGATTTGAACCCGAACATAGATCCGGGTACAACGGGCGCGCTTGTCGAACGGACTTGTTCTGGACGAAGGTGGCCTCTCCTTGCGCCCGGCCGAACTGGACTGGGTGATCGAGGGCTTTTAGGAGCAGCTCGTGGTTTCGGAGGGGGGATATTTGGCTGCGATATTTCGCCAAATAAAGGCCTTGATGGTTGTGCTCGAGACTGCGTCTCTGGAATCGCGACTTTTGTAAAAAGACCTCCGGTGGGCTCCTTGCGAGAAGTTCCACCAAACGAGCTCTCAGGCGAAGTTTTGAAACTAGCGGACTCCGACTCTACGGGCTCATTTGGCGGGGAAATATCATGAGTAATTTCCTCTCCACTATCTTCAAAGTCTCCATCCGAACCGTCTGACTCAGGAGGGAGCGAAATAGATTCTTCCTTGACAGGCAAAGGAAAGTCAGCTGCAGGTTTCTTCGTTTCCTTTGGCTTGGGGAGAAAGTCGGGAGGTAGAGGTGCCTCTTCTTCCTCCACTGGTTCACGCTCGGTTTTGGGACCAGCTAAGAAATCTGGTGGTAAAGGTGCAACTTCCGGCTCAGCTGAATTCTTTGGCTTTCCTAAGAAATCTGGTGGCAAAGGCGCATCATCATATGAACTTTTAGAAACATTCGACGAAGCTGATGTATCTCCGGGTCCGTAGGCGGCTCGGCTCGTGGCATCTGGAGGTAGTGGCGTTTCGACGCTCTTTTCCCTCTCTAAGCTTAGAGTGGGCACTACTGTCTTCTCCGATAGAGAAGACAATGGACTAAGTGGCGTAGCTGTGGAAGTGCTTCCAAACAATGTTGTTGGCTGGCTAGGAGTCTGAGTGCCAAAAAGGCCGGAGGTCTTGGGAGGAGTCTTCATTGAGCCCTGTGGTGCACCGAATGCCGAGGGCTTTCCAAAGAGGCTTGAGGGTTGCTGCTCACGTGCTGGTGTTTTAGACGCGTCTTCTAAATCATCCATAGATTCTGTTGGAGGAGTAGTCTTCTTAGCACCATCGTCAAGCAAATTGCCGAATGATGAATCCAGCGAGAATGCCCCGGCCGTTGATGGCTTTCCGAAGTCCGACTCGTTATCTGCAGCTGATTTGGTATCCGCTTTGAAAGTGGAACCTATATTGAAGCCTCCCTTGGGAAGGCCGAGAGGTGACTTGGGCTCGTCAATAGTCTGTGTAGTTCCAAAAGCAGACTGTGTACTAGGTTTTCCGAATGTTGACTGTGCTGGTTTTCCGAAGGGGCTATCTGCTGCTGGCTTCCCAAAGGGACTATCCGTTGCTGGCTTTCCAAAGGGACTATCCGTTGCTGGCTTTCCAAAGGGACTATCTGCTGCTGGCTTTCCGAAGGAACTATCTGCTGCTGGCTTCCCAAAGGGACTATCCGTTGCTGGCTTTCCAAAGGGACTTTCCGCTGCGGGTTTTCCGAAAGGGCTTTCGTTAGGCTGTGATGAGACGACGGATCCAAATCCCCCGCTTGTAGCGAAATTGCTAAAACCTCCTCCAGCCGCAGTGGATCCTGTATTGAAACTTGATTGACCCGAACTGGCCGATACAAAACCACCGAATCCTTTCCCCCCTAGACTGCCCGTCTGGCCAAATGCTGGCTTCGAGTTTGCCGCAAGACCAAGTCCAGGTTGACCGAATGAGGATCCACGTTGTCCCAGAGTCCCAGGACTTCCAAAGGCAGGTTTGTTTGGTGTTGTTGATCCGAAGCTCGTTCCTCCGCCGATGCTTGATGGTGCACCAAATGCAGGCTGTTGTGAAACCCCTAATTTGGACGTCGAGCCAAAAGCAGGAGTTGCCGATGGCATCGAAGGCTTTCCAAATGCACTGGGCTGAGACTGCGGTGTGCCAAAGCCAGTTTGACCAAAGGCGGTTGGCTGGCCAAAGGCCGGTTTTCCAAATGATGACTGTGTCTCCAGCGCGGGTGCTAAGGCAGGAGCTGGAGTGGACGGAGGAGCTTGAGCTGGAGACTGCTGTGTGATGGCGCTCGCCGTCGCAGCGGCGCTATACGGCAACCCAGCCTCAATAGCTTTCAAGTGAAGAAACCACCATGATGAAAGAACGCCCCCATTTGTGAGGACCATAAGGTTGGGAAGAGGGGTCTTGGTTTCTTTTTCCACGTCATAGGATACTGTCTCCGTGCCCGTCAAATCAAGGACAAGGCCAATAGTAGAAGTCTCCCCGGAATCTGCATTCAAAGGCAGTGTTGCTCGCCTGGTCTCTTCCATGACAGTCGTCGTAGTGAAGACATTTGTGCTTGTAGCATCAGCTTCTTTGAATGGTGTTGTGACCCTTGTGGCTAATCCAATATCGGTGGAAGCAGTAGAGGAAATTATTAGTGCATCCTTCAAATCAGGATTATAGTTGCTAAGCCGGGCTGTGAAATGATACGCCGGGCTCCTCTTGAGACCGAATGGCGCACATATCAGTGGCAACTGTCGGTACAAAAAGGGTTGCTGTTTACGGCGCTCAATTATATAGTAGTCCGAGTCTGGGATCATACCCGCATCATCTTCCGCTTCGTTGGGTGTATAAACCACAAAAAATAGGTCGTTTTCCAGCCACGATATGGACGAAACTAGGTACATTAGCATTTGAAGAATCAGGGAACAAGCTGTAATGAACACACTCACCGTGTTTGTTACCCTCAAGCGCCGGCGGTCGAGGAACCTCGGCTTTTACCAAGCCTTTAGGGTCTAGTTGAACACAGCCGCCGTCTACCAGGCCAACAGCCATCTGTTTTCCCTTGTTGCTCCATGTAACAGAAGAAACTCCATTCCTAAAAACGGGGCCGGATTGACCATTGACTAAAGAGCCTGCTTTCAAGTCTGCAAGTAGAAGATCGCCAGTTGTCGTGATCAAGGCGACATAGGAAGAAAGATCGCTTTCTGGTGAAGGATTAGCGGCTAAAGAGCGAAGCGGACCGTTAGTACCAATGGAGATTTGAGGTTGAGGGTTGTCGTTTCCGAGACTTCTAGCATCGTAAATAAATAGCTGATTTTGCGATTCCATAGCCACGGCTAATGCACTATCCGCGGCACAGAATGCGATATGTGTCGGACGACCAGGTAGAGATATATGCGCCTGGGGTTTAAATGGTTTTGTTTTGGGTCCAGATTCTGCCTTGGTAGAAATAGCATCGCGAATCGATTTCGTCGTTGCTAATACGAGACCCTCTGGACCGCCTCCAATCACCAAGCCTTGCGAATTCGAAATCGCCAACAAAGAGCTCGTCGGTGCGGGAAGGGCGTCTTCGGGCCATGGTGTAGGGAGAAATTGAATATTGTAATCCTTATCGAGCCCGAGAAATCCTACTTCCTAGAAGAAGAATAACATATTAGTGAATTTTTTTCTGAGCCCCATCTCAAAGCGCGTAAAACATACAGCAGTGTCGACTTCAGGTAGCTCAGGTCCAATTTCTGCGGCAGGAGCGCCGCCACCAAAACCGAACGACATTTTAAATTTCGATAGATCTGCAGTGACAGGGCGTCTGTTATTTCCACCTAGAGAAAAAATACGCTTTGGGACATTGGGAGATGACCAGCTTCGAGGAGGTGACGAAAAAGAGCGACTTCGGAGTGGTTGAGGACTCCGGTTGAACAGCTGCAGAGTACGATCGAAAATGTTTGTTGACCTTCCCTCTGATGGGGAAAAGCAGAGCGAAGCTTAAAGAAACGGAGGTCAGAGAGCTCCACTATGCGAGGAATGAGATGTCCTTCGGAGTCGGAAGAACGGCTCAGAGCGCTGTCTTGCACAAGTGGCGCAATTGTTATCGAGGACGAATGTGATGCTGAATAGAGAGAGAGCTACCGCGATTTAGGCCAGAGCTCGACGTGTTTGCCGCCTGATAGTTGGTGCCTGGAATTTCAGGCACAACTAATACCTACAGAAAATATGAGCTGGAAAGAATTATTGTTAGCACTACCTGTACATCTATTTATTATTCTTGTAAGAAGCCTAATTACATCTCATATAAGGCATGCTCCAGAATAGTGTAAGATGCACTGGAACGTCGTCGATGCCTGACTTCTGAGGCTCTAACAAATACTTAATAAGCCTGTCTGTTGAGCTTGGCAAGGCCAGTTACCTCCCGGAGCTTCGTCACGCAGTTCTCCGTCTCGCGCTCATCTCATTCAACCATCACCATCAGCTTCACCACTTCCACTTCAAGCTTCCTACTACTTCGATAATCATCGCTTTTCCAGGCTGGAAGCTTCTTGAAGCTGTCGCTATCGATCATCGATCCTCTACCGTGCAGCAAGCCAACATCCTCCGAACTTCGATTGCGTCTGGTCGCTGAGCTGCCTGCTTATACGTCAATATGCCAGGCTTCGACTTTTCGAACTACAACCGCAACGCGGCCCTACACGCTAGAGGCGCTCCCTTACCCAAAGCTACCAGTACAGGTACAACTATCGTTGGATGTATATACGATAAAGGTGTAGTGGTAAGTCGAGATCTATGACGGCTCCCTCAACAGTGTCACAACAGCTACCTTCCCTCATCAACCCTCATCTAACTCGTCGTGACTCCAAACAGATTGCAGCAGATACGAGAGCCACCAGCGGCCCCATCGTCGCCGACAAAAACTGCGAAAAGCTCCATTTCATCTCCCCCCAGATCTGGTGTGCCGGTGCAGGAACAGCAGCCGATACCGAATTCACAACGGCCCTTATCAGCTCCAATGTTGAGCTTCACTCGCTGTCGACTGGCCGACCACCCCGCGTCGCCACTTGCATGACCATGCTCAAGCAACATCTTTTCAGATATCAGGGACACATCGGTGCCTACCTCGTCGTCGCGGGGGTCGATCCCACCGGCACACATCTCTTCACTGTGCATGCACACGGCTCTACCGACAAACTTCCCTACGTGACCATGGGCTCTGGTTCGCTCGCCGCCATGTCCGTATTCGAGTCAATGTGGAAACCCAACCTAGACAAGGACGGCGCCATCGCTATCTGCTCCGAGGCTATTTTGGCTGGTATCTTCAACGATTTGGGATCCGGTAGCAATGTCGACGTTTGCGTTATTGAGAAGGATCAACCCACGCAGTTGTTGAGGAACTACATTAAGCCTAATGAGCGTGGCCAGAAGGCCCGTGATTACAAGTTCCCACGGGGCACTACTTCTTGGCTCAAGGAGAAGGTAATCAAGAAAGAGGATATTGGGAAATATGTCACGGTCCAGGAATTGGGTGAAGATGAGGATTCTAATGTTGTTGAGAAAATGGAGGTTGATTCATAGAGTAATTAGACACCGATATTGGTGGCACTGATTGTAAGGAATGAGCTGATAATTGCAATATTACACTCTTGTGCAATGTGTAGGCCGGTATCAATATCTGACGTGGGTGCTAAGATAAATTGTATTTGGGCCTGTAATGGTTGGTTTTCTTTCAGCTAATGGGTTCTATACTCGACATTTCGAGGACCATCTCGAGGCGGACATGCTCTATCGTACATACAATGGGTATCATCTGTCATAACATACATACGTACTCTAACTTTCACAAAACTAATAAACCCGCTCAAGATACGACCCATTCATCAGCGCACGAGCCGCTTCCGGCTCTTCATGCCGTTGCACAATCTTCAAGATATAATACTCTTGAACGCCAGATACCCGTAGCCCACTCTCAAGAAACCGCGTGATACCACAGTGGTACATGGCACGGACAAAATTCGGCTTCACCGGGCCGTTGTACTTGATCAGGTAGTAGTAGAGGTATGTCACAAGATTAAAGGCTGCTCGGGGGCTCACTTTGTCCGATACTGCTATCGAGGAAGCCAGCAAATGGATGAATGACACACAGGCATTTGGCTCAAGGTATAGCTGTTTGCCTTTAGATTCGAGTCGTAATATGGCTCTAACCCTTTTTGTGTTAGGAATATGTCCCGCATTGCGAGTACTTGCCATGGCCAAGGCAACCTGCAAAGGTGTGTGCATTGAGATCAGGAAAATCATATCGCGTATTTTGGTGTTATCTTTCTCTATTAGATCGACCATACTATCGATGAAATCCGGACTGGTGACGTCGACATTTCGTATAACCCTCAAATGAGAAGACAAAAGGTAAGACTTGGTCGAATTGAACACGTTTCGCTGTAAAGCCGCCTGCTCTAGGCTCATCCGTCCCTCTTCAAGCTTCTGGAAGGATTGCAGAGTCGAAAGATTTGTGATTTCTTTCCGAGTGAGAAGTGCATACACCTTTTTCAACACCTGGTTACTAGGAACGCTAAGCTGCTGGAGACCTGCAACTAGCTTTGGCAATAGCTCTGTTCTGTTTTCATGCGATTGCCATTTGATGCTTGTAGTGACATTGTCGAAGAGCTTCAATATGGATATGCCAGCGCCATGTATACTCTTCTGATGGACTTGGTCTGGACGTGGGCTCGCAAGTCTTCGATGAGGCGTGGTACTTAGTGCGATCCAAGTCCATATACGTAGAGCAACCCTCAATCCTTTGGATGTGCCCAGACCATCATCCTCTTTCAGTTCAGACCACGCTTTTGACGAGAGAATAGCCGATCTATCAATATGCAAAAGGCAATTGCGCAGAACTTTGAGAGCATGATCACGAGCCGGGTCCTCACGTTTTGTAAAAACTAGACGCTCGGTGATCATAATGATGTAGTCCGTCGCGATATCTGTGTTCAACTGCCGTAACAGGTCCGGCAATATTCGAACGACACCTCCTTCCGAATCAGCCGAGATTTGCGCATTGATAAGGTATTGCAGTATGAGGTCTGCGATCGAGCTTGACGGTACCAGCTTGTATCGATGATATGTCAGGATAACATCTCTTGCGTAGCTTAAAGAAGCTATATCACCCCGCATCAGAGCCTGTTCAAGATATGTCGTGCAAACACCCCAATCGACCAAAGCTCCTCGCGAGTAAAGAACGTTCAAGGAACGTAGAGAGATAGAGTAGGAGAGACTTCTTATCGAGTCATGATATGCAGTCAGAATGCGCTTAGCTAAACGCAGCAACCGAGCATCATTGAAAGCCATCAGCTGGTCAACCCAGGGCTCAAGGAGTTCGTTGTCGATCTCATGCAACTTGAACACACTGCAAGACTGGAGCGCGGTCCAGATGTCGTTGAAAGCTCTTGCCAGGATTACAATCTCCCGAGCATGACGAGGCGATTCACGACCGCATATCGATTCCGGCAGAAGCTTCAGAATTCGAGTGATCTCTCTCACAGGGACAAGACCAAGGCCGATAGCTTTTGTGACGTTGTCAATGAGCTTAATTTTATAGACCATGTCCAGACCAGCATCGCTAATATGTTCGAATAGTTCGCCGTAATTGCCCATGCCATATATGTTTAGGCTCGAATCGTCCAAAAAATCCAAAAGCTCACAGACACCACGAGCTTGGTTTTCTCGGGTGGTCATTTGATGAAAGTGATTGAATATCATGCGGCTATATTCTGGTTCATGCCGAATATCGATATGGTACCACTCCAATGCCTCTTTCACGTCATGTACGGTTTTGCATCTCGTCAATGATGAGGCAAATGTCGGATTCGCGGATGTTTGATGTTCAATTGTATCGCCTAAGGCTTCTGCCGAACGTTCTACCTGTGCGAGAAATGATAGGTTTGGAGACGGAGGAGGTTGATCCGAATAGGAAAAAAGCTCTGCAGAAACCTCATCAGCAATTATTTTAAAAAGTGACGTTAAGCTATGTATTCAATGCATACCCAATGGCTCCGGCCAGCGTGAAGACCATGGAGAATCGTCCCATTGACGAACATGCCCCGTACCATTGGCGCCGAACAGATGAGCAACATTAGCTGCAGGATCAAAGGAACTTCCTCCAACAGCCAAGGCAGTATTCCTCCTTCTTGCAAGTCGCTTACTGGCTTCCAATGGGCCAGGAACTCGACTTCCGTACCGACGCTGACCCTTCACGAATCTCTGGAAGGTTGATGAGAGAAGCTCGTCGCTGATCCAGACGTAGTCGAGCCGGGAGGGAGCACGTTGTAGCGCATGCCTATAGGCATGGCTGCCAACAGACATGTCAGAAGGGGGGAATCAGGAGGGTCGCGGTCACTCAATTGATCAATGGTATTAAATTGAGTGCATTGTTACTGGTACGAGGTGATGGTTTGTGTTGAAGTTCGGAGATGTCGATTTCGGCAGCTCCATGTCTTGGCATGATCGATGACTAAGATTTGTAGCCTCAGGCAACTCATAGGATGTATCTTTCCGCACTTCCATCAACACCAATTCTTTGTTTTACTCCTCAGTTTCATTTGAACAACCCCTGTCAAGAAGACGCATAATGCTATATATTCTGGACTCTGATACCAGGAAACTTGGATGAACTGCATACTCTAGCCGCCATTCGACATGCATACGAATCTAAATCCTAGTACTACTCGCTGATGCACGTTGACGTGTCCTCTAGTGGCCTTCTCAAGCAGATTAAGGGTCGAAATGATGGACAGATGCATTGGGCTATGACAGCGTGCGGCACCTAGCCGTACATTGGGACCAATAGTAAAGTTCTACTTGCTAGTCATTTAATCAGCGGGAAAACATGGAGTGGCAGGTGGGTTTGACGCAAGTATGTAATAAAGTAAGTAAGCGAGAATAAGGACACCCAGCTCCCTGCAATCATAATCAAGGAGATGGGACTGAATGAGGACCTAAACATTGACGTTAGAGCCTGCAGTCACGGTTTCCGCGGCATGATCTATATTTGAATGCAGTAATCCGCCGAGTACTGAGTAGGACTCGACGTGATCCTGGTCTTTCAAAAAATTCCTCAACTGTTTCCATTGATGATACGGAAATGGCTGCGAGAATAAGCATTGTGCTTCCCTGAATATCCTCCACTTATAACGATGCTTCTTTGATCCGGACATCCTTGTTCACGAGCAATAGGAGTGGTATATCTGCATGAATTGACCTTTTGGGGGAGAGCTGCAGCTGATTCTCGTGGGTGCAAATCAGATGTCCTTCAGACCAATTATCAATTCCTCATGTGCAACCCATTGTACACCCTAAAGCACCCAATTCAAGAGACACGGCCTAATAGACCTCAAAATGGTAGGAAAGAAGAATAATAACGAAGCAGTGTATCCCCGTGCATTATCAGACCTGACAAAATAGTAGGCAGCAGAATTGAAGCGAAAAAACAACATGCAGCTGGTCAATATACCCAAATCACTGGGATACCCAATATGTGGGCTATGGGAACGACAATGTCCTTCCGATTACCCGGGTTGATTGCATGATTCATCAGTTCAAGGCGCACCCATTTGTCAGAGATGCGTCTCGGGATCCTTAGCTTACTCGTATTGCCAACGAGGCTAGATAGTACATAGGTACGTACCTAGCTAGCCTACATATGTAGTCCTGAGTAACACGACTGCATCAATGGCAACCCGGGCATGCAGGTATGCAATCGCCTGGGTGAAAATGGGTCACCTGTTTTCCCGTCTGGCCGCATATTGCAGTTCACGAAGTTGATATGAGCAGAGAGAAGAAAAGCCATGAAAACATAGATATGTGCGTCTCTTACCTAGGTGGACGGATGCATATGCTACATTGACAGTTGGCCATCTATACGGAATTTGTGACGTAGGAAATAATTTAATTCTCCGTTCCATTGCTGATTTGATACCGAGAGCCACGTACTCTGGCATCTAATATTTGTGACTTGGCCGGCCCCAAGAACTAATTCCTAAACTGGGAAAAGTCGTATATGTACTTGAATGTGCACCGGTATCACTGTTATGAACGCTTGACAAGCGGTGCTGTCAATTTATGATAGTGTATTTGGCGAGGTGTGACAGTCCTTTCGAACATGCAGAAGGACCGGGTAGTTTGAAGGATTTGATACTAGTGCTGGTTACCCATGCTATACTAGATTAGATGCATAAATAGTGTGTGTACGGTCATACATATACGACAGAAAGAAGTAGCAAAGAGTACATACTTAGTACCAACCTTGTCGGACTACGCCAAAAAATTACAAGTAGCAAGTACGTGCCTTGAGCTGACTCCGCCACAATTCGCAAGATGTCAACGGTTGTCGAAGAATTAACACAAGCTGTTTATTACACAGTCAATTACTAACTACGCTAACGCTCGTTTATAGTGTTTGGTATTGATATACGCACCGAGTAATCTAAAGTCTCCAGAAATATCCACTCCAGACGCTTATGCATGCCAGAGAACTTAGTTCAAACGGCTTGATGTTGTTCCCAATTTTGAGGAATGCGGAAAAGAGATTAAGTCTTTCTCTTCTGGAAATGATACTAGTTTTCTTGATTACGGATTGATTATTGGCTGGCTATCTTCCATGTAAATGTTGGACACTTTGGCAAGTGATGATTTGTCTTTGTGTATACGCAGTACTAGGGTACTGAATTCAGAAGGCTTCAAACGCAGGAAGGATTGGGTTGGCATGTCGATCTCAATGACTCTCAGGGTCAAAATATGGTCAGTTCAATCTCTAGAAGCAGTAATGGTATTTGGACCATATCTACCTATTTCAACTATCAATGGTTCGCTTGTCAACCGACACCAAGTCACATCAACTGAACAATGAACTTGACAGAGAGTAATCTCATGGGCTAAACCCAAGCTAAATATTGCTAATTGCAACCAACATTGAAACAATCCACCGATTCAGACGAATTTGGGGGGTTATGCACCAGCGCCATCCCCTTTCAGGTACAACTGCAACCGGTGCGTTGGGTCATACCCCATTCTGGGCCCCAGTTTTGGGTCGCTAAGGATTGTAGAGCTGGGCTTGCTTTTTTTGGTGCTTTTAGCCTGCTTCCTTTCTCTTTTTCCTTCTTTGTGTCTTCCTTCCGAATGTTCTCGACAGGGATGACCCTGGTTCGGACGAAACATGCCGTAGCAGATCAGTTAGGGTTTGATGCTCCGAGTCAGCTTAAAAGTATGCCGGAACTATGAGAGTGTCACTCCTTCGAGGTTTGAGACGACCGAACCGACTACCGGATCAAAATCTGGACGAGGGACGAGACAAAGTAAGTGAATACGACATCAAGCTGAAATTACGTACAGCTACTTAATGAACTGGATCCACTGACTTGATTCAAGTTCAAAATGACTCGGTCTGGATCGAGCTTTGTAGCGTAGGCTTACCAAGCCCACGGTAAGTATCCGACAAGTTCTTGAAGAGAGACAAATTAATCTTATTGTTCTACTGACAAATCGAATGAATCTATTCTCAAAAATAAATTTGCAAATGGCTCAGTCTAGTTTGAAATGCCAAGCACTGCCGTGTAACTGGAAGACCGGTAGAGCCATGTGAGGGAAGATGATGATCCGTGATGCGATGCGACGATGGCAGTTCTACCATCTGATCACGGAAAGATCCAACATGCATCAAGGGCCGAGAACTAGCAAAGGATTTCTCCCTGGAGTTTCCTGATGGAGCTCGCCCCGACCGGAGGGAACCTTTAGTGGGCATCGGCGGGTAGCCATGGCCCACGGCCTCACCCTTAGCGGGCCGCTTAGGGTTTCGTATCTTTCGTTGCTTTTTTGCTTCCAGCTGGCCCACACTGTTGGTCAATGCTGTTGCTGCTTATTATGTAGACCTCACGATCGAGACGGACTCCTTGTTGCGACTGTATTTCTTTATGCTCATTGTGACCTAGTGTCCATGTGCTCTGTATCCATCTTAAAGCGCGGTCTATGTCGACTACTGTTTCATCTTGCGCATCTCTATCTCAGCCTAGTTTGCTCACACTGAAGAAGCAATCGAATGCGAGACTCCCCGTATACTAACTACAGAAGAATCGTGTGTGCATACAGAGTACTGAAGACATGGTCAGACAGCCACTGGCCATAAACGCACGGTCTTTCAAGCCACGCATAATTGCAACGGACAACTCCGTATGTGCTTAGGTAGTCGAATTACGTACGTATTTCCAAATTCCCACGTACGTAATACAAGCGAAGCCAACTACAAATCCCAGCATCCTGGGACCTTAATCTAGTTTCCGGTGTCAAGAGTGCAGGGGCTCTAAACGGTGCTTCGGGAATGGGACAAAAGTCAACATCGACACGGGAAGCTAACCCTAACTTCTTTTAGCCTCGACTACCTCCACTGGGAAAGGGAGTAGTGACTGTGTTGGTAATTAGTGTGTTAGCCACCCAATGGTCCCAACTCTTTTAGCTACATTAGTTCTGGGCCTGTGCCAGCTACGATGCAACAGACTGGATTGCCACGGGTGCCACTGTGCCATTCGACCCATTTTCGCTAGATTGGCGTGTCCCCGAGTCACTTTGAGCAGGTAGTGTAAATAGCCACGAAAGAGAAACGCTTTGCCGTGCCTACCATGCCCAAAAGATAGACTTGTCTGGCTCTGTGGGTCTGGCTGGGATGGTTGCAGACGGCATCGAACTTGAGAATTATCGGTCCCGAGTATGCCAAAGCCGTTTCCATATTGAGATTACATTTGGAGTTGCTGAATGGTCAAAATTCAAGACATCAGGTGATGAAAAGCGTCAATCTTAATGACTGAGGTATTATCACTTTAAAACCTGGTGAGTATATTTGCTTATTTCAAAAACACACACACATGAGTCGTACATGCTTAGAGCATACACTTACTACAGCGCACATACTTGGGAATCATCGCCGCTATCCCTGAATTGGCACTGCCTCTCCGGCCGGCGGTCGATCTTCTCTGGGATTATTCAGACTTTTATCTGCAGACTCGAATTCAGTTGATAATCAATGACTGCATGATTCATGCATGGTTGAATTCACCAGTATCCATCAATGGATGTCGATCGAGCAACCCGCATATACGTATTTGAAAAAATTGTATATGCCGGCCATTTACCACATTTTCACTTTTGTTTTCTATTAGTTGTCTCTCAGCCTTTATCCAAGTATTCGAGTATTCACACGTCTGACTAGACAGATTCATGGGCCAGTGCGGTGCCACTGAACATCATGCCCACACCACAACATGACAGCTCAGAATCGTCTCACTCTTTGAAATATTTGAAATAAAAAAAATTTTCCATGGAAAAAGGAACGATAGAAGCATCCGCCAATGTAAGTCATAAGCAAATCCCAGCCAGATCCAGCATCTCGGGTTTTGTTCATCGATCTGTATTCCCACGATTGACATTCCCGTTCCCCGCCTTTTGCATAATTGTTTTTTTTTTCTTTTTCACCCTGGGCCATCCATCAATGAGAAATACATACAGACGGTCTAGTATGCAGTGTAACTTGTCTAGGCTGGATGCATGACTTGTCCCAGTCGCTCGGGTGGACATCTGCCCGATGATTGATGGATTGAAGTTGCAGCTAGCCAAGCTGCATTGGCGCAATACTTGAACCGACTGGGAAAAGAGATACACACATAGTACGTTGTACTGTAAGCCGTGCACACTGTACCGAGGAAATGGTCCATCAGAAGCAATCCTCGTATATTAACATGCGGACTGTACGACGAAAGTAAACTCCTCAGCGTCCCCACTCGGCAAGAGAACCAGATCCACGGTAACCCTTAAGACGCCCTTAGTGAGAAAGTCTGAACGCTCCGGCTTGAACTTCCTGCATTGACTAGTCTTCTCTTCTGCTCCTATTTTGAAGCTAAATCCAGTAGATTTGTTACTAGTTTGGTTACTGCGCGGCGAAGGCTTTCATGTTGCGTATTTTATAAGCAGGCATGAACCCTTTTCGTTCTGTTCTTTCACTGCTGTTGCCTATCTATGTATGAACTAGCCTGGTTTTAGTTCCTCTTCACGGAATTTTTACGCTTTCTATTCTGGTTGTGTCCTTTTCTTCCCATTCTATATGATTGTCGTGCTTGCGTCTTTTAATATCTACGACTATCAAGTTTCCGACTTCTCTTGAAGCATCGGGCAATCACTGTCATTTCCGCTGCACCGGACTCGAGTACTGCTTGCAATGGCAATGACTCCAGATGTAAGTGAAAAATCTACATGTTAATCTGTGAGTAATCTTTAGTAGAGGGCGTTTGCTAATTGTTGATTACAGGACTCTTCTACCGATTGGTAAGCCAAATGCCTGAGTTCCTGATTATCGCTCTCGTGCCTGCGAGATACAGGACAGATTGTCGAGGTCGAGATTGGGCGAAAAACAGAACCGAGGAAATGTATTGTAGAAGTTCATTGCTGATCGTTGTAAATAGTGACACTCAGTCCTTAACGGAAAGTGTCACCGCGTTTCCATTTGAGAATGGCCGAAGGTATCACAAGTATCATGAGGGCTGTAAGTCAATACTTTCTCTCTGAATGAACTGCTCATTGTTGACTCTCTTAGTATATCCATTCCCAAACGACGAACAAGAACTAGACCGCCTTGATATGCAGCATCACATCTGGAAACAAATCAACGACAGCAAGCTATATCTCGCACCTTTGCGAGATCCGAAACGTATCCTCGATATTGGCACAGGCTCCGGAATCTGGCCCATAGAAATGGGTAAGCCTGTTTTTCCTTATTCCATGATCTATGACGGAGCTTCCCTCTGACGTAAATCTAGCCAACCTCTTCCCCGAAGCAAGCATAACCGGTACCGATCTCTCCCCAGTCCAACCTACCGAAGTCCCACCAAACGTTCACTTCCTGGTCGAAGATGCCACAGAAGAATGGCTCTGGGAAGCTAACTACTTCGACTACATCCGTCTCAGCAACATGACCGGCTCGCTGCCCTCGACCAGGGACCTCATCAAAAAGGCCATGCGCGTACTCAAACCCGGTGGATGGCTTGAATGGCACGACATTGACCCCGTCCCCAGATGCGATGATAATACAGTTCCGCCCCCAAACACAGATGGCGGGTTCAGCGAATACGCATTACACGACTGGATAGAGCTAGAAGTCAAAGCCGCGGAAGAATACGAGCCCTATCGCCAATTCCTCATCGCAGACAAGCTAGCGGCCGAAATGAGACAGGAAGGCTATGCAGACGTCAACGACAAAATCACAAAAGTGCCCCTGAATCCATGGCCAAAAGATCCCAAATTAAAGACGTTGGGCGCTTGGTACCAGGAAAATTGGATGACAGGCCTCTCGGCATACACGTACAAACCGTTTCTGACACTGGGGTGGACGAAGCCGGAGATCGAGGTATTTCTGGTTTCGGTGAGAAAGTGTATTTCCAATAGGCATTTTCATGCATATCACAATTTTCATGTTGTGACAGCGAGGAAACCGTGACCGATGATCGGATACGATGACGAAACTCAAAAACTCTTTCGATATATATATATACCAGGGCCATTGCTCCTCTGTTACGACATTTTATTGGACCTCGGACATCGGTCAGGCGTTAGGATTATTGGAAGCATGGAATTAGGTGAATCAAAAAGGGACTGTCAATTGGGCCTCATGAGATGTCATTTATAATGTGCATAAGGGTTTCGGAGTTTGCTGTTTTACTTTTTTGGGCGCTCATAGATGGGGTGTCCAGGGACACGGGGATAGAAAAATGAGCTAGATACATGACTTGAAATCGAGCTCGATTGTCTTCCAATCTGGATAGTTGCAAGCTGGATAGGTCGATGGGAAGGCGTAACATCAACTGGTGAAATAAAAGGGGAAAAGCGATGTATATGCTATATTGTTGTACATATGTATATGCTTCTAAATATATTTGTACATGTCTACTATAGGGTATCAAACAATCCGCAAAATCAACTCGATATGCCATCCCTGCCCAATCCCCATCGACCAACTTCACGCATCGCCTCCTCACCACCTTCCGCTAATCGTCCGTTTGCATTTGACGGATTGGCATCTCCAAGAACACCCGCCACGCAGTTCCAGCCGTTACGTCCACCGCCCCAGCGAAGTACTTCGTTCTTATACTTTTCTCCTGCCTGGCGATCAATCGACAGTTTGCCGCCTTGGAAGACGTCATGCCAGATCTTGTTCGCAATTGCGCGGTCGAATATGTAGCTGTAGTACGTAGCTCCGTAACCGTACAAGTGACCGAAGAATCCTTGCCAGGATGTGCGCGTGTTACCGTCTTGGGGATCGGGTAGTGTGCAGTGCGTGGAGAATACTTGATGATAAATATCGGTGCTGTCGAATGATCGTCTCCCGCCATCAGCAGATAGTGCATGGTAGGCTTGATCGACGAGAGCCATGAGAATCTGTGCTTCATTCTCAACAGCCCCGTATATACTTCCGTGTGCGACGCGGTCTGCAGCCATGCTTTGCATCATGCTTTCTGACAGCGGTTTGTCGGTTTCCCAGTGCCGCGCATATAATGATAGGACTTCTGGCGCTGTGGCAAAACTCTCCATGAGGACGGATGGCAGCTCAGCGAAATCGGTCGAGCATCGTGTACCTGAAATCGACTGAAGGGGTGTTTGTCCGAGAACGGAATGAACTGCATGTCCCATCTCGTGGAACAGGGTTCTCACACTGTGTTCTGAGAGTAGTGTGGGGGGACCGTTCCCAGATACAGGTGGTTCTGGAAAGTCACAGACAAGAGCAATAGTAGGCAATTGGCGAAGAGTGTCCGATCCAGGATTCATTGCCGTTGCCATTCCATCATTCGGGTGGGACGGAGGATCCATAGACGCCGATTCGGCGATTTCCTCAGCGGAAATTTCACGAGCACAACGAAGGGTGAAGTGAGCCGGGTTGGGGCTCTTGTTAGGTCGTGTAAATAAGTCGCAGTATATGACGGCAATGTGCTGACCAGCCTCGTTAACCACGTCCAGTCTTCGGACATCCGAATTCCATGTTTCGCCCGGCAGCGTCTCCTGAGGCACTAGTCGTATACCATACAAATGATCAAATAGGCGAGAAAGACCCTGCATCACCGTGCCAAGTGAGAAAAACTCCGGGACTCTGCTTAGTTCGCGAGACCGTCGTGACATTGAATATTCTAGAACACGCTTCTGAACGTAGTACGAATGGTCCCAAGGCTGTAGTGGTGCCGGCCCTTTCATACTTTGTAGTTTGGCGAGCTCCTCCTGGACTTGCACTCGGTTATTTCCAATAAGGGTCGTCAAGAAATTCGAGACTGCTTCAGGAGTCTTGGCCATCTTATCACTCAATGCCATGTGAGCATAAGTACTATATCCGGACAATTTGGCCAATTCTGCCCGCTTTTGCAAAAGTTCTTCCAACCGGTGGATTTGTCGCCTGCTCGACATCCGTGTCGCCATATAAACTTCCTTTCTGGACTTCTCATCATGCATAGATCTGAGCGCCAATCGCGGTTCTATTCCCCAAGTCGGAATGGGCACACTATTCCACCTCTGTAGCTGATGTACAACCGTCGGATCCAAGCCCTGAACACTGCTTTTGCTCAACACAACGTGGGGTTTTGCGGGCTCGGCGCCGTTGACGAATTCCGATCCCAGTTGGCTGATATCGTTGGACAGATTGACGAACCGTTGTCGATCTTTCGGAGGCATGTGGATTGCCGAATTCGAAAAGTCTTTGATCAGTATTTCAGCAACTATTCTCTCCTCCTCCGTCCAAAAAGCAACCACTTCGGGAGTAGCAGCTGCCTTTTTAAGTTGGTCGTGCAGTCCTGTCGTCGTGTTCAGAATGTTCATGTACTCAAACATGAGTGCATAAGCCTGGGTAGCCGCTTCTTGTATCAACGGATTCGGATGGTTGCTTCGAACGAAATCCGACAAATCAATAACACGACATAATAAATCGCTTAATCGATCCAAATCCTTAGCCATAGATTTGTATCCATCCAATGTAGACACCGCTAGCACTTTTGAGACAATGCGTTGGCATTTCTGTAATGACGTATGCGCGAACTCGCGGAAGCCTTCTGGGCTGGTGAGATACTGGTTCTGTACGATCCCCGTCCGTTTCGAACTATTTGCTTGTCTCTGCGAGAAATCGCGCCAAAATGGGCGCGAATCAAAGACTCGTCTGAGTGTTTCATCGTCGCGTTGCTTTGCGAATTTGTTTGCTGCGACATAATCGACGGAGGACTGTTGGTCTGCCGCGACAGCAGTTGCAAAGGTACGTTCTGGTCGGAGACGTTGCAGACGTTGGAGACGCTGCAGGCAGGCCTGGCAGGTCCATGGACGAGATCGCACAGTATTCAGCATTACGAAAATCCTGAAACTGGTGCTCTCACAAGCCTGAACAGTGATTAAAGGAGATCAGGAGGACAAGTCGTTTGATCTGGGTTTTCTTGAGGCCCGAACAGCCGAGTGCCGCAATAGGCTTGGCTCGGCCCTGCCCTTTCCGATCAACATCAACGTCAGTTCCGCAATCTCTCGGACGACCTCGATAAAATCATATTCACCACGCAGATATCCCACGCCGTCGCATCCATTGGCCCTTGATATCTTCTGCTTTCAAGATGTCATTTCGGCCAATGTTCCAGCGAGTATGTATTTTTCATATATCTAGCTTTTTGCCAAAAATTGGAGCAAATTATTAACCTTGAATAGCGAGCTGTCGCCCCGATAGCAGCGACGCTTCTCGTTGGAGGCATAGTCACATACCCCCGACGAATTGTTTACGCTGAGAATCCCTCAGACATTGTACGTACATAGAAAGTGCTTTGAGCTTGGTCGTACCTGCCGATCCTAGCACAGGACTAATCAACTCGACCAACAGAGAAAACCTATCTACGACGACTACCCTACCGAATCTGTCGCCGTCCCAAAACAGAAACCCACTGTCGCCATCCCTTCCGAGATCTCAAACAAAATCACAGAAGAAGAATCCAGCGTCACCGATCTTCTAACAGCGCAAGTCCGTCGTGCCCGCCTCTTCGTCTATGCACACTCTCTCGCCGCGGAGAACAGTTTTAACGACTTTTTATCTCGCGTACTCCGCGTGGAAAATGCATTCACCAACACAGTTGCATCTCTAGCTCCATCGCCGGAGTCCGGCGAACGTCTCCTTCCCGGTGGAGTGTATGTTATTGTGTCCGCCATGGCCGGGTCAATTGTCTCTCGGAACCGTGGAATCATTCTCCGATCAGCAACTCCTCTTGCATTCGGTACCGTCGCTGCCTGGACTCTCCTACCAGTGACTATGCGCAACGTCTCGAACCTGGCTTGGGAGTACGAGAAGAAAGTGCCCGTGGTGGCTGACAACCATCTGAAAGCTTATAACTATATTCAGCACGTATACACTACCGGAGTCGCTCACAGTGCAATGGGTCGCGTAATGCTGGAAGATAAAATTGGAGAAGCCCGTGAATATCTTGAAGAATGGGTTAGGAAGGGCCGTTAAAAGGCTCGTATATGATTACTCCTTGAGTACGGCATTCATTTCGATTAGATATCTCGATTCTGTTCGTGGAAGACCGATCGTGTATGTGCCTCTGTAAGATCTATTCCTTTGCCAGTCTCTTCTGGACTGTCTGCCATGTTTTAAAAGATTTTTTATTCCTAGACTTTCAAGAATTTCCTTTGTGTGATTAATTGGCATGCAAGGCGTGCTACTCCTGGATCGTATTTCAGACAATCCAAACGTCCAAAACAATGTAAAGCAATAAAGCAATCAACAATGCATAACGTCAAGCCATTCTTACGTTGTGACTCGTACAATAGCTGCCCGTAGCATCATCCTCCCCAGACCCTGAAAGTCTAAATGTAAAGTCAAGTTACCAGGCGACTTGTATATTTGTTTGTCTTGTTGGAATGTAGGTCACATATATGCCCTTGCCTTCACCGCCCGAATGGTCTAGGGGTATGATTCTTCGTTTGGGACCATCCTTAAGCAATTCAGATTTTTCTTGGATTCTTTTCATGGAAATTTGTCTAAAATCGAAGAGGTCCTGGGTTCAAATCCCAGTTCGGGCCTCTAGTGTCTCTTGACGCCGAAATATTTTTGCTTTTGATGATGATCATTATTAATAATTGACGAAACCTTTAGACAAGGTCGGTCTACTTTGTGAAGAAGTGTTTTTGATAAACCTCCGAGCAATCGCATGTTATGACTATAGTTAGGCAAATGGAGAGAGTGCGTGCGACTCATCCTTGGGTCTTGAATAGTGGTAACATGTGTGAGGTTATCGCTGGAGTGTTATTGTACATATAGATAGCATCGACTTCGTTTTAGGCATGTGCTTACGGCGGGCCTCCAACCTTTGGTGGTGGTGGTGCAAGCGGCGTCCCTTTTCGCGAAGGCGCAAAGTCCTCTTCTTTACTTTTCTGTTCTCCTTCGGCGAAATATTCATCAAAGGTTCGACTGGGCGAGATGCCTGCATGTCGATTTCGTCGTGTTTTGCTTGATCGAGGGGGGGCGGCACTGTTGAGAGCACTGGTAGGTGACGATAAAGGAGGAGGTGCGGCTAAGTTGGCAGGGACAAGATAACTACCGGCAGGAGCTGCCGAAGAGGTGTCGAATGCAGTTGTTTCCCTCAATTGCTCCTGTCCGCTCTCTTGTGTCTCAAAGACAACTTCACCGGGACCCTCTACTTCTTCACCCAAGCCCACGGGTAGCCTATGTAAAGCTCCGTATCCAAGGACAGCGCCCAAAGCACCTTCTCCGCCCCAGCCTCTTGTTGGGATCAACTCTACTTCTCGGACAACATCGAACTCGCTGTTATATACCCATAACACTAGACTGCGGTTGAGATGGTCCTCCACCAGTTCGCCGAGTGCAGACTCTCCTCGTAATGTGCCACTTGGTGAACCTAGAATGTAATCGGAGTGTTCTAACAAGCCGGCAAGGTAGGCAGGACTGAGAGGTGACGGTATCGACAGAACATGCCAGATGTGCTGTGTGACTGATAGTGGCGTGAGTTGTAAGGTCAGGCCTAATGACGGATTCTCTTTCGAGACGGGAATAGAGATTGTATGGGTCCGTTGACCCTAATTATACGTCAGCATATTGAAAGTGTAGCTAAAATCAAACCATTCTCATGGGTACCTTTGCGCTCCATATTTCTAAAGACACACTTGAGCCGGCGCAGTTGCGGACTTCCGTGACGAAGAGATTATGATCTGGTTCCTCCTGCATTCGCAAAAATAATAAGCTATTGCCACACGCGACCAAAGGGATTTATTCTCACAATAAGACGGCCATTTATTCCAATAATGAAGTCAAACCACGGCTCTAGTGGTAAGTCACCATCCTTGTTGCGGAGTATTTGGAAACCGAATGAGTTGTCTCCAGAACCGTTTGAATTATTTTGAACAGTCTCGCTGTCGAGCCGACCAATGAATCTGTTGAGGGCGCCAAACATCTTATATCAACGTAATGATCTGAACGAACAGGATATGTTTCGGGTAACAAGGTGCATTCGTAGACCTAAGCCTTCCCCGCGGAGTATGGAGAGCTGTCCAGAACAGGCACAAACAAACAATGCAAACAGAGCTGCCGCTCCACTTTTATTTGTTGCGGCGGCAGGTACCGTTTTAAGCCTTCTCGACCAGCAATTACCAGCGAGCAAGACATGATAATTGACATGCCAGCCAGCAGAGAGTTGGCAGCGTCTCTGATCGATTGCCATGACCGAGGAGCTTGAGGAATCTGCGCCTCCAGAGGTTCATCACTACAGCGACATAGGTGAAGTTCCCTGGGATATTCAAAAGTAGGTCCCTCACCATGCCATATTGTTGAAGCCCATATTGACCGAACTTCAGCTACTGGAAACAGCGACATCGCATCTTCACCAAGTATGAAGAAGGTGTCTGGCTGACTGATGATGCGTGGTTCGGTGTCACCCCCGAATTCATCGCAAAGTACGTACTGTTTCCTCTCCTATCAGCCTACCAACTAACTCTTGCAAAGTAAAATCGCAGAGCACATATCCGCCTCTGCTCCAAAAGACAAAGTCGTTCTTATTGACGCGTTTGCCGGAGCAGGTGGCAACAGCATAGCTTTTGCGAAGTCTGGGCGATGGAAGCGAGTGTACGCTATTGAGAAGAACCCGGCTGTCCTCGCTTGCGCCAAGCACAATGCAAAGATCTATGGAGTTGAGTCAAAAATCACATGGTTTGAAGGAGATTGCTTTGAGATCCTGAAAACACATCTAAAAGACTTGGGGCCTTATAGTGTTGTCTTTGCTAGTCCGCCATGGGGAGGTATGCCACATCCCAGTTTGTTATCGTACCGATGAACATACTGACATTTTCCAGGTCCTGGATATAGATCAGACGAAATCTTCAACCTGAACACAATGGAGCCATATTCGTTAGACCATCTTTATAGGGAGTATTCGGAATTTTCCAAAGACATAGTCATTTATTTGCCAAGAACCTCGGATCTCAGGCAGTTGGCGAAGTTAGTGGATGATGGAAAGCAGGTGATTGTGGAGCACTACTGCATTGAAGGTGCAAGTAAGGCACTCTGTGCTTACTATGGAGACTTCAAGTTGTCATTATCTGATTGAGTGAACATCCCTTAATCTGCTAGGATACGAGCTACGAATGTAAATTGAATAAAGAAGCTGACAATGTCCGCATCAATTTCTTTGTGCTGAACCGCTTCTAAACCTTATATTAACATCATTTCAGCGTGAATATTGATCGTTTCGATATCTTGGCATTAAATATTGAAGACTCAGCATCCTTGTCGCTCTGCAATGAAGAGACGAATGATCGATTCTTAATCGATCCCTCATTAAGTCAACTCAGTCACCGTCTCCTAAAAATTGAGCTCACCGCTAGAAATCTGCCGGCAGAAATATACGGCGGACTGTTGGTATGCTTATGTAATGAACTCACGGTGGGCCAATGAGGACAACGCGATATCAAGCGGTGGCTGAATAATTCTATTGACGAAGCGGCATTAATGGGACCTGCACTTATAGTCCGCAGTAGCGGACCGCGGAGTCGCTATCGCGCGCGGTGACTTGTGCTAGATTCATCTCCCCACGAAGGAAGATACCTTCTATTTCTACCACCCCATCAATTTGTCCTCACTCCTACATCTATTTGAGTCGCTAGGCTCAGATATGGGGACGTGATGGTAAGGAACAGCTAGAATAACTGAACCTCACTGTACCCAGGTGGTCCACCTTCATCCGAAACTTCACCACGAACATTGAGCACACTTAATCATGCCTCACGCCACCGCAAACGGCGACAACGTCGTAGATGATCTCGATTTCCAGAACGTGTTAGCACAGATCAATGCTCCCGATGGCGGCCAATTCGATTTCATGGGCCGTGAGCTGGAGACTGGCGAAAAAGCAGACGATGCCATCGACTTTGAGGATTTCGATGATGACGACCTCCCTGACGAAGAAGGGCCCGCGACCGCTGTGGCGCCGGTGAACGATGTGAAACAGGGCGAAATAGATCTAGACAATCTCTTCTCTGGCGATCTCTTTGGCGATGAGGAGGCTCCTGCAGAACAGAACGGTCGAGACGAAGTGGATGATTTATTTGGTGATGGCGCATTGTCTCCGGTTGCTGAGAATGGAGAGACGGTTGACGATTTGTTTGGCGATAATGTGTTCGGTGATAACGAATTGATGAAAGGCATCGAAACCAGCGCTGCCTTGCCACCGCTCGAAACTACACAAGATGAAGACGAGGATATCGATCTTTTTGGGGAGGTACCGGAGGAACGAAGTCCCCAACCAGAGGAGGACATGGATCCAGTAACCTTGAACGCTTGGAGAGAACAACAGGCTTTGTTTGCGAGGTCTGCTGCTGCCGCTGTCTCACTCCCCGGTCCTGATCACATCCCTGCTCCACCTGAAAACAACGAAGAACTGCTGAAGTCGTTATGGCCGAATTTCGACCGCGACTCATTTCCGCGATTCGTTGAACTTTTCCGTCACAAGAAGGCGTTCTATCTTGGAAAGCAAGCAACCAAGCCTCCGAAACCCGTTCTGCCCACGAAAATCAACCTTGAGTTTGGCCTAGACCAAGAGCGAGTCTTCAAGACTGGCGGACAAGGGACCAAGCGTGCCCATGACTTTGAGAACTTGGGGTTGGTCTCATTCCAGCAAGCTGAGGAGTCTCCTGTGGAATCAGAAGAAGATTTCGATGCAGAGATTGACGAATCAGAGATCCTTCCGGGCGGCGTCACCATGCAAGATCTTCGTATCCTGTGTACTGATTGGGATGTCAAGACTGAGATCTCCGAAATTGACGTTGAGGAAGAGGCTGTCCCACCAGAGACTGCAGCTGCGCCTGTTGATGAAATGACGTGGTCACTTGATATGGAAGATGTACGCCCTACGAAAAAGCGCAGACTAGGACGTGAGCCCCATGAGCTACTGGCACTAGCCGACATTCAGATTCCTCTTCTTGACGACCCAGATCGCCTGACTTCGAAAATCGCGAAGAAAGTTGTCATTGATCTGAATGATCCTCATTTGTTGCTTGATACCCGCCCTGAAGCCGTCATGCAGAAACCGAAGTCTCTACCTGTTCCTGACCGGGATGAGATGGATGCTAACACCACCAAACGCCTGAATAAACGTTACAATATCTCTAATGACGACGCATATGATATGCTGAAAGAGAACCATCAGAGCAAAATCCGAAGCACTCTTGGAAATGCGGCACTTGAGCATAGTATGCCTGCTCTGCGGCTACAATGGCCCTACTACAAGACTGAACTGTCCACGACCGAGGCCCGATCCTTCCATCGTCCTGCTCTCACTTTTCGGCCAAACGTCAGTTCGTGGTTCAAAAATTCTCGATTCGTCAAACGCAAGCATGTCAAAGGAAAGAGTATCAAGGAGCTCTACGACTCTACCAAGTCTGTGTCTATGGGAGATACTTCGACGATGCTGTTGCTGGAATATTCGGAAGAAGTTCCCATGATGATGTCAAACTATGGTATGGCAAATCGTGTTGTCAATTACTACCGCCGAAAGAATACAGATGATCCTACACGTCCAAAAGCCGAGATTGGAGAGACTCAGGTGCTACTGCCTCAAGATAAAAGCCCGTTTTCTATATTTGGACATATCGACCCAGGAGAAACGACCCCGGCTATCACGAATACCATGTATCGCGCGCCTATATTTAACCATCAGCCAAAGTCTACAGACTTTTTAGTTATTCGGGGCTCAACTGCGACTGACGGGTCTGACTATTTCTTAAAAAATGTCGAAAATCTTTTCGCGGTCGGACAACAACTCCCTTCTACCGATATTCCTGGACCGCATTCACGAAAAGTCACAACAGTTGCTAAAAATCGCTTAAAGATGCTTACTTTCCGCTTGATGAAGAAAGCAGGGAATCTGCAGGTATCAATCAATCAAGTCACAGCACATCTTCCAGGGTCTTCTGATATGCAAAATCGACAGAAGATGAAAGACTTCGTCCATCACGACAAAGATACCAAAATGTGGGTACCAATTGGGCAGATTCCAGATTCGGAAACCATTCGATCTTGGATCCAGCCCGAAGATGTCTGTCTCTTGGAGTCTATGCAGGTCGGATTACAACATCTCCATGATACCGGTCATACAAACGGCGCCGATGAAGAGGACGAGGAAGCTGAAGGGGAGAGCTTCGAACAACAAATGGCCCCATGGCGTGCTACCCGCAACTTCATAATGGCTTCTCAAGGTAAGGCTATGTTGAAGCTGCACGGCGAGGGAGATCCGACTGGTCGTGGCGAAGGGTTTAGTTTCATCAAGACCTCAATGAAAGGTGGATTTCAAGCCATCGGCGAGAGTGCACAAGAAAAAATGGAAAAGCGCGAACAGAAAGAGACAGGCGGTCATAGCTACAATGTCGCACGACAGCAAAGGGCGTACGAACAATCCATACGCCGTATCTGGGATGCGCAAAAGGCAAGTCTGTCATCTCAAATGGAAGCATCTGACAACGACAGCGACATGGATCAAGACGAAGAGGATGATTTCAATAAACCCACTCCACGCGAAGCTGCGACCCCATCGTTCCGTCGTGATGATGAGAGCATGAGTCAATTCAGTCGATTCAGCAGTCGCAGTCAACGGGGCAAGGTGTTGAGAATCGTGCGAGATTTCAGGGACGAGAATGGAAATATCTACCAGAAGGAACAGTTGGTCTGGGACTCGCGTGTTATTCGAAAGTACATGCAGGCACGGCATCGTGTTGAGGCTATCAATACCCAGTATGTCCTCTATTTGTCCTAAGATATGTGATCATCGAGCTAACACATCAAAACCTAGACTTGCCGAAATCCAACCGACAGGTGATCCAGAAGTCGATGCTCGCAACAAGAAACTGTAAGTACCTTCCCGCCAATACGCTTTCATCATGCTAACAATTACCCAGTCTCGAAGCAGAACTGACACGCCTAAACCGCAATAAAGAACGCCGCTTCGCCCGCGAAAAACAAAAGGGCATCGGGCGCACTTCCATCGGTGACTCCGAAGAGGCTGGTACACCGTCAAAAGGTGGCGGAACTACAACACGGAAATGTGCCAATTGTGGAATGATTGGACATATCAAGACTAACAAAAAGTACGCCTGCTCCCCCTCTCTATATTTTGATAATTCGGTTGCTGACTTTGTTTTGCTGTAGACTTTGTCCCAAATTGAATGGTAGCGCACCTCCTGACGACGGCGTCAGTGAAACCGCATTCTCTATGACTGCAGGCTCGTCCTTCTAAGCACTGTACCCTTCAAAATACCTGCATATCATACTCGAATCATCATCTCAAACAATCTATCCTTACGGAAAAATTTCTAATATTCTCATTGCTGGCGTTACTTCCCATGCCCCCAGTTTTTCTTATCATTTCGGGAAATTGCATATACCATTACCGTGGTCGGTGTTTTACTGAGTCATTTATTGTTTTTCATTCTTATGATCTCGCATTAGCGTTCTGGGCCAGGATCGAGATGCATTTGTGTATCCATATTAGGGTTCGGATAAAGATTAGTACAAAATGAATTTGTTGGATGCTAGATGTATTTCAAGGACGTAAAGTCACGCCTAAGAAGTCAACTATGCAATACGAATAATATCTAAACTATATAAATACTAATGATAGAAAACTCAAAATTTGTAAAGTAAGAATGGCGAATGCCCAAAAAGACCATTCAACAGACCAAACTCCTCCCACGCTCTATCTCGAGAACATCCTTGACGGATTTCGGTCGACGCCAGGTATAACCCACAAAAGCACCTTTCGTTCGAACATCCAGCGCCGTAGGTCCTGCAACTGCATCGCGGAGAATCTTGTCGCGCGCTCGTTTCTTCTCCTTGTATTTACGCTTTTTGCTTACAAGGTTATTGACTTCTTGCTTGAAAGCTTCTTGCTCGAGCATGTTCTGATATTCCAGTGTCAATGGATCGGGCACGGGCGGTAAAGGAACGTCGTTTGATTGCTGTTTCTCTTGGACGTTGCCCGGGTTTGTATCAGTGAGCCCAGTGCCTTCCCAGCACCGTTCCTCTGGTACATAAGGCGGCCGACGAAGAAGCATATCGTTCCAGGAATGATCGCGAAACCAACGATGAGATTTGATGTCAGATGCATCATCACTATAAACATGATTTCCTTTCCAATGCGAGTTCCTTGGATCGGATGGCTTGGCGTAAGGATCCTGTAGTCCATGCCAAAGAGCGCAGTCGTTAATCTTGTATCCTCTACTAGACAATCTGAACTCCTTTCTTTGCAAAAGTCGGTGAATCAAATCAATCGCGTGATATGATATAATAATGTCACTTAATCGATCCTGAGGAAAGCGTAGAGTATATCTATGATTCTACAGCCACAAGGTTAGACAACATATCCTGCAAAATATCGGGCATACTGACACGAATACACTTCTTGGTCTCTTCTCTGTCTTCACAGTAAAACGGGGTCATCCCATACAGACACTACCAAATCAGTCAGTCGACCGACAAGCGTGCTGAGATATAGGAATATACCTCGTAAAGAATGATTCCAATGCTCCAATAGTCACATCTACCATCATAAGGCTCTCCGAGTACAATCTCGGGTGCCATGTACTGACTTGTCCCAACGATACTTCGAGCGAACCGCCGTTTTTGTCTCCATGTCCGATCACGCCAGTCAAACACAGGCTCGCATACCTCATCTTTATGTCCATCGTGAATACTCTGCTGAAGTGGACCGCTTTCCGAGTTTTGTGGCTTTTGACCAGTTTCTTGGTCTTCACTATCTCCGTGAATGTCGATTCCTAGTTTTGAAAGCAAGGAGTATCGATGATTGTGGAAATAGGATTGATTATGCGACCAATGCCCATCAAAAGCAAGACCAAAGTCGGCCAGCTTCAGATGCCCAGAAGCAGAAATCAAAAAATTTTCTGGCTTCACATCGCGATGAATCCAACCCAGGCGATGGGCTTCTTCAACACAGAGGATCATTTCAGCCACGTGCCACATAGTGTCCCCTTCTGTAAGCACACCTTGACGTATGAGTAGCCCAAAAAAGTCGCCGCCTACCTCGTACTCCATGACGAGGTACAAATTAGCAGCATCTTGAAAACTGGCAACAAGAGGAACAATCCACTTCGACCTCTCGGATGCAGTCAAGATCTCCCTTTCGGCTCGTATATGACCTTCTTGACAGAGTCGTACCATCTCCGCTTTGCGTATTACCTTCATGGCATATACTCGATTTGCATTTGGGGTTTGAAGGCCTCTTCCAAAACAATAGCCCTCCGATGCACACCTACCTCTCGTCGACAATCGCCAACTAGATTTACTACATGGGACCCCATCAAGAGAAGGCAGAAGTTTGCCTCGTTTTTTATGCAGAAAGTCATGATCAAGAACCTTGTCCTTCACCAACTGAACAGTCCCAAAGCTTCCTTGACCAAGAACTCGAATCACTTCATATCCGGCAAGTGATACGGTGTCCCGATTATGTGCACGATTCGATTGAGTTTTGAGAACTCGAGTTTGACGAAGATATTCAGTTTCTTGACTAGCCCATGTCTTTTGTATTTCAAGTCTTTCTTCATTGCTGAAAGGGAGAAGATGGAGGTGCGCTTGAAGTTCTCGAAACCTCTGCTTGCGACCTTCTTGAGGGGCCTCAATCGCATTAAAATGGGTCTCGAAAAAGACTTTCGCTACTGCGGTTGATTCTACTGTCACTATGGATGGTTTGATTTTTGCTTTGCTGATCAAGTGAATGGATGGAGCAGATCTGCTGGATCCAGACCATAGCCTACGAGTGGAAATTTCACTTGCGGGCGAGAACAGCCTAAGTGAAGTGGAAATCCCATCCAGTGAGCTATGACAGTCGGTCTGGCTAAATATAGGTGAAAATTTTGCAGACTGCTCGGTGCTTTCTTGTCCTGGGTCATCGAATTTATCGTCCGATATAAAAGGGGACGAGCCGTCTATGCGAACAATGCCTGGTCTTGCTTTGGTCTTTGTACGCCGGATAATCGTCGACGGTCCGAATGTAGGCAACTTGTGCGATAATCGATGAGCCAAAATTGGTGTACGACTTGGTCGATCGACATTGGAATGCATATAAAACTCGTTCTCGAAAGCCGCTTGCGCCGGGTCAAAACTATCTGAAACCAAGCTGTCCGTAACTGGCGTCGAGACGGGCTGTTCATAAAACTCAATTGTGGTCGGGAAATCGTTTGATGATGGGTAGAAGCACTTTGAGACGTTGTCGGTCCTTTTGTCGTCAGCGTCTCGTTGAGACGCGGTGGTAGAGCATAAGCCATTGAGGTCTAGGGGACTGCTCGATTCGGTATCTGAAGCTATATTAGCATTCATCCATAATTTGAACAAGCTCCTCCATTAACTGCTCACCAGTCTCTTCGGTGTCGCCGGTGTTCCATAGTCCCAGCTTGGAGAGAAGCTTGACCTTGCCTCTCCTAATCTTGGAGACCAAACCAGTACCTGAAGAGAATGACTGTTTATGTGAGCTGTTCCATGGGCCGGATTGCAGCCTTGCTTTCTCATTACTTGTCTGAGTATTCGCGCTGACCTCATTGATTGATGTCGCACCTTTCGAATGGGTCCTGAACAGGCTGTTATTGCATTTAGGCATTGTGGCGGAAGACGAAGTCTAAGTATAGACCTGCCACCTATCGATGTTGTCAATAATTTGAATCATGGAGGGAAGGGGTCTACTGTAAACTTTCCCCGGATCGTTGAAAGGGCCCAAGAGAACAGTTCTCGAGTGTGAGATCCGAGAGAAGAAGTTATTCCCCAAGAGGAAGGAGCGTGCCTGCCTGTACCTGCACAGAAGCACATGACTTGCGTCTTTCACAAAGAACGGAAAGAACAGTGAAATATATAACGATCCTATTGGCATATTCTATCACAGGCCGAAACCTGAAAGAAAGAAGAAAAATCACAAGCAGGTAACTTTTGAACATATGGAAACAGTAGAAGGAAAAAGCCAGTAAGAATGAAAGTAAACTCCGTACGCGAATTGGTATCCTTATCCTATTCAAAATGCAACAGAGTCTTCGTTCACAAATACAAAACATGTCGTATGTTCGGGCACTGGAGAAGATGCAATGCCACATGGACAGACTAAAGACATGATAGGAAAAAGAGATCCGTTAAGAGACAGTAGACTGATATAAAGCGTCTATTTGATTTCGAGCAGTTTGACGTCAAAGATGAGCTTCGAGTTGGCGGGGATACCGGGCAGAGCTTTCTTGCCGTATGCGAGGTGAGGGGGAATGGTGATGCGGCGCTCGCTACCGGCAGTCATGCCAGCGATACCGATGTCCCAGCCCTTGATGACCTCGCCCTTTCCGAGCTTGAAGGTGAAGGGCTTGCCTTTCTTGTTGGCTGTGGGAGAATATTAGTCATATTTCTTATTACATCTTGAGAGATGAACTCACAGTCAAAGACCTTTCCGTCCTCGAGCTTTCCAATGTATCGCATAGCGACTGTGTTTCCGTTCTTAGCAGCAGGTCCCTTTCCGAGCTTCTTGTCATCAATCTTGACACCCTGCACCTCCTTCACGCCCAACGTGCCGGTCGACTTCTCGGCAGGCTTCTGGTTAGTAGAACCAGTAGGACCCTGCTCCAAGTTCTTAGCGAACTGGACTTTCTTGTCGGACTTGGCAGCAGGAGTCTCCTTCGCCTCCTTTGCCTCCTTTGCCTCCTTCTTGGACTCGACGGGAGCAGCGTCACCGTTGTTCTTCTTCAGCTTCTTCTGCTGCTTCTTATCAGCCTTCGCGGCATCCTTGGCAATGAGATCCTCTAAAGCGGCCTCTTCCTCGGCAGCACGCTTGTTCTTGCCCTTGGTCACCAACTTGGGAGCCTTCTCTTCTTCGGAGTCGACTTCAGTGATGCGGGGGTCCTCCAAGTCGTCGAGGTCGTCGCTCTCGTCACCTCCATTGAGGAGGTAGTCCATGCCATCCAATTCATCTTCATCAGGTGAAAGGTCGTAGTCATCTTCGTCATCCTCGTCCTCATCGTCATGGTCATGGAAGTGTGGCTCCTCCGCGGGCATGACGAAATTACCAGTCAAGTAGACAGTGTGTGTACCGGTGACCTTGAAAAGGACGCGCTCGTCATCGGCAATGGTGATGTCAAGAGGTTGTTGGTATGTCTGCCATGATCAGCCAAGTCCATAACAAGTGGTCTATAAAATCAAATGCGCCTACCTTCTCAGTGTCCAGAGTGCAAACAACAATCTCCTCGAGTTCAAGTCCCTCCTCGTCATCCTCATCCTCATCCTCATCACCAGTGGCAGGGCTCTTGCCCTTGATGAGTTGTGAAAGAGCAGCCTTGAAATCAGCGCGATCAGTGTCGTCTTCATCGTCATCCTCACCATCAAGATCCATAAGCGCAGCGGCCTGGCGTTGCTTGGCCTTGGCCTTGTCGCTGGGACCACCGTTGATTTCTTCGTCGTCCGAGTCGTCCTCACTGTCAATGTCTTCGTAGTCCTCATCATCTTCGTCATCCATATCCATATCGCCGGGGACGCGGACGATCTTGAGGGTGGAACGGGGAGGCTTGCCGGCAGCGGCATCATCTTCATACTCGGGCTCGGCATCGGGGTCGATGGCGGCCATACTTACACGGAACTTGAAAATAAATCATGTTAGTTCAATAACCAACAAAGAATTGACGCAAACGGCTTAATGTAAACTCACCATAGCAACCGCACCCTGGGGCAATGCAGGTACCATGATACCGCCAGGCGGCACCTGGACAGTGTAAAGACCAACGGGCTGAGACATTGTGAGATAGGTGATATCGTTTCTTTTTTCTAATTCACAATAAACCGAAATGTCAAAAAGTCTTTCACAGACAGATTTAAAAAAAAAAGAAAGAAAGTGGGCAGAAGAATGGAGCTTGACGACAATTCCAGATGGAGAAACTTAAAAAAAAAAGTTTTAGCTCGGTCGGAGATAAAGGCGGTCACGCTTGGCGTTGCTTGGTGAACCATACTGTTGCTCCCCACTCACGTGTCAATCTCTTTGAGCTGATCCACTGAATCATTACCCTAACCCTATAGCCTCATTTAAATGTATGTCCGTACATATACGTATGCGCATACTGTCAAAAATTCACATTTGTTTGATATATACAATTCATCAATCATAATACATCATTTTCATCCATCAGGATCATGCAGAGAACTCAGGAGGAGGTAGCCCTCTCGCCTCGACCGCAGCAGCAACACTGCGATGTACAATATTCAACGCCTCGTCCCAAGTAGTCTCGGCCTGCGAACTTTGCGTCTGCTCCATAGTCGAGGCTGTTTGCCCTGATTTTCCGGCGTCGTTCCTGACTAGCCATGTCAGCCACTCAGCCACTGACACGGCTTTTTCAATGTCCCGCTCCTCAAGAACTACGCGCTTGAGGTAGAGAGCTAATGCTTCCACATCCTCGACGAAGGGCGCTTCGGTCGCAAAAGCCGAGTACCACGCAGCGATTGCTTCGCGAAGGTCGGGTAGTGCACTCAGTTTCTTAGACGTAAAGGTAGGCCGTTCTGGTCGAGGTGACAGCTTGATGCGTTTTTCTGTAGTGGGAGCAGTACTAGACTCAGCTGGGGTGCCTGGTCGAGAAGCTGCTGGCTTACGAGAGACGGGTGCAACCAGGTTTGATCGTTGGCGCATACGTTCTTGTCGGTGTTGTTCCAATACTTCTGCCCGTATGTCCTCAGGCAGAGCGGCTAGGAAATCGTCCGATATCTCGGGTGTCGTTTCAGTACGTGCAACCGGCAGAGGTGGATCAACTGTCTCCAGCTCAGCAGTGCGTGGTCGACTGAAGTTGAAGCTCGATTGCATCAAATTCGAGCGAGAAGCAGGCTTTGAAGCATTAGCCAAAGACTTGGGCGGCCGGCCACGGCGTTTCTTGACTGGAGTGGTTGGCCGTTTAAGGATAGGCGCTGCACGTACGGGATTCGACGGAGGTGGAGATGGAGGTAGGCGCTGAGGTGACTCCAGTTGCGAGTCGTTGAACGGTTGTCCGTAGTAGCCGAGTATTTCTGATCGAATGTCCTCAGGTAGTGCTTTCAAGATATCTGGATCAATTTGCGACTGCGAGGGAAGGTCTTCAGTAGAGACTCTTGGCTTTGGTGCCGGAGAGGGTGATATCTCTCGAGGTTCCTTTGACTTGCGCACCAGCATAGATCGAATGTCAGGAGGTAATTCTGCGACCACTTTTGGATCAGGTTGAGTTGGCATAATAAATTGTGTTCCTAGAAGGTTCAAAGGTTTTAGTGAGTTGTCAAATGTAGGTCGATGATCCAACGTATCAACCGCATCGATACTAGCCCCGTCGCCTTTATGAGGGCTTTCCAGCAAATCCGGGTCAGTCATGTTGATTGTTCTCTTGGCGGCTGGTGATGCTTTGAATTTCAATTGCTGCTGGCTACTTTCGAGACGGCCACCGCTTGATGATTTCACAGGCTCCAGTTTCGTCATCTGAACCCCTAGACCTCGAAGGTCACCAGGTGTGAACCCAAAGCTTCGTAGCATTGCAATTGCTTCTTTCCCAATGATATCGCTTGCATTCGTCGCAATACCAAGTAAAACACTTTTGTTGAAGGTGTCGCATTTTCCATGTCCAAGATGCTTGACTGGTTCCAATGGTGCATCTGCTGATCGTCTCATGACGCGAAGCGTAAGCTGCTTCCCTTTGACTAAATTCTCGACCAAACGGCGATGAAGCTCTTCGGATAGACTTTGTACAAATTCCTCAGCCTGAGTTTGGTTGGTAAATCGAATGCCCCAGTTTATTTCAGCAGATACAGACTTTCGCATTGTCTGAACTCCCACTTCGGTCTTGTCAATGCCTCTAGCATAATCCCATAGTTTGGCGCCAGTTTTAGGACCAAGATGAGAAACAAGTCTTTCGCGTGTCAAATCGCGCATATCCTTGACGAACTTGACACCAATTTCTTCTAGCTTACCACCCAAGCTGTAAGCAACACCTGGAAGATCTTGGACCGTCAAGTCTCCTATAAAGTCCAACACTTCCTCAGACTTGAGCTGATATTGTCCGGCAGGCTTTGCTTTGCGCAACGCCACCTTTGCCTGTAAAATGTTGCCTCCAATGCCCACTGAAACAGCACATCCTGTCTTTTCTTTGATTGCGTGTCTCAAAGAGGTTGCGATATCATCAGCTTTGGCCTGTTCTCGGTATAATGAGCCCTCGGAGATACCGCGGCCATCGGAACCTCCAGCCTGCAGACATTGCATGGTGACATCAATGAGTGCCTCGTCAATACTGACGCTCTGTACAACCCCATCGACAGAGAGTATACAATCGTAGAATTGACGGCTAGCTTCTTCGTATGCAGGAAAATCATAAGGTAGAACCTTGAGTTCAGGACATTGGTCTAACGCCCCTTTCATCCACATTCCGTTCTTGATCCCAAAAGCACGAGCCGGGTAATTGCAGCTAGCGATTTCAGAACCACTTCCTGTCCCATGGGCGATTGCAACAGGCTTGTCAATCAATTCTGGATGGTGCTTGTGTATCGACACAGCGGCAAAGAAACTATCAAAATCGACATGCAGAATATATCTTCGTGCGCCTGGCACACGGCATTTGATGTTCTTATTTGACTCATATTTTTCTTGCGTTATTGCCTGTAACTTGGCTTTAAGCTCGGCTTTCCAAGTCGACAAATGGTGAAGTCGTGATTCTCGATAGTACTGATGCAAAAAATCTGGATTCACAACGCTAGACTTCCTCATGCGTGGGTCGGACAAAAGTAATGCGTTGTATTCTTCCGAGCTCATACCGGGTTTGACAGGTATGGTTTCCCGCATACATTGAGCATCGACCATGTCTTGAGCTGCCTCTGGAGCTATCTGAACTCCATCACCCTCATCAGGACCCTCAACAAGAATAGCCGAGTCTTCAACTGGCAAAATATTCTCATCAGCAGTTGGCCCCTTGGTCGTAACTGGAGATTCTAGGGAGGGAAAATCGCCATAATCGGTATCCGCATTCGAGTTGGGAATACTCGACGTAATATCCAAATTTTCCTTCACCGGCGACGCCTCGACATCGTCATCATAGCTCGCATCTCCGAAATGCGAATTGTACCAACTATTCTCCGTTTGATCTTTATAACTGCGCTCAAAATCATTGGTCTGAGTCTGCAACGCGCCATTACCGAATCTCAGCACCTTTTGCGAAACGCCTTCATCGACGACACGGTAATTATCCCAAGGAAGTAATCGTCCCGCTTTGACACTATCAACGACCCACGCCGGTTTCACAATACGGTATCTGCGAAACTCCTCTCGTTTTTTAGGAGTCAGCGAACTGGCGATTATGTGAGTGGCGCTAGTCTTGCCATCGAGGTATTGCAGAAATCCCCCGCCATGACTGACTATGAGATGATGCAAATCATTCAGAGAGGGCTGCGTGTAGCCGTTCACATGCGCTACAACGCCACGGAAGATTGGGGGATTATTTTCAGAGCTTGCGCGAATATGCGCATCGCGATTTTGTAGTTTTAATTTCTTGCGTCGGAAGTAGTCGTTGAAGCCTCCGAAGGCGGAAGCTTCGTACTCATCTCCATTATCGTCATCAAAAGTATCTACCCCGATACATGATGGTTAGCGATAGTCTCAGATCCGCAGATTTGCGACAGCACTCACGACTCTGGATCCTTTTGCGAACGAGGTCAGAATTGGCTTGAAGCCGAGAACCCATATTTGCACTGATACATATTTGTGTGCTCAGCTGATTATATACAGGAGGGTCATCGACTGTTCATCGAAGACGAGATGAACGATGATTTTGAGTTCGCTCGTCTTGAATGACGTGCGGCGATAAGACGCGCAACACGAGATCACGTGCATATCTAATTGATAAGCTGCTTTGATGCCTTGGTGCCTTGCCGAATCTCTCACTTTGAATCTATAGGGGCTGACTGCCCATTAGCCCCCTTTAATTGGGGTGTGATCCTTACCTTTAGGGATACTATGCCCCAAGATACAGGCCTAAGCTGGTTGTCTAATCCAACACCAAAATTCCTGAAGTTTTGTACAAATGTAGGATTGCGCTATACAGCACAGCAGCTGCAAAAATTTAACAACATAAAATCTCTATATCGATGACTCAATCACCAAACAGAATTAAAATACTGCACCATCTTAGCCACATCCTCCTGCCCCAACCCCCTTGCCTGCTCCAGCGCCTTCGAATACTGCCTCGCTACCTCGGTCCGCCACACAAACGACTTTCTCAACCCTTCACCAGACCCATACTTCGTCGTCCAAAATTCAACCAACTTGATGGGCGGATTAAGAGCGGGATCTGGATTTGACACACGCAGCTTCTTGAGCCACTCACTCGTCTCTAGTTCCGTGAATTGTAGGCCTGCCTGGTGTAAGTATGGAATGAGATCGGTCGTCCAATGGAAGCTGTTGTGGTTGACGATATTGAGGACGCCCGACTCAAAAGTGGAGAATAAGTGGTCGATTATGCTCTGAGCAACGACGTCGACAGGAAGCCAGCGATGAGTCTCATTGAGGCGTGGTAGTGCGCCGATGGTTGTTGCTGACTGTATCATAAGTGGGATTGCCTCGGTCGTGTTCCAGACACCATAGTGCGTGTCACCGATGACTTGCCCGATTCGAAGAATACGGGCGCGAAGACCCGTGTGTTCGGCTGCCTTGATGCAGATATTTTCTGCGACAAGCTTCGATTGAGCGTAGCCCATTTCTTGCGCGTAGCTTAGACTTTTGGGGAGAGTTTCCGGAATCTCGTCTTCGACTGTGTTGACGACAGCACTGATAGAGGAACAGAAATTGAACGAAGCAGGTGTAGGCCGTTGCGATTTCAGGCACAGATCAACCAAATTTTTGACGCCAGCGATATTGTCCCTTTCGAAACTGGCGAGTTGCCAGTTGAAGTTGACGGACCATGCGCAATGGATCAGGTCAGTGATCTGAGATGAGATCAGATTGTAAGTGTGTTCATCGAGGCCCAGATTTGGATCAGATAGATTCGCTGGAAGAGCGACCAGTTTGCTTCGGGCGGTGTCAGTAAGATTGTCGTAAAGACGTCGCTCACGCAATGATTTGGCCAGACGTTCGTAAGCCTCCATGACAGAGCCGGCTCTGATCAGGCAGTAAATTATGCGGACGTCGGGTTGAAGGGCTAGTTTGGCAGCTGTGTGGGATCCGAGTGAGCCAGATGTGCCGGTAATAACGATATAGCGACCATCAAGACCATTGGGCAATGGTTTATGCTGTTGAAAAACCGAGTACTTCTCAATCAAATTCTGCATAGTATCTTCAACAGAGTTGTTGGTATCTAAACCACCGGATCTCAAGGATAGCAGGTGCTGAGCTAACAATTTGACTGTAGGGTTATCAAAAGCCACATTCAAACCAAGCTCTTTCCCACCGACATCAATACGACGACTGATAATAGACCGTAGTTGCGTAGCCTGCAGAGAGTCCATGCCGATATTGAAGAAATCCGCATCATCGTCCAAAAGCTTGCGTGACTTTGGTGGCAAAATACCTTGAAGTTCGTTCCTCAAAAAGTGCCTCAGCTCTGGTTCTGACAATGTCTCAAGCTCTGCTGGCGTCTGTTTATCTTCGTATGCACTCTCAATCAGCTCAGCAAATTGTCGATAGGCTGCCTGTCTGATAACCGTGCCTTTGTCCGTTCGTGGATACTGGGTGTCCGGTGGAAGAAGGAATACCATATCTTTCGACAACTGTCCAAAAGCCGGCATCTCAATCTGCGCTTGTTCTACCCTGGGCCAGATTTGTTCGATAAGTTCGTCTTTGGAGAGCGCTGCACCAGCTTCTGTGAGTATGACGATCATACCGATACTAGCCTTCTGTGCGCCAAAAACAAGGACTTCTGCAACCGCCGGGTCCTGTCTCACTGATCCTTCAAGGGCAAGCGGAATCACTTTTTCGCCATTCACTAGCACAATTGTATCATCGAGACGAGCGTAATACTTGTACGCTTCCATATCGGGGTGTTTCAGGAATAGGTCCTTCGTTGCATAAGCTCCATCAGGTCTGTTGGACATTACTTTTGAAGGCCAGCCTTCCAAAACAACCGCTTCATATATCCCTGTACTCCGTTCTTCGAATCTTAAATACGGTTTCACAGCGGCACCTGGACGCAACCAATTCCACAGCTTATCTTGACGCGGGCGCTCTGAGGTCATTAATTGGCCCATTTCGGTTGAACCAATCTGGCTGACGAGATGCACACCGTTGGCAACGAGTCTGTCGCCCAGAGAGTCAGGGCATGGAGAACCACTGAACAAAACAATTTTGCATTTTCGAAGTGCCTCGATACCTTCTTCGACCTCGGCAAGAAGCTTGAGCGTATATGGCACACCGTAAAATACCTCAAAATCATTCGCTTGCATGGTTCCGAGAAGATACTGTCGAGCAAGTGGCAAAAACGGGTTATATAAATGTATACATTTGCCAGAGAAAATTGATCGATGCAAACAACTTATACCATAATTGTGATATAAAGGAAGAGTAATAAAACCTCTCATGTCCATATTCAGCGCATAATTCCCAAGAGCAGCTTTGTGAGTCTGGAAAATTGGTTTTGGTAAACCTGTTGATCCACTTGAGTGGATGATCCAGGAGACGTAGTTCTCTTCTTGGGCTGAATCTAAGTTTGGCGTCAGATTGGTATCGATCTGAGTGTCCCTAATTGCGAAGTTGTACCAGTCATCGGTGGCGATGTAGTCGATCTGCAAACCCGGTATTCTTTTCTTCAAGTCTTCGGCTGTATCTTGAAAGTCCTTCGTTATGACAATATGCCTCGATTCCGTCCTCTCAAGTAGCGAAGCATAAGCTTCTAGAGAGAGACGTGTCGACAAGAAAAGAACCGAATGGCCCAACTTTGATAGCGCCCAGAAAGTAGTTAGATAGTTGAGATCAGACGGACCCAACAATGACACCACGATAGGCTTCTCTGAGGATGAGGTGCGAGGAGGAAGCCGCGGGGCGAGCTTCTGCGCAACTCTATATACGAAGATGTCTAGTTGTCGCATGCTATAGCCGACATAATCAATGCCAGTGTGTGGGTAGTACACTAGCGGAGTATCTCCAAGCAGATTTGCGCGGTGTCGGATGAGGCCATCTATGGTTTGTGGTTTGGTTTCTTCGGTTGTTTCGACATGTTGGATGACGCTGGATTGTTTCTCCTGAAACGTCTCCGTGTGCGTATTTTGTACAATCGCTTCCATGATGTGAGATCGCGAGTATTTGATCACAACATTGAAAGGTCTCTAGAGCAGTCTGCATCAAGAAGGAAGCGAGTAGATAGCTAGGTGTTATATAGATCCAATCCCACCTCCACAGCTCGGAAAAGTATCATGATGGGTGGAAAAGCACCTTCCACCCCAGCCATCATGAAGGTTAAGAGAGTGGAGCCTCTCCCTCATAATGCGGAGTAGAGATATGTTTGCCCTTGCTTGTTATTAGAGGAAGATCAAATTTGTCTGTACGAGAGCCTTGGCCGCGGGGGTGACTGGATTAATGATCGATGTAAATCCGGGCGGAAATTGCTCCAGATCAGCTAGAGCCGGCCGGATATTTTTCCTACAGGAAAAACATGCAGCATACAGAGGTACTCTTAATCAGTATATGCTTAGTTCAATACATCAGACGATTGACTAGTTAAATGACGCTCATAAGGTTCCGTGAATTATATTCAATCTGTAGATGTTAAGCTTGCATAGCTAATTTATATTCAATGATTGGGTATCTTTCGAAAACGCATGAGAAGAAATGTAAATGTACAAATTATGTTTCTCAATTTCAGCACAGCACGCATCGTTGCATAGTTATAGCCTGTTAATTCAGAAATTGAACTCCGACGAGTCGTTATTAAGACTCGAGTAGGCCTGGTTAAATCTGTTAGAACATTGTCCAGATCAAGTTTATGATAGGAGAGATAAAGGGAATGACAGACCCATGAATCCAACTGTGTCCACCAAACAGACCCATCCAAGCTATTCAAAAGTCCAAAGTCATCGTCTCCAAGTAGATCCGGAGCCTCCATGTCGGGAATAGTCGAGTTTCCCAGGTATGAAAACGAGTCCAAGGCTGTGCTCATATTCATAGTCGGCCGGTCAAAGTTTGCTTCTGGCTGATATAATCTATCAAGCTGTAGACCTTGTTGTACTCCATCGGCTTCTATCGTTTGCGCTAGATTGGGCTTGATAGTGGTCGTCGAAGTCGTTGCGGCAAGCTGATTGTGCACCTCAAGCCTTAGTTCCTCCAAAATGATACCGTATCGACGACTAGGGCAGTTTTTCCGGGTAGCTTTTGCCAAGTGTACCTGACATCTCTCTGCGAGACTGAACAGGTCTTGCACGTCATCCGTCATGCTGGAAACACTGGGTGTCGTTGGGTCAGAGGTCGATGACTGGTGTTGCTGAATTGTGTATATGTACGCCACGAGAATGGCACAAAAACAGATATAATGCGTAAACCACCAAGATTCCAACATAGATCCTTGATCAGCCAATGCGTCTACACGCTGCATCACATCTTTGACCGCATCGATACAGTTCTGTACATGGGTCGTAACCAAGTCAAGAGGAACGAGAGGTCGGCGCGTTAAGTCGGTGAAGTCGTTTAGAATGAAGAGTCGAGTCGCGTGTATCATGGCGTGGTTGTATGCAAATTGTAGAACATGGCTTTGTCGACAAAGAGGCGGGATCAAACTAGAAGCTCGAACGCTTCCAAATAACGGATGGACACTTTGTTTCCATTCTTGTAACTCTGCAACGAGTTCGATGGCTGCTTCGTATGGGGCCACTGTGGATGCTGCTTTTGTTGGATATACCCTTCGAGAGATTTCGCCCATGAGAAGCCCGAGCCTGATAGTCCTCAGCAAGAGCAAAGTTAAAGAATATGTGATAGCATTCCTTACCTGAAATGCAAAATTGAAGCAATCATCATGCCATCCATGGCATCTTGAATCCGCGGTGGCTTTTCCAAAAACATGTCTTCGTCATTCACCTCATCCGGAAAATCCTGGTCAATGTCTTCATCATCTAATAATCGCGGTCGTCCAAACATAACGCTCAAGTATTTGTCCAGAGTATAAGCACTCCAAAATATGCGCTTGCGCAATTCCTGCTCGACGTAAACCGGTCCACCGCGAGTTGTCTTGGACAGCCGTCTCCTGTGCAGTCCCAGGGCTGTCACTAATTGCATAGTCGTGCCAAACATGTACCAGCACTGATTTGCCCTTGATGACGATAATAGAAACAAACATATCCCCAACCGCACTTGAATAGTCTCTAGAGCTGGTGGTCCGGTTTCGATTGACATCATATGCCGGGCTGCGGCATACCATCGTTCGCTAAGGGTTTCTCAATTAGTTGCGAGTATGCCGAACTTAAAAAAAGACTGACAAACCTCTCACTTTCCGGGTGTATCTCATCATTCCCAATCCTCCGCTCTTCACCTAGCATCCCCACTGCAAAAATCATATATATTACCCCCACTTTGGCTGCTGATTGGCTAGGTGGAGGATTCGAGGGTAAAATATTCTTTTCATATATCGTGTCCAACAAAGCCATCACATTGCCTCGATGAAGGAACCGATATGTCACAATGGAAAAGTCAAAGTATGTATCCAGCAGTCGTATGGCTCGTTCCTTTGGCGGCAATTCCAGGGTGGACCAGTCGGCTTTGTCGGAGAAGGGTCGATCGCCAAATAGTAAAACGGGCGTGTTCTTCGAGGGCTCATTTTCGGGAAGTCGTGGTGTTGTCGAAATATTGTCTTGCTTCAACCGTCGCCAGCTCCGTGAAAGAAACGAAATACCGGATGAAGGACCTAAATAGTTGCCCTCCAAGTCTGTGGCTTCTGGCTCGGGGGAGCTACTTCTCGGCGAGAGCACGGCGAGTGATTGTGAGCTTCGACGCAACTGGGATCCCGCCGGGCTGGACGTCGCAAGTGCTGATCTCGGCGATACTCCTGGGTTTTTGTGACCGGACAACCGAATTGAAGGCGTCGAACGTCGTATAGCATCTTGGCGACGCGTAGATCCCGGAGCGGGCGGCGGAGATGGCGGCGTTCCTCTGGTATATGTCGCGTTGTATTCGCAGATTCTCGACAACTTGGTGCAACGATGGCATGGTAGTGTTCCAGAGCATCTTGTCTTCTTCCTATATTCACAATGTCAGACCCAAAATCTGTAGAGCCGTCTCCGGCGCAAAAGAATGTCGCGGGGTGGATACACTTTGCAGGAGTCGCAGGCCCGGGTTATTTTCCGTCGTTCAGCAGTCAACGTCTCGGAGGCCTTGCGCTTCTGGCCGGCAACCCTGTTTTCTTGCATCGAAGTTGAAGATGTGAGAGGGGCCATGTTTTGACTCTGCTTGTCTGATCAGGGTTACCGTGCGACGATGGTGGTGGACAGAGTATACTGAGTATGTCTGGTGAGTCAGATGGCTAAGCTTTCTGGGGAACTTCAAAAGTTAACGCAAAGCGGGGAACTCCCCGCGCTCTCAAAGAGCTGCCAATCTTCTGTATTCAATTGATTATACATCCTTCAGCTATTGAATTGCCAGAGAGACCTGCTCTCAATTGCTACTACCCCAATTACCTACAGGTGATCTCGGTCAGTATTGATACTTTGAAACATACACAATAGAAATCCTGTAAAATGGAACCGGAAGTTGCCCCGTTAAAGGAGCCTCCACAGATTCTGTTGACGAGATCATAGCCAAACAAAAGAACGTAACCTATGGAATACCTAAGATATCTATCGCTAAACAGGATCAGGCTTGTTGTTGATATTTACCGGACCGAAATAAAAATGAAAAATTATAACAGAAAGACTATATATGCCCATTGCGCTTGAGCGTAATATCTAGCAGAAGATTGATTAGCTTGCAGAGGTCGAGCGCTAGCAATTCTGCGCAGCGTGCTCCTGCATCTCAGATCCACTTCTAAGACAATCGTTTGGTCGTCTGCGAGAGCGGCATTGTTTGTGGTTTCGGTCCTTCACGACTTGGAGACAATGTAGACGACTTGATCTGGCCCTACGTTGGTGGTTATGGTCTATTCACTATGGTCGGATGGTGCATCGATCGGTTGTTGGAAAGGATTGCAGTTTAATCACTAGCGTTATTCCCAGGAACTATTCATCCATGCCTATAGCACCATTAATTTCGTTGTTCTATGCAATATCTTCATTCGCCTTCCGACTCACTCTGGTCAACATCTGAAACCTCGTCACTACCTTCGGCATCTTCGAAATCGCCAAGAATCAAGAAGATGGCTTCTCGTATTTTGGCGTAGCCTCCCTTTTCATCAGGATCTGTATTCCTGACGGTGTCTTTGATCGCCAGCACCAATTGGTCGATCTGATCTTTGCTACCCAAGCGGATAGAAGCCAGAATGTCTTCCAAGAAGCCGTGATAGTATCGAAGGTTGTCTTCTGTGGATTCCAATTGTTGTTTGGTGCTCATGACATGTTCTTTGCGGCGTTTGTCGGCATTAACATCGTATATACATTCGCGCCCATGGTTAGAGCATTCCGCGCAAGGGTTACCGGTACTACACTACAGCAAGAGATGATCCGACTGTCAGCTATGAAGCACATGCCGTCGCGATCGTTAGAAATGATAAAACAGCACATACCTTGGTCCGCCGTTTTTTGCATTCTAAGCAAGCCATTGATGCTCGTTTGGTTTTACCTTCATCGGCGCTTGATGTTTGTGGAGTTAATTGCTTCTGTAAATCAACATGGCGGGGGGCAATGAGGCGATATCCCCTCATTCGATCCGGTCGGTCATCCATGGCTGTCTGTGACAGGATTTTCAGACTCAGAAATGTGCACGTATTTTATTTTTGGCCAGTGTTGTCGTTGACAGGCTCGGCTTCCAGGAATCGAACAAGGGAGAGTCAAGTTAACTAAGGCCGACTCTTTGCTGCAAAGGCCAATACCTGGACGAACAGTAGTGTGATTTTCCGTATGCCACCTTAGGGAAACCGAACGAAATTCGGAGAGCAGGTTGCAGCATGTAGGCCTCCGACTGAGAGCCTTTTAAAATTTGTCTGGTCCATAAAGCAATAGAGCAATATCGGTGGCACGCATGTGTGTACAATGCTTGGTTGTAGTTTTATCACAGCGCAAAAAGAAATGTTTAGGCAGTGGTTTCATTAAGCAGGCGATACAGCGTATTGTGGGGACCAGGAGCGCCAAGGAAATCTCAGTCTGTCCAACGCGACAATACTGGCTGGAAGTGGCTTGCATCGACTCATCGAGTCTTTCCTCTCTTGGACGGCTTTGAAGTCGGATGCGACATCCGACAAACTAGACGTGAGGAAATCCCGTGGGTGCAGGAGCCAGGTATTAGCGAAGAACGCATGCTAGGTGAATCTTGGCGCACTCTTGACTTGTATGAATGAAAACAATGATCGAGATGGGAGAAGAGCTGGGACGAGTAGAATCAATCCTTGCGACCCGGATGTTTTTCCCGTCAAGGAACAGAATTTAATAGGCCTGGCCAGTAGGACCCCGCGTATTCCTAAGCGCAGCATCTGTTCGCTTCCAATGCCCGACTGAGAGACCTTAGGTGAACACGTACCTGCTTTGGGATGAAGTGGCCTATTCGTAAGTACGAATATAGTGATCTCGCAAGTCAAGAATTATGAGGGGCGGTGGATGGACGTTGGTCGGCTTTCAAGGAGGCAGTTCTCACTCGGTTGCGGTGGATTCGGACCTCAATCTGATCTCAATTAGGCGACGGTGCATAGCGCCTGCAAAATCGAAAGAAGGGCGGGCATTTCGAAGTATCAAGGCATCCTGCTGGTTGTAAAAGGAGCTGCTTTGGGGGAACAAGTAGCTTAATCATCCTGCGGCATTTGACTGAACACAAGACATCCCCTGCTGTATTTTGCGGTGCTTCGTGATGCAGGATCTTCATTAAATTTGACCTGAACTGCAAAAATTGACGATCGAGACCCAAGCAGCATATCAACAACATATGAAATCGGTCGCAACGACAGACAGGCAGCGGGACGTTGGCATATTTATATCAGTCAGGAATTAAGTATATTATCAGATGGATCACGCTACCTAATCCATCCGCTCTACGTCCGTCGTAGCAGGTCGGGATTTGAGCAGCACACCCTATCAAAGTCACTGGTTGTAGTCGTCCCCATTGCCAGCGACGTAGTGTGGCTTGGGGGCTCGTGTCGCCGAGGGCAATTAATCAAGATCGTCGTGGTTCTGGTTCGACGGCGCCACAGAGTTTCCGACACGCATTGCGGATCCTGGAGCGGATGTTACATCTAGTATCGCAGATGTTAGATGCTGGTCAAAGTAGATGAACTGCGTTATAACTTTCTGTTTGGACATGTCGTCTCAACACGTGACAGCCACGGCCGCTCCTTCTCTCTAGCCGAGCTGGCGATGCTCCTTCCTCCAGAAACCATCCTGAGAAGTTTCGAACTCGTCCGGCCGCCATAGACCACCCAGAACGGAAATTTGATCGTCGTCAGAACTCAGTCGACTAGCTGCCCCTTTTGTGGCTCAAAGACGCTAAAGCCACAATTACCCATTCGCTGGTAGTGGACGTCAGCGATACCGAACTTGTTATGGCATCTTATGGATATTGCTAGACTAGGGATTACAGGGAATCGTCGACGGCGGGTGTGTGTGGTGATTGCTTCGTGCTACGGATTTGCCGATATAACAGGTACGACGACGAATCGATGGCGATACGAACTCGACCAGTGTGAACTATTCGAACCGCCAGGCACACGAGCAGTCCGCATGCTGAATTTTTCTTGCTAGTTATATGATATCGTCCTTATCTTGATATTGCTCGCTATTTGTCAAAGGTCATGGTCGATCTCGAGGTACATTTATGCTCACAACCCACACTCGCCTCGTGCTAGCATACATTTCGCCCGCCTGAGCTTCTATATCCCGCTATATCTGCTCAAGCGCTCAACCAGACACGCATAGAGCGACCTCGCATGAAGAAAGATGTCAGTTCTCGAATATTGCAGGAAAAAAAGAGCTGTGATTAAGGGTCTGATCATTGCCACCTTGGTAGTATGAGTATGGCCCCACTCGTCATTCTTGGCTTCTGTCAGGCGACTGTAAAACTATTACCTTTTTGTAGTAACGCGTCGGTGCTTTTACGTACTCCGTAGTACTATGTAACTTTAGTACGCTTGACTATTGCTTGACGAACACTACTAGAGAGGTCGTTAGATTGACCTATGAGTACATGCATTGCACGTCCGAATGGAAATGTATTTCCTTGCATAGCGATTGGCGAGGTTGAGCCCTGCAGAGACAGAACTCCGGCAAGAGCCGCTACATCAGCAAGCACGCCTTCCCAAAGCTGGGAACCAAGGAGGTACACAATCATAATGAGGCATCGGCTATGAACCTGTCTTAGCTCCAGGGTCGTTCCTTCGATTTCCAATCTGTTCGCCGATGATGATTCTCAGTTACACGCATACAAAAGCTGTCCTGAATCAAGAAATAAGAAGAAGCGATTACCGAGATTTATGATTGGATACTAACATTCCGGATTGTTCTGCTCCTCAATTCTATATTCTGTTTTTACATGCCATCAAAGTGAATCTCCAATGATGTGCGAGCTATTCTGGCTTTAGGACCGTGATGTGCCAAAAAGGGGCATGATAAGCCAGTTCATCATCAATGGGAAAAGCGGCGAAAGGACTGGGGCACTTGACAGTCGGCGAAGACAGGGAATCGGCGATGCACTAAAATGACTAGGCAATAGTACGGTGTCACGTACTCTTTCGCACAAGGGGCGTCATACCGTCAGCAAAAAGGCCCGCGTTCTTGTTGCGCTTGTTGCGGAGGCCAGGGTCTAGCATTACCTTTGGCGAGGCTGCCTATTTCCCGTTGCCTCTTAGCTGCAGAAGTTGAGTGACAGGTCATGTCAAAATGAGCTTTGGACATGTTCGTCAATGTTTTGATGACGATCTAACAAGACCTGGGTAGCCATCATGCACAGGTATTTGGCTGTTTGTCTACTCGACAGGAGTGCAGCAAGCACCAATCTATGGAAGAGTGTGTAAGATCTGCCTTTGGTACAGCGCTCGGGAATTTAACGACGGTTGGCAGAAACGGGAAGAAAAATACGTACTCTGCCTTTAATCAAGGCTCATTGATTGTTTCCGAGTCTTCCGGCTAAATTTGTGCCACGCCTTCCTCTAAGAGTTAGTGCACTCTCGCTGATCTCTGTCTATGTCGTTCGACTTGAAGGAGATGAAGGGTCTCGTTTGTCGGACGTAGTCTACAGAGCACTCCTACGTGGCACACTCATCTATGAACCTATCATTGAGGGGCAGAATGTCACAAGAATTTTTGCTTTTCAGCCGTGCACGTTCATACATCGTTCTTCCCTACTCTCTCCTGTAGTTATTTCGTATATGACGGCATAATTAGGGAAGCCAATGCTCTCGTTACATCCGTCCAGTCCACATCACATGCCTACCTCGCGCATACAGCCCGCTAGGCGTCGGGATAAGTGAAGCCGCTGGAATCTGATATCACGATCACAAATGCGTCCCAATTGCATACGTACTAGTACTAGGCAGGTCAATTCGGTCACAGTGAGAGACGTATCAGCCTGCTTAGCCCGCACTTGAGTCGGCATTCGCTTATCACCAAAAGCAACTACAATTGCATACTATTCCATGAATATCCTTACGGTGTTTTACGGATCAGATTTTGAGTTAATTTGAGTTTGAAAAAGAATTGAGGACACAAATCTGGCCGGAGTGTCTCAGTATCCAGGTTGATATCCGTCAGCAAGGCTGAGACTTGATTCTAAAAGGAGATCACTAGTTCGCTACCACCAAATTCGCGAATCTTTGACAGAAGCTTTTATGTATCTGAAGTACTGTATATACTATGCAACTCCCTGACGGAGTTTGCAAATACTAATTGAGATTCATCTCAAGGAATAAGAATTGATCCACCATATCGCTAAAACTCCAACTTGTCTACCAAGCCGATGAAAGCCTCATTATTCCCTTCACCTCGTAACAGCGACTCGACATCGACGCGTCCCGCCGTGATATACCGCTCGCTTATACCGATATTGATTCGTTTCGACAGATGCTGCTTGAGCTCTGCCCGCAAAGCCGCTAACTCTCCCTTGGTGATACTACTCGCCTCCTTCTCTTTCTGCGAACGACCACCACCGCGACCTCGCCCTTTTGATTTCCCGCCTTGTTTCTCAAATTCTTCACTGTCGTAGTCGACGCCTAGTTCCTCCGCTGCATTACGCAACCAATTGTCCTCCGATGAGATCTTTTCTTTGGCCAGGTTTGATTCGGTGATTTTCTTGGCTAGGGTCATTCGAGGTTTAACGCGTGAGATGACACGGCGGTCGAGTTCAAGAGATTCAAGTGGATTACGTCTTGCGGACGCACCGGCTTCAGCTTGTGCGTGAACTTTGGCAACAAGACGCGCTACACCGACGACCTCGTCGGGCGCACATATCAGGACACTTTTACCAGAGGCTCCTGCACGAGCGGTACGGCCTGAGCGATGCACGTACATGTCCGCTGTTCGAGGAACATGGTAATGAATAACCATGTCAATACCTTTGATATCGAGGCCGCGCGCTGCGACATCTGTAGCTACCAAAACCGAGCTGGGATCAGCGTCGGGAGACGAGAACCTCTCCACAGATCGTAGACGTGCTTTCTGTTCCATCGTCGAGTGTAGAGCTAATGCCGGAATGCCCAGGTTTTGTAACAATTGAGATAATCGGCGAACAGAAGATATCGAGTTCGCGAATACCAGGCAACGATGGCCTGGGTGGTAGAGTAGTAGAGTGTAAAGATAGAGATCCTATAGCCGTCAGTATATTGCAGAAGGTAGTAAATTGTAGATTTTACCTTCTCCATCGCACCACACTCCAGAATTCCTTCTTTCAAGCCCTGAGCCATCTGAGAAATCGGGTTGACATCAATAAACTTGGGCTTCTCCTCACGGAACTTGAGTTTCTTTAAAAGATACTCCATCGATTCCGCCTTGTTCAACAAGTCACTGCTCATGAATTTTCCCTTTCCAGCCAATTTTTGCTGTAGTCCTTTATGGAATGTGGCTGAGAAGACGAGGGTCTGTCTTGCAGCTGTAGCTTCTTCTTTCTGTTCCTCTTCATCCTCTGAGATTTCTGAGTTCTCTGCAGCTTCATCATTATCCTCTTTTCGATCGAGGGCATCGAGAATTTCCTCCAATTCCTTGTAGTGCCCATCACTAAGCAAGCGATCCGCTTCATCGAGGACGAGGTACTTAACCCTCGACATTCTCTGAATGAGACCAGTCCCAGAACTGAGAATCTCCCAAACTCGACCTGGCGTACCAATCACGATATCAGCATCTTTCAGCAGTCGCTGTTGCTTTTGAATTGCCAAGCCACCGGTAAGAAGTGCAATTCTCGCATTTGCGGCGGGAGTATGTGTATTAAGTGTACCAATATGTTTCGCCAATTGATGCGCTAACTCTCGCGTTGGTGATAAAATCAATGCTATGGGTTGAGACTGCTTTTTTTTCTTTTTCTTATTTTCCTTTAAGGTGTCATGGCTGCCTCTGGTATTTAGATAGTATTCGAGAATGGGTATGCCGAACGCCAATGTCTTTCCAGACCCTGTTGATGCTTTTCCGACCACGTCGTGACCGGCGAGGACCTCGGGTATCACTGCTTGCTGAATTGTGCTTGGAGTCGAGAACTTGAGTTTGGATATACCGGTCTGTAAGGCTGGAGATAATCCTAATGATTCCCATGCGGAGACATCAACTTCGTCATCCTCCTCCTCGTCTTCTAGCGCGGTGAACGGCAGAGATTGTATTTTCTCATTAGGATTATCTGCCTTTGTCTTTTGCTGTTGCTTTTCTTTCTTGGCCGCTGACTTCTTTTCATCCGTCGCTTTCTTTTCCTTGTTTTCTTCTGAGTTCTGCTGTTCTGGTTTCTTCTTTTGTTTCTGCTTCTTCTGTGGCTTCACTTTCTGTTCCTCGCTCTCACTGAAGCCCGACCATTCTTCATTGTTCTCGCTCGGCGTCTCGTCTGTGGTTCTGGCTTTCTTGAGTATCGACTTCGACGGTTTATCTGATGAGACCTGTAGAGATCGACGTAATTAGACAATTGTTGTCATCAATCATTCAATTTGCATGGTACCTTGAATTTGATCTGGCCACTAGACTCCGGTCGAATGACGTCCACGCCATCAATCTCTTCCAACCCAAAGAATCCACCAACATCACCCAACCGATCCGGTAACTGCACAGTCTGCCAGTCCAGATCATCTAGCCCAACAACGACCTCGCCATCCTGCTGTGTATTTTCTTCCACTCTTTGCTTCTTGGCTGCCTTTTTGGCCAGGTTTCGGCTCTCTCTTCCACGTTTCATCCCCATGGCGATATGATGCGATTTGTGATGGGATTGTTGTTTGCGCAAAGTGATGTTGACGGGCAGAAAAAAAAGTTTGGCTCCGCTTTTGCTTTTGCTTTTTAGTTCTAAGTTCTCCGGCCGATCTCCGCCTTTGCAATCTTATCAGCAATTTTTAAACCCCGCCAAAAATTTCTAATCTCTAATTTGGGCAAATTGTGCGACAGGGAATTGTTCAGGAATTTCCATGAGGACAGGATTGTAATTTGCGGCACGGCTCGGATTGTTAGAAATGGGGAAAGCCTCAAAAGACAAACGCGACGCCTATTACCGGCTCGCTAAAGAGCAGAATTGGCGAGCTCGCTCAGCATTCAAATTGATCCAGATTGACGAACAATTCGATCTTTTCGCACACGCAGACCCTAACAGTGTCACTCGCGTCGTTGACCTTTGCGCTGCGCCTGGAAGTTGGAGTCAAGTACTTAGTCGCGTGCTCATTAAGGGCGAAAGTTTCGGACGAAGAGCATGGTTAGAAAAACGCCGGCGAGATAAGAAGGCTCTTGAGAAACTAGAAAAGGAGAGCCAAACCGATGACAAAAAAGAAGAAGATGGCGAAGACTCGGAAGATGAATCTACAATTCTTAAACCACGAAAGAATGTCAGAATTGTCGCAATTGATCTGCAACCCATGGCGCCGTTGGAGGGAATCACCATGATGAAGGCAGATATAACCCATCCGTCGACGATACCGCTTCTCCTTCGCGCACTTGATCCTGAATATTACGAAGCCGAATCCGACAAACAAAATACAACCGCAGAATCCACGATAACGAGGCAACTTCCGTCCCGGCATCCTCATCCCGTGGATCTAGTCATCTCCGACGGCGCACCAGATGTCACCGGCCTCCACGACCTCGATATCTACATACAATCCCAACTCCTCTACGCTGCCCTCAATCTGGCCATCGGCGTTTTGAGACCAGGTGGGAAATTCGTCGCAAAAATCTTCCGCGGTAGAGACGTAGATTTACTCTATGCACAGCTACGGACGGTGTTTGAAAAGGTGTCCGTTGCGAAGCCGAGGAGTAGCCGTGCGAGTAGTCTAGAGGCCTTTGTGGTTTGTGAAGGGTTCATGCCTCCTGAGGAGTTCGATTCGGCACATGCGCTGCAGAATTCGATGTTTGGTGGTGCGGCTGCTGTGAAGGCTAATGAAGATGGAACTGTGGGTTATGATATCCCGGATGAGGAGGACGAGGACGAAGCTCGGGAAAAAACTCGAGTTGCGCAGCCTGTCTCTTCAAGCGGTGGTGAAGATGATGTGACTCAACACCTGGCTCTTGAGCAGCTCTCATTATCTGAACAATTGTCTCATCGTCCACCGCATGAATCGCGCTGGATCCCTCCATTCATTGCCTGCGGAGACCTTTCTGCTTGGGATGCTGATGCATCGTATGCTCTGCCCGAGGGGTACGTCAGTCTGGACCCTGTTCAGCCACCTACAGCGCCACCATATAAGCGGGCATTAGAGATGAGAAAGGAGTTGGGCGGGGCCTATGGGAAGACGAAGTTAGGGGCTATGGGTCGTGCTTGATAGACTTCGCTCTCTCGAGGGTAGAATGAGTAGAATCGTTTCTTGTACGTAAACTTAAGCGGAGAGGTTGACGATGAAATGAAGTCATGTATATACCAAACGAATTTACACGCTAGATACATTCAAATCAAACATCAAGTCTATTGCTACTCATGTAATCGCTATCAAAATCCGAATACAGTTTAATAAACCTCCAAAACATATCGTTCCTCATCCTTCAACTTCTCAATCTCCTTACGGGTCTCGACCCTCTTGCCTGATGCCTGAGCTTCGATGGCAATAGCCTCCTCTAGCACCTCAGTCACATCGGGAACAGGCCATGTAGGACCGCAAAGGTAGAAAGCACCTTCTTCGCGGATGTAGGCTTGCACAATCTCTGGAATGGTCTGACGCATACGGTCCTGGATGTAGATCTTTTGAGGCTGGTCACGAGAGAATGCGCGACCCAAAAGTGTAATGACGCCAGCAGCCTGATAGGCCTCCCATTCTTCACCGTAACAGTATTCTTCGCGCTGGTGACGAGATCCCATGTAAAGAAGAACGGAGCCAATTTCCTTGCCCTGAGCCTTTTCCAAGGCACGGTGTTGCACAAAGGCACGGAATGGTGCGAGACCTGTACCCAGACCAGCCATGATGATGGGTTGAGTGGAACGTGGAGGCAACTTCATCACACTGGGCTTGACGCTGACGGTGACGGGAGCGCCGGGTTGGAGGCCGCTGAGGTAGCGAGTGGCTTGTCCGAAACGGTCGCGGCCACGAGGATCAACCCAGTTGACGACGACAATCATCAAAGCCACGGAGGTGGGAGTAACCTTCTGGCAAGAAGCGATGGAGTACTCACGGCGCTTCATGGGACTCACGATACGCACAATGTCGTGGAAGCTGGGGTGGGCGGAACGGAATTCGAGCAAGATATCGGCGTAGGTAATGGTGTCAACCTCGGCACGTCTCTTGAATTCTACTGCGCCCTCTGGTCCGGCCAAAGCAAGAAGCTCCTTCTTTTCCTTCTCCTCGTCGGCGAACTCTGCAAGGGCTTCGTAGAATCGCTTAGGGGGACGGCCGAAGAGATCCACGTTTCGCACTAAGGCTTGGTAAACAGTGCGGTTCTCTAAGATATTCTGGTCGTCCCTGTTGGGGACTTCGACAACCTCATCTGGGTTCAAGCCATAGAATTTAATAAACTCCATGACATCCTCAGGATCGTTCTCGGCGTGCACACCGAGAGCTTCACCAATATCATACTTGAGACCAGAGTCACCGATGTCGAACTCGATGTGAAAGATGTTTCGGTCGTAGGTCACGGGCGTTAAACGACGGTTCTCTTTAACGTGGACAGTGAAAGTCTTGGTATTGACGTCTGGACGCAATGAGTTTTGAGTGCCAAAAGCCTCCTTGAATGCCAGACCCTGAGCAGCAGTCTTCCAGTCCTTAAGAAGAGAGGCGGGTTCAACCTCAGTCTTGTCAAAAGGTGCAAAGCTCGTTGAAGTGACATCTTTGGGCAACTCTTGAGCATCAGAAGGGATCTCAGCAGTGCTCCATGATTCAGGAACTGCGACATTGCGAAGCGTGGTCTCAAGCTCCTTATCAGCTTCTGTGATGAATTCGGGAGCCTTGATCTTCAGACCAATTGAGGAACCCTGAGTAACATGCAAGATAGCGGCCTGGACAGCTGTGGACTCGGAGGCATCCAAGAGCGAAAGAACGATGCCACGCTTAGCGATCTGCTGCTGGAAGGCGACGGGCAACTTCTTCTCAAGGTCTTCATTGGTGAGGCCAGGTGCCTTAATGAGGACTTGACTATTGTCCTTAACCGATGCAAGGACATCAATATCATTGAGGATCTTGATATCGCCAACATAAGCAACATCGGCAGTGATGACTGGGTAGGGCGCGTCGATAATCTTTGTACTTCTGCGGATGTCGGTACGGACGACACCGCCTTGAACCAGGTTATCGAAAACAGTACTGGTAGTGACGTTGACGGAGGGGTCCTTGGCGAGCGCCTGAGTCAAAGAAGCAGCGGCATCGAGGGACTGGCCATCGTCCAAATCCCAGAGAGTGAACTCTTGTGTGCCAGCTTGTTCGAAAAGCTGAAGAGGGCTTGCCTGGTTATTGGTCTGAAGAATAGGCTTCTCAAAAATACGCTGGAATGCAGCAGCCGCATTGACAATGGTCCACTGATGAGTAACATCATATTTGATGTCGACACAGACAGGCTTTTCGGTGCGGTCAACTGCAAAGGTCAAAGCTGCGAGGACGTCGTCGTACAAGGCTGAGTGAACACCTTCATCCTGGACAGCTTGCTGGTCACGGACTTGGCCGAGGACACCTACAGTCTTGACAGTTTTCGGTAAAACACGGAGGAATTCCTCCTCGAAAAATGGTCTGTACACACGTACGTTGACAACACCAACGCGCGAGTCACGCTTGCTCAAAGACTTGGCAATCTGTGAAGTCAAAGAGGCCTCCACAGTACCAAAAACGACAAAGACGGAGGTCGGCTCGCTATGACCGTGGTACTCAAATAGTCCATAGTCGGTGCCTAATTCGCCGTTAAGGGACTGCAAAACATTCAACACTTTGCCCTGATCATCCAAGTGCTTTGCCTTGGTATCAACTGAAGTCTGTTGCTGAACGGCTTGGTAAATGCGTTGGAGACCTGCCTGGTCCATAACATCAATGACTCGAGTGTTGTCACGACCCACGCGAACGCCGTCGTAAAGGTGGATGGTTGGCAAGAAACTGGCTACTAAGGTCGAAAAGAGAGCCATATGTTGTGATTCGTGCACGGATGAGCTTGAAATCAGACCAAGTCCCAAATCCTCGGCCAAGTTTAATGCTGTCGCGTAGTCTGAAACGAGACGTTCGCCAGCATAGTCGACAGCGGCGACGTGAGCAACCACGGGATTAGCGACAGCATAGAGTAGAGAAAGTTGCTCCAATGAGGACCGCAAATAGGTCAGCGTTGCGGAAGAGGCAATGATTCCTTGGGGAATATGGCGCTTCTTCAGGTCGAAATCCCGCGAGAACAAGTAGCCAAGGGCAATTGAACCGGCACCTTGACGAGTCTGAAGAGACTGAACAGAGGTCACTTCTCCATTCACGTTCTTTTCATTCTGAGATAACCATTGCTTCACGGCCGAATCTAGTTCGAATGACTCCGGAGAATATGAGAAGATCTTGTCCGACAGGGAGTATGCAACCTGCTGGATAAGATCCTGAGCAGTTAGGTAGGTCGGGCCTGAGATGGCCTTCAATTCTGGAACGCCCATCTCGAAACTGCACCAGCAATAGAGAAAGACAGAAACAGACTATGACAGCAGTGAGGAAGTGAAGATGCCAGATTCTCCTCTAGAACTCTGACAAAAAAAAAATACCCATATGAGCCACCAGGGATGCCTTCCGTGTTGGGACTAGCGCAAATCACGCCATTTCTTATCGATAAGCAACGCAATTGTCGGCCGAAACTCTGCGACCAGGGTTAGGGTAAGTGCACATGTCCGTACCTCGCGTCGAGGCAGTTTACATTGTTTGTTCATCGTAGTGTAAGTCCTTGCTGCCTGCAGAAACAGGTACCAATATCAGTAGTCCCCCGGAGCAGCGAGCATCGGCTACATTCTGATCCTCGCTCTAGTACTACTATTACCCCAAGCACTAATAGCTCTTATGAGCCATTGGTTACTTGTCTCAATAGCCGCAAACATATCTTTGAATCAGATCAATGTTTGATGAGTGTTCGGGGATGCGGTCCACTCTAAGCAAGCCAACTCCACATCCCCGGCAAAACTCCGGGGTACGGGGTAGCTAGCATGCCATAAAACAATCCCCTTTCATTAATAGTGCCTTCGAGTCCCATCCCTGGAGCTGATTCATTTCAAACGTTTATTACTACTCATACACACTCTGCGACATGACGACTTTCCGCCAGGCATTCTCGTTGCCTAAAAGCGCCGTCCTAGAGGCAATGCCTCCTGGGACGGTCAAGCTATACAGTTCGTACAGCATTCTCTTAAATCAATGCTGGAAACTAATCTGCATCGCATAGGCAATGAATATCACGAGTCGGAATTGACAATGTCTTCCCAGCTTCAGCTCTCACCTATGCCGTCGAAGAATCCAGCCGACCCTCTAAACTGGAGTCGATGGCGAAAGTTCATGGCGCTCTTTTGTGTCTCGCTCTTTTGCCTCTTAGCAAACGTCACATCTGCCTCCTTGTCCAGCGCCTTGCCTTTTCTAGCAACCGACTTCAATCCCCCTGTGCCTCAGGCACACCTTGGTCACTTGATTGCCGTATGTATTCTATCAGCTTCGATTCTACTCCTCGGGTGCCGCCTAGATGTTGACCCACAGCTCTTATTTTAGGTCAATGTCTTGATGTTTGGTGCTGCCAACATCTGGTGGGTTCCTCTCTCGAGCGTGTTTGGACGCCGGCCCATCATCTTAATCAGCCTCTTGATTCTTACGGTATGCTCCGTCTGGGCAGCCGAAGCCAAAACGTTCAACAGCCTTTTAGCAGCCCGAGTATTTCAAGGCATAGGCGGAGCTACATCGGACACTCTTTGCCCGGGAGTTATTGGTGAAGTTTTCTTTCGTCATGAAAGAGGCAGAGCAATGGTGAGTGCAAGACTTATAGCTACAAGAACTAAACTTCAACTTCGTTTCACGTTAAAAGCTAATATTTTATAGGCAGTCTATACCGTCTTTCTTACAATGGGGCCCATTTTGGGAGGTATTATTGGCGGTTACATTGCCTCAGCATACGGCTGGCGCTGGACACAATGGTTAAATGTGATTCTATCCGGGGTTATGCTTCTATCATGCGCCCTGTTCCTCCCAGAAACATTATTTGACCGGGATGCCTCCATTGCGCTGGATATTGCGGCCGAGGAAGTCACTCAAGGAGAGAAAGAAAAGGCAGCCGTGACGGAATTGCAAAACGTTCAAGAGCATGAGGACGTGAGCGGACTGGGGGCCTCTAGTCATCCATACCAGCCTTACACGTTCGCACGCTCTTTGAAAGTCGGACTATATACAGGAAGCTTCGTTCGGAATTTCCTAGCTCCTTGGAAAACACTTCGTCTACCCGCTGTGTGGTTGGTGATGCTGCATTACGGAGGCTTGGTTGGTGGAATTGTGACCATTTCAACTGTTGGACCACAATTTGTCGCTGCGCCTCCCTACAACTGGGGCGCGAACGCGGGTTTAATTAACATTGGCGGTTTAATTGGAAGCATTACCGGAGCGTTGGCTACTTTTCTTCTCTCGGATCGTCTTCTCAAACGTCGTGCTTTGCGACATACTCACGGTTTCAGTGAACCTGAGGCACGACTGCCTGCTATGTTCCCGGGACTATTTCTCGCTACCATGGGATTGTTGACGTTCGGCATGTGCAAGCAATATGTCACTTCCGGTGCTGGATGGATTGGTCTTGAAGTCGGATACGGCATGCTCGTGTTTGGTGTTATTCAGGTGCCATCTATTGGTTTCAATTATGTGAGTAATGATATTCTTCATCATTCTACAACGGTGTTTGTCTCTGTCGCTAACTTGAAACTTGCGACTCTCAGATTATTGAGTCCTATCCATTGGCAGCCCATGAATGCTTCGTCATGATTACCTGCTTGCGAGCAGTTATTGGATTTGCCTGGACCTTTTTCGTCGGAACCTGGGTTGAAGCGCGCGGTGCTGCGGAACCCTTTGGGATCTTCTGCATGTTGATGGGTATATTCGGACTTTTGACCCTTCCTATCTACTTCTTTGGCAAGAGGATTCGGATCGCCACAGAGAAATGGTTCCCTAATAAAGTGGAGTGATCTTTAGTCTGGCTTATGAGATGACTCATAGCGTGCAAAGGAGGTATCATAGCATGGTCCAACTTGAGAAGGCCATACTTTTATCTGCCCGATTGCCGCTGGTATTGTTTGCTTATTATCATTCTTTCCCCGAATCCACTCGCACACTTGCCAACATCGAATTATTATCAGTCTCATACAAATGAAAATCACGTAAGGTTCTTACGCATCTTAGGGCGAACTGGTGTGTCGCGTCTCCACTTTTCCCTCCACCTCCGCTTACCCGAGGCCTGACGAAAAGCGAGAATGGCCTCAGGCCCATTTATGTGAACGTATGTGGTAGAAGAAATAAGCAAGCATCGAAACCTTCATACCCGGGTATTGTAATCATGAATTAGATGTTGCATTCAGTAGCTACGTTCGAGATATCCAAGTATAGAGGCAGGAATTAACAGGCATGGAAGAGATATCTGTACCTGTAACCCCTGTTTTAACATACGTATCATGGCACTGAAAATACCTTATAATAATTATCGTTCGGGAGAATAAAACTTCGTGTACTTCGAAGACGAAGTATATAGATACAATAAATCTTCATGCCGGGCGATAGTTGTTCCAAGCCGGTGTAGGTGCTCCTTCCCCAAATTTTCCCCGCACCCAAACCCCGTGGAGCCCCTACTACGGTGACCTCAAAGCCATCTCTACCATTTTGCAATAATCTCTGTCCACCACACGCATTGATCGCAGCCTTCCAAGGTTATTCCCACACAGGCTTTATTGGCGCACTCAACAGGGTGTCACTGTATCTAATGGCCTCTCCAAACAGCTCTGCAGCCTCCAATTCTACCCCTATTAGCTCGTCACGAACCGGCCATCGCGATAGTAACAGTATATTTCAATGTGGAACGTGTTTTCAGTCATATACACGACTTGATCATCTTGCTCGACACGTTCGTTCTCGTACGCTCCTTCAGATTCGTATATTTTGCGTTGGCTATTGACTAACTCGAAAAAAAAGATACGCAGGAGAAGCCATACCGCTGCGAAGTATGCAACAAATGTTTTGGTCGTAGGTGCGAACTCAAAGTTTTTCTTGCCGAATATGTACTTCAATTTTGACACATATAGTGACCTCCTGAGTCGACATGCGACTCTTCACGATTCTCACAAGACATCTAATTCATCAAAGCGAAGACGCACCGCCAGCGTCTTCAGGGCATCAAAGGCGTGCGACGCATGTGCTGAGAATCATTTGCGTTGTGATGACGAGAAGCCCTGTCGGCGATGTCAACGGCGAGGCATTCAATGTAGCCTCGAGCCTGCGCCTATTGAAGAGGCAGTAGACACCTCATCTCAAAACAGCGTCCTCGTCGACGCTGGTAGATCTCCATCATTTCAGCAACCAGAACTATCGCCAATGATTGGCTTTGACTCCACCTTAGCACTCAACGATGATGTCGAATGTACTGAGTCTTCTTCTACACTTCAAGCTCAAATGTCGTCATCCAATGCAGCGACCCTGGGTATCGGAATATCTAGTGAAACAGGCGTTGTGCTTTCTGATCCATATTTGACATTGCTGCAATCAAGTTCAGAAAGCATATTACCGGATTTTTACAATACGAAGCCAGGAGGATTGATTGACTTTGCTCTTGAAACAAACCTTGATCTCAGCATTGCCGATCTGAGCTTCTTGGAGTCTTACAACACGGATATCCCGTTTATAAATGAAGCTACCTATACACCACAATCTCCAGCCCCATCCGTACGGGGTGTAGACGGCGAAACAAGTCAGTCAGATGAGAACACAAGAGAGGAAAGATATGTTGAGCGGCTTCGGTGGCGGTTCGTGCCTGTTTCCCAGGACCACGGCTACTCTGAACACGGCAATCTTCTTCTTGAGGGCCAGACAGGACCAGAAGATACCCCACAGAGTCTTCGTAGTCTGAGAGATGGATCTACATCCATGGAGAGTGTTGATCTATCTTTGCGTGACAAGATCCTGAGTATTGTTCTAGGTCAAATGCCGCAGCCACTTTCCCGCGCAATTTCTTCGTTCCCGTCCCCTGAATTCCTAGACCGCTTAATCCTATACTTCCTTACCATACCCATCTCCAGCGCTGGTGCCTGGTTTCATCGGCCTACTTTCAATGTGAAACAGACCCGCCCTGAGCTTCTGCTGGCTATGGCAGCAGCTGGTGCAGTACTCACGCCGGATTCGGCCTTGCGAAAACTAGGATTCGCCATGCAGGAAGTTGTGCGGCACCATCTACCCACTCTTTATGAAGCAGACAACACCCTTATTGGCGACCTAGAGTTGCAACAAGCCTATCTGTTATACCTTGAAATCAGCTTATGGAGCGGCAACAGCCGTAAGATAGAAATTGCGGAGAGTTTTCGCCAGCCACTTATCACGATGTTGCGGCGTAGAGGTATGTTCTATACAGCTTGGTACCGACCGATAACTCTAGATGCAGACGATACAGGCCGTGCCATAGAGGAAAAATGGTTGGCGTGGGTACGGCAGGAAACCACGAAACGTTTAGTTTATCATCTATGGGAATATGACACGCAGACATCTATGGTGCTGATGACCAACCCATTGATATCTTACGCAGAGGTTTCAATTCCACTTCCTGCTCCCTCGTATCTTTGGCTTGCCAATGATTCAGAGCAATGGAAAAGGCTCTACCTTAGTTGGCAGGCCCAATGCCAATCTCTCCCTCGTGCTATGACAATTTCGGATTGCATTTTGAATATGGACTTGCTTGAGGTACAGCGGCCTGTGGCAGATATGGCAATTTCGTGCGCTGCAGTTCTCCACGCTCTGTGGGGAATGATTTCAGAATATAGGCAGATGAACATGCTCATCACCAGGAACAGCAGGAACAACGGCTCAAATTCGAATGGTAACGACGCTGGCAATCAGCCTGGTCACTGGCACGGCGGGCTAGTAATGGCTTCGCGGTACCAGCAGCTCTCAGAAATGCTGAACTATTTTGGCATCGGCCATTGGAATGATGGTGCCCTACACTGGCATTGTATTCAAATGCACTTACACATGTCGCTCGAAGATATTCAGCTTTTGGCTGCTTCTTTGCAAAACCCAGCTCACTCAAACAACATCCTATCATCAATCCAAGCATGGTCTCGGAGCAAGGATGGGCGTTGGGCTGTATGGCATGCTGGCCAGATATTCCGTGAGCTCAAGGCCTTGTCACCTCAACATCTGCGAGATTTTAAGGCCATTGCGCTTTACCATTCTACTCTTACCCTGTGGGCATATAGCGTAGGTAGAGGGAGAACCGGAGTGGAAATAGGGTCTGTTATGTGGCTAGACGGCACAGATACAAGCAATTTACAACGGTTCGTCACCTTGGAACGCAATCAACCCATGCTCCAGGGACTTTCACCTGAAGGTGGGGACATAAATCTACATGATCCCAAGGCCACGTTGATTTTGGCTATACAGTTGATGAGGCAGAATCACGGCGACCAGGATGCTTATGTGCCTCCGTTGGTCATGAACCTTGTGCATTTGCTGGAGAAGCTCCGTGAGATCAACAGCTAGTCTGAAAAATTTGATCCAACTTTGTTATGTTTGTCTATAGACATGCTAAAGCACACCTTGTTCCTATCACAGTGACTCTATGCAGCCGGGTAAATGGGCCACGCAGCTGACGCCTCCCGGGCATATGTGAGCTTAATGCTGCTGGCAGCTTAATAGATGAGAATGCATGCCCTTACAGTGCATTTAGCAAACATCGTCATTTCTCCTTGAAGCCAATTGATACGATCCAAAGGTTCGATAGTTCCATCAAACGCAGGCCGGTGCATGTCGTTAGGGCTTCGTTCCTATTGCCCCAAGTCCGACGTTTCGTATGGGCTATAGTGAGAAACCGGCATCGATGACCGTATTGACGCCGGTGATGGATCTACTCATAGCAAGGAATCGGACCTGTTCTGCAACATCCTATAATTTAGTGAGCTGTGTAATTTTCCGATCTCAGAATTGAGAGAGGCATGGGCATACTTCTGGCGTGGCCAAGCGCTTGAGAACATTTTTGTCTTGGACTGCCTTGATTTTGTCTGGAGAAAATGTCTTTCCCCAGTCCTTTGCGCATGGCCTGTCAGCTTCAGAGGGGATTCAGGATGTTATTGTAAACGCACCGTCATGAGAACTCCTGGGGCCACGCTATTCACGCGAATTTTAGGCCCTGCAATGATAGCGAGACTCTTAATAAGATGAATGAGAGCAGCCTTGGTCACGGCATACGGCTATAGTCCCCCTCTGTTAGTGACAAGATCAATCCATTATCAACGAACACAAAGATAGAATGCACCAAGGAGCTTCCACTAGGCTTGACCCCAGCCACGCTTGTCGTCGCAATAAAAGTGCCCTCACTGCTCTCCAAATGCGGCTGGCAAGCCCTAAAGAGACGAAAGTGGCTTTTGACGTTCACTTCAAAGCATCGATCCCAGTCTTCTTCATTATCGGCATCCTGTATATTCATGAAATCTGTCATTCGCGTCCATCCCACATTGGAGATGACTATATCCAAGCGACCCATCTGCTCGACCGTCTGCTGTACTAGTCGCATCATCTCGGTTCTGTTGGTTATGTCGGCCTGGGCGGCAGCAAACGTTGGGCTCTGGCTGTCTTTGAAATGTCCAGATTGAGTACGTAGAGTCTCCATTTCACTAATTAACTGTTTGGCTGCTTCTTGGTTTTGGTGGTAATTGATCATGATTCGCACGTTGCTGTGTGCGGCCAGAGACCGTGCAACGGCCGCACCAACGCCACGGGATGCGCCTGCAATGAGTGCTACTTGTGGAAGACTCATGTTGATTTTCAGATGACCGTTTTCTTAGGGAAGAAGACATTCTTAGCCGAAATTGGCTGATCTGATCCTTTCTTTCTGTAATTCTCAAAACAGTAAGTTGCTATGCTTCTATCGGTTCGGGTATAGGATATATCGGCCCCACGTAACCGTATGGATGAGATAGTGCTTTTCTAGTCGCATAACTACAGTATAATCGAAACTCACTATCTTCTCGTATTATTTCGATAGCATATACAAAATTATAGAGAACGTTGAATGCAAATTGAACCGAGCAGACACAGCTACAAAAAAAAAATGGAAGACAACGGACTTCGCCCCCTTGGTCGCTACATCACTACCCACGATGAGAATGGCGTTACCGGCTTTCAAACCCAGATTTCCGAAACTCTTCAGTGGCAACAGCTTGCAAATGGTGCCCGATTCTCTCTCGGCTATGCCACAGATGAGACGCCTGTTGATCTCAGCGACGACAAGGACCTGGGCATCTATCGATCGTACCTCAGTGACCTACCCGGTATCACCATCCCTGGAGGCACGGTCTTGCGAGTTGTTGATATGAACCCTGGCTCAATTTCGCCGATGCATCGCACAGTCAGCCTAGATTATGGTGTCGTTCTGGAAGGAGAGGTTGAAATGATATTGGACTCGGGTGCGAAAAGACTACTCAAAAGGGGAGATATTGCGGTGCAGCGCGGCACGAATCATGCATGGAGAAATCCGAGTAGTACGACATGGGCGCGGATGCTTTACGTTTTACAGGAGGCAAAGCCAATCCAGGTTGGAGGTAAACCACTGGAGGAAGACTACGGTGGTGGTATGGATGATGTGAAACCATCGAAATAAATGTTAAGGGAGATAGACAATATTATCCAGGAACTTTATTTCATAAGTCTATAGTACCTATAACAAGATTTATTTCTGATCCATAATTCAATGAAAACCAGTTTCTACACATATCATAGGCCTGCTACCTACATGTGCAGGTAGACCCAAAGTATAGCTTGACATTTCTAATTTACTTTCATGGATACCTCCCAGACAGCACTGTCACTGAACCCCTCATTTCAAAACAGAGGAACAACGGCATGATGTCCGAACTCGAACCCAATGCGCAACCATATCCGAGGTGGAGCCGGAGGCGATTACGTGTGGATGGTATGCTAACAGGCAGTTGTGATACTAATTAGATATGTATAATTTGCAATAGCAAAATCATATAAAGGTAGGGACCCTGGACTACAGATTCGACATGAAAGACAGAAAACCATTGACCTTGATCACTCATCATTTACAAGATGCCTGCTAAATTCCTCAAGTCCCAGCAACCCCCTGCCACTGGCTCTGCAAATATCGATGTAAGCTCCATCGTTCGTGGAGTGATCGATGATGTGCGGGCCAATGGTGATGCTGCAGTGCGCAAATACTCGGAGAAGTTTGACAAGTGGTCACCGGTCTCGTTCAAGCTTTCCCAGGCTGAGATTGATGAATCAATTGCTGCATGCTCCTCCCAGACAATTGAAGACATTAGGCAAGTGCAGAAAAATGTGAGAGCATTTGCACAAGCCCAGAAGGATTCTCTCAAAGACCTTGAATATGAAATACAACCGGTAAGATTGTGTTCGTTTTCAATAATTAAAATTGAATTCTGACCATTTTAGGGTGTCGTTCTTGGTCAAAAGAATCTTCCTATTGAGGCAGTTGGAGCGTAAGTACCTACTTATTGGTTCCTTTCTGCAGATTCACTAAAGTCATATCTAGATACATCCCTGGTGGTCGATACCCTCTTCTCGCATCAGCCCATATGACAATACTTACGGCGAAAGTCGCCGGTGTTCCTCATGTTATTGGGTGTACACCGCCCATCGCTGGCCAAATTCCTCATGCTACCATTGCCGCAATGCACCTTGCTGGAGCGGACGAAATCCATCTGATCGGAGGCGTCCAGGCAATTGCAGCCATGGCCATTGGCACCGAAACTATCCGCAAAGTGGATTTCATTGCAGGTCCCGGTAACGCTTTCGTGGCAGAAGGAAAGCGTCAGCTATTCGGAGAAATCGGCATCGACCTCTTTGCAGGCCCGACAGAAATTCTTATTGTCACCGACGAGACGGCTGATCCGTTCCTGGTGGCAACGGATATCCTGTCGCAGGCTGAGCATGGACCCGATTCACCGGCAGCTATCATCACTACTTCTGAGGAGGTTGCTCGAGAATCGATTCGAATTATTGACGAACTACTGAAGAACCTGCCCACAGCGGACATAGCTCGCGTGTCTTGGGCACAATTCGGAGAAGTCGTTGTGGTAGATACGATTGAAGAAGCTTGGAAACTAGCAGATGAGTACGCCTACGAGCACGTCCAAATCTTTACACGCAGACCTCGTGATGCGCTGGAAAAAATGACTGCTTATGGCGCGTTGTTTTTGGGTGAAAATACTTGCGTTTCTTATGGCGACAAGGTCATCGGAACAAACCATGTCCTCCCTACTCGCAAGGCAGGCAGATACACCGGAGGTTTGTGGGTGGGCAAGTTTCTGCGCACTGTGACTTACCAAGAAGTACTCAGTGACACGGCCAGCGGCGAGTTAGGCCGATTATGTGGGCGAGCAGCCCGAGCGGAGAATTTCGAGGGTCATGCACGGTCTGGAGATGTCCGAGCTAATCGCCATCTTAAAGACGAGTTCGGTTGGATCAATACATACAAAGCAAGCTTGTAGTCCATGGAGCCTTTTGCTTCAAACGTTTCATTGTGATGTGACTATCTTGTATTTTCGGGAAAGTCTTGTTATGTTGGATTGTGAAATATCCCGAATACAGGGAAATCGTAATCAAAATCTTGAAGAAAGAATGCTATAAATTTTAGAATGTTACAGATCTGAAGGCAATCAGGTGGGTAACAATGAAATTCTCTCTGCTTTGTATGAACATGTCTCTTTTAGCAAATGCCGAATTTGAATCTAGAAGTAGAGATCTGGTTGAGTGCGTAGGTATCAATATGAAATTGACTTTCCCTGCCAGGTGAAGCTCTCCTGTTTCAGCTGCCCCTGCTTTTGTGAGGGCTCACTGAGTAGATTTTCATTCGGGCTCACACTCCCCGAGCCGCCCGGTGTCCTCACGTGACGAATTCTGGTGCGGTGCTATCGCTCGAGCATGATCGGCTGGCTTCTCGCTGTCCACGTACCCTAGTCACACTAGCTCGGTATTTCTATCTGAGCATTTGTTACACCTTCGCTATCCAGCGTATATCACAACGAAGCAACCCAGCGCTGTCGCCTTGAACATGTTGATGATAGATAGCTCCTAACTTGACACACATTGTTGTTGCATAAGCCCATGTGCAATACGCTCTGGGAGCCTCCTCCGACCCATCGCATGGTTTCCGACTGATAAGACCAAGATTGTCTATTCCTGCATAGGCAAGAATACGCTTAGTGCTTAACTTAGCATGGTCCACGGGGTCATGGCTGGAATAAATACATATGTTTGGCTAGTCCGCAACGAGGGCTTGATAAGCTATCTCGGAAAGCCTAATTCAATGGTCTTCTCACCCAGTCACGTCGTGGCATTGTCAACCTGACAGTGTTATTAATAAGAGTCACGTCCTGCCCTTCCCCAGAAAAATGTCCAAATTTCGCTTGCAGAATTACTACGTCTATTACGACAATGCCGGAAGCAAAAACGGCGGTTGATATTCGCGATGAGAGCCGTTTGGCTCAGCTTGGATACAAGCAGGAGCTAAAGCGTGACTGGAAGCTGATGCACAATTTTGGGGTGTCATTTTCCATTATTGTGAGAGAAAAGCTCCCACCAACTTGCGGAAATAAGGGAAATGGTTCTACTAATACTTTCAAATCCAGAGTGTCATCACCGGTATCACCACGCTTTTCAGGTGAAACCCCCCTCCATCGCCTTCTGTCCAGGCTTTTGCTAACTAAATCGACAGTTATGGACTCAACACCGGAGGTCCGAGCGTCATGGCATTTGGTTGGATCGTTGTTTCATTTATGACCTTTTTTGTCGGATTAAGTATGGCAGAGATTGTATCTGCGATTCCGACTAGTGGGGGACCATATTTCTGGGCTGCGATACTCGCTCCCCAAAAGTACAGCGCATTTTTCTCTTGGTTGACAGGATGGTTCAATTTCGTCGGACAGGTATTTCTAAATACTGACTGCTTTTGAATGGTCAGATTTATTAATTTGGTTGATCTTCTAGTTTGCAGTCACGACCGGAATCAGTTTCGGATGCGCAGGCCTCGTTACGACAGCGGCGACAATCAAAACGGACTTTGTACCAACAGCGGGTAATACAATCGGCATATACGCAGCCATTCTAGTCAGTCATGCGCTTGTGAATACTTTTGGGGTCCATGTGCTACGATATCTCAATGTCACATCGATCATACTGCATAGCTTAGGCGTGGCTAGTTTGGCGATTGCAGTTGTCGCAAAGGCTCCCACACATCAAACCGGGGCCGAGGTTTTCCAACATTTCTATGATGTAAGTGTTATCTTTCAAGTAACATAAGGAGCATGACTTTTTGACTGTTTATCAGGGAACCGGGGACCCGGGCTGGTCGGTAAGAGCATCTCCCGCGTATGTTGCTATCTGCGGCATTCTCCTCAGTCAATATACAATCACAGGCATGATTTCCTCTACCTATATACCTATCAGTAACAAAACTAAAGGCTGACTTGTTTGCTTAATTTACTTCAGGATTTGACGCTTCTGCTCATCTGTCCGAAGAAACACACCGCGCTGATTGGAACGCCCCCATTGGCGTTCTCATGTCTATCGGCGTCTCCGCTATCTTTGGATTCTTCCTCCTACTTTGCCTTCTTTTCTCAATTCAGGATTTTGCTGCTACGGTAGATCCAACCCAGAACTATGGTCAACCTGTTTTCAAGATATTCGTTGACGTTTTCGGCGAGAACGGCGCCCTCGGTCTGATAAGCATCATCATTCTCTGTGTCTGGCACTGTGGCCTCTTTAGCCTTACAAGCAACAGCCGCATGATGTTTGCATTTTCTCGTGATGGAGCCTTGCCGCGATTCTTTGATCATGTTGATAAACGATTTAGAAGCCCTATTAGGACGGTATGGCTGGCCGCTTTTTTAGCCTTTTGCCTTGCCTTGCCGTCGCTAGGTAGCTCGGTTGCTTTTTCGGCAGCGACCAGTATCGCTACAATTGGATTGTATCTAAGTTATGCAATGCCTATTCTGATTGCTGTTATCTGGCCGTCGAACTTTGCAAAGGGTCCTTTTAGCCTGGGAAAGTTTTCCTGGCCTATTGGTCTAATTGCCTGTCTTTGGGTGGGTTTACCAAAATCTGCTTCTTATGGTCAGTTACGTTTGTTAACGTGTTTCAGGTTCTTTTCATCACTGTTGTGTTTTGCCTCCCGACTGCAAATCCGGTCACCGAACAAACGCTCAACTACACCCCGGTGGCGGTAGGAATAGTACTGGTTGCTACACTGGGATCGTGGGTCCTTTGGGCTCATCGCTGGTTCAAGGGGCCATTGCGTCAGGTAGACCTGGATGTCCTAAGCGAGTCGATTCCAACAGAAGATCAAATGGTAGTAGAAGAGAAGAAGGCATAAGAGTTGGCGAGTTGTTATTGTTAAATAGGGGCCGGCTACTGCATATTGGTGTATAACGGGTGAATCGGAGTCAGTTTATGGCTGCGTTGGAGGATGGGAGCGAGAGGTGACGTACAAATTGGTAGAGGTGGTGTGGAGTTGATGCGCAAGTTGAAGCGCAATATTGGTGTAAGAATTGGTGCAGGATTAGTGCAGGCTTTGCTATGAATCAATAAGTGAGGAAGTGTGTATCTACCAAGTCAAGGTTCAATCTTGTAGTTTAGGAGTTGGGCAAGGTTTTGCAAGGATTTGAATTGATTACTTGAAAGTGTCTCCATAGACTGGACTGTCCTAGGGCCTCAATTGCTATTGTTCCAAGGTTGCCAAGTGCATATTATCCTGTACCATCATCTAACCTTGCGTAGTAAGGAGTTTATGTAGAAACCTGTAATTTATATAAGCAAGTACTCTACGTCAATGCCTAAGTATCAGTCTGCAATTATAAAAACACCCACGGACATCAGTTGATCTTGACAATGTACGCACATGATGTGTCAAAATTTACGTACCTAGATACAGGAACCACCCCTAACCAACTCGTTTTCACTTCCAAGATTGTGCAAATCCACGCTCTATCGTTGCCAAAAAGACTAAGTCCCCAGTCAGCCGCTTCAACAAGAAACAAAAAGGGATAATGAAATTCGCGACCCTTTTCTTTTCGCTTGTGATAGGATTGGTATACCTTGTCGTTGCCGCTCCTACATCTACAGGTATTCACGGTCCGATCATTTTTACAAGAGTTATGGGGCTGACATGGATATCTCTAGGGTCCGAGACCTCCGATAACATGGGAAACGTCGATTTTACCATGATTGGTGACGGTTACTGAAGCCAATTGTCTATAAAGCTAGATTGTTTCCTTCTTTGACTGGAATAAGTGAATGAAATCCAGTGCAAGTCATGATGGGTGTACGTATGTGGTGTGTAGGTTGAGATTGGAACATGCTGCTTTTATATGTATTTCTTACATTCATTATATTGATAAATGCCTGAGAAAGAAGAAAGAATGAGCGTTCCATATCCGGTAGAGGTTGAGTTCCTGAGCTGCTAGCACTATGCAGAATCTGAACCTATCCACGAAACTTCAATGATAGCCATCGTCGCACCTTGTGGTGTCCAGATTCTGATAACAGAAAATCGAGGATCGGCTTGTCGGAACAGCTCGATCCAGTCTGCCTCTTCGCGTTCCCTTGCATTGAATAGGGTGAGTATTATAATATCCATATCCCTAAGGTTGTTTGTTAGTCCGTAGAAGCAGGCGGATGATCATGTACCTACCGAACAGCTCGTTCTTTCATCGACGACATTATACCTGGCTCAGGAAGTACATAATCATTGACGACAAGCCTCGAACCTGGCTTTAGGCAAGGGACAAGTGACTTTAGAATGCGAATAGCATGCGAATCAGACCAATTGTGGAAAATGTTGCGGAAAAGATAGATGTCCGCGCCATGAACTGGTTGCTCAGTAAAGAAATCGTGCGCCTGGAACTCAATACGACTCTGCAAATCAGTTGGAATTTTTTCCGTAGCCCCAGAAATCATGTCAGGGGGATCCTGCACGATAAAATGCAAGTCTGGAAACTGCTTAGCCAATAAAATGCTGATATTTCCTTTGGAACCCCCGACATCTACAATTGTGCCCCCTTTTTGAATCGTCGCCCAGGGGTAGTTCTGCGCCAGGAAAGATGGTGAGTTACCGTGGCCGTTTGCAAATGATGACATGGCCGCAGCAAATCGTCGCGCCATGTTAGGATGCAAGGCGTAGTACTCCCACATGGTTTTGTCGGTGTTATGGTAGTGACTCCATCCCTAGGAAACCACCCGTCTACTATCAGTCTATGGTCTGAAGGTCACGTTGGGTCCAGCTTACAGGTTTGTTTGGTTCGTCGCTGTGGAACTCCTCCAGTGCAGGGAGTGTCTGATTTATGTGTCTGTCAGCAGCCCATTGGCAGCATTTTAAAACATGAAAGAGATAATTACATGTGCAAACCCTTGCCAGACCTCCTCGAACATGGCGCCCAGCCTAGCTTGGGCCAGGGGGTCTTCAGCTATTTTCCGTGAAGAAGCAGTATGGGTAACAAATCCTTTGCGAGGCTCGCGAAAGACGTGATGAAATGCCATGGCGAAACGCAGCATACATCGGAGGTTGACTTCACTTAAGCCACATTTCTCGGCCAAGTCTGAGAATGATATCTCGCCATGTAGAGGCACTTTGGATGCAATATCATAGCCTGTAGGCTGACTCCATTGTACTATACAGTGGTATTAGTTATCGAGCAGTCGAAGCATAGTATTAAAAGTGAAAACATACTACAGGACGTAAGCAGAGGGCAGGGCCAAGGAGCAGATCATAAAGCTCCGCAGTGGCGTCGAGTACCGAGTCGCGAGCAGCTGAGAGCTTGCCACTGGGCAGTTTCAAGTCGATCGGTCCGTCTTCGTCGAAAGTGGGCGACGGAAGTTGGTTGTGCTGTAGATAGGAGTCGATGTCCGATGTGCACCGCTGAATGAGAGCCGCCAGCTCGGCGATTCTCGTGGAAGCCGATGGTGACGCCATTTCGAAGGGCAGACTGGATCAAGGGAGCTGAAGAAGAAGTAGGGAAGTAAGAAGAAGTATTTTGAGGTTGGAGGGAAAGAACGGGGCTGCCAGTCTTTGTTCTCTTCCATCCCGCTCCGCTGACAAAGAGACCAACTCACCTCCAAGGCTGCCCTTCACCACGACGACTGCGACGTTACACTACCAGCTAGCATTTGAAGCAGCTCGCATACTCACCATGCATACAAGCCATGGCCTATTGTTTAGACGCCGACTTGCAATCCTGCCTGCATCCTCGCCGAGACTTTGCCACCAGCTGTTCAACTCCGTCTCTCGAGCAGAAGCACGTCTGTTTCCATTCACAGAAAAAATACCTACGCATCTACTCAAACCTACGATTCGAAGACGTCTTTTTGGTACGACCAATATCTATCCCATCATGACATACGTTAATGAGACGAGTGTTCTCGGCGTAGGCGTGTTCTTTCTGATCTTAGGGACGCTGGCAGTCGCAGCCCGGGTGTTCGTCCAGCTGAGAACTTCGCGTCTAACAGCAGACGATTGGTTTTCCATAGGATCTTGGGTAATTGGTCAAGAGGCTAGATGGGATGTTTGTGTTGATCAAGTCTCGTAGTCACTTGTAATGGGCGAATGTAGCATCATGATCGCAGGTAGGCATCCCAGCTTTCTCAAATTTGATAAAGTGCTGAGCGAGTGTACGCAGGTTCAAAAACACATACTGTTGGAGTCCATTCTGTCCCGAATCTAGGCCCTGATGTCCTCGACTACGATGGCTGGGACCAGGTATTACTGGAAAGAGTACGTACAAAAACAAGGCTGCTGCTTCCTAACCAGAACGATTCACTTATTCATCTACCCAAGCCCGGAAATATATTCCGAAGATCAGTGACGATGTAGGGTCTTAAAATTCACATGCACAGGAAATGGATATCTGGGAGCACACCATGATCACGCAGACTTCGGACATTGTATAACATCAATTGAAGCAGACTTGATCTAAAAATGACGACACGTCTCTCTCATGCCCATGAGAAGTCGCCAGGGACCTTTGTCATATGAGTCATACAACGTGGGAATGGCTTCGCGTTGCGCTTTTTTGATTGTTTTATTGATTGTATTGCTTTGTATTAATTTGGGATCATTGTATTGTTTTCAAGGCCTGCTCTGTCAGAATCAGGCCTGGGAGTAAGTGCTGTGCAAGCATACATATGGGTTTGCTCCCCTGTAGTTTAATTTGGCTCGTCAGAACAGGGATGGAACAAACTATGAATTTTGGATCTGAAACAGAATTATGACTACGTATGCAATTTCATAAAACCTAGAAAGTATCTGCTACACAATACTTAACTCCTACAGACAGAAGTAGCAGATCATTTTGGTACAAAGGACACTGCTGTTGTTTCCCTTACACAGAACTTCACTCGATAGGCCCAGCTCCTGACACGTCCGGCACACCTTCACCTTCAACCAGCTTAGCCTGTACGATCTCGAGCACAGGCACTTCTGCTAACCGCGAGATGACATGATGCAATGTAGGAAGCTGCTCCCAGTCCAATGGGTCAATCTGGATACTCGCCTTTTTGGTCGTATACACCCTCTGCGGCCGCGGTGTTGGCACCGCTTTGGCGAAGGGATCAAAAATTGTATATTCTTCAGCTGCAATGTTTTTATTGGCTCGTCCAGTTTTGGGTATATACTTGTACGCCAAGATACCTGCGTCGGCCTCTCCGCTAAGAGCTCCAGTGGTCGTTGATGGATCAATCTCGACAAGATCCTCGAGTAAGAAATTGCCCCAAAGCGCACCCTCCCAACCGGTCCGCACGCGGTACGAGTTTGCTCGTCGGTATACGTCCACTGAGGTGTATAGCTTGGGCATACCAAGTTCCTCTCGTCCAGATACAATAGGGTCGGTAAGTGATTCGAAAAGGATAGGCAGATATGTACCCTGCACGACGGAGCCATCGTTCTTGACATACTCCACCCCATGCACGTATAGGCCGATATGTTTATACCCAGAGCCACCAAGCCACTCCATCTTGTTCAATGTCGTCTGTGAGAAAGAAGCATAAGCAACTGTACCAGGAGAAGTAAATCGCCAGCCTTTACGGAAAGGTGGAAATAAGTTTTCTAGTATTGTCCGAGAGGTTTTGAACTTGATTGAGGCGGTTGTAAAAGTGGATTTGGTGCCGTCGCGCGGCACGCCCAGATGAGTCTGTCGTGGTCCTGGCATTGGCCCAAAAGCGATGGGCATACGCCAATATGGATTAGGAATCCGGTTCCAGATCCATTCACGCAGGCGCTGGGTTGAGTTATCCCACTCGTCATGCCCAAAGTTGAAATTAGTGAAGCCGTACACTATTGAGATAGAACAATAGTTAGTATCTTGCTCCCATCTTCGAGGCTCGAGAACGCTGCCACTTACTGTCAATCTCCTTGTCATCAGTACGATCTTCACCGATAATGCGTGAAAAGCTTTGGATGCGAGTGGCACGCTCGTGACGTATATCATTGTAGAGCTTCAAACGCTGGGTCACTTCTGCAAGTGGCACATCTGGGCCCAAGACGACAGCTAGAGATATAGCATCCTCGATTGCGACACCACCACCCTGACCCTGATGCGGCAAAAAGGGGTGAGCAGCATCACCGATCAAAGCAAGGTGGTGGTGATGCCACTGAGGAACCACATCCATGTCCAACAGCTTCCAGACCTTAACACTCTGTGGATCGGCCTTGGCAAAGACATCGAGGATGGCCTGATCAAATCCCTTGAAGACATGCAACAATTTATCCACGTTCCCAAGATGGCCCCAGCTGCTATCGGTGTCTTCTGCCGTTTCTGCCTCGGGGTGGATTGCGACAAAGTTCAGTACCGTGTTGTCGGATGTTGGATACATGATGATCCGTCGGTCAGTACCGTACCAGATGCTCAGCTCACCAGGATGTTGAACCAATTTTGCTGTGACAGGATCATCTAAAGCGGCTTGTTTGGAGACGAGAAACCTGAAGGCACTCTTTCCGCAACAAGCAGCTTTAAGGTGACCTCCTGGAACAGCACTACGAGTCACAGAATGTACACCATCAGCACCCACGATAACATCACCTTGAATCTCTGTGCCATTTTCTAGAGTGATAGTGGCCTTTTCGGCGTCGACCTTGGCGATACGAGAGCCTTTGTGAAGAGGAATTCCTTTCTGTGTCGTCGTTGGATTCTCAGCCACTTTCTTCAAATTGTTATGAAGATCAATCCGATGGGCGAGTAGCCATGGCTAAAATTACTTCAGGTTAGTATATATCCAAATTATACAAGGACTCAACGGACTAACATGCAGCCACTTCTTATTCGGCTCTGTAAGATCCAACTCTCTGATTGTCTCGCCTGTAGGGGTATATTCAGTGAGCTAGAAACTCTACATTAGTGACTTTTATACCACATCAGCAATTATTGAATGCAGGGAATATACCTTTTGCATGGGATTTGCGCCAAAATTTTCTGCATAAATCCCCAAGCGCCGAAGAAGGCCGTTGGCATTAGGAGCTAGGTGAATAGCTGCACCGGTTTCCGTAGCCAACTGAGATTGCTCAAATATCTACAAGCCTCATAAGTACTTTAACATGGATTTCTCGTCTGAATGAAGTACCTGAACATTGTGCCCTTGATTGCGTAGGGCGATGGCGGCCGTCAATCCACTGATTCCAGCTCCAACGACCAATATCTCCAAGGGTCTAGTGACCACGTCATTGGCACCAGTCTTGATAGAGTTCGCCATGGTGAGGAGCTTCAGTCTGTGAATCAATATGAATAACGTAACTCTGATATTTACTTGTCTGTACGCACGCATTTATGCATGGGGGAGAAGCTGGGGTAAACGATGAAAACGGTTTAGGGTTAATCTCCCCCACAAGCCGAACCATTTCGGCTCCACATCGTTGAGGTGGTCGCGGCCGAGAGTCGAATGGGAGAATCTCCAATGAACTGCGTAAAGTCTGTAAACCTGTGGCCACGTATAGAACCGAGGCCTGTAGCAAACATAATCTGAGGACTTGGTTCGGAAGTGTGGAACAAACCAGCTGTTAGTAAGGGAGACTTCTACGCTTTTGAACGTCTACTACCTACCTACTATGCTATGGAACACCTTTGCAAAGTTCTTCTTCTAGATATCGATTCAACTAAACTATGGCTAGCTCGCAGACAGCTGCCGACGAGCTCGCCAAAGTTCCTCTCATAATCAATAATGAAGACATCTACACATCCGAACAATTTGATGTGCTCTCTCCCAATACTGGAAAAGCCCTCTGGTCATGCTCAAGCGTCACACGGTCAATAGTAAACGATGTCGCTGAATCCGCTTCGCGCGCTTTCCCGGCATGGTCTGCAACCAAGCCTGCTGTCCGTCGAGGCATTTTCATGCGAGTCGCTGACCTCCTAGAGCAACGCGCGGCAGAGTTCCAAGATGTGATGTCGAATGAGATGGGAGCAGTAGAGCCTTTCCTTACACTCAATACAAACCTTGCAACAGAGATGATACGAGATGTGGCAAGTCGTATTGCCGGGGCACTGAGTGGGCAGGCTCCCGTCTGCGAGGGAAAGAATTATGCGATAGTGCAGCGTGAGCCATATGGGGTAGTCCTGGGAATTGCACCATGGTATATTTGACAAATTCCGAATCATTTTGTCAATTTTACTAATGAGGAAATAATTGACAGGAACTCTCCGTTTATCCTTGGCTTTCGAGCGGTAATATATGCACTAGGAGCTGGAAATACTTGCATCCTCAAAGGAAGCGAGGTCTCGCCACGCTGCTTTTGGCTCATCGGATCCATTTTCCGAGACGCCGGTCTCCCTGACGGATGCTTGAACGTCATTTATCATCGTCCAGAACACGCGGCAGAAATCACGGCATCCCTAATCGAGCATCCAGCTGTACGAAAAGTGAATTTCACTGGCAGTACAGCCGTAGGCCGAATAATTTCTGCAACGGCGGGCAAAAATCTTAAACCCGTGTTGATGGAATTGGGTGGCAAGGCTAGTGCTATTATCTGCGAAGATGCTGATTTACACTTGGCGGCAAAACAATGCGCGGTTGGCGCATTTCTGAATGTGAGACACCTTTTTCCCCAGACTTTGCTTCAGCTGATGATTGGATGAATTACGAAGTCGGGGCAAATCTGCATGTCCACGGAGCGCATAATCATCCATCAAGCAGTAATTTCCCAGTTTAGTGAATTGCTGAAATCTGCAATAAGTGAAGTCCATGGTTCAGAAGGCACGCCTCACACAGTCGCTCAGGCGGGCACCGTTGCCAGAAACCGACAGCTAGTCAAAGATGCCGTTTCCAAGGGCGCAACTGTCATTTACGGAGGTCACGATGATTATAGCGACAATATGAGATTACCTGCCACAGTTCTTCAAGGAGTAGCTCCCGGCATGGACCTATTTCAGACAGAGAGCTTCGGTCCTACGGTCAGCTTGATCGCATGCGGGAGTGACGAGCAGGCAATTGCCATTGCGAACGATACCGAGTATGGACTGACTGCAGCGATCTTCACACGCAATATTGGCAAGGCGCTCTCATTAGCACGACAGATTAGAGCTGGCGCGGTACATATCAATAGCATGACGGTACATGATGAGGCTATACTTCCTCATGGGGGAGTCAAAAACAGTGGGTGGGGCCGGTTTAATGCCGATGCAGGATTGGCTGAGTTCTTGACTACCAAGACTGTTACAATCAATGTGGGACAATAATTTTGAAGCCACACTTTTGTAGACTGTGTTGCTATTGTATGCATCTGGAAATCAAAGAAACTCTTTGAGTGATAGAATATCCCAGGTCGGTGATGAGCGGGCTTAGGGCTTCTGCTTCTCATGCTTATCGGCCGTAACGTGCTTATGCTGCATGCTTTAACCGTAACAGGATAAGTGTGCTGCTTACTCTGCAGCCATGTGTTGCTATACTCTTTTGGGTTCAAAGACAATAACTTCACCATGTTAAGAAGGAGTATAAGTAATGTCAAATCTCTTGAAATTTGCAGTTTGGCTGGTCAGTATCAGTCCAATCACTCCCAAATAATCATTGTTCAAAAATGGCTAACAACGCAATCAATACTGCCCTGCTGGGTTCTACAGGATTGGTGGTAAGCTACATGCTATATATACATCCATGGATATATATATCGACCTTCAAGTTGACATAATATAACTTCTTATACACAGGGCTCACACTTCCTAACAAATCTCCTGGGTCACACATCTATATCCCGCATCGACACAATCTCACGCCGCTCACCAACAGCAGCCATCTCAACACCCAACCCTAAACTAAACCCCATCATCGAAATCGACACATCCCTCTGGGCCAGCCGTATATCCCAAATCTCTCCACCACCGGCCATTTTCTTCTCCGGCCTAGGCACAACACGTAGCCAAGCTGGCGGTCTTGAGAATCAATACAAACTTGAACTCGACACAAATATCGAATGTGCCAAAGCCGCTCGCGACGCAGGCGCAAAGATTTACGTACTTGTTTCCAGCGGGAGCGCAAACTCGTCTTCCGTGGTACAATACCTCAAACTAAAAGGGGAGATTGAAGAGGCCGCCAAAGAGCTGGGGTTTGAGCATACTGTTTTCTTAAGGCCGGGTGTGATCACGGGTCATAGGGGCGAGAGTCGTCCGCTTGAGGCTGTGGCACGGTTTGTCGCGAGTATGGCGGGGAGAATTCATTCGTCACTCAAAGATGGGTGGGCGCAGGATGCGGATGATATTGCAAAGGCGGGGATAATCGCCGGTTTGAAGGCTCTTGCTGGGGAGGCTCCGCCACAGAGTGAGAAGGTTTGGGTTATTGAGCAGGGCGAGATTGCTCGTTTGGTGCGCGAGAATTGATCATATCTATATTTTTGTTTTGTTCTCTCCTTCGACACCAGTGTATATCATACGCTTCATGATACCGAATCTCAGGATAGTCTGGAGCTGTGTACATATTTATTTGCAAAGAAGTTCAGTAAGTAGTACACATGAACATGGAAATAATGCGATTCGAGACAACGCATCTTCACCGATTCCAACATGAAAGAAGAACAAACGCCGATTTCATGCAAAGCACCTTTATCCCCACTTAATAAAATCGATCATTTATCCTGGTTCACAGCCTTGCCTTTCCTCGTCCACCCCTTTGCACTCGCGGGCTTATCCACACCACTCTCCGGCGGATCCTGGGATGGATCACGAGTCTTATTCACCTCCCTATTCCCAGGACTCACGTCCAGCGGATTACTTGTGTCGTTTCTCGCTTCGGACTCTCGACCAGCGGCCTCAAGCTCACGCTCTGGGGCGGTGTTTTTCGGATCAAACGCGGCGTCGTGGCTGGCTACCTCGTCGTCTGTGCCGGTGCCCGTACCCTCTGATCGCGAAGGGTTGAGGGCGTCTCGATTGATGAGACGGTCTGCATTTTGTTCATGCTGGGCTGTCCAAAGGTTGGGCGCTGTTGAGATGTTGCGGTGGGACTGTATGAACTGGGACCCGGCTGTTTGAGCGTATGTGACTGCAGCGTTTTGGTTTGTCAGGGCACGTTCGACGAGGACTTTGGCGTTGCTGACCCGAACCGTTTGACGGAGTGCGGTATGCATGATGGCTCAATTGATTTTTAGTATGTGTCGCTTTCTAAAATAGAGGCCCAATGAAGATGTTTTCGACTTCTTATAAGGAAAGATGACGATCGAGCATGAATTACTACAACGCCATGACTGTCATGGTGACGTCATATCTTATAGATAAAAGCTGCCTGACACCTGAGAATTCAGGCTTCAAGAATTGGCATATGTATGTCATATGTCTTGGCGTGCTAGTACAATATAGGAACTAAGCTTAAAGAAGGCAATGTTATGAGCCTCAACTGAATTGTACGTAGTGTATACAGTACATGGCCAGGAAGGCAGTGGTAGTTCATGCTTCACAATTCATTAGTATAATGCTGCCAGTCCTCGCTATAACATTTCGAGCAACAATAGTCCAGTCAAAAGCTTGAGTACCCTATGAAACGAAGGGTGCATCCGAAGGCTTGCTTGCTTTTGATAAACAATAATGAATACAAAATAGATTGCTTACTTGCCCTTGCCACGTCACTCTACTGAGGAGATATAGTTCTGAGTAGTCAAATGAGGCTCGACATCACATGAAAAAAGCATTTTCATCGCGAGGCACGACTGTCAGATGGTTAGTACGCGTAAAGCATAGGTCCATGCGCACAGAGACACACGCGTCTAAGTGATGCGCGTTCCGCGATAACTCTGCGTGATCCTGTTGATAAGAAGTCGGCTGCAGCTGCACAGCCTGGTAGTCGGTGACAACTCAGACCCCGATCTCTAAACAATGCAGTAGACGACCATCATGTGCTTGCCAGTCGCTGCACAACAACACCCCCTGTATTGTTCGCAGATACACAGCCATGGTGAGATCTTCGCGTCCCGTAGCCGATGCAAGCCGAGTAAAGCCTGCATGATCAAGGCTGCGCGGTATCGTAGCGAAGGCCGTGTTGGTGACACGTAAGTCCAATCTCACAGCATTTATAACTTAGCCTCGCTGGAATGGCATGGACTCGATGTGTAAACAAAAGATGGGCCAATGGGTAACATCAGTTAACAAGGGGCGGTGAAGTAGCCCGACCAGCTGGACGAGTTCACTAAATTATGGTGATTCAGTGCATATCAAAACAACTTCTACAAACCCTGGTGATTTAGAAGCTTGTATGCCCTAAATTAGCGCAAACCATGGAGCTAGTTCATTGGATGGGGCGAAAGCATGCATGCAGCATGGGTTGGGAACCAATCCCTGGTCATACAACGCTGATAATGCAAATGCACTAGCACCTTAACAAAAAGGGAGCTCTGTTATGCGACCTTATTTGTCCCTTGTAGTCGTCTAGTATGCGAAAGTGCGGGAAGTCCCGTTATGCTTTGATCACGAGAGTCAGAGATATCCGGTTGTTTGGGAGAGATGCAAGTGGAGTCGAAATTCAAATCCGACGTTCTTGATATTGGTCAAATTTGGCATGAAGATATCCGTACTGTCAATGATTCAGATATTCTTTTCATGCGCCGCCCAAGTCAAGCATCTTTTCCAAAGCGCAAGATGCAAATTTGAGAAAACTGGAAGGTCGTAACCCCGGCTGTTGTGGCAAATTGACGCATGTGGCACGCTGAGAGTGGAGTGTCTGTTCTCACTTGCAGGACCGTGAAATTTGTCTTTTTCGCGAATTGAAGGCCTCACCTTGCATGGGTAAACCAGAGTTTGGCCAATGAAAAAAACCTCATCGTAATCTCGGACTAGGAAGAACCTAAGCTATGTGATGATTGAGATAATAGTAGCCATAGGTTTTTTGACAAAGAATTGGTGTAATCACAACGAGCGGGGACAGAATTTTGCTCCGAAACACAGCATGAGGTGGGAGGCCTTTCCTCCTCAACCTACACGACAGGTATGAGACCCAAGTTTCGCCGCAACCGACGAAGGGAATACACATCTGAGAGGTTTGCACCATGTGTCCTGGACCAGACGTAACCTGCCACGTCAGAGAACATGGAAGCTGTAATGCAGTTGCATATGAATAAACGCCATATCATGACTGAAAAGGAGGATGACCGCATAGACCCGAGTCATCCGGTTTCCCAAGCAAGAAGCAAGACCGTGCACCTGAGCAAAAGTCAATGCGGGACAATTTAAGTGCAGCTGTCGCTGATCAGCTGAAAGAATTCGCCTGCCACGTCTGGGTATGGATATTTCAGGCGTCCATCATTGGCCATTGATCAACGGTGGCACGAAGTGAGGAGCGAAGTTGAGTCACAACGTCAATAGTTTGACCGAAATAAAACGAGGCTAATGCGATGGACAGGGTGTGGCCTCGGATGGGATGGCAAATTGCTGCTAATGATGACCACATAGCGCGGGCACGTCGTTCATCACCATTATTGATTGGAGGCATATGCAATATCTATCACTTTATTCTGAACGCGGATCGTAAACATGGGCCGAAAGAGGCCGATGTTGATATTCACGACCTAGCAAGTTTGGTACGCGTTTTGGCAATAGTCATCAGGATTCATTGGAAAGGAGCTTCCAAGTGTCAACGGGAGCTAAGCCCTAGTCTGCAATCTGCAGGCATTGTGCAGTACAGTTGCCTCTTTGGGCAGGAGGCGACTCAGGTAAAAAGCTTTAGAGAAGAGCGGTACAGCATTGCTCTGTCTGCATGTTTGCGTAACCTCGAAAAATTTCCCAGATAGATGCGAAGGATAGCCAGTAGCATCGTTGCCCAATGTAGCCAATTGGTTCTTGTTCATCGTAGAACAGAGTTCACAAAGAGGAGAAAGAGGTCGGGTTGAGTCTCCTAAGGTCTTAGCGTGTGCATTGTCATGCCACCGTGGACAAGGATCGGTCGATGGCAATTATTGATTCAAAGAATCAACAAAATGCCACGCCAATTGACCCAATGGTGCGACGGTCACATCAACTCCGAGAGCCAAATGATTGCCGTGAACTGAGGGGTTTCCGGATGAGGAAACAACGAAAGAGTGGACGAGATAGCATCCAAGGTTTCCGAACATGCATAGACTAGGCAACCGGTGAGACGACGATAACGACCTAGATACCATTCGAGGTTGAAGCTTTGTGACGCGTCCATTTTCAATGCACTAGCTCCAAGACATGAGCAAGATTCATTGATCGATGAAGTGATAGTCATCAAACCCAACAAGAATACGGTGAACACGCGTCGGTGGAGGATGGAAAAACAAGTAGAATCCCGCACCATGTATTTTGGACCATTCTTCTGAAACATAAATATCGCAAACTGCTCCCTGGTTTTCGTGCTGACGAGGCCATCATTGAGAATCAGTCTCAGAAAATCATCAGTCAAGGATTGAATCACAAATCAAATACCCAACCTTCCCCAAGACTTCACAGTCTGAGACAGCAAACAGATAATATTTGTCTCATTATTTTCCATAGACTCCTTCTTGTTTGAAAACGCAGGAGGCTGAAGCGTCCATTGGCAAATTGAACCTCCAAAGTCTGAAGAAACCTTGCTATCTCACTCCGAGTGCCGAGTAAGTGAGACTATAGACATGAAATTGGGACAGTGGCTGACCAGTAGTCAAGAAATGTGCTTCTACAACCAGAAAAAGTTTGCCTGCGGGGACTGGAACTGGACAAACTTTGCCCACCAATGCAACTATGAATACCGAACCGGCGAGACCTGTGGCATGAGACTGGTCAACTTCACAGAATATGAATCGAAGCAGTGTCGACTATGTGAGAAGATTGAAACCAAGTTTCGTCGCCGCAGCCAAGAGTTGGAACGATTGGATCGTTGGAGACGTGAGGGAGGAAGCCTAGTGGCAACAATGAGCCGCTCACAGCAACTGGTTAGTGAGCTTGAGAAGGAGATCTACCAGCTCCAGAACGAGCGGGATTGTAAGAGGAAGGCTCTCTCTTGAAGAATAGAGCGGTCGGCACTGGGCCGTTCATTTTCAGGGGTACTGGATCCCGTGAACGCTCTTATGTATGCGAGTGGTGATTGGGCGCTTTTCTGGATTGACATTGGGGTTTGTTTCGTATCTTTTCTATCGGAGTCTTTTGGAAGAGAAGCGGTTGCTCTGACGTTTTCACGTATATTGGTTGGCTAGCCCGAGCTGCTGAGGTCTAACAGTGAGACCCGAACACGACTTGGGCTACGGAGGATGGATGTCTTCTTCTGAGGAGACTTTTTCTTGTAACATCATGATCACACAATCAGTCTTTTCCAATAAAAATCTTTTTTGTGACATATTTCAGTATGTTTGGTGATTTCTCGGTCTCAGACTCGTTGCTCGTAAGCGCCCTCCCATCCACAAGCGGGGCGGTCAATACCGATGGCACCACAAATGTCCGACATTAAGAGGAGTCGGCGGCTAAATTCCTGAGACTAGGTTGTGAGGCCCAGATGCTTGTTGTTCTTCTATTCGAGTGAACCTAAAGGCCAGCGAAGGGCGCAAAATCGAACGTAGTGAGTGTGCAACATAACGCGGGGAAGAGAAGAGGTTGGGAGCGGGCCGTCGAGGTTTGGCGGAGATACCAACAACATGAACACGTGAGAATCATCGTTATATATCACGTGGTCGACTTCAAAGCACCTTTCCTTCACGAAATACTTTCCTATATGTGTGTTAAGGGCTGATCGCTCAGTCCAGAAAATGCTATTGTCGAACTCCAAGGTACAGGTGCCTGAATGTTTAGGCTTTTGATCCCAGAAAGACATCGCAACCTTTGAATCAATAACCCGGAGAATCATGGTTACTTATGAAAAGCATTCTTAGATGTGTACGAGTTGACAGAGTTTGGGGATGCTATATGATTGGAACAACCCATGTATAGGACACGCTATCCGTTGACGTGGAACTTCCTGGCTGGGGTTGACGAGTACCGTACAGCCTGGATTTCAGGTAGGGCTACATATTACAAGGTACGGAGACCTATCGGATATTCATAGCGCTTTTGACAGCAATTATTGACTGCCACGTCATACTTCAGCAAGTAGTGATGCTGGTCTTGCCAGAATTTATATACGAAATGGGCCTGCAATAGGCGTCGAACAACCCTACCAGGTACGAGGAATTGCAAGCCACCATGAGGGATTTCATTTTCGGACCGAGTCAATATATCATTCGAGGTCTGTATTTCAGCAGAAAATATGGAAGAGTCTCTATCAACGGCTAGCCTTCGGTCTCTTCCTCCTTGGCGAGTCCATGCTGTCTCAACAGCGCATTAATCTCATCAGCGCCCCAAAGATGGTGGTAGATCTTTCCGTCCTTGGTTTTTCCAACAGTTGCGAATTCGACTGGTAATTTGTTTTTAGTACGTCTTTAGACCTATGATACTGGAAGAAACTTACTTTTCTCGCTGCTTAGCTTCGTAGAGTCCATTGTTTTGCTCAAGACTTTCACAGCTAGCGCACAGGCTTCCTTGAGGTCGCACTCCTCCTTATAGTCCTGCTTCAACAGGCTTTGAGCAGCTGCATTGTTGGCACCAACACTTGTCGCTTTCCAACCACCGTAGTTACCACTGGGATTGCTCTGGTATAGTTGGAATTGTCGGAGTGGGTCGTAGCCAGCGTAGATGAAGGAGACACCGAATGGTCTGAGACCACCATGCTGAGTGTATCCCTGCTTCAAATCACATAGACGACGGACGAGTTGTTCACATGGAATTTCTTCATTGTATGTTAAAAGGTATTGTTGGGCAGCCTGGCGGGCGTAGTTGATGAGAATGTTGGCATCGGCAGTCATCCCGGCGACAGCGCAGATCATGTTACTACAAAGAAGATGTGTTAATTCCCATTCCAAAAATTTATTTAACGTGGTCGTGCTCACTCGTTGAGGATATAGAGCTTCTCTGCCGATGTGTCCTGCTCCAGAAGCTTGCTCGTCACCTTCCTCTCAGCAGCGAGAACGATTCCATCTTGTGCTAGGATTCCGAGGGCTGTGCCGGCATGAGAAATAGCCTCGAGGGCATATTCGACCTGATAAAGACGTCCCTCAGGCGAGAAGATTGTAGTCTATGCGGATTGTTATTGTCAACTTAGTCTAAGCATCAAGGCTGGGCGGATGCTTACCCGGGAGTCGTAACGCCTGGACATTCTGAAGGAAGTAGAGGTAGACCGAGTTTGATGGTAGACTTGACGCAAGTGTGAGTTTTTTTGATGAGTAGAAGCTTTAAGGTATTCCTGGAGCTGTCTTGTTCAGATGAATGAAGGGTGCAAAGGCGGTGGTGAAGCTGTCAAGCTCCCGGAAGACTAGGCAACCTGCTTGGTTGGTTGGACTTGGTCGCGTTCGCCAAGCTCGGCCCACTCCGCAGATCAGCCAAAAATTGATGATGCAAAGAACTTCAACGATTTTTATACAAACACAATCTTAGTGAAGGGGTTTCTACGCATTGGAATCATATTGTTTGTCATTTTCGCACTTCTTTGCGCCATTCAATCGACCATGTTGAAGTCAACTTATACACCTCCACCTCCGCTTCCACCGGGGTGGACAGAGCATAAAGCTCCATCGGGTAAGCCTCCGTCCATGGTATCTCAGTCTGCCTCTCTATGATCATTAATCTAATGGATTAGTACAGGTCACTCGTATTATTACAATGCAGTAACCAAGCAATCTACCTACAAACGTCCTATCGCTGCTCCTGTTTCCGCCTCCCTCTTGGATACTACTCAGGCACAAGCTAGCTATAGTCCAGAGAACCTTCCACCCTTCTCTTCAACTCCTTACGGACCTTCAGCAGGAACAAGGCAGCCGGATAGATATGGTTCCAATAGTACATTTCAGCAATATCGTACGGCACATGATAGTGGCAGAGCTCATGGAAACCGAAGGCATCGGGAACCCAATGACCGCCCCAAATCCAAGCACAGTATCCCCGGATGCGCGCCGTGGCTTCTTGTGAAAACAAGATATGGACGACGCTTTGTACACAATCCAGACACAAAGGAGAGTTATTGGAAGTTTCCGGAACAGGTTATGAAAGGTGTGGTAGAGTTTGACCGTTTGGAAAGGGAAAAGAAAGAGCAAGAACAACATCCCCAAGAGAAACAAGCGTCCGAAACAGGCAAGCAGAACGAAGAAGAAAGAATTCTTGAAGCGCGGGATATTCACACCTCTGCCGGCGCAGATCTAGAGGATAGCGACGAATACGAAGAAGTGGAGGTCACTGATGATGAAGAGGACGAGGATCAGCTCAGCAAGCGACCACGGATAGAAGGCGAAGAAGAAGTTGATGACAGGCCCATGGAGTTCAATGAGGAAGATATCGAATATCAGCTTGCGGCCATGGGCGAGGATTATGGCTTGGATCCCGGCGAATATGGGGAGCCGGGTGAGGAAGGTTGGGAAGAAGGCGTGGAAGGGCTTACACTGACCGATGAAGAAGCGACAGCTCTATTCAGTGATCTACTCGACGATTTCCGTATTAATCCGTTTACTACGTGGGAAAAAGTTGTGGAGCAAGGTAGCATTATCGAGGACACCAGGTACACCGTATTATCGAATATGAAAGCACGACGAGAAGCGTTTGCAAATTGGAGCCGTCAACGCATTCAGGAAATCAAAGCGCGCAAGGAAAAGGAGGAAAAGAAAGACCCGCGCATCAAATATATCGCCTTTCTTCAGGAATATGCCACGCCAAAACTATACTGGCCGGAATTCAAGCGGAAATATCGAAAAGAGGACGAGATGAAAAATACGCGGATGTCGGATAAAGATCGTGAAAGGCTTTATCGGGATCATATCGCGCGTCTCAAATTGAGCGAGAGCACCAGGAAATCAGATTTATCCACACTACTCAAGTCGATTCCTCTGCAAGATTTGAACAACTCTTCGAATATCGAAGCTCTTCCTCCTGCGATACTAACCGACCTACGCTATATATCCTTGCCACCGAAAGTCCGCGACTCATTGATAGAAGCATATATTTCCAACCTATCACCCGCTCCCAAAGAAGAAGCTGCTGCTCTCTCAGCCCAGGAACAGCAAGAACGGGAACAGAAACGGCTTGAACGAGATCGAAGGGAGAAAGCTTTGGCTGAGAGAGAACGCCGAGTTGAAGAAGAGAAACGGCGTTTGAAGGGCGGTTTGCTTCATGGCAAGAGGCTCTTGAGAGAGGAAGCTGCTGAGATAGAAGAAGCTATGCAAATCAGGGGCAAGGAAAGCTTGAAGGGTTATTTCGAGAATGGCGGGGATGAAGTTATGGATAAGACGGACTAGAAGCAGAGTATCTAGTATCGCACATTATGCGATTTTCATGCATTAACGAACTGCATATCTATCAAAGTTGACCTTTGAAGGTGAAAGGACATGTATAGTAAATTGGATACCTTTCTCAGAGGATTTGTCACATAAATTTCATTTAATTCTTTCTTAGGTGGCGGACTACCGAAATCTCCAATCGTCCCAATCCTCATCATCGTCCTCATCCTCACTTCCTTCGCCGTCCTGCGGCGAAGTTTCTTGAGTATCAACCAATACACCATTACTCTCCACTACACTATGGGCTCTTAGCTCTTCTCTTTTCGCCTTTAACCTTTTCACCCGCTCTTCCAATTGCTCCATTTCCTCAAACTCTTCCTCCAAATGTCGGGCTGCGTCTTCTTTTTCTCCTTCGATGTCTTCTTCGCGTACCCTAGCTTGCTCTTCTTTTTGCTTTTGTTGTTGAGCAGCGAGCTCGTCGGCGGTTACGGGCGCTGCTGAGATTGTAGCTGCTGATGATGATGCTGCGACAGCGGCTGGGGTTGGCGCGGCGCGCGTAGGCGCGACAACTTCTCGTTCAAAAGCAGCCCATTCATTTTCGTCAATATTCTGCTCGGTAATGGATGTTTGTGCCGCGTTGGATATTGTCGGCGTTTGTTGCTCTGAGAGTTCGTTGTCGGGAAGATGAGGTCCTGCCTCTTCGCCTTGCGAAACTTCTCCTTCCTCTTGCTCTGCTACTCGCTGATCAGAGTTTGCTGACTCGTGGCTTTCGTCGTCTTCTCTGGTATAAGACGGCGTTGTGGGTCGAGATTTTTTGTGGGCAGGTTGAATAGCATCAGGTTCTTCGATCTTGCGCTTTTTTGTGACCCTTCCAGTGCTTCCAGATTGCGCCGAGGATCCTCGGGAGGCGAGCTCATTTCGGAGCATAGATCTAATGTCGGCCATTTCCTCGATCGCCTGTGAAATCTTTACTTGTAGTCGTAATGTATAACGGTAGAAGTATGTGACCTGACGGAGATATGAGCTGCAAAAAGCGCTATGACGAGATGTGGCGCGTGCGAGGAGAATTGTGGCAGTGCAGCTTCTCCGCATTCTGAGAGGTCACGTGCTAAAACGCTAGTCTGTGTTCATATCTTCGCGCTTGCTAATCTGATTCCGACGCCTTCAACTTCTTTCCGTCACGACTCATCCCAATCCATCACGCCACCCTCCGCACTGCTAAGATTTACGACTTTGACTCACTCTCTTCCAACTTCCTATACAATCCTGCGCTAAATAAAAGCAATTTCTGGCCGTATTAGGGCAGCAGATCATACAGGGCGATAATCCCACCAAAAGCGCGAGACTTGATTGCGCGACCCTACAAGGAGCCCAAGACAGATCGCATTACACTACGCGTGGTATCGAACAACAAACAGGTGTGACTCAGTAGTTTCTGGGGCTGGAGGTACATTTTACACACCTAAGATTGTGGCTTGTATTGTTTAGCTGTTTGATGTCGTAGAGGCACTGGATCAGCTGTGGTGTTTGAGCTATTAGCGCTGTCAAGGACGTCTTATTATACGTAGAATTATTCCTTACTCCTCTTTCAAAGGATACATAGTCATGGCCGGTAAGCATGCCCACTCAATGGCTTCGTCGCCAATTACTGCAAGAAAGCAAACACAACGCCAAAGACAGGATATGGTCTTGTCGCGTTCACAGACTCATGCTGATAACGAATGCAAATAGATGAACCGAGAAGATCGGGCCGAGCCACCAAGGGCCAACACAAGAATCTGGAGCTGGTACAAGATATCCCTTCGAAGAAAGGCAGAGCGAAGAGCCAGTCCAAGGAGAAGTCTGCGAAACCATCTGCCGAACCCACTCCAACTCCTAGCGAACAAAATGAAGAAGAAATCATTCGATGCATCTGTGGCGAATATGAGGAGGAAGAGGATATTGAGCGAGACATGATCTGCTGCGATCAGTGCTCGGCATGGCAACACAATGACTGTATGGGCTTGACCTTTGCCAAAGGCGAGGAGCCCGAGGAATACTTTTGTGAACAATGCAAACCCGAAAATCACAAGGAGCTTTTGGAGAAGATGGCAAGAGGCGAAAAGCCATGGGAAGAAGTTGCCCGACGACGACAGCAGGAGATTGAGGAAAAGAAGGCCGCCAAACGTAAAAAGGGTAAGAAGGGTAAAAAGGGTGGTGCGAGACCTAGCGATATCAAGGCTGAGACGAGTGCACCATCAACTCCTGCTGCTTCGGAAACACCTGCGGCGCCGTCTGTATCCAGGCCTTCGGTCGAAGCCAAGACTCCTGCTCCTGCTCCTGCTCCCAGCGAAACAACCTCAGACACCAAGGCTGTCAGTACCCAAAAGCGAAAATTTGAGGAACACCAGGAACCATCAACGCCTGATGCTGTGAGTACCCCGGATCGTGCTAGCTCAATACACACCCCAGTGGCTGATACACGTGTACAGGGTCCAAAATTAAAACAGCAACGCTTATCAGAGCCGCGGAAATCTGTTGATAAAACAATCAAACTATCACCTGCCGAGTCACGAAAACCCAGCATAGCCGACTCGCTAGCGGGGACAGCTGAGAAGCCCGAAGATATAAGTAGTGCAGCTCGCCGAAAGGTTGCGGAACACCTAATTGGCTTTTTCAAAGAGCAAGTAGCCTCCGCACAAAAGCAGGGCGTTTATGATTTACCTCCCGAAAAGACAGACGAAGATGTGGCCCGGTCTCTTGGTCTATCAGTTGAACATGCAATGCATTCAGTTATATGCGGTGGGTCTGGAGAACCGAATGAAGCCTACAGGAACCAGTTACGCGCAATCACGTTCAATTTGAAGAACAATTCTTCGCTACGTAATCGATTGCTAAATGGAAGTCTCGCTCCTGCTAACCTCGCCACAATGACTTCTCAAGATATGGCTAGCGAGGAGCAACAGCAGAAAGATGCAGAGATCAAAAGAGCAGCAGAGAAACAGCATATCATCACGCAGGACCAAGGGCCACGCATCAGACGCACACATAAGGGTGAGGAGGTCATTGATGGTGATGGCCAAGCAGGTACATCAGAATCAATATTTTCGTCAACCGCGGTTCGTCGGCCAACTCTTGACGCCGAGTCATCTATCCCTGAAAGCCCGACTGGCGCAAAGAATGCACAGCCCGCGGAAACAGTGACAAAACCTTCGGCAGGGACGCATACCGCAGCGAATGGCGATGGGATTCGTCCCCATTCTCCTGGTTTCTCGACTCAAGATGGCCTCTTCCCGGAGGTGCCTGTCCATTTACACCAACCAATCCCTGTAGGTGGCAAGGTCCAGGCTGATGAAGAGATTGATAATCTCTTGAAAGATGAGGACGTGGAATCTCCCCCATACTCACCCAAAGACCTTCAGGCTGGAGGCGATATCTGGTTTGGTAAGATTGGCATGAGCGCTATAGCAGAGTTCAGGACGACTGGTAGACACATTGCTGGCGCCGATCTCAGTGGCAAAATACCTTGGAGCCAACTAGCACCTTCATCCCTTGTGGTCGACGGCAGAATTGATATTGAACTTGCCAGCAAATATCTTTGTGGATTACGGTTCAGTAATTCTACAAATGTAACAGTCTTAGCGCTAGCCGCTCCTCATCAACCAAGTGAGCGTGCAGGGTTTGACAAGCTCTTCAATTATTTCACAGAACGGAAACGGTACGGCGTGGTGGGCAAGCACCCGTTAGCAGCAGTCAAGGACGTCTATGTGATTCCAGTCGATGCCGGTTCAAGCCCTAAACCCGAATTCATTCAATTGCTGGAAAACAACACCCTCGAAGACCCCACACCGGAACCAGTGCTGCTCATGGTCTTTGTCGTCAAAATCAAGGATTCTACGCCCTCTGAACAAGCTACACCCTACCACAACGGCCAGATAGCTCCCCCCATCGTTGCTAGTCCGTTAGGAACTACGCCGTTCACTCAGAATCTTCAGCAGCAGCAGCAGCAGCACGCTTCTCCTACCCCAGCGTCACGGCAGGGCTCGCAGGTGACTCCATCAGGCCCGGCTGGATCGCCGCCCTTGAATGGCAACGTTCATCCAGCTCCCCAATTCTCTCCACAGCACGGGCAAGCCCATATTCAACCGCAACAGCAGATGCAAGTGCCAGCAGGTTTTCCACCACAGCAACCCCCGCTGATTGGACCTGCTGCTGCAGCTCATGTGCTCGGTCATCAGGCAAATGCGCCCGCAATTCAAGAACTTTTGCTCAAGGCACCCGCGGCAGAAATTGCGCAGTTGAACATTGTCCGAGAGATTCTCGCACGGAATCCAGCGGCTGCCAATGATTACCCGCTTTTGATGAGTTCGATTCAACAGTATTCGGAAACGGCGAGGAACGGTCAAGCACCTGCATCATAGATGTCCCGATGCAGCGCTATGTCCAAACAGTCACCAGAAAAGCCCGCCTCCAGACCAGCTTGGATGAACGCTTTTAGTCTTTTTATGTGCTAGCGATGGATTCTGAGTGTGATGTCCCCTAACTTCGTTATATTAGCTTTTTCTTTCTTACGTTTGAATTTTGGTTTTCTTCACAGTGATGCACATGTCATGTTTGTTTTTATTTTTGTTGCGACGTCTAGATGGCGTTGCTTAGGAGGTTACTCAGGTCATGGGAAATGTGTATAACATTGCAATTATGTATTCTACCAGTTGTAACTACACGAAGCGAATTGACCTTTGTCAGATGTAGACAAAAGCATGAAATAAATAGGGTACCTGATATTATTTGCGAAACGCCTGCGCTATGCGGTTGTAGGAGCCTATTGAAGTAGGCTTGTAATCATAAAATCTCAAAAAAAGAGCGTTACCATCTGCCACCACCCCGTTTCCTATACCCGCCGCCTCCTCCACCAGACCGTCCATATCCTCTCCCACCACCACCGCCCCGTCCACCCCAACCGCCCTCATCACCATACCCATCATCATGCCTGACTGGCGGCGGCCTTCCCTTCAACTCCTCACTGAGTCTCTTGTACGTCTTTCGCATATCCGAATATCCCATATGCATCTTCCCATAAAAGTGATCCGCAAGGCGCCGATCATTATCCAGACGACTGAGATAAGCGCCGCAAACGTCGCAAACCTGCAGTTTTTGGTGTCCCGAGGGTCCCGAGGTGTCTGACAAGTTTTTGAGTTCGCGCTCACAGGTTTCCTTTTGATGCTTTGCGGAGCGGACTTTGAAGAGTTCGGACATGGCGAGGGAGACGGAGCCCATTTCGCCGAGGACGGAGACTTCGAGGAGACCTGAGTTGATGGTTTTGGTGAGTTCGGAGATTTGTTTCAACTGACCAACAGAAGTTAGCAATACATATCAAAAACACAGTGTGGTGTTGTTGACGCACCAGGTTATTAGTCTGCCGAATCTCATCGGGCGTCTTCTCCAGCCGTCGCTGCGCAGAATCAATGCGTCGATCGCATTCATCAATATACTTTTGCATGTCGCGCATATAGTCGTACTCGAACCCCCACTTCGCCTTGTCGCTGGCAGATGCAGCTTCGTATTCTGCTTTGAGCCCTTCGCTGTGGACTTTGGGGCATGGGCCCAGGTCTTGTTTGGTATTGGTGAATTGATCGTGTGGACAGGTGCCGACGAGGTAGGAGCGGCAGACTTTGGGGTCGGTGATAGTGAGTTGGGCGTTGCGGGAGGTTGCGCCGCCCATGAGCTGGTCGGCTGTTGGTGTTATTAGCATGGGCCTCGTGAAAGAGTGAAGAGGGATATGCTTTAAGTAGACCTACCTCCCATGAGCTGTTCCAACAGCTTCCTCTGCTCTGCTGCCATCTTGAAGCAGGCTGGTGTCGAGTATCTAACGTAGTCTTACGGATAGCTGACACGAAGCGATCACTCTGGCGATGAGATCTCCCAGCTTCTTGCGAGCAAAGGGGTGGTCAGAGCTGTATTGGCTGAGAGAGCATGAAAGAAGCCGCTGAGTCTCTCTCAATACTTTTTGACGCTAGTGTCGGCGAACCTGGACTGGCCAATCAGAAGCTCCATAAATCTGTTTGCTGGTATTTAGTGGTTGCTCCCTATCTTAGGTGAGTAGGTTAGTTTTTATTTTGAATAATGATTCTGGCTTGACTGATGAAGGAATATTCTAACTTGCAAATACTAAGTATGAATCACAAGCTGCAGGTTGTTAATATGGAAAATGCCTTGGCTGCCCTAGTGGATCGCCATTAGTGGTAGATCCAAGCATATTTGACCCTAAACGTTCAATGTTGACAACATAACAAGGCCGTCCAAGATCGTGGACAATTGGCTTGCTACCATCGATGCCAAATTACCTACAATAAAGCGATCGCATCGCTGGTCATGTCGGGATGAAGAGTCTTTTTGTTTCGCTCGCCGCCCTCGCGGCGTTCGTGGCCTCTGGTCTAGCAGCAACCGACTACCACGAACGGCTCACTTTACAACCACTCCCAGCTTCATCGCTCCTCGCTTCATTCAATTTCCGCAGTAACTCGTCTCTTTCAGCTTTTGATATTCAGCATTTCCGTTACTTCCCGCGATCTTTGGGGCAGATTCTGCAGCATACAAATACCAAGGAGCTGCATGTCCGCTTCACGACTGGCCGATGGGACGATGAGAGTTGGGGAGCTAGGCCGTCAGAGGGATACAAGGAGGGCGCTACTGGTGTGGAGTTGTGGGCATGGATTGACTCTGAGTCTCAGGAAGAGTGTGTACTATCTCGGTGGAGTGGTATGGAGGCGAGAACTAATTGTTGATCGTGCAGAGCGTTCGCGCATTGGATATCCCTGACCCAATCCCTCTCTGGTCTGTTCTGCGCTTCTATGAACTTTATCGATTCCACACGTACGACGAGCCCAGTCGTCTCTTTCGAGCCTCTGGGTGATCATTCATCCGATCAGCTACATCTTCTCCATGGAACACTACCCGGCGAGGTAGTTTGTACGGAAAATCTCACGCCTTTCCTGAAAATGCTTCCATGCAAAGGAAAGGCGGGTATTTCGAGTCTGTTCGATGGACATAAATTATTTGATGCTTCCTGGCAGAGCATGTCCATCGACGTTAGACCAATTTGTCCTTTTCCGGAGGGCGAATGTTTGGTTGAAATAGAACAAAGTGTTGATATGGTTTTAGATATCGATCGGTCCAAACGTCCTCGTGGTATGTATTGTCCCTCGAAGCAGCTGGTCATAGCTGACATACTCAGACAATCCCATCCCACGACCTGTTCCAAATGAAGAGTTGGTCTGCGACCCTTCAAAATCTTACAACACTGACGATACTTGCTATCCCCTGGAGAAAAAGTCGGAAGTCGGATGGACACTTTCCGAGATTTTTGGGCGTCCCATCAAGGGACATTGCCCTTTGACAGATGAAGCTGGTCCTGGTGCCCAAACGGTGTGTTTGAACGTGCCGGACAGTCGGACCGTTTTGTCGACTGCGGGTGCAACCGAAACAAAAGATGGCAGGGGCTTTTCTCGATGCTATGCCCTATCCTCATCGACCGATTTTGACATTGTGGTGCCGGAAGAGGAAGTCAAGATTCCGGTCCCGTTGCAACAAGGAGTGCTGCATGCCGAAAGAACTATCATCGGACATGGACAGGAACGCGGTGGCCTGCGCGTGATCTTCAGGAATCCGTCAACTTCTGAAAGCGTGGATTTCATTTACTTTGAATCTCTACCTTGGTTCATGCGTCCATATTTACATACTCTACAGGCTACCGTTGTCGGGAATGATGGTATATCACGACAACTGCCCTTTTCAGATATCATTAAAGGCATATACTACCGCCCTGCTATCGACCGACAGAAAGGCACTCAGCTTGAATTGGTCCTCTCGGTCCCCGCAGACTCGACCGTCACACTCATCTACGACATCGAAAAGGCCATTCTACGATACACCGAGTATCCTCCCGACGCCAACCGCGGATTCAACGTAGCACCGGCCGTAATCAGAATCCTAGACCAAGAGAACCGTTCTCCAGTCTACCTTCGTACCACGGGACTGCTGTTGTCTCTCCCAACACCAGATTTCAGTATGCCGTACAACGTCATCATCTTGACGAGCACTGTCATGGCCTTGGGGTTTGGAAGTATTTTCAACCTGCTGGTTCGCCGATTTGTGCCTGCAGATGAGCCGGCGTTGCGGTCTTTGAGCTTGAAAGCTCGTTTGACCAGCAGATTGGTGACGATACGTGATCGCTTCAAACGTAAGACCTCGAAGATGAAGAAAAGTGATTGAAACAAAATGATTTGGATATCAATCGGGCCAATGCCCTAATTAATTATACAAGATCCTAATAATTATTTTCATTTCGTAAACCTATCAAACTCAGTCAATACAACCTTCATAAGACCATTAGAGGGAAGACATACTGATCAACAATACCCTTAATCACCGAATGACCAGGCATATCAGGCCCGCCAGGTTTCCTCTGCATGAAACTATGATCCTCCGTCTCGCATGTCTCCGCCACGCCACTGTTTTTCAGGTCCTCGTCCACAAAGCCACCAGACTCCGCGATTCGTTGCTTTGTATGCGCCGCCGCAGCACCCTTTTGCTCTGAGAGACCCAGAAACCCGCCAATGGAGGCTGCCGGGTTGGGTATTGCGGTGTGTCCGGGGCCTTGGGAGCTACTTGCGTTGTCAGTTGCAGGACCACCGGACTGCTTCGGGTCTTGGGAACCAGTTTCTGAGCCGGTGTTGACGTTGTTGGCTGGTGTGGGCGCGGCGCTGGCGCCGCCTTGAACGCCAGTTTTTGAGTTGCTGTCTTCGTGGGCGCCCATTTTGTTTGAATTTGGGAGTTCTATAGAACGTGAGTGAAGATGGGAATTGCGTAGTATGGGTATGTATTAGTAGTTCTCTAGTCCCAGGGCGCAAGAGACAAAAGGAGGTAGATTTATATGCCTGGGTAGGAAACTTGATGTTGTACGCTGGATCAGCGATGATATCACAGTGACCACATTGCCCAACCAGCGTCTCGTATAATGCCCAAATAAACGCCTTCGTTAAGTAGACGAGTTGTTCATTTATCATTGCTTCTTTAAGCAGATAATCCTGAATTGGTGCTGAAGTAGGTACGATGTCGTCATACAGCATTAGGGTTATAGTCAGGGTTATAGCCCGTCTTTCCGGATTCATCTCAACTAATCAATTAACCAATACGCCGCGGTATCAGTGGACCTCATCCAGATGCGTTGAATATTCGTATGCATGCTGATTACCAATGTCATTTATGTCTTTATATATTTATAATACATACTTTTCATTCAAACAAAAGGGTATCGATTCAAAGCGCCTCACTAGCATCAACTTGCTCTGCCCAGGTCCCTTCTGCCGGCGACAAAGGCGAGCCAGGCGAAGCAATTTTCTCCACTGCTGGTATCGAGAGCTTGTCGGCCGTAGGAGTCCCATCTGTTGGTGCAGCTTCTTTGGCTGCCGGTTTGCCAGGTAGAGATGGGAAGTCGCTCTCGTTGCTGATTCCCGGCGCAGACTGAAGCGTAGTACGGTCTTGAGTATTCCCAAAATCACCTCGACCACCTCGTCCGGCACCGCCGCGTCCTCGACCACGACCACCTCTACCCCGGCCTCCTCCGCGGCCACGAGATTCAGAGCTCTCATCAAAAGCTTCTGTACTGTCGACTTGTTGATCTCGTCGTACATACCCAGAAACAGCACCATGCATCCCACGACGAAATTGACTACCCCGGTCTCGACGACCGTTATAATCCTCCTCTTTCTTCTCTGCATCCCATTCTCTTCCAGTCTGCGCGCCGAGTTTGCGCATTCTATTCCGCTCGCGTTCGTTGTCCATTACCTTGCGATTCGCCAATTCCTGTCGCCGCTTTTCGGCGGCGATGGCTTCTCTCTGGTGGAAAGAGGCTTCGTCAGCCTCGGCGCGGGCATGTGCCGCTGCCTTTTTGGCAGCGTTGAGTTTCGCGGCGGCCATTCTTTCTGCTAATTCTTCTTCGGTGAGTTTAGGCTGTACGAATTCAATTAGCTGTATGATCTCTGTAAATCGGCGTGATGGGTCTTGAAGCGAACCTTTTTGATTCCACCGGTACCACTTCGGTCACCACGGACGGCCTGCACTCGTGCATTCTCCGTCTTCGCTACTTTGCTTTCGGCGTCTTCGTCCTTCCTTTCCTCAGCTACATCATCCGTCTTGGCGGTAGTATCGATCTCCTTTGGCGCCTCTACTGCCTCCGTCGCACTTTCAATCACAACTGGCTCCCTTTTCGGCCCAGTATCTGAGCTACCCCTACCACCACGCCCCCTTCCTCGACCCCTACCCCTTCCACCATCATGTACACCTCTGCCATGCCCCCGGTTTCTTCTCGATGTAGGAGGCGCGGGTTGTGGCGTCGCGGTATCCGTCGGCTGCTGTTGTTGCTGGTGCTGCTGTCCTGCTTCGACACTCGTTTCGGTAACATGTAGAATTTCCTGATCGCCTGTGATGGGGATGATTTCATCATCGAACAGATCGTCGGCACCACGGGTCTGCGCAAATTCGTCGACGGCGATAGCTTGTTCGGCCATTTTGTAGAACGTTGAAGTCGGACTGGATTGGTTCGGCGAGATCGCGAAGCAAGGTCGTTAGAGAAAAGCAAATTGATATGCAGGTATGGACCGCGCAGTTCGGGAGAAATTCCGTAAAATCTATAAGCTCGATCTCGAAGGATAATGAGCAAGGGTTCAGGGTGTAGAGGGATGCGTGTAATTACCGTCACGAAGCGGTATGCGGGGAAAAATCGCGATTCTCACAACGCGATCGCACAGCCTCTTGGATTGATATAGTAGAAATATAAAACACTCTTCGGGTAGAGAGGTCGCAGATGAGTAAAATCAAATTCGTAGGAATGAGAGTAGACGAATCTTCTTCAAGTCCGAAGGAGCGAAAGGATCTTGTCCTGTTTGTTATGACGAGACCCGCCCTGGTCAATTGACGTTTCTGCCTCAGGCTGCAATATATGAAGCGGAAGCCCTAGTTTCCTTAATTAGGTAGCATGTCTGCACAGGCTTTCAATTCTGTTAATTTACTGCTAAGTTCAAGAATTGACAATCAACATGTACCGTGCCTAGGTACGGATTCACTCTTCTCGAGGTAAAGGAGAATACTTTCCTCTCCCAAATGCAGAGTACGAAATCCACACGAGTACGATAAATCCGGCCACCACAACCGAGACATAGGAAAGCAGAAGAACACAAACGGAAACACAGTCCAGATGACGGTGACGATCTTACAGAATAGTCCGAATTTGCTCATCCAGAATTATCCATGGGTGATGGATGAGCGGCCACGCTTGAGGGGGCAAAGAATGCAGAATAAGTAGGAGACGTATTGTAGCAAAATAGTACCGCTAGGAAATGAGTAAAACGTCACGTCGGAGCGAGATATAAGCATCACAGTAAAGCGACGAAAAATATGAGTAGACGTGGGCCCAAAAGGGGACATCGAATGGGGCTGGTGCTGCCCTCGCAATGTATTTATACAGCGATAAGCCGTTATCACGAGCGATAGTGCAGGCCAAACGGGATTGCCAGATTTATGTGCCGAAAATTGCTCTCAAGGTGGCTACGAATAGGAGAGACTGTAGCGCCAGTGATCCAGCTGTCTCGCTATTCCTGGCTTATGTACACTGCAATTTTAGTCTCAACGAGGGGAGTACTCTAGTTATGTATGTGGATTCAGCAGTAGTCGCAGGCACAGCCTCACGCTTGTTGGTTGCACTGCAATTCTAGTGTTTACGAGGAGAAAAATATCAATCTAGACTCTAGAACTCTCGAGAAGGCAGGGTTCGAATATAATGTAAAAAGATAGCCCCGCCACTGTACTGCAATCTTAGTATCTACGAGGCATTGATTTACGTTCCACAAATATATCTTGTGAGGACAGATGTAGCTCAAATGGCTAAATGGTACGTAGTAGATACGCATAAGGCTGGATTTTGGCAGACGCATCGAGCATGAGAAACACCAATTGACTCCAAGAAGCTCAGTCAAGAATGCAAGTCTATCGTTCCACCCGGGACAATTCTTGAAGCCGGAAAAGACATGTGAAACAGTTGTTTGACCGGTGCGCGGGCAAGGATAGTGATGAATACAATAACCGCCGTTGCGAGCGCTATAGTAAGCCCAAGCGACTCAATCTCGGCAGGGTTTATTCCCAGCAATTCATGAAAACAATGACAAGGCTGATGATCTGGCAGGTGATGAAGATAATCCAGGGATGGGTTTGCGCATCGAGTTTTCTCAGCGTGTACATTGAGATCGCCATATAGATCAAAACCAGTCTTGAGGGAAAGCGTTTCCCTGTCTTTGATAGTAGTGGGCAGAAGACTTTACCAAGACTATGAAGAAGGACATCGGAATCAATGAGCAAACTTGTTCATTAAGATTCTGCATTTATCCCAAATATTTTGATACAGTTAGATGACTCATAGACTTCAACGTACATTGTCTAGATGGAAGTAAATTTCAGTATGTTTGCAAAATTGATATTGAAAGAATTACATTTGACTGAATTCGAAATTAACGTGAATTCAAAGTATGTACAAGTCGAATTGAAGCTTTGCAGATTGTGCAATGTGAGCACTGCATGTAAAACGTAAATCAACGCCCCCTCTGTGATTGCTTCTCTGTGACCTATCGAAAATCAGGGTATAGTTGGTCAAAGAGTAGGGAGACCACAGCTATCGCGTATGATTGTAGTACGAAAAAATCTCCGATTTCAGCCGCTAAACCCCCGGTACGAGGTAATGAAAAGTGCTCCTTCCATATCACGACAAGTGTCCTAGACCTCCCTCCTGATATATTGTTAGCATACTTCCTTCGACACTTACTGAGTATGCATACGTACCAGGTATGTTGCTGCTTCTCGATAAATGGAGTCGACACTTCATTCCTATCCCCAAAAGGATTGTTTTCATCATCGTCTTCCTCAGATTCACTAGCACTTTCCAAGTCCTCGAGGTTGAAAGGTGATTTCTTGTTATCTGTAGGAAACCCAGGTATGCTCGTGGGTCGTGCTGGTCGAGGTGGTTTGGGAGGCCCAATGGTTATGCCAGAGAAACTCTCGTCAATGCCTCGTATATATCCCTCGTCTTCACTATCACTATCATAGTCCAGACTTTTGTCGAGCACTTCGAATGCCATCAATCCTGTGACAAGTTCCTCATTAGCGTGAATCAAACTACCGAGGAGATCCCCGCTTTCTATGTGTTGAATGTAACGCAAAATCTGTCGTCGAAGGCTTTTGCATCTCTCGAATTGAGTTATGACTTCCTCATCCTCGCTTACTCTGCGCGTCTCTCGGTTGACTAATTTCAATGCATTTTGCAGATTGGTGCTCGCGACTGACGACGATGCGATGGTTTGCAAGATTTCAGGCTTCTCCTTCTCCATATTGAATGCCTTGGAACCCGATTTTTTGTGGCCTTTCGAACTGGAAGAGCCAAATGCCGAGGAACGTTTAGATTTCTTGGACGACTTGGGGGAAGTCAACACAGTTGAAGGGCCTTCTCCAACTGATATAGAGACCGAGTGACCCATCGGTGCCTCCGGTGCTGGTGCTGCAGTTTCTCGCAACACTTTGGCCTGAGCCTGTTGTGCTGGCTGTTTTCGTTTAGGTAGTTGCCTGTAGAGTGCTGTAATACCACCCATGCCCGGAGTGTCCTTGTAGGTTACTGCCCATTGTCCGAAGAGCTGCTGGCATTTCTTCCTCACTTCTGGGTCAGATACAGGATCTGTGGCGGCAATACGAAGACGTTCGAGTAGCGGTTCATCGGCAAATCCACGCAGGAATCGTTCGCCCGCATTTTGGATGAGGAAATCTAAGATTGTGAGGGCTCGTAGCTGACGGTGAAGGTTGCCGTATTTCCTGTAGTCGCATTAGGGTGAACCGCCCATCTGACGAGGCAATAGTGCTCACAGTTTCTTCCGCAACGCGCGACTAGCTTCGCTTGGGCCCGTCGCCTGAATCTGGACGACTTCGATCAAGTCGACAATTCCACTCGAGTCCTCGACTTCATATTGCTCGCTCGTCAGACTCTCGATCTGCACAGACACAGCTGTGAACGGTTTCTAAATCAGATTAGCATGATTATCGTGTACGCAGGATGTTACTACTAACATCTGATCTGAACATGGCGAGACTTGGTGTTTGTTGGTATTTTGGCTATGCTCGAAATTTTTGATACGACAAATATGGAAATCTGTTGCCAAAGTTGAGTAGCTTCCGTACAATTATAAGCAATAATTGTGCAGAAAGCCTACACAGTTTCGATGTTGTCAGGCGACGTTGCAAAGCGCACCACTGATTAGCCCTTGGGTCACAACGCACAACAAAGTCGATTGTCAGAAATCAATCAGCAGCAAAAATCTGAGCAGAAGCTGCAGCTTTGACAAAAGTCCAAAGCGACTAGCCACGCAATGCTCGTGTATGAAGCAGAAGTCGAGCACGAACAAAGCTGGGAAGGTGTTGACAGTCAACAACCCACTGCCGTCATTGACCCCTCCAGCCGTGGTATTTTGCCTTGTTTGGCCTAGTGCGGGACAGTTGTGCGATGAGAGCTCCCGATTGGCTCAGTAGTGCTTCAAGTCTTGTTGCTTTGGTTGATCTCTGCGGAGTACTAAGAATTCAACTTCGAATTGAACTATTACACTTTACACCATATATCGAAGATCATTTACGAAATTTTTGTGTCTTACCTCGTAAACCTGGCATCAACCATTGCAAACATACACCCGCGACTCTCCGCAATCCTTCACCACCTTCGATATCGATCTCTTTTCTCGAAAGCCGCCAAGATGACCTACGAACACGAGCGCCGAATCGCAGAGCTCGCAGTGCAACGGGCCTGTCTCCTCACAAAGAAAGTTTTCCACGAGAAAGCAAAAGGCACATTGGCCAAAGACGACAAATCTCCCGTCACAAAGGGCGATTTCGGCGCTCAAGCGCTAATCATCCAAGCCATTGCCAAGAACTTCCCCAACGACGAGATTGTAGCAGAGGAAGAGTCAAGTGAATTAAGACAAGATGCTTCCCTTAGAGCAGAGATATGGGAACTGGTCAAGGATATCAAATTGAATGATGTGGCAAGTGATGAAGCTATCGGAGGCTCGTTAGCGAACGAAGAAGCTATGTTGGCTGTGATAGATCAGGGAAATTCACCTGGTGGAGCAACGGGTCGAATCTGGGCGTTGGATCCTATTGACGGTACTAAAGGCTTCCTCCGAGGCGGCCAATACGCAGTCTGTCTAGCTTTGATAGTGGACGGTGACGTGAAGGTAGGCGTCATTGGATGCCCTAATCTTCCAATCGACGACTCTGAAGCTCTCACCACAAATATCGGTAGCGAGCAGTCCGACGAAGAAGGCAAAGGTGTTCTTTTCTCTACTGTCCAGGGAGAGGGAGCTATTAGCCGGCCTTTGACTAATGCTGGTCTCGCGCCAAGCAAGCCTATATCCATGCGTCCAGTTCCAGATGTCTCTCAGGCTGTATTCTGTGAGGGTGTTGAGGCTGCTCACTCTAACCAGGATGACAATGCTTCAGTCGCAAAACGTCTGGGGATCACCGCGCCAAGTGTGCGCTTGGACTCTCAAGCCAAGTATTGCTCGATTGCTCGCGGTGCCGGAGACATCTATCTCCGTTTGCCCATGAAGAAAGACTACCAGGAAAAGATCTGGGACCATGCGGCTGGTGACCTTCTCGTTCGCGAAGCTGGGGGCCAGGTAACTGATATCTATGGCAAGCGTCTTGACTTTACCAAGGGAAGAACCCTAAAGGACAACAAAGGCGTTGTCGCCGCCCCTGCTGCTCTGCAAGACCAAGTCATTGACGCAGTTCAGGTTGTGCTGAACCTGAAATAGACGATGCTGCCTCTAAAACTTGAAAGTGTGATGATGATCATGATATAAAAAGCCCTTAGACTACACAAGCGTACAATACAAAAGACACCTAAATAATATACATCCAAGAATGAGTAAACAGAAGAAAGCGGCAACTTGATCACTTGATCTTCTTGTTTTTGAGGCGGATAGTTTCCCCATTCACGAAGATACCCTTGCCCTTGTATGGTTCCGGTTTTCTCCACTCTCTGATTTCAGCCGCAAACTGAGTGACGATTTCCTTATCAATACTTTCGAGCAAGATACGAGTAGGTTGAGGCGTGGAAGCTTTCACGCCCTTTGGAATGGGCAACTCGATTGGGTGTGAATATCCGACCTTCAAAGACACAAATTGTTGGCCTGGGAACTCGGCTGTCACTGTAGTCGCAGTCGATTCGATAGTTGCCCTGTAACCGACACCGACCAGACTGAGGATGCAAATGTGGCCTTCAGACACACCGAGGACGTAGTTTTGGAGGTGGGCACGTGTTGTTCCTGCAGCAATTCGTCGTGTTAAAACAGTCCTTGAAAACGCAGCTGAGCTGAAAACATACCCCACATAGCACGCTGATGAGGGATCTCTGCATCTTGAACGGTTATCGTGGCTTTTCGTGCAGTCTGATCATGGTTGATGTTGATGAATGGAGGGATGTTCAACGTCAATTGTCCTAACAGAATCATCAATAAATATGACGCTCCCAACCGATGTCGAAATGACAAACCTAATGGACCATTGACTTCGACGGCCACCTTTGGAGCATCCTTTGCCTTTCCACGGACATTGGTTTGTGGGAGGTCAATAAGACTCAAATTGACCTCTGGTGGTATTGACACGGGGGCACCGCCGATACGAGACCGAGCCGCGGACGTAGTCGAGAAGCATTGTGTTCTCAATGGCTGAGAAAGTGCTGGAACGAGAAATGTAGGGACCGATCTCGATCGAATGGGCTCACGTAGGAGCTGCACCAGGCAGCGTTGTGAGGCGGCGCAAGACATTGTTGATGTTGAATGCTTTCTTGCCGGAGAATTTGTTGAGCTCCGAAAATCATCTTGAAATTACTTGGCCGTGCCGTTTTAGGTTAAGCGCGTCACGTGGAAGATAGTCACCTAAACATCCATTTATCAAGATTACCAAGTATTCATGTTTACATCAAAATAAAATACTTTCAGCAAAGACCTTTGAGAGAATCTGAGGTTACAAATGCATGCACAAAGTGAGGTTAAGGTGGTGGAGTGTGTTGCTGAGGAAGGTGCCTCCCTTGGCTCCTTCCCTTTTGACCTCACTTTGGTCTTATTCCATTTATGACCACTGGCACCTTCCCAAATAGTCAAATGGAGATGGATCAAGAAGCTCACTACTACTCGGTGGCTTTCAATCTCCTCCTCACATGAAAAGCTTCATCTTTCTCTTCTCATCCTTTCTGCGCAACATAAACCGTCTCCACCACATGATCTAATCATCGTCGCAAGATATTATCATCTTCGTCCTCGGCATACCGTTTCTCCGATCTCAGAATCATGTCGCTGTGGCTACTCTACCTATTGCTGCTCTTGTTGATGACTCCCACAAATGCATCATTCCTCGATATGGATCCGGCATCCATCCGAAAGGGTGAGTGCAACTACTTATTGACTACCACAAAAGAATAGGTGTCTAAACAAGACGAGTAGCGAATTCGAAGAAATCTATAGGAAGCTCCGACTTGGTCAATTTGATCCGGTCGCGGACAGCTCAACATGACAGCGTCTTTTCAAATGCCATTCAGCTCCTCGAATCGATGAAGTCATCGCCTTCGTGCAGTAGAATCGCTGCAATGAAACTTCTCACATCTTGTCAAAGCCTCAGTAGCTCTGAAGCTTCAGCCGGTACTGAAATCGCAGATACATTGGACCGTGTGAAGTCAATATACGCCGCAAGACTGGCTTTGTGTGAGCTTTCAGGGGCTGGAGCCACGATCCCGCTGTCATGCTCGTCGATCCGAATTGCTCCCGACAGAACACGCAACCAATCTGCAATTGACCCGATGGATATTGCCGATGGCTTTGCAGCATCCGTTGTCGAGGGGTGTCTTCGGGAGTTAGAATCGAGACCTCAGTGGTGGACGAGTTACAGCAATAGCAGACAAAATGCGATTGTCATTTGTCAAGCGGCGCGTATTGAGATAGAGAAGGAGGAAATGCTGAATCTACACCAATCGCTTGCCAAAAATGCAGAAAATCTGCAATCTGCTTTGCGGTCCGCTTTACGTGATGCAGCTGTTGAGAATGCTCAACAAAAGGTATTCATGGAAGAAGTACACAAGCTGAGGATTCAGCTCACCACCGAGCTTCAAGATGACAGTGATCAAACAAGAAGTCTTTTCACAGGCCTTCTCCGTGACTTTGAGGGGTTATTGAGCGCAAGCGCTTCTAAAGTTCTTTCATTTCTGAAAAACGTGGAAGAGGACTCTTCTCTACTGAGGCAGGTATGTTCACAAATTCAAGCGCTGGGTAACCTAACTGACGACAATCAGGGCATGCATATATCAATTGCAGATGCTGCGCACTTACGACATCAAATCAAGGAAATATACGATGATTTAGAACGCCGGAATTCTGAGTTCAAAGACATGCAAAGCCAAGATCTTAGGGACATGGAGTCGAATCATGACTTAACTCTCTTTATGCAAACTTCGTTAGGCAATCTGCAGGATCGAGTTGCCGGAGTGGACGGAGCGCTCGTAAGAATAAAACAATAAGTGCTCATTACACTGCTAATGTTGCTATAGGAATGGTTGGCTGAACGTTTTGCTGCTATTCATCAACAAGAAAGTCTTATCCTAGAGGTTAGTGATTCCCCATGTATGGCTATCTGCATTGCTTACATATCACAGAAATTGCATACTTTCGAAACCCACCTGGAAAACTCCGAGGCGCGTGCAACAAAACTTCTCGAGACACAGCTTCACCATGCCAAAGCCATCGAGGCGCAAGCTAAGGCTCAAGAAGTTTTAGGCGCAAATACAAAGATCGTATATGCCCTGCTTGAGAAGCTTGCAGCGCGTGCAGCCAACCTCGAAGTCATGCTGGAGGAGGCAGCTTACAAGTTCAAAGGTCTGCAAGAAATGGACAGTGTGTTTGGCGTGAACATGTCGCTGTGGACTGTTATCTCGTTACTCATCACCATACTTGTCGTTCAGAATCCTCGAATGGCTGGCATCCTGTCCATCTTTGCTGGATTTGCCCTCCTCTCCAGGGCTGTCTCATATTTTACGCCCTTTCATCTTTCGTCGCTCTTGAATCGGCTTTGATCACTTCCATATACCATCCACGAGCTGTCTAAACTTTCGATTGTCTTAGGCACCTTTCAACGGATATATAACTCTTACTACCGAAGACGAAAATAGCGATTTCGATCCTCTCAGATTTATACTATTTACGTTACTGGTATTTTTATTCCTGCATTTACTTATTCAGACTAGTATAGACCTTTTTGACAAATGATGGCTGAGAGTCATGTCAACAAATCGACGCTAGCGACGGACCCTACTTTGAGCAATTATTTCCTTATTCAGTAATTTACGTTTTGCTTCCTACTCAGTCCGCTAAATCTTTCTTACAGACACAAGTCTCTATGTTTATTTTCAGCCGAAGTAAGTGCAGGTCAAATGCCAAAAAACAAGTACATGTTTGGTGCAGGGAAAAGACGTACATCCCCGCAAACTTAAACTCCTAGCGTATCATCAGCTTGTGTTCTGATTAAGCAAATACTCCCCAGACTTAAACTGCATAAGTAGCGCACTTACCCCGGTGTCTGCTTGTATCTCGTTCCACAAAGCCGAGACTCCACGTTCAACATTGTGGGTGTAACGGTAAAAAGCTGCTCCCCGCATCAATGTCGTTGTTAGCCTTGCAGAGCCTGCATTCAGGCTAATAACGACACTGCTAATAAGAAATGCGGATTCTGCAGAATGTAGCGCGGCATATATACCTAGGCTAGAGACATATCTAAGACGAATTTTGTTCTTGCTACGCCTTTCTATGTGTTCCGAGGTATCGATATGGCCATCCTCAAAAAATGGCTGTCCGTCTTAGGGCTTTGCGCCGCTCTAGGAACATCATCGGCAATATCGTCTTCGTCACACTTGGCTAGCACAACAATCCTGTATCATAACCTCGGAGACTGGACGCAGCATGGAGTGAATCCCAGCGTCATCCTATTCAATGAACCAGCCACCTACCAAGACGCCGTCAAAACGTGCGCGTCATACAACGAGACGCTCTTAAATTGTAGGGAGTTGTACAACTACGAAGCCGAACTCGGCTACCAGGCCTGGCTGGGAACTTTCCAGGGATCAGAGGAACTCTGGACGTCATGCGACTCAAGCCATCCATCGGATTTTCAGGCCAAAATCTCATCTGAAGCTCAAAATGATCGCGGAGAGCACAAGTATCCTTTCTTGTGCACCAATTCAGCGCCCTTCGTCGGGCAGGTTGATACGGATTATTCTACTTTCCCGACCGTGCGTACACCTGCTATTGATGGTATCGCATTTGAAGGTCTTCGGGACCATATGGCATATCGATTCCTGGGCATACCATTCGCGAAACCACCCATCGACGACCTTCGATTCCAATACGCGCAACCCCCAGACTATCAATCCGGGAGCGTAGTCAATGCCACACGTTACCGGCAGGCGTGCATGCAAGTTGGCAGTTTCGAGGGCAACGCTGCGGGACTCAACCCTTGGGGAAATAGCGAGGATTGCCTCCATCTGCAAGTCTTCACCCCGACACTGCCCACTACTCTGCCCAAGACTTCCAGCCAGGGTGCGCCGCTAAAGCCAGTCATGCTCTGGATCCACGGCGGCGCAATGATCAACGGTGCCGGGAGCGATTCCACCTTCGACGGCGCCAGTCTCGTCTCTCGCGGCGACGTAGTGCTCGTCAGTATCAATTACCGCCTTAACATCTTCGGGTTGCTTACCCTCAACGACGGTGTCGTAAACGGCAACTACGCACTATCCGACAAGATCGCCGCTCTAGAATGGGTGCAGAAATATATCCGAGCCTTTGGCGGGGATCCGGATAATGTCACTATCTTTGGGCAATCTGCTGGCGGTGCGTCGGTTATAGATCTGATCGTTTCGCCCAAGGCAAAAGGACTGTTTAAGAATGCGATTCCGCAGTCATTAGCGGGAAACGTAGTCAATCAGAGCGTGATTGAGGCCGTGATGGCTCCGTATATTGAGCCATTGTGTCCGGGATCTGCGGGACAGGAAGGTAGACTTGAGTGTCTGAGACAGCTTCCAGCAGAGTCGTTACTCAACATCAGTACGACGTACTGGTCCTGGAGCACCGTTGTCGACGATGTGTACATGATTGATCAGCCACTCTCGCTCGTCGCAGAACGTAAAATCAACGACGTGAATGTCCTGATGGGATGGATGCCCGAAGAAGCGCAGTCCCTACTATCAACAAGCATCGCGCCCAACATGACCAATCTCACCGTCGGTCTGGACACACTCGTTTCATCAGGTATAATTACCTCCTCCCAAGCCTCAACACTCTTCTCCTCGGGCCTCTGGGACGTTCCGCAGGACTACACAGACGCGTACAACGCAACTATCAACATCGGCACAGATGGGGAAATAATCTGCCATGTCCTCGAATTCGTAGATGCCTCCACCACCTCTACAAGTGCCAACGCATTCAAATCACTCTGGCTCTATACCCACCAGCGCGCCTACGCACTTAGTTTCTACTCCTTCTACGACCTCTGCACATTCCCCATCAATGAACCCGACACACCCTACTACAGATGCCACTCGGGTGATCTGTACGAAGTATTCGGGACATATTACCTCTTCTCCCAGCCCGTGCGGGTCTACGGGGATATAGCATACACAAACGCTGTACAAGATATGTGGACGTCATTCGCGAAGACCGGGAATCCGAATCCAGACCCGAAATATCTAAGTGTGAGACAATATGGATCGTCTGTAGACTTTTTTCATGGCTTTGAGTTTCAGGAATATGCAGCAAGTAAAAAGGTAATGGAATTGCAGTGGCCGAAGCCGTGGGCTTCGGGTTTACCGGATCGGGAGCATTGTGAATTGCTGAATATGACTTTTGGAAGATAGTGTTCTATTGCTATGCAGAATTCATTTTCCAAATATTGATTAAAAACGCTATGCCATGCCCATGCTCCAAATATATCTCTGGAAAGAGTATTAACTAAACAAAATGCTCACTGCAAATAAATACAAGGGTATATAAGCTTTAAGAAAAAAAAAATCACGTCAACACCTTGACCTTCATCCACTCACTCGTTCCCACACCAAGATTCAACCCATTCCGCGCCCACCACTGCCGCACCCGTTGCGCCGCATGTGTAGACGGATCAGCATCTTCCAGCGCCTCCTCAATATCGCAAGTTTTGAATTCGACTCGCAATCCGCTCTTGCGCCACCATTCAAGAACATTATCGTGCCCGCTTCGCGTGGCACCAACAAGGACTTGGTTATCAAAGATCATCTTTGCGCCCTTGAGGCGATACCATAATTCCAGAACGTGGATGTGGCCGTGCGTACTGGCTATGCGCGCCACGGACTCGGAGTGTGTGTAGGGGATGCCGGATGCATCCCACCAGGCGAGGGATTGGGTTTTGCCAGATTGTGCGGCTAGGAGGACTGATTTGCCGACTTTCAGTGGTATGGGCCGTGATGCTGGTGCGGTCAAAGAGGCGTTTTTCCACCATTCGAGAACGTCGACTCGGCCTTCGGCACTGGCTGATTCTAGGGCACGTTCGGAGTATCGTAGCGGTAAGCCGGAGGATAGCCACCAGTCTAGAACATTGATATTTCCCGACCTGGATGCGCCATCCATGGCGTCTGCGCTGTGTTCCTGGGTTGATGAATCGGGAGAATCGCGCCACCATGTTAGGATAGTCGGGTTGTCGTAGATAGTGGAGGCAAGATATGGTATATTTTTAAAGCGTGTGGTTGTGCTATATAGACTGGGATGCTTTTCCAACAGATATGTCAAGATGTCAGTTCGTGAAAATTTGAATATCAAGTGACAGGCTAGGTTCGACAGCGGCGTATACGGAGTGAGTTCCTTGATTTTCGATGTGATGGCTGTGAATGAACCCCGAAGTATGGTGTATTCCAAAGAAGGAGGTGTCGACATCTTTAATATATGAGGCTGCCATTCTCTAGGTACTGGAAGATTCGTCGGGATTCCAACTGCTTTGGCAATCTCCCAGTCCCCTAAATGGTCTACGAAAACGTTCAGCCACAATTCCAGAGGGAGCGACTTGGGACGGCCGCTTTGGCTTTCTTCACGATGCTTGGCGGCCTGTTGAGCAAGTTTGGCGATAGCCATCGAGCTATTCTTCGTCTCCAGCTTTTCCTCAGGCTCTTGCTTCGACTGTCTTGGTTGTTCGGCTGGGGCATTAGTCAAATCAAGCATCTTCTGTAGCGTGTCCTCGAAAATACGGCTTCCATCCCACGGCAAATGGGTTAATTCTTCGGGTCCAAAATGGTTCCATAGCAAAGGCGGTATCCGCACAATCCACGGCCAGTTGTGTCCCAACTCCTGTAACTGTCGCTTAGTCAACGGATTTGTCCACTCCGAGACCGTCATACCAGGGACCAGAAAAACGGGTTTATTCATGTCCCATCCTCGAAGTAGAGAAAGAGTTAAGGTATGTGTAAGGCCGTATAGCATTGAACCCAGTGTTCCAGCATCAATCGGAGCAACAATAAGAAGATCGGCCCATTCGCACAACTCCGCCGCTTTTGCTCGAAGCCATCTCCGTGAACCTGTCCTATTGTCGAACGTGTGACTATCAACCGAGTCCATGTAATGAGGGACTTTAGTTGCCCCTGTCGAAATCGCAGAAGATTCCTCGTCCGTGATCAATCGAAGCTCGATATCGGGACTGCGGATTAAGGGCGGTAGAAAATTGGAGGCAAACGCGCTCTCCGTCGACAGCAACACTCTTTTTCGGCGTTGCGTCTTCTCGAGTGGCGTCTTCTTTGTTGCTGATGTTTCCATTGTATGTGCAATATCCCCAGTTAATTCTCGTATTTGCAAATGCGGTCTCTCGAGACCTTTTGACTCATTTGCCCCGGCGACATCATCGGCTTTGAAACCGATTGCCATGCCAGTATGTTCGTATGCGTATATACTCAAAAAAACTTTTTCGCTGAATGTTCGTGTTCGTTTTATACAATGGCGACGTAAGACGATCGTGATCGTAGCACAGCAAATATTTACTCTCAAAGGCAGATCAGAAAGGCGAATTGCCAATGCGCATAACGATGTACTCGAACGGAGACGGAGAAGCTGGCTTGAATAGATAGGTTCGAGCTATCAAGTCTGAAAGGCAGGACAACAAGTAATTCAGTCAAAATCAAAATCAACTATTCCGTTTCTCCTCAAAACTTCCCCTCAACGTGACCTGGGTAAAAAATTGAGGACGCGGGCTTGACTGGCTGGCAAAAAGGTGAAAGAATCTGGAGATTGCCACCAATCCTTCCGCTCTGATTGGAACGTGACAACTTTTTGCAACCTAGGAAAAGCGGGAACCCAGACGTCAGGAGAACGAAATAATGCCGAGCAGTACGTAACGGCAACTTGTGATGTTCATCACGAGAGCGACAGGTGGTCTAGACTGAGAACACGTCACCTGGTGGTTGTTGAGCTCGAATATTCAGAATATGAGAGGAACCAAGTGGTTCGATTGAGAAAGACGTGAAAGGGCAGCGAGCTAATCCTGTGATTGTGATTGGCCCGACTATCGGACTTCCGATAAGCCTTGAAAGTTGGGCGTCGCTAACTCACCGTCTATTCTGTTCTTTATTCTTTTCTTTGGCTATGGAATGACTAAAATGTTTAGGCTTGTAGCATCCGTTCAATTGCTAGTCTAGGAGCTAGGCTTGTACTGAGTTCTATATGTCCCCCAAGGTTCTTGACCTCCACGTTTTGGACCACCACGCTTGTGAACCCCCATGCTCCCAGACAAGTCTTTCTCGTAGTTTCAAAAGGAAAAAAAATGATTTCTGGCACGTATATGCTCCATCTATATTCAATCTATCTACGTTCATAAAGTCGACGCGCACTCACCGCCGAGCCAAGTTGCTATACAGAGTGTGCTGCCTCATAAGCAGACTCGAAAGAGCACTCAAAACCGCCACACCAAGCAGAGTAATGAAGATCGCCCGCAACGACACCATATAAGCATCCAAAACCCCCTCACGCAAGTCTGCTGGAACTTTCCAGATCTCATCCAGACTATCCCGAATCCGGGGGATCAACTCATCGGCATCTGGACGATCTCCAAATCGAGCCCACAGCCCCTTTTTGAGCACGTTTTGGAACGCAGCTGAGGCAATGGTAATGCCGATTGTACTTCCGGTACTGCGAAATGCATATGATGCAGAAGTGACGACGGAGTGGTAGTGGTGATCAACTGCCGAAATGAGTGCGACCAATGTGATGGTAAGCATAGCGCCGTAACCGAGTCCGAGACCAAACAGACCGAGCATCGGAAGCCACGACGGCGAATTCAGTTCAAAGGTGCAGAATACGCCCGAGCAAATAACCAGCAGAGCCATGACGACATAGTTCAGAAGCATGTATCGACCTGTAACGCGCATGATCATTCCTGATCCCAACGAACCCAGAGCTGTACCAACAGCTTCGGGTACGAGACGGACGCCTGCCCCCGTGACGGAATATCCCTGTACTTGGAAATAGATTGGCACGTAGTAGAGTAGGCCGAAAACTGCCATTGTCGAGAACCAGTTTGTTAGACAGGCGAACCCGACTGTTCGGTCGAGTAAAAGGCGGACTGGAATGACAGGTTCTGAGGCGATCTTGTCTTCAATATAGATAAAGATCACGAGAAAGACTGCAGACAGAGGTAGACTGGTGAGAACCAGCGGGTGGTTCCATGGAACTTGATTTCCACCAGCATTAAGACCGAGAAGCAGCAAAACCAGGAACACAATCAATGTAAATGCGCCCAAAAAGTCCACTCGCTTAATGCGCGATCTGTCTGTTTCCCTGACTGGCACTTTCACGGTAAAGCAAATGAGCACCGTCGACAGCACGACGAACGGTACCTGAATCAAGAATGCCCATCGCCAACCGAGCGAATCATTGACCATGCCACCGAAAACACCCCCCAAGCCCATACCAGTCCCATAGCAGATATTACCAATTCCCTGCCACACACCCCGTCGTCGCAATGGAACTAGGTCCGAAGTGACAAATGTCGAGATCGCCGTCAGACCACCGCCGCCGATGCCAGCAACCACGCGACCAGTCACGATCATCCATTGCTCCGTCGCAAGACCACATATGAGGTTCCCAATTCCGAAAAAGATATTAGAGAATACAAGGCCGGCCCGCCGCGAGAAGATATCCGTCAATCGCCCACTCAGCGGTTGAAACGCGGCATTGGAAATCAAATACGACACTGCGATCCACGACAGCAGCGACAGGGAATTAAACGACGAGGAAATGGGACCGGACAGAGTGGCGACAACCGTGGCATCGAGCGCGGCAAGAAAGACGCCCACCCAAATACTTCCCAGCACAAGGATGAGCTCGAAAGTGGTGGGTTCGTTGACAATAGGTGTTCCGTCTGTGTCTTCTTGTTGAATTGGACGCTCATCCTGCAGCAGGGGTGTCTCTTCGGTTGCGACGGGAGGGAGGCGCGTCAGACCATCGCTTGTCTGTCCTGTGAATTCCGAGTCGGCGGACATGGTGCAACTGGTGCAGCCTGGGGTTTGTGGTTGTGTGATTGCTGCGTTGAAAGAAGGTGCCTTAGTCATGAGAGAAGTTGGTGTGGCCGGCAGCCATGACGCGAAGGCTCGGCTTCTCCACTTTTATTGATCAGGCGATTGCGGGGAACTCGTTAAGCAGACGGAGTGCATCCTTGGATATTCTGTATAGCAAATCATCTTGTTCTTGTTGATCGATGATCGGATAGACCATCAGATTAAAGCATGGCCAGGTTGGATCAATTCAAACAGCTGCAATCGGCCAACCTTGATCGACCTGTGAATGTAAATGAGAGCCATCCATGGATCAAACGTTGTATGGTAACGTATTGTAAAGCCAATCATCACCACATGCATACCTACCTTGACAATGTCCAACAATAGACATCTCAGTACTAGATGATTTACCCAGCAGCAGAAGCCAACAAACAGTACGTAAACACATTACTGCATATTATGATATTGAATGTTCGTTATGTACTATGTCAGCCCACTTGCCGTGTTTCTTGCCGGAAGTCTCCCTTCCGATTCTCGCCAGAATCACTCAGGTCGGACTTTTCCGAGTTCCCCCCGATCCCTTCCCCACGTAATATCGGTGCTAGGGAAGGGTAGATTACAGGACTGATACAGACGCCATACAGTAAGAATTCCTCCTAAGCAAGTTTATGCACCAATCATGCTATAAGCTTTGTGTTTCCCCCAATCGTCGCTACTGAAAATTACCCCACACCGTCATACATGATACATCACTTTTGTCATACGATCAGGTAAATGTTTGTATGCACAGCCTCGGCCGTGTCTGGGGGAGCATGCGACACTACGTAGTTACATAGGTATTATGATTTCTCCAGGAGGCGTTCAAACTTTCCTTCTTTCCTTCTCTACATTTTATATCCCTAGTGTTCGAACTTGAATAATACATCTATTCTCGTCATCACTCTCGGCTACAATCATCACTTCACACTCTTATTCGAACATGGATCACTTCGCCTCCCCGAATGGACCAGCTCCCCTAGGAAACGGTGGTAGCCCGTCACCCAGACACATCATCAGAATCGGTCGCATGACAAAAATGTACGTCTTTACATCACAAATCTATCGCGATCCATTTCCGTCATTTCCCCTGTGTTGTAGCAATCTATGTCGATGTCATCTCTAACTCAAGCAGAGGCGTTCCGATCATCGCCGTTTTAGGAATCGGCTACGGTATAACCGCCATGCGTGACGCGCAACAACGTATCCAACGCGAATCCATGCAAGAAGAAGAACGCCTTAGGCGAAATGCTCAATTGATGGATGCGTATGGCGACAAGACCAGTTTGGAGGATATGCAGAGGGCATTGGATCACTATCACAAAGTGAGTATATTTCCCTAGGTCCGTTCGTCGGCCCGAGAATACCCTCATAAGCGGATCACTGACATCCGGTCATTGTTTATTCAATAGAATTGAGAAAGGAGTCTCCCGATGATGCTCCTTTGTGGCTTGTGAAGTAAATCCGTGCATTTTCGGCGCTGGAGTTTGGTGCATATCTACCGGGTATTCTTACTGGGACCCTCGGCTGCTCTCAACTGCTATTACACAAGATGAACCGTCACGGCTGGCCCGATGAGTTTCCATTCTCTGTAATAGAGTACTTCCTACACAGTCTCGGATATAACGTGTCCATAGACAGGGTGGAAGGCTTTGTTTGGCATGGTGGAAAAGCGGATAGGAGGCCCTTACCCGAAGCCAACATCGACCTTACCCGCAACCGCGCTCGGAAACACCGAACGCCGATTTCAATCGCTTGATACGTTGTTTCTTTGTCACTATCTGGATTTAAGCACAATGCGTGCTTTTCCGGCCGACTTCATGTCCATGTCCACGTGACTCCGTCCATAACTGTGATGGACTATGTATATATTCATACACCGTTTTTCTTAGTGATGATTCGAATTCAAGCAAGAAGCTTAAATCAAAATCCTTGATCGAGGTCGTTTATTCAACCAAAGAAAGGAGTCATGGAGTACTGAACCCATAACTGGTCATCCGTTTCGTTTTTGAAGCACTGAACAACGATCAGTCAATGCTTCTCCTTTCTGGGAAGAGATACGTACCCTGTACAGTCCTCCTATTCCTTCATCGAGTGATGGCGCAAAGACATTGTTGATATAACAAAATACCGAGTCAGTATCTTTGCAATCCAACTTCTTTCGTAGAAAATTGACTACGGTCTCGAATTTCTGAGATGCAGAGATCTTAAAGACTGTCTTTCTCAAGATGGGTGCTGATGGAAGAGGTTGGAATCGAACGGTGACTATGAAAACTTAATCAGTCCTCAATCCAAACGGGAGATTCTATATGAACGTGAAAAGTCATGGCCAGTAAAATAGATAATTGTAGTCGGTACACACCTTTGCCCACATCAATAGCCTCTGCATCAGCCAATGCTCGATGTGCATCCTGCGGCAATCCAGTCAAGACAACTGAAGCCGACATGGTTAAAGGAATATCAACTCCATGGTCTTCATCCGGGATTGCGGTATTGCCAGCTGCATTGGAGTCACTTCTTCCAGTAACTCTGGGTCGCTGCGCTAGTGCTGGGGATGATACCGCTGGTTGCGGGGAATCGCGACGAGAGCCGTCGGAGGGCGCTGGCGAGGACATGGCGATGTTGTCACGATTCTGTGGTGAAGCTGAGTTGTAGCTGGGTTATGCTTATTTAATCCGTGGCATGATTAGTACCCTAGTTGTAGAGCTGTCATGGTGCCGTATAGTAGTGGGACGTCAATGACTTGTTGATAAGCTCCAGGCATAAGATCCAGGAACGCTAGTGGGATGCCTGAATTATTTGGCACTAACAAATGGCACATGACCGCCCGATAAGCTATCGCATACTATATAACCCCCCATGACGATCCCTCTCATCCAATGTCTGTCTCCTCCGCGGGTACTCAACCTACAATCCACGTCTCTCTCTTTGGACAAAATCAGCTACAAGACAGACAGAACAGCTAGCCATTTGCACCCAAACCCTTCTCTGCCAGCACATACCCCTGCCGTCCGGCCCAATCTCAGCCATTCTCGTCGGATCTTGTACGTCATTGATCTAGGTATCCCAGCGTTGCGGTTCCAACCCAATCCTTTCTACCCCGCTTGCCACACGACTACATCAATATCGCTTTTACGTTCAACGAGACGAAATACGAAGCGAACAATATATCTAGGACCTTTTGACTTGTTCTGACTGCACGAGAACTACAATCAGTCAAAATGAGTAGTCCTAAGAGGAGAATTGAGGCGGATGTAAGTTATGCCACATGATCTTTCAAAGTAGTATCCAGTGCTGACTTCCTCGGTGCACAGGTTATGAAGTATGTATACACTATAAGATTGGGAACCTCCGGCTGACGCAATCCAGGATGCTGATGAGTGATTATGAGGTGACCTTGGTCAATGATAACAGTGAGTATTTTGAATACCACATCAGTTAGCTCCATACTAACACCTTACCTCTATAGTGTACGTAATGCATTATTTCCCTCCGATCATCTTCGATGGACTCGCCGTCGGTATTAACGCGGTTACAATATTAGGCAAGAATTTTACGTCCACTTCAAAGGCCCCGAAGAGAGTATGTACTCCGCGCAGCAGTACATCCAAAACATACTAAATTATTATAGCACCATTCTCGGGCGGTCATTGGAAAATCCATGTTGAATTACCAGATCAGTACCCATATAAGAGCCCTAGTATTGGCTTCGTCAACCGCATCTTTCATCCGAACATTGACGAGCTGTAAGTACTACTTTCGAGTCTTGCTGTCGATATATCCAAGCTGATGTTTATCAAAGCTCCGGATCCGTCTGTCTCGATGTCATCAACCAAACCTGGTCGCCCATGTACGATATGATCAATATTTTCGAAGTCTTTCTGCCACAACTGCTGCGCTATCCCAACCCGTCGGATCCGCTGAACGGCGAGGCGGCAGCGATGCTCATGCGTGACCCAAAGAATTACGAGAACAAAGTTCGAGGTTTGTCTCCACGTTCAGCCTCTGGATTATTATACTAAATTAATCTTGCAGACTACGTGGCCAAATACGCAAATAAAGACGCCGCCGAAGAAGGTGGCGAAGACACTGAATCGGAAGACGAACTGAGCTCTGTCGGCAGTTATGAGTCTGGTGGTGAAGAGCCCGCCGGGACGATGGATGACGTCTGAGCTTCTACTGTTCCATCATTGAATCAAGCGACACATGCATCTTGTTTCTGACTTCCAGTACCACGCCACTCTAATGAGGGATATTCGTTTGACTAAGCGGGCGCTTTGACGGCGGAGTTTGATGTTTTTTTTTTTCTTCTTTGCACCGGTCTGATGTTTATTTCTACATAATTTCATGTATCTACCGGTACCAAGGGTTGCATGATCGAACTTTTGCTTGGTATGGCAAGGGTCAAGGTCAATGGAGTAAATACGTATTTATGGGAATCGCAATATTTTCCAACTTGGTCTTTATATCATAGTGGCGGAAATTAATGGCTCATTTCGACATAAGTATACTGTACAATGTATTTTGATTCTTGATAACAAACAGAAATGCAACTTGAAGGACTGATAGGGTATAACAAGCAAAGAAGGATAGAAAGAAAAAAAGTGAGAGACGGAATGAGGATAAATAAAAAGGGAACTAATTGACCTTCAAAACTCCAAAAATATCTCCATCGCCAGCCTTGTTATTGTTGTTTTTATTCCCCTTCTTCCGTCGCGGCGAAATCACGACTTCGCCCCAATTATTCGGTACCGGCGCTAGATGTCTCTGTTTTTGACTACTATTACCACTACCACCGCCGCCAATATTCGAGGATGATGCTGGTTTTGATGATATAGCAGTTTCTTGTCTGATTTGTTCGTTGTCGTTGTGCTCAACGTCGTCATTTCGTATCTCATTGCTCGGTACGCGCGATGAACCCTCCGACTCGATGCTAGGGAGTGTTGCGCGAGGCTGGAAGTTGGGCTGGGACTGAAGCGACCAGATATCGATTACCGTACTGTAAATCCATCAATCAGTAACCATATCTTGACTGAGATCAAGAAGTCAAGGAATGGTGGGAGACATACTCCGAAGCCCGTTGACAAATCGCCTCCAGCGCCTCTCTCTCACGCTTGAGATCTTCAGGGTCATGTTGTTGCGCATTCGCATTGTTTATAGAGCCGTAGCCGTAGCTTCCGGGATAAAGGTCGTCGTCTATGAGGCGCGCATGCTCGGACTATTCACGTCAGTTTTGAGTGCAGGATGTTGCGACTTGGTCGATTGGTCGGGCGTAAATACGTACCTCGTGATCCTCGCGTCGTCGAAGGCCGAGACAAGACTGGCATGCGCCCATTATGACGTGAAGGATGGACATGAACCTGTATCGCACCCAAGCAGGGGGTTTTTCTATTGATGTCTTCGGGGAGATGAGGCACGAGGGCAGTGGACCGATTTAATCGATAAGGTCGATAATAAAAACAAGGAAACGACAGAACTTGGCCACAATCGGGATAAGGATCAATTCATTGCATTGCAAAATAGACAGATAGACAGTAAAATAGTGTATAGACTATCGATACTATGTCTTTGTTTTGTACATGTCTTTCAACGTTCAAAAAGAGCCAAAATGACGTTCGGAAAATAGAGCGGAAGTCGTGGCAGACACAGAGTCGGAGGCAGGAAGGTTGGCGTGGTCTGTGCGCCTTTGTTCTTGACTCGTTCCGGCTTGGGCTGATCCACATCAAAACTGTATCTTTTGACGACCGTCTCTCTCGTCTTAGAGACCTACAATAATAGCCTTCAACTACGGACTAGGCGACATGTTTGAACTACCAGAGGCCAAGCGGTATGCTATTTACGAAACTATGTACTGTATATTTTAAATACTGACGAAGACACAGAATCCGGCGTAACGAAATAGCCTCGCCGTCTTCATCAACCAGAAGTTCGGCAGAAATACTACCGGCTGACAATGAAGAAGCGCATGCCAGACTCGCACAATTGCTATCATTCGACCTGTCGACGGACACAACCCAGAAGAAGCAGCCGATAGAAGCGAATAGCCAACAAACAGACCGCAAAGATGCAAACAATGATGACAACGACGAAGAAGAATTCGAATTCCGCCTCTTCAGCGCACCAAAACCAGTCACCACCAGCACCACGAAACAAGACACAGGCAACGAAAACGAAGGAGACAACATAAAAACCCAAAAACTCAAGATTCGACTTCGATCGCCTACACCCGTCGACATCCAACCAGGCGATGGCCGATTCATAGTCCCATTCCGCGGATGGAGATATTACTTCACGCAGCCTGGATTGATGCACCTATCCGCGCGCGACGCGGAAGAGAAGGCGCTGCTAGAAGCGGAGCAAATAAAGAGGCGGCGAGAGTACGAAGAGACCGCGATCAGCGGTGCTGAGGTGCTCAATTGGGCGAACAGTACAGAAACTCCTGGGTGCCATTTACCGTGGCGCGTGTTCCGTCTCGATTGGAAATATCATCGAGTGCCCAAATCATTACTTAGTGAAATCCCAAAGACATCCGTGAAAACGACGACAGAGGACGGGGAGAAGAAAAAATCAAACCCGGGAAAGAAGCGACGAATCATCCTACGCACTCGCGCTGCGGCTAAGGCTGCGGAAAAGGCAAAGGCCGAAGCAACGTCGAATATGACCGAGGCGGAGAAGCGGAATAAGAAGAATAGAGAGAGGAAGATTAAGAGGCGGCAGAAGGAGAGGGAGAAAAAAGCTGCGTTGGCTGCGGCTGGGGGCGCAACTACGATTACTGACGGGGTGGGAGCTGCGTCAGTGAACGGTGACTCGTCTGACTGAATACCAGACTCAGCGATGAACATAAATATGAATCTTTTGTCAATTGATAAATGATATGGAAGTGCTAAAATATGAGTGCGATGCATATGTGCCAGATAACAATGGTCGAACAATGCTGTACATGTGCAATGAGCAAATCTCCCCCTCATAAAGTCATTATATATATACAAGTTCACTCCTGATTATTTTTTGAACTCTGCTCATCAACAAGTCGTTGAAACTCGGCAACGTGCTCCGCGTCAATAGCATATGTATGTTCCTTTGCCGGGTATGACCTATTCTTGACCTCGTCTCGGTACTGCTCAATGCCCCTTTTGGATTCTTCCCAGACATTGGCGTACTTCTTGACAAACTTTGGTAAGTGGCGACCTGAAGGGAAGTTACCCGTCATATCGATCTGCACAAGAACCTGTCCGGAACAGCCATCGCCTGCTCCGATACCAATAGTAGGGATGCGAAGCTTCTTAGTGATTATGGCCGCAATCTCGGCCGGGATAGCTTCCAGAACGACCATGAACGCGCCCGCTTCCTGCACCGCATAAGCATCTTCCAACAATTTCAATGCGCCAGCAACAGTCTTCCCCTGCGCACGAAACCCGCCAAGCGCATTCTGGCGTTGAGGCGTCAAACCGATGTGTGCGACAACAGGGATGCCGGCTGTGGTCACCGCTTTAATGGTGGGAGCAAAATCGACACCTCCTTCGAGTTTGACCGCTTGGACGTGCGCCTCCTTGACCAGTCGGATTGAAGATTGCACGGCTTGTTGCGGAGAGATTTCGTATGATCCCATTGGTAGATCACCGACCTGTATGATACACACAAAAATAATCAGCGAGACTGGACGTTTGTTACGCACGTGGCGGGTAACTGCATGTACCCGTCTGAGGAGTCCGAATCAAGAAAAGACGGTAAAGGAAAGTAGCAAAAATAGAGAAAAAAAAAACTTACAACGAAAGCGGACCTGACCGCTCTTGTGACGCTCCGGCAGTGCAAGACCATATCGTCAAGTGTTACGGCGTTGGTATCATTCATTCCTAGTGCAACCATTGCCAGACTATCTCCGACAAGGACCATATCCATTCCGGCGCTATCGGCGACGTATGCAGAAGGGAAATCATGGGCGGTGAGCATGGCGATGGGCTCATTTTTTTTGTACATGTTGCGTAGAGTTGATATTGTGGTCGGCTTGCGTATCTGTTGGGATGAAGCCGGTCCCATGGGAGCGTGTGAGCTCCATCGTGTTTGTAAGGCGGTTGTTGTTGTGATGGTGGGGGGGACCTCGGCCGCGGATAAGGATGCGGATATGACAGGTCTCCAAGGAGTCAGGACTGTTGCTGAGAGCACTCCTTTGGATCGAGAGCTTGAACCTCGTAGTGAAGACCCAAGTCTTCGAGCGGCCGGAGAAGGAGTCATGTTGTCTTGTGTCGTGAAGTCGTTGTTGTTCGTTCACACGATCAGACGATAAGCCGAGGGGTATCGATATGATGTCACGAATAGACAAGCTGCGATTCTCGGTGGCGTGTACTGACAGAGAGTGTGAAACCGTGATAAGCAATGATGGAAAACAGACGACACCCCATGATGAGCCAACGTTGTATTTAAATGGCCAGAGTATACGGGTTGACTCAGAGTTGCAACAGCAAATTACTTTCCTGTGCTGGTTTATGCCGCGTAGGATGGAGCATTTTTTTTTTTTACACTTATCCGATGTTGTCTGGCCTGCATGTTTGACGCACCTTACCTATTCAGGCTTAGCGCTAGCTCCGGACGGAGGGGATTGATGCTTAAGCCGGCGCGGCTGGATTGCCAACTGGACTAGGCCTAATGCAGACGGCACCTGGCAGCATTCAGGAACAGCCGAGGTTCTTCTGCCGGGGACTAGCGCGTCAATCCGATCCATCTTAGCCGCATCAAACCGCTCATGGTAGTGTTCAGACGAGACATGTGCGTTGATTATTTGAGAAATTGTGTATGACCTTCTCATCATGACTGTTCTTCTCTAAAAAAAAAATAATTGTCTACATGATGAATCTTAAGTTAAATGCTGACAGATAGATATATGGACTGATTTGATACAGCTGCTGTCAGAGTATAAAAGAGTCAAAAATGGGTGGCGACTGAGTAATCCATCGGGAATGTGGTCTAGTGGTAAGTTACCCGGCTACATCAACATATGTTGAATCCCACCTGAATTATAGCTAAGACGTATCAGGTATGATACTTGCTTCGGGAAATCCCCCTCTTATACAAGGAGAACATGCGAGTGGTTGGGGGTTCGATTCCCCCCATTCCCCTTTTTGACTTTTTTTTTAAAAACCGCTTTCTAGATGGAATCTAGTTGTGTCAGGTACCTTGTGACTATTGTCCGAACATGTCCGAGACGATGTGTTGAATATATCAACTGCCAAGCGTGATACATCGAAGCAACTAATTGACACATCCCATCGAGATTCACCAGGGGATACATTCCTTCAGAAGTAGAGCCAACATGATGAGCCAAAAAGAAACAAATATGCGATAGCTAACTATCTCTATGACTCATTTATTGTTGCTCCACCCTGGACGCCCTGATCAACTCTCCTTCTAGCCTAGCTTGCCCCTCCCTGAAGTGTGGCAGCCATAAGATTGTATAACTTTTAAAGTCTTCATCTAAGAGGGCTCGGGTCAGTAGTACATTGAATAGCTATGATCCGTCTTTCGATGTCTGTGACTCTACGCGAAGATCTTGACGTGGTGGAAACCGGCTAGAGTGAAAAAAGCCCTAATCGAGAGTCGGATATGTCGATTGACCTGCCCCGGAATGGTCCCGATCAGGCCCTGTCTTACTACCCTGTAGTTCACGTCGTGACCTTTCAATGCAGATACGCATTTTGTTTTCATTATTCTATATTTCCTCCTAACATCGTCACTGTATTTCAGTCATACCTCATTTCGACTCGCGAGTCATGATAATTCAGAGCAGGGCCTTAACCTAATCATCACGACTATTGTCGATCATTGCGCAAGAACTTCACTGCCCAAAACATGCCCTGCATACATCGCATTTCCATCTCCGAAATAGGATATTACGAAGACTTTGGCTTGCAAAGAGAACCATCACATCATATCTGATAGACGTACTCGTAGGAACAATCTAGATGCCCAACTATATTGATTCAAAACACTACCACGGAGCCAGACGGGGAGGGGTTTGATTGGATTATGGATCAAGGAATAGTACATCGATAATGCGTACACCTATTTAGTCTAAAAAAAACACTTCTAATCATCCGTGAATGTACATTTAGCGCTTTTTCGGTGCGCTCAGGCAATATATGAACCCCTCGTTCGCTATCTTGTCCTCGTCAAATTCGTCAATTGTGATCAAGCGAAATGTTTTTAGGACATCCTTGATCATGAGCACTACTTACATGCTACTAGGAATATTAAATGCTATCTTGATTTGTGACGGGTAACCCATGTGCCTCAATTTATTAATTGAACCGACAGTAGTGTATCACACGTATCTAAGATATCCAATACAAATTTACAAACACAAAAATTTCAGCACAAGCCTCAGTCACGCCGTTCAACATGGCTTCCCTATCGAATCTCCCGGCGGAAATCGTGATAGATATCATGAAGGACTAGTCGAACATCTCGTGTCTATGGAGTCATATTCACGCTTCATCACATTTCAAGTCGATCTTTATAGCTTTTTCATAGGAAATTGTTGATAAGGTCTTGACAGAAACAACATTAGCTACATTAAGACTCTTACGAAAATGTGATTGCCGGTGGCCACATGCAAGAGAACAATTGGGTACATCTTCTACCAAAACGTGACCAAAAATACCAGACCGCCTGTGAAACATGCTTCCTTCAAGTCATGGCGCGGACTTGGGTTTGAATTTTTTCACGAATGATAGGCGAAAGCCACGGTCACAAATACAGGCCCTTCACCATCATATGACGCACGACTTCAGGACATTGCCGATCCATATCCATCAGGCGTTACAATCTGCGACTACTACCATCCTCAAACATGCGTAAGTTGGAGAAGACGCTTATTGAATGCCAACGAAGTTTCCGTAAGTGTTAGTTTGAAAGGTATGTCGGCTACCATGTGTCTACGAATATAGTATACTTTTGCTATTCCGACTATAATTAAGAAGGCGAATACCAGACCTTCACACTCGATGACGCAGGGGATGTAACCAACGCCTTTTACAGAAATAACGGTTTCCTCGCACGCGAAAACCGCCTGACTATGCCTAAGAAGGCGGGAGCAATATCCACATCCTGTTATCGGGCAGAGTTCACACCAGATGTGGTTTGGAGCGAAATCTCGATCTTAGCTCTAAAGGCTATATGCACGATGGGAATCTCGCATTACTGTAGTAGTCGCTTTCCGTTTTTGCTGAGCGAAATCTGGCTGTGAAAGCTTAATCTTTTCTTTACATACATCGACATGAATATGAAGGACAAACAGCGGCGTTAGTATTATGAAATTCAGCAACTTGCTTTGATTTTCCCATCTGCATGTGATTCAGGTGTATACCTTCTAGTATGGTAGTCATTTCTCAACAGTAATAGTTGGGCTTGTGAATAAAAAAAAAGTTGATGAGCGGTTGCAAGGATGTCTTGTTTGCTTCGATTTGCTTTTACGGATGTCAGGAAGGTCGAAAATCCCTGTTGACGGATCAACTTTACGCTAATAATGTTCATTGATGGAATAAAACTTGTCAAATTCAAGGACGCAATTGTGCTATGTGCTCTCTTTTCAGCGTAGATAATCCTTCTCCAATTTTCGCATCGCAGAATCGCCCTGAAGCTCGAAGATCTCCGAAACAGATGCAATATCTTCTTCAACACCAGCCAAGCCATCATCCTTGAGTATTCTACCGAATACGTTCCTCATGGAAGCAACAGAAGCGCGTATAGCGTGATTTCCGCAGATAATCAGACCAACTTTACCAAGAGCCGCGATATCCGTGAACGAAAGTTGTGGATAACTGGTTGGCACAAGCACGAGAGGAACTTGCTCCTCCGGCCACGAACGACAAAAAGACAATATTTCCTCTGGCGTAGGTTGCTTGCTATGTATTAGTATAGCATCTGCACCAGCTTCCACATACGCAAGCGCCCGGCGTTGGGCTTCCTCTTGTCCCAAACCGGCAATTAGGGCTTCGGTCCGTGCAATGATGAGCATCGAATCAGATTTCGCTTTTGCAGCGGCTATCTTGCCTTGGAACTCTTCGATGGTTACTAAAATCTGTCTACCGTCGGTCCGCAGACTGCTATCTTTAGGAAATTGTTTGTCCTCAATAACCACCGCAGCTGCACCGGCTGCTTCGAAACGTGGAATAATATGAGCCACATTGATTGCATTTCCAAACCCTGTATCGACGTCGACAACAAGCGGGAAATTTTTGTCTGCCAGGGACTCTGCTATCGACCGAGTCATCTCAAGGTGCGTACTCATCGGCAGCAGACTTGCATCGGGCACGGCATAGGATGCAGAAAGTTCAAAACCGCTAACCCAGACTGCATTGAATCCGGCTTCGGCTGCTAGATTTGCACTCAATGGATTGTGGGATGCCATGGCAATTGCTGGCTTTGATTTGTTGAGTAGCTTGCGCAGGGCAACTGCGCTTGCCTGTCGAGCCATTGTCAGAGAAATTTGGTGCTAGTGAGCGAATAAAAGAATAAAATAAGGTCAACGCGTCCGTGGATGGATATGTTGAGTGATTTTAATACTAGCGAGTCAGGAATTGCCTTCGGAAATAGATCCGATATAGCATTATAGCTGCGGTTAATTCGCGCAGGCTCCAATCAATTGATGGCGTGATGAATGTTAATGCGGCCAACGAAATTGAGACTTGATGCATTATGTGCATAGCGAAATGAAGCAAACAATAATCTCATCAAGTGATTGAGTCTAATAGCTCCATGTCTCCCAATCATTGCACATTTTCATCCCTTCATGGCCAACAGCCCTAGGGACACTTAGGTGACACTGAATAGATCTTAACTCGTGCTCCCTTGAGCGATATCCGGACGAGCATACATGCCAGCGACTCCCAATCTTTCCGGATCTTCCTCGCCGCATTCGAGATACTGTGTATGGCATTTTGAGAATCCCAGGAATACAAAGTTTCAGGAATAAGGTATTAGCGTTTTAACCAAAGAACATCGACACCTGTAGAAGCAGCGATTGCATCAATATTATACAGGCACTTAACAGATTCAAAATTATAAGAATTATAGCCTATGCTACGTAATTGTTCACTAATGCTTTGGTACGGAGTCTTTGTAATTCAAAATGGGGTAGAAGGTTTGCCTAAGCTGCGCTTTTAGCATTGTATTATTGAAGACTATCTTTATGAGAAGGCTCTATTTCTAGTTTTACATGAAAATGCCGGTCAAAACGTACCTACAGCATTGATACACGGGATAATGATCTCCGTAGTTCCTTCACCAAGCACCATTTGCACAAATAGATGGCCGCACTGATATGGCACGCGAACAAAAAGTATATTGACAATAGCGCTGAGGAGCACAGGGCGCTTGCGTGTTGTACAGATAACACAGTATGTTCGAGATTAATGAAGATACTATCGTAACCAGCGACTTTTGCGAGAAGGATCACTTTGCTGCTCTCGATAACATTGACGCCAAATGCTCTGTAGTCCAACACGACCAAGCTCTTTACGAAGCAATTTTCAAGTGATGGAAATCTCAAATACATGACCTGAGGATCAAAACTCGTTTGCCCCTAATACTAGATACATGGAACAGGGTTCACTCCGGGTCCGTGACTCGTGTCTATAGGAAAAATTGTAGTACGCACGTAGTTACGAGTGCCCTTTCAGCTGAGTGTAAGGTACGCTTTGTTGACTATCTTTTGTCAGCCATAAGCTAATCTTGGATACTTTGATCAGCTATGCCCTTCTAAAAGTCTAGGAGATGTAATTGCAGACTCACTCAAACCACTATCCTCGCCAGACGACTAGGGTGACATCAAACTCAAACTCAGAGCAGAGCGAAATGTTCTACAAACATTTGTCCTTGGTTGCGATACGTGGACTTCAGATTATATGTTCGGACCACTAGACAAGACTAACAACAGGATATATGACCCTTGTATGTAAAAACGTTACCCACTAGTAGTATCGATACTAAATTCTCATCTAGATATGCAATCAACGCCGATCATGGTGCAAAAGATAGACCCGGAAAATTGATCAAACGCTTCAGCTGAAGTTGTCAGAATCCAAGACCAAGTCGACCTGCTCATCTCTGATATGTACAAAGAATGTCCAGACCCAGAGTGCTGCTATCCAAAACGAGGGCACTGGTACTCAGCAGGATTATCAGAAAACCTCAACTTGGATAATAAGCACGTATGGCCTTGATTGAAACGGCGAAAATCAACCCTGTCTCCAATAATAATTTTTAAAATGCTCACTCAACACAGCCAACGCTCGACGATCTGTACTGCTGGAACGCGACTCATACTCCACTCAAAACTTGCTTCGTGTCAATGAGATAGGATAAATTGATGCTGTACTGGCTTCGCGGTTGGCTGCCTTTGATCTATCAAATGAAGAGGCTGGCTGTGGTGAGTTGTGTGACTCTGAATATCAGGTAGCTGGAGCTGAAGGTTGAGAGCCATCTGTACTACGTGAAATACCGTCCTTAGCACCGTTTGATTTGAGTCGGGGAACATAAACAGGCTGCATATACAATAGATATGAGGATCCAAGCGTCTATGGAACGCTGGCAGGCGATTGTGGTAATACAACGTTGGTCTTGCGTCACGGATGCTGATTTGCAGGTGGTACAAATTGTAGCGGATGGGCGTTGTCTATTTGATTGATGTGTGCTTCTACCTTCTAGGCAAGACCATTGAAGACAAAGTCAACGGTTAATAGCTAACTGAACTGTGGCACGATTTACTGATGGCACTATAGGATTTAGATCCGACATTGGCTTATTGTATCATCTCTGATATAACAGGTGAAGTGCTCACTTTCACGTTGCTACACATATCTGTCCTAGCTTACCCCAATCCGGTGTTCAATTGCAAAGCCCTAAGTCAAACAGAACCGTCACAAAACAAACAACAGCCGATGGTAAAAGAGAGCGTACGTCAGAAAAAGCTTCCATACGACAGGGTCAATACATCCGTGGTCACACAGTCCGTCGCTTTGATTCTTGCTGCTCCCAGGCTAACAGGGAAGCGTTCCGTGTCCCCAGAACATCTTGGGACGTGGTCTCGCCCTTAACACTAATTGAATCGTAACGCGGTAGAAATTAGATAATAGAAGTAAGGTGCCCTTTATACGTTTACATAAATACTGGATAGTTTCCATTACCCCTTTTTGCCCCTCGAAAACAACGAGTACTTTCACTATACCCGCCATACTAAGGAGCTTTTGTCATGGCCACCCAAGTTGCTGACAAATTTGCGCCAAAAGGAACAATGTCGAGTTTTATAGCTGTGTAATACATGGTTCTGGATAAGGAGATTTGGAAAGTTAGAAGATGGCCTACACCTCTGCATTATGCGAAGGTACTTTTGGAACGTACCGCTGGCATGCAAAAGGTAAACAGTACCTTCGAATTTACCCCATCCCAACAACCCCACGATATGATAGGATGTGACTGCCATTAGAATTTCTCTCAAATTTCGGTATGATACTCAAGAAGGATAAAAAAAGGAAAAAGAAAAAAGCCTAGATTCAATAATTTGTTCCTGTTTCGTCGCTTGCACCCTTCCCTTAAACATTGACCTCGCACGCGGGATGGCAGAAGAGCGAACATATTGATTATCAACGCAGCTAACCCAGACAATAGAAGAGGGCGGAACGCCCAGAAAGACACCTAGAATTGATTCTGCTTATGACATCGGACTCATGGGACAACACTTTAGTAAGTATCATACATGCACGTATGATGAATCTCCATCGGGTGCTCATCAGAGGGAGTAGGTAAAATGCCTGCTTTCAAATCTGGTACTGGTCGCTCGGGTTTCAAACGCTGTTTAGCAACTCCATTGCTTCGTATTTGCGCCTTTCATTCAATTGATCTGCATATCGAGCCAGCCTCGGAGCTATAGTGTTTGGAGCACTTTGAGAGAATCGTTTGAGCGCCGCAATGACGGTAGGAAATCCTGCAGAATTTGGACTATGAAACTTGCACATCCCTCTATGATCTGCCGCGATTCCACATCTTCCTGAAATTGATTCTAGCATTGGTGCAGCGCTTGATTCATCCACAACATAATCTTTCGTGTATTTCAAGTCGCTTTTCAGCTGCTCCCAGAAGAAATACATTTGAAATCGGGTCATGAGGGGTGCAAAGTCGTTCGTAATATTCTGTAGTGTCTCCGAGCCATCTTTGAGGGACTTCAGTAAACCTGATTCGAATTGAGCCACACGTTTTGGCACAACAGTGGTTGCGAGGTTTTGGAGGCCACTAAGCAGCCGAGCTTTGTTGGAACCGTTGTGAGGTGTTCCAAAGAATAGAATGCCATATGTACAAAGATACAGAGAGTGTATTCGAGAAGACTGTAGCGAAACACGACTCGCAGAGAATATCAACGCCTACAGTGCGAAGCAAGAGATGAGCCAGCAGGTCGGAAATCTTATGAAAGCATTCTGTGCAAGAGCCAACTGCATGGCATATACTCAAAAGAGGAAGAAAAAAACTCCCGAAACAAAAGTAAAATCCGGGGATGACTTACTCGTTTCACGATGATTCCACCAAGAGAGTGGCAGATGAAAATGATGGGCCGCTCAGTAGCATTCTCGAGCTATGTAGTCTGGTCAATCACGCCTATCCGTCTCATGCAAACTTGTATCTAGTTTTCAGAGCGATCGAAGATCTGGAAAATCCACTTACTTCTCTATTTGCCAAAAGATCTTCAACAAATGTTTGCGCATGCTGTAGGATCCGATCAGAGGATGTGGCCCTGCCGAATAGAGATGTAATATCCGCATGATAACCCCATGTCAAGACTCGAGCATTGTTGATAAAGTGTGGCAATAAGTTAGAATCTCTCAGCCAGCAAACCCTCTTAGAATCTTTGTTTGATGTCCATGTTTCGATTGCATCACCGTTTAGTCCGTGAACTGCAACGATGCTTGAAGATGATAAGCGATGAAGTCATAATTGGGTAGTTAAACTCTGCTCATAGATCTTTTTCTTTCACTCACTCTACTTCTGGAATTCTGTCCTTGCAGCGGTACAATTCAATAAGGCCACTAAGCTGTTCCTTAGGCATATTTAAGAGTGCCTGGTGTGTATTGTACACTCTTTGAGTTTTTCATTGACCAGGAAGTAAAAAACAAGAATTACGATATACAAAGGAGGAAACCAAATTTTCAAATGCGAAAGTAATCTTAATGTTGCTTATAATGCGTGGAGAGAAGACCGTCATTTGAATGCGAACGGACCCTAGAACCTGACAGAATGTCCTGGTACACAGCCCAGATAAATAATGCAGAGGTCTTAGCCTCAGGGAGTTTCTCTAGCCTTCGTATGACCCTTGTGTTTCAAGAGACTGCGCCTCCTCATTTGACTTTAGAAGTCGTGTTAAATCCGTTAGCTTCAGGCTAAGCATGTAATTATGATTTCTCAAACATGTTCGCAGCTATGTTTCATGTAGAGTCTTTGTCCATAGCATTGATTGGAAGCCATGCCATTTAAAAGCACGAGCAGAGCGCGTCAAGTATACGACAGCAGAGTTCGTCGACCCTATTTCTATCTCCCGGGCTCGCATGAGGTTTTCACAGGAATCAAATGAATTCTAGACGCTTGGCGAAAATCCGACACGTATGCCGATTTTGGTTGTCGATGTGAGAATATATGGAAAGCTTGCTGCGTTAGTCGAATGGTCAAGATATGACAATTTTCAGCTACGAAACCTATAACATCATTAAGTGTTGTGTCTGTCTCAAGTGACTCAATAAATTCGTAGAAAGACGGTCGACAGCGAAGATCTCTTTATTATACATGAGAAATACAATGTTCAACGCTTAAGCAGTACTCGACATCCGTCACCTAATGATAAGACTATAGTCATTTTTTGCCTTTCATGGGCAATTTTTTTGACACCTCCAGAGTGATGTGAAGAATATCCTGTCCACTGGCGACTTTGTTGGCGAGCATCTGGAGCAGCTTGGAGATTGGGGAATGCCTGTAATATTCGAACGACAGTGTAAGATGCCTCAACAAGAGCGAAATCTTCTATGACAGAGTCAGCTATGAGTACTTCAAGCTCGTGGGGTAAATTGTATCAACATACGCCCTAAACACACCCGTGGGCCTCCATTGAAAGGTAAATAGCCCCAAGCTGCCGTAACGTCATCTTGGAATAATGGCAGATTTTCTTCCCATCGTTCTGGACGAAATTGCTCTGCATCTTCGCCGTATAGGTCCTTCCGACGATGCATTGCATACACACAAAAAGCAACGTTCTCCCCTTTATGTACGAGTACTGGTTGCGAGCCATCTGGACCCCCGCCTGTAGGTAGAACAGTCGTGTGATGTGCCGTTCGAGTATTCACCGGTACAGAAGGATATAGCCGAAGAGCTATAAGACACGACTCTGATTAGCCTAACTGAAGAATAAAAGCAACGCGGCAATAGGCAACTTACTTTCTTTAAGGACATTGGCCAAATATGGCATTGCTTTCAGATCCTCTCGCGTTAGGTCGCCCTTTTCCCCTACCGTGCTTGAGATTTCATGTAAGAGACGGTTCAGGACTTCCTGATTTCGGGTAAGTAGATAGCTGAGATGAAAAAGGCCATTAACATTCTGAGATAGACGAAGTATAAGGAAGAAGCCTCAAAATATCTGGAATCAACTTACAAGGTCCATGTCAATAAACATGCGGTTGTATCTCGACCGGCTAGCAACACGTTGACAAGCTGTTCCCTTATTGCCCTTCTATCGTTGTGGTACTTTGCAATAGCGTCGAAAAAGACATATCGATTGTTTCTCTCTAGATCTTTTGAAGCTTCTTGCTCACTCTTTTCTATGATGTTATCCACAAAAGCATGGACAGCAGCACAAGAGCGTTTAAACTTTTGACCGCCGATGAGCCAGTAGAAGTCGAGTAGGCGGAAACGTTGTATCACATAGTTCTGTGCAATATCGAATTGTTCTGCGAATTTCTTGCCCTCTGAGAGACTAACGTCCTTGAGGCTATTGATAGATGTCCCGAAGATAAGTTCAGTCGTGGTGTCGAGTGTAAGCCCAAAAAAGAGAGGCTGAAGATCAACAACTTGACCATCTTTCGGAATAAGTGCAATCAAGTTGTCCACATGCTCTCGAAAGATACCAAGCCCTTGGTATTGCTGTCGAGTAAACTGTGGACGCAAAAGGTCCCGTGATCGTTTCCATGCATGGCCATCTTGGGTAAAAATGCCATCTCCAAGTAATGGAAAGAAAATCTTACGACGCAGGCCGAACCCAAAATCTTCAACCGATGTTAGCTGAATGATTATCAAGACATCACGCGAAGTATTCACCCTGAATATTAGAGGACATCATTGCCTCTAGATTTCTTGGTTCAATAGTACCGAATGCACGGGTACCCAAGAACCGCTGTTCCAGAGTATTGCCAACATCTCGAAAGTGAAAAGTGAAAAGTTCCATTAATCGTTGCTCTGAGTCGGCCTGCCATATCTGTATCAAGCGATCTATACCGAACGGCCACCAATTCCGTAACTTAGCAGCACGTTGACATCCGTGTTGATGTATCAAATTCTGGTCAGTCTACCCAGCGTTTAATTAGCTTCCAACTTGCTCTGCTTTCTCTACCGTACCTTGTGGGATTGGTATGTGTGAATCAGTTCTTGAATGCACCAGGCGACGATCACGACCCCTATTACTGAATATAAAAGGGTCATCATGGATGATGTCAAGTTCAAAAATAAATGGTTCTTTTAGAGTACAATCTAGAAAATATACGCCTCGACTCGCAGAAAAGTTATTGTGAACAGTCCTCGGCTAGATTGAACTCATTCTTGGTGCTCCAATAAATCGTGAGGCGCTTAGTCCATGTTGGAAGGCGAGCACATAATGTGACAAGTTGGTTCGCATACATTAGCGTGTATTATGAGACAGGCCAATTGCGGCGCAGTCGATGTCAACTTACCATGTGCACTTGTAGTCGTAGCACTCGTACAAGGGTTGTTTTATATCTATTTCGTCTAAAGTGGTTAGTCATGATTGAGGTGTCACGAGCTAATCTGCAGTGAGTTGAGGTGGATACAAACATCCTTGAGCTTTTAAATATAATAGGTTGATGTCTATGATGGTAAGGTATGGTTGCTTTTTCAATCGCGATAGCCATACTATATAGTGCGTAGCTGATTTGCCCTTCTAAGCCGTACCCTTGTCAAGGGGAGGTGGGGGCTGCCTCTCCAAGTAGCACTAGTGAATCATGCTCAGGGTTGTCTCTGTGTACAAATTTCAGGCTTTCTCTGCAAGCCTGTGACACTCCACCGGGAAAGTAAGTAGGTGGCAAAATATTCCTGTCCACTTGCGGAATACCTTAACCCCCTGTCTACATTCTCTTTCTTTTTAGGTAGTGAAGGAAGGGGAGAGGATTACAAGGGTTTGTAGAGTAGTTACATATCTAGCTCCGGAGGTAGCTGCTCCACGTCACAGGATGAATCGGTGACAACGTACTAAGCCGCGCAAGTGAATCGCCAGATAACAACAATTCATGCGGAGATCCGATGCCAGGAATACCTTCCTCGGCTTCGTCTGGTTCTTTGCGGAGATCACCTTGATCCCACGGAGCATACTTTATACTACAACACAGTGGTGTTGTCGCCTTCCGTTTCGAGGATTGGCGAACTTCAAGTTCAATGACTATCTCCGTCATATCGCGACAGCGCGGTAATCGCGCGAAGATTAAAGCTGAGTACGTTCCACCTTATTACCCACCAAGTGCAAATGGTAACAGCGGTTCCTCAGCGTCGTTGCCGTACATGGACTTGATGAGGATGCCATGGATGCTTGGACAGCTTCTAATTCGTGTTGCTGGCTACGAGACTTGCTTTCCTTTGACATTCCTGTTCGAGTCCTTGTCTTTGCATACGAGGACACTCCCAAGTCGATTTTCGGAAGCGGTACTGCCGAAAAAATTCAGCGACATGCTCAGACTCTCCTACAGGACTTATGGAGCCAACGGGACACTGATGAGATACGAAAGCGCCCAATCATTTTTATATGTCATGGTCTTGGAGGTATCGTAGTGAAAAAGGCCCTGATATTGTCATCTAACTATGTTTCCCCGCGTTTGGCGCATCTGCACTCCATATATTCCACCACGGCAAGCATCATCTTCATGGGAACCCCTCATCTGGGGATCGCGAAAGACAGATGGCCACCGTTGCTGAGTAGATTTACATCGGTTCTTAGTGAATCAAGTCATCTTCGCTCATCCATCGAAAAAGGGTCAGAGACCTTGCAAGAAATAACCGACCAGTTTATGCCTCTCATGGAAAACTTCAGTGTGTACAACTTCTGGGAAACGGTAGAAACAACATTCGGTCCCTTTAGAGGCTTCGTTGTCGAAGAATCATCCGCGGCTCCATGGCCTACTGTTGAGAGTTCGGGTATTCATGCAACCCACTCCCAAATGTGCAAATTTCCCGACGAGCATTGTCCGACCTATAAAGTTATCCTGGCGGCGTTACGGAGATACTTAAAGGCAGCAGAGCATAAAATACCCAGACGTTTGGCCGCAGCGAAGCATGATTTGCGAAACCTAAGGGAAGCAGAAGTACACGAAATACTTGGTTCGAACGCTTACATCAAAGACATCCTGTCAGCCACGCAAAAGAGTCAAAAAAAGGGTTATAATAAGCATTTCACAGCCAAAATGCGAGTCAGCGACATTTTCACAGGAAGAGAAGAACTTGCTCGTGAGTTACAATCTAGAATACTTCCACCGGCTGACGCCCAAACCCCGTCGAAACAAAAAAGATATGTTTTGCATGGTTTAGGAGGCTCTGGAAAGACACAATTCTGCCTGAAGTTTGCGAACGACAACAAGAATAAATTCTGGGGAGTCTTCTGGATCGATGCCAGTAGTGCAGAAACCGCTGAACGTGCCTTTGCAGAAATAGGCATCATGGGGAATTTGGAGGCTAGGCCAGAAGCAGGTTTATTATGGCTCACCAGACAAGAATTGCCGTGGTTGCTGGTGATAGACAATGCTGACGACATTCGGTTCAATTATGCTAATTATTTCCCTTCTGGAGAGCGCGGCCATATTCTTCTTACTAGTCGAAACCCGGAATGTAAAGTACATGCAACTATTGGTTCCAAAGAATTCAGAGATCTCGAAACTGAGGATGCTATCACTTTATTGTTGAAAGCAATCTCGAATGATGATGGTGTCTATGCCAAAGAAAAGAGGAGTTCAGCTCTCCCCGTCGTCAAAGCCCTTGGATGCCTTCCACTAGCTTTATCCCAGGCTGGTGCCACTATCCGCCAGAAATTTTTCGCTTTGGAAGAGTATCTCGATATTTTTAGCTCTTACAAACGATCAATTTTCTCGAAAGGATATTCACAAGACACGGATTACAAGCATACTATTTACACGACATATGAGGTCTCGTTAGACAAGATCAAGCTTCTCCACTCCAATGCACAAACGGCTGTAGATGCTGTCGAGATACTCCATGTTTTGGCTTTTTGTCATTTCGATGAAATACCGTTTTCAGTCTTCGAGAGAGCATGGACCAATTTGCATCCAAATCAGGACGCAATATCCCCTGTTTCTTTCTATGAAGCCTTTCTTAACCCTATAGGACATGTCTTCTCATTTCTGAGAACATATCATACCATTTTCTCAGCAATCGGCTATAGCGGACTCCCATCAATTTTTGCGCAGCGAAAGTGGGATAAAATGCGCTTGCGAAATGCCTTCAGTCTTCTACTGCACCATTCACTGATATCTCAAAATGCCTCAGGCGCCACGTGGTCAATGCATCCCATGGTACAACTCTGGGCTCGACAGAGGCTTTCACCGAAGGCGCAAGGCACTTGGATCGTTATCACCGCCCGTATTCTAGCAGCTGCTGTCAATCCGAGACCTGTTATTACAGAAGAAGAGACATCCTTTAGGCACTCGTTGATTCCTCATATCGATTCATGTCTTCGAGCTGATCCCGATGATTATCGCCGGGGATATCAATTCTCTCAAGAGAACCTCAGTCATTTCGTGACGTTTGCCACAGTTTATGTTGCAGTTGGGCGCTGGAAAAATGCAATCGAGATACAGGAGCATATGGTTCGTCAATACAAACACAAGTTGGGGATAGATGATTGCGTAACGCTCGATGCAATGGCAGAACTTGCTCAGACTTACTGGAACTCCAGCAAGTTACATGAAACCATGGAGGTTCAGACAACGGTTCTATCCAACAGTTTAAAAAAACTAGGTCCTCATGATCCTCGAACTTTGAAAGCCATGGACAGTCTCGGTCGCACATTTTGGCTCATTGGTGACACGCCAAAAGCTGCCAGTCTAGGGAAGGAGTCAATGGAGGGATTAATGAAAATTCTTGGACGAGATCATCCTTTCACAGTCAATGCGATGCACAATTATTCCAGAGCACTTACACACCTCGGCCACCATCAACAGGCCAAAGACATGCAGTTAGAAGTCCTAGCGATAAGATTCAGTCGCAGAGGGCCCAAAGATCCTGATACCCTGGAGACGATGCAAGAACTAGGAGTCTCACATTTAAAGCTGGGGGAAGTGAATGAAGCGGAACGCCTGATCTCAAATGTTTTGGCCGTTCGAAAGCAATTGCTTGGTGAAGAACACGCATACACGTTGTGGACTACGAATGACCTTTCAAAGGTTCGCATAGCGCAGGGCCGTTTTGCGGATGCTATTGATATCCTCAAAGTAACGCTAGAGATAGCTACTCGAACCTTAGGTGCAGATCATATTGGTACCTTAATGACAACTCACAATTTAGCTCGCGCTCATTTTCACTTAGAGCATTGGACAGATGCCGAGACTCTTTTTCTCCGGCTCATTGAGGCTCAAGTCAGGAATCTCAAAGCTGATCATCCAGATATCTTATATGCCAAATTTGACCTAGCATCGGTCTACTTTGCGCAGAATCAAATGGAGAAGGCCGAGTCTTTGGTTTTAGCAGTCTTTCTAGCGCGAAAAGGCACATTGGAGGAAAACAATCCGATTCTTCTGAAAATAAAAGAACGACTGAAACAAATTTATCTTATCCGTGGCAGACTTGAGGAAATGAAGGCTTTGGACAGGGTCGAGCCAAACGACGGATTCCCTACGACTGGCGGAGTGAGCGACGAAATTTCTGAAGAACACCAGAAGCCTTCCAGACGATCCTTTACCTTCTGAAACACTTGGAATAGCTCTATTGTTCTCATTTAAGTGGACTTCTCAAGGGTAAGACGAAAGGTCCCCCCTGAATGTGAAGGCTGTTAGTAGGTGCTGGTACCGTCAGTCTTCGAATAAAACAAATCATGGCAGTACGTCGATTCTTGAACAAGACTTCTTCAGTATATGCTACGCGGTTTGTAGCGTTTGCAAATCTCGCTGGTGGCTGATTTTAATAAAATTTCAATTTTTGGCGCCGGAAACTTTATGATTCCTCTACGATTGCGTCGAAGGCCTTAACTTTTCTTCTCTTGACAAGAGAAATGAGACTCATTTCCAACAACATGCTACGTAAAATAGCTCATTATCAAATTATCTCACACGAAAATCTGAAGATACCTGTATCCATTCGTCCAACATTACAATTATCAGCCGAGAAAGATATACAAAGCTCACACAGTCCAGACGAAGCTTATTTAGGCAACACTGGTCTGAGGTCATGCTAGGCCAGTTCTCACACCACAATCCAAGAAACATAACAGTGAGCTGACTATGAAGAAAGTTTGTCATTCTGCGATTGCGGTAACTCTCTGGGGTTGTGAATTAAGTGGAAATCGCCGTGCGAGTTGTTATAGAGGAGCAGGTTTCAATAGACAAGTGAGCGCCAAACAAAGAGATGACCGCAACAATAAAAGAGGTATACGATACACGATATACTGGAGTAGGAAGATTTCAAGGGGTACTGGGGACTGATGTGTTCAGATACACGGATCGGGAAAGGGTAAACGCTTGCTTGGCCTGATACTGGACGCGACCCAAGATCCAAACATCACACATCCGGAGAGCCCTGGAATATAGCTTCGAAGCCAGGAGGACTAGATAAAATGCAATATTGGAAAAATTGAACGAGCGGGCTCTTTTTCTTAATCCTAGGCATCCAGTCTGTGCCTTTCATTCCGTCACTTTCTGCCTGCAGCCTCAAAGCTTTTGAAACTGACATCGCGGTCATCACGTAATTGGTGTGCCTTATGTTGAATTTTCATAAACTGCACTCGGAGAATGAATAGAGACGTTCAAGGATTCATTTCGGAAAGAAGAAAATCGTAACAGTCATCCAGCCTTGTGGTAGCTAAGCACGATATATATAGACTATCTATAGAGCATAGCAGCATGGCATCTCCAGTAACCTCAAGTCCACTTAGAAGCGGTATATATGGCTGATCATGGAGCTGACTGGGAGGATTGACTGAGGGCTTTTGCTACAGGGGCTAGATTTGGCCTACCAGCCACGATTTGTGTTGAGATAGTCAGACTACGTTCAAATTTTGTAAACTATAAGCACCTGCAATCAATATAACAGCACGGTAGGGTGTTTGTGTATTCAGTCATACGTAAACCACATCATGAGTAGATAACTCATCAACCATCGATGAAACCCTCACTCATTTCTGATACTAGCCTCTGTGATTGATATTATAATAATACTTTTGGTAAGATTTTCAATAGAAAAATGCTGATACTCATAAGTAAGTGCTTCACTCTCATTATATAACTAGTAGGATTACATTACAGCAATCAGATATGTTAACTAACACTAATGACACAAGCCCTCTCTCTCTCTCTCATTTGTCATCAAATTAGCTAATCGTGGCCACCCAGTTAAGAAGCACAAGCTTTTGTAGTACATATCTAGCGTCAGTAGCGTAAGGTAGACTGACTTGTTCAACTAAAGTAATCTCATTCGTTAATATTCGGACTGAGTGAATTGCCAAGCTCAATCAACGACCTGACCAGGATTAAGATCCAAAAGAACCCTGTTACCGCCTACTTTCTTTGTTACCCCTTCTTAAAGGCACAGCATCATGTTACAATCTTGCTTAGGTGAGGTGCCAGTAAAGCCTTCCCCGCAGTTGGATGTGTTTTTCTATTCACGACGCTGGTCTATGGTGGCCTTAGCAAGTCTTTTTGGACGAAGAGTTTTCTTACAAGCATTGTTTTACCAACATGTCATTACTATCCCTTAATTTGGATGTCCTGCTTATGATCTTCGGATATTTAAGCGATCTCGATGATCCAATATCTCTTGCGAATACCTGTCGGCGGCTTGTCTCAATTTTCCAAAACAACAAGCGACATATCGGGTGGTCAATAATGGTGTGTACAAAGTTATTCTGACTGGGACACTGAATATTAATGTGGCCAAAGCATTGTAGCGAGTATCATAAGTATGATACAGCTCTCTATCAGCTGCTGTACTATATGCATGGTGATGAAACAGACGTGACACTAAAGCTTCCATTGCGTCAAATGGACACTCGAGGTCCTCCGAGTCATATAGTCGAGGATTATTCCAAATTTATTCTCGATTACTCAGAGATCAATAAAGATCTGTACTATAAACGAGTGATTTCATGGTGGACTAAGTCTAAAGCTCTTCACGATATTTACATAAAGGACGATGCCTACATGGCGACACTATCATTTCTGGATAGCGAGGACATCGATGGGGAGGGTCAGCTCCGATATTGGACGGTCTTATCTTTATATGGTCAATCCGGAATTCCTGATGAATTCGCTTCGTCTTTACCAAAGGGAAAGAGACTCCGTCCTATATCAAAAGGTAGGTTCTATCGTGCGGTAACAGGTCGGTTTCTCGATGTCAAAGCGCTACAGTTTTCTCGTCTTTTCCCGGATTATGAGGAGTCTGGAAAATGGCAAGATAGTATCGCTGCGACTTGGTCAAATCATCATCTTCGCTCCTTTCGGGAGTCACTAGAAATTCTCGAAATTTTTGACTTTACATATTTTCTACTTTCTAATGCACTTAGGGTGGATATGATCCCGGAAATTGAAATTGATATCCCGGTGCCCATATTCCATTGGGCTGTTGCTATTGAGAATCTCCAGTCAGCCTTAACACCGTTTGACATTCTATCTTTGCTTGCATGCCCCTCAATATTGTGTGAATCTCCATATCTCTCAGGACTTTTCAATCAAGAAAAGCTTCCAGGAATGCGCGAAGCTGAGGACGATGTGGCACACAAGCTGGAACTTGAGAACTCCTCTAAACAATGGCGCCTTTATCGTGGCTTTCGTTGGCGAGTTGCAGTTCGAGGGCAATGCTTCTCTGATTTATTTGATGAAGAGGGTGTCGCTGATGATATTCGACAATTTGAGCTGGATCAACAGTACAGGCGGCCACAGCGAGATCAACCTAAATTGGGGTATTGGTGGCAAGACCTGGATCTGTCTTCTAACCATGAAGAAAACGTCGCTCTCTCTATCAGTTTTCCTGAAAGTTGGGTCATTGAAGATGGATCAAGCCAAGCAGAGGCTTTCGCCATATTGAATACATTTGAAGAGTATCACGTTGCGTGAGAGGCTCGTTCATCAAGCTCAAAGACTAGTATTCACCCAGATATATGCTGGGCCATCTATATCAGATTCCAAGATAGTGTACATTCTTTAAAGTATAGCTTTGGATTCAGTTACTAGATTCTCCAAAAACCTGTGCTCAATTCCATCTTGATTACTTTCCCGCAAGCTCGCACAGCTGTCTGTGATGGAAATACGACACGCTGCAATGAAATCAAATTAGATTCGTAACATCCCAAGGCGCCTCCGTTGCGGGTTTATGCCTCCCATGGAGGAATATCCAATGAGTTCCTTTTGGAGAAAAAAAGAAAGCCCTCAAAACTAAGGCAGAAAGGCTCCCAGTCCTCAAAACCATTTAAATCCAGCGGATTCAATATCAACGTCTCGATGCTAAGCCCAACCCTTTCGATGCTCAGTCCTCACACCAGTGTAGATGAGTTCACATTGGGCCTTGAAAAAGTGCAAGTCGAAATGCTCATCAAATGATATTCTGAGACGAGCGCTCAGAACATCAATTATCTTACCGGCCGGCTTGATCGGAATCAGTGTTGTAACTCCGGTTGCGCTAAATTATCAATTGATGAAGGAAATGAGTTTTGGTTCCAGGCAGACAATGATTTCCTTGTTCCTTGCCACTCAAGTGTCGTGCGCGTTCGAGTCGTCGTAATTGATTCCTGTCTACCTAACATAACCAAAACTTGCGGAATACAAGGACCAGGGGCTCCTTCAAGAAGGGCCCAACGAATATAGTAATGAAGCTCTCTTTCAAGAGCCTCGCTTAGTTTAGAATCTTTATTGACTCCATTCATCTCAAACATCCAGTGACGTTAGGGACTAATTTTTTTAAGGACTGTAGCCACAATTTATATTGCTATAAGAGAAATTTCCAAGTTAGCAAGATCAACATCTTTTGAGATGTACGGTGCCTTATTTCACCTTGCTATGAAGAAAGCCCAATTTCTTTTAATAAACTAATTTCGGGTTAAAATATGGCCACAGGTATATCGAAGTAAGCATGACACGACATCAAATGTCGAAAGGCTGTGTTGTGATTAATGAATCTCCATAAAAGATAAATCGCAAAAATAGTTGGGGGGCTGGTAGGAGAGAGGTAAAATAGAAAAGGGAAAATTTAGCCAAAAGCACGTCAGCAATTCCAATAAGCTGAAAAGTTCCTGGCCAGGTGAAAATTCAGGCGGTAATGAACAGGAACGGCTTAAGAAGCAAAAAAGTAGGCGAAGTTATATGTACAACAATACTGCGGCCTACGATACTAGAGGATAGATCAGCGAGTTGCCCGGTACACAGTGGGCCTTACATCTTGGTTACTACGTCTAGTTAAGCGTTGGAGTCTAGAAGCTAGATTGGTGGCGTATCATATCAAGCATATGTTAGAAACCGGCACCGTGCGAAAATATATAGAAACTGCTCGTGTTAAACTGCACTCGGCAATTGAGGTGTAACGACTCGCGAATAGGTCAGGGATCCAGTCTAACAGATAACTTTTCGGATTCCTGTTTAAGTAGATCTGGCGATTTGGTTCCTACCTCGAGGCTAGGAAACTAAGGTAGGAACTAACGGCCTTCTAAGGTAAATTCACACTATGTAGCACGCTGTACCCTGTAGATAGGAGAGACTGTACGGTGTAAGAACTACGGATATTGTTTGCTCAAATCAGCTATAGAGGCCTGTTAGGCTCATACTTATCGTCCCGCTAATTACTCTTGAGAAGGTTATTCTGTGTCAGCCCCAGTGGGGACGCCCATAGTATACCCTATCTGTATTAGCAGTACGTACAGGAAGCCTAATCAATAGAAATCATACCTTCTAAGAGAAGTTGCTATTTTAAAGAATGTCAGCTTGGACATTAGCTAAATAGGCCTAACTAGTCATTTCGTCCTACGTAAACAGTGGAGATACAACCAACAAATTCAGCTCGGGACAGGGCGAATTAAAGATCAAGAATGGGGTAATTGGAACTCGAGATTAAACGAATTGCCAAAATGGTTATTTGTTGGGAATACTTTTCGGAAAAGGGGCAAACTTGGAGGCACTCAAGACTGGAAACGATATTGATTGTATCCGGGTATAAATAAAACCTGCTCAGTACCTGGCTAGCATATCGTGGAACTTTCAAACGTTCTTTCCACACATTTCCAAAGCTCAAGCTTCTCGTCATGTTACAGATACTATGTGCTTCCTTGGTGAAGGCGGCTTCTGCATGGCTGGCCCTTGACCTTATCACCACCACATCGGCGACCTACCTCAACTCTAGTGACCCGGGGTACAACTGTCACGCTGGGCAGTCCTGTTGGCCGACTATCAAAGAATTGGAGACTTTCAACAGCAGCCTGGACGGAAACTTACACCGCACGGTCCCATATGCAGCAAGCTGCTATTACGACTCCCCCTACTATGACCCCTCGGCCTGTGTTATCGCCGCAGAGAACTACTCAGTCAACCAGGCACGAACCGAAGTATACGGCGCAGCAACAGGACTCAACTGGGAAGTATGTCAAACCCAAACCTGTACCCTGGATCCTTATGACCCGACTGTGGTCTATTCCGATCAGTGTTCCCTTGGCCGATTATCGTCATTGTATGTCGATGCTCGAAACGCAAGTCACGTAGCCACTGCCGTGAAATTCGCCCAACAGCACAATCTCCGTGTCTCGATCAAGAACACGGGACACGACTACTTTGGCCGCTCTACTAGCCCTAACACTCTGGCAATCTGGACCCACAACATGAACAATATCACCTACCATGAAAAATTTACCGCGTCGAAGTGTCCTGCTTCTAATGGGCAAAACATTGGTGAGATGGGGGCCGGTGCCCAGGCGGGGGACGTGTACTCATATTTTGCGGATCTCAACTTCGACGTGACTGGTGGCAACGAAGGATCGGTTGGCCTTGCGGGTGGCTTTGGTCAAGGAGGTGGCCATGGTGTCTTTAGTCCTTCGTATGGTCTGATGGTGGACAATGCGGTCGAATATGATGTCGTGACAGCAGACGGCGAATTCCGAACGATCAATCAATGCAATGACCCCGAACTCTTCTGGGCCATGCGAGGTGGAGGCGGAGGCTCCTTTGCCATCTTGACAAGCTACCGCTTCCAATTGTATCCGTCAGTAAAGATCAATGTGTACTCATTCAGGGCCAACTTCACACTCCCCGGCAACGAAACTAGCAATTACGCAGTATTGGAAGATATCCTCACACAGCACGTAACTCACCAACCTGTATGGTCACAGAACAAAGTTTCAGGACATGCTTATTATTGGGCGGACAAAGCTGAGATTTACCTTGTTCTGCCTTCGAACAATGCAACGGCTTTGAAATCCCTCACGAGTGAATTTTCCTCCTCTCTGACGAATCAAACGGGGATTATTGTCTCCGAGAGCACTTATACGACCTATCCCAATTACACCGGCTTCCTGGATCTCACCAGTAACATTGCTACTCGGCTGACACCAGGTGGTATCTTCGAAGTTCTCGCAAGTCGACTGGTACCGGAATCATTGTTTGAAGCCAACGTAACCGGCTTAGTTGACGCTACTGTTGAAGGGCTTCGTCTCAGCAATAAGTATACCCCTGACGAAGGCGTTGCCATGACTCAAGTCATAATGACCACGCCTATCAATACACAAAATGGCAACGATACGAGTATTAATCCTGCCTGGCGCACAGCTCTCTGGCACCTTATAATGACAGGTGGATGGTTCGATGTGCTTCCTACCACGAAAGAAAACGCAATGGTCGAATCATGGTTGGAGACTATCGAGCCACTAAAGGAATTGACCCCTGGGGGAGGATGCTATGTCAATGAAGGCCACTACTTGGAACCGGAGTGGAAAGAGACCTTTTGGGGATCGAACTATCCTGAATTGCTTCGGATTAAGAACAAGTATGATCCTACCCATTTCTTCGACTGCTGGAAATGCGTTGGCTGGGAGGGACCGTCCGAGTAAGTTTGCTTTCTTATATTCCGATGGTTTTCTGTTCTACCGGGGTGAATCGGATTCTAATCTTGGACTGCGTATAGATCCTACAAGTGTTACGGCAAAAATAACTAGTACTCTTTCTGCATGTTCCTAGACTTGGTGGCAACATAGATCGACTGTCTTGTAAGAAAAAAAATTAAAAAACATACAACATGAACATAGCTGTGGTCACCTAGCCTATCGCTGTTTTAATTCTTGCTGATTCCAGGCTGGCAGTAAAGCATTCCATGTCCCCCTGAGTATCGTTAAATCCGGCTTCTCCCAGCACCAGTCTACTAATAAGTGGAAGAATTAGACAAGCAAGACATTTTTAACCTATAAGTCTCAGTCTGTAAATATCAAAGTTTTCCTCTGTATTCGCCACCTACTTAAAACTCAATGGCTGCGCACTCAGCTTCTTGTTTGATAACGATACAACTCGATGTCATGGGGTTGTGAGATGCAGAGTGAGAGACATGCATTAATGTCTAAGATGCCTAGGCAGATCTATAGATTGTTGGCCAATTCAGCTGTTAAGAGTGTTATAGCTGCCTGAGCACTAGTTAGAGCTGCTTCTGCTTCTGCATCAGATGCTTTTTTCGTAAATCCGAGGGCGCTGTAGATTGGCCGCTGTTGTATCGAAGCCAATATGACACGATAGTCACATGTCGATAAACCCCCTAATTCAATTAGTACTGGTTAAACAAAAAAGAAAGCATTGGCTGGGAAAGAAGGGAAAATCGGCATGGGAAAGCTTAGCCGAACACCATATCATCAATTCCTGCCTGGCCAGGCTGGAAGTAAGCAGTCTGGTACAGGAAGGAAGACCTCGATAGAGTCAAAAATATGGGCAAAAACATACAACAGCTGGGATTCGCTGGTGGTCACCCACCCAACTACTAACCAGCCGGCGTGTGGCTTAAGTACGGCTGAGCGGACGGGAAGCCCTGTTTTCCACACCCTATGGTCGTATGTGCTAGAGTGATGGAAATAATGTTTTATAAAGAAAACCTTCATGTATAGACTCAAGCAAGACCTCCGCAGCGGTGCCGGATCGTATAACGAACGAGCCCTACATCATGGCAAAGCATCACATCGATGGAATTAAGGAGCAAAAAAGCGACTTCGAATCGCAGCCGACGGGGCAGTTCTCGAAGCAAACTTGGTATGGTTTCTCGAAGCCGGAGAGTGACATCTTGCTAACAGTTAGAATTAGGATGGTAGGCAGTACCAAGCTGGTGTACAATTGACCTTTATGACTAATTGTTTGTACAAAGTACGACATGCAAAGCAAGGCATACACGTTGTGACGGAAAATCACCAATATGCGCAAACTGTGCGCGCCTCGGTCTTCAGTGTCAGCCATCTGACTTCATTAACCAGTCAGCATGGAGTGACATTCTTGCGGCGGGTTCTTCTAGACTTGAAGGGCCAGGGAAGAAGAAGACTGAAAACCGAATTATGGTCCCATCCAACCATGTTCACTCTGGAAGCTCAATTCCAGATTCGAGAGCGCACCTCAGCCCCAGCTCTGTGGCTGCTTCCGGCAAACAGTCTATATATTTGTCACAAGATCCACCTCCATCTACGTTAGTCGAACTCAATGATGAATCAGCCTTCTTGCTACAGACATTCACTGCCAACCTGGCCACGTGGATGGATATTTTCGACTTTGACAAGACATATGAAAGACAGGTGACAAGGCGGGCGTTATACTCTGAGCTATTGATTGATTGTATTTGTGCTTTAACCGCTAAAAATTTGTCTTTGCTAAGCTCAAGTGATATCTGGGACCCAATTTCCTCTAGGTATTATGGCGAGGTAAGCCTTGGCTCCGGTCTTGATTGCCTCCTCGCATCTGAAATGAAATACTTATGGCAGTCTATAGTCACTTAATCAGATGATCGAGACATTGAATCATGCGGAGCCGAGTAGCGACATGCTTACAGCTGCCATTCTTCTGAGCAGTTACGAAGCTATAGCAGCCTCCAGAAGTTCACACAAGTCGCACTATAAAGGTGCTCTAAATTTGATACTCACTCGAGGTGTCTCGGCTAGATCTGTCGGACTTGATAGAGCCAATTTCTTCGTGTATTTACGGCATGAAATTACCATCGCTTTGAACGACGGGCTACCTCTCCAATTTGATCCTTTTAGCTGGAACATTGCCAAGCCAGGGGTGGGCGCCAGTGAAGACAACATCGCCAACTACTTGATGTTACTTATCGGCCAGATCGTGAACGTGATACACAGTGGCAAGGACTCACTATTAGAGCGGAGAAGTTTGAAGATGCAAATTGAAGAATGGCACAATGCTGTCAGTGAAGAATTCCGGGGCATCCCCTACGGTAAAGTTGTAGAGGGCAGGCCACAGAAGATTTTCTTTCCGGTTCCTGCCACAGGTCAGATTTCCCGTGCCAATTCCATCTGCTGGAATGCTAACTGGATGGCAGCCGCTGCGATGATATGGTTTCATACAGCTCGAATTCTTCTTTCCGCAGAAGGAATGACTTCTGACCCCTCATGTGAACTACTGGTATGTGTAAAATTCCGTTCTCCGAGTGCCGTATGCTATTAACACTTTGGCATATGCAGGTAGAACAAAGCTCCAAGTCTATTATTCAGATTACCTCTTCTGTACTACCAGCAGGTGTCCGGTGCTTTGCAATCACTCCGATATATATTGGTACGTAAGCTATGAATATTCATTGCTTCCTTTTGCCGCTACTATCACTAACAACAATTCTTAGCTGGCAAATACACTAATGACATCTCAAGTCAAATTCGCTGTTGCTTATTGCTTGATGCCATAGAAAGAGAAATCGGATATCGTACGCAAGACAAGATAAAATCTCTGGAGGCAATGATTCGCTAAGTACCGCGCATCAAAGGGGGTTTCTGTAATACGAGGTCCGAGAAAGAATTAATCACATCAATCTATAATGACACTAGTGCAGAAGATTTCATCATCATGGATGAATGACTGTCTAAGCAAAGACTGATCTCACATAGCCCAAGATAGGGGTGGAGGTGAAGTATATCAATGTTGAAATATTCTGAAGACGGGACACAGATCTAAATCACACGTTTCAATTTTACGACTGCCTCTAATGTATATAGCAGAAAGATAGAATCGCGACGATTCAAGACTGCTTTGTCTCACCTCCTAGTCGTGTAAGTCCCAGCATAGGGGTGTCATGATTCGCAATCGGAATACTTCGATTTCTAAACACTCTCTCAATCTCCGCCAAAGACTTTCCTTTCGTTTCAACAATGTAGAAAAAGCTAACAACTGTCGCTATGGCGGTGCAGCCGCCGAAGAGAAAGTAGGCACTCGGGGCACTCTTAGCAAGCAGAATAGGACTGATAAAGGCGACAAAGAAATTGCAGACCCAATTGAAGCCTATCAAAAATAAACTTAGTCAGCAAAGAGATATACGCAATATAGAACTGTACATGGCCATGACAAACCATATGCTAGGCTAATGGCCTGGGCACGTGTATGCTGAGGTTGAATTTCTGGCGCCCATACCTTGATACTAATGCTCCAGGTTGTGGCTTGCACAATGCAAAACAAGTATATGGACACAATGACGATCCAACGACCAGGTCCTGCATTTGGAATCACCGCGTCGCCGGCATAGAGCCCACCGATCAGAACCATAAGTGCTGTTAGACCTACTCCTCCGACCAATGTGCTGATGCGGCGTCCCCATTTGTCGGCAAGTAGGGTTGCGGGAATACTGCTTGCTACTATGACAATGGCAGAAATGCCGGATGCCTTGATTTGAGTAGAGATGGTGAGTATTCTGAGTTTGAGAAGAAAGTTAAAAGTCAAGGTCGCAGCTCACTCACCAGAAAAGAAGCTTCTTGACTTTGTAAACCAGCCTGTTGGAATAGTTGAGGAGCATACTAGACAACGAACATCAGCATCACTGCGCAAGGCCTATGGAAACTAGAGAGTGGGCATAGCCTACATAGAGCACAGCATCGATACCACAGAGCTGGAGGAACCCCAGCAAGAACACAGCCAGGAAAGTCTGTTTGCGAACATCCCGAGCCCATAAGTCGTGGAAGCTAGTATGCTTGCGTGGTCTGTGAGCCTGTGGACTTGATACTTCCAAGCCGGTTGTCTCATTCTCATTGGGTAATGATGAATCGCTGTTGGCTTCTCTGTCTGCCTGTTTGACTCCCAGTTTATCCCATACTTTCTCTGCCGCGCGATACTCTTGACGTCGTATGAGCCATCGTGGAGATTGTGGTAAAAAGGTTAGGTTGATCAGAACATAAATAATTGCCATTACAGTAAGCAAAGTATAGGGTAGTCTCCAAGAAAACGAGCTAGGAATTTTCACTGTCGCATAGCTTGTAAAGTAGCCTACCACCAGAGCCACACATGTCATGAATTGTGGACCAGAGGTTAGCGGTCCTCGAGCCTTTGGAGGCGATATCTCACAGATATAGACGGTTTGCGTGCTAAAGTAAAGACCATAGCCAATGCCCTCAATCACACGTCCCACAGCAAACATCCATAGGTCTATCGCTGCAGCTTCTAAGCCAGTGCCCAGTGCGAATACACTTGCCCCCAAGGCCATTGCCTGCGGTCGACCGAGTCGGTCCGCAAGCTTGCCGGCAAACACGGAACTCAGGGCAGCGCAAAGGAGGATAGACGAGACCAAAAGACCATGGATAGCGGGGGATAGTTCGCCAAATTTTTTAACAAAAGTTTTCATGGCAGTGACGGGGCCGATGACACTTGTGTCCATACTATTAGATATCGTAAGCATATGATCAGCAGATTTTGACACGTAAATTTTTCAGTTCCGACGCACCCCAATAGGAAACCTCCAAAGGAGCAGAGGGCACTGGCAGTTGTATATCGTGCAGGTCGGAACCATGAGAAACAAGATGTGATGATTAACTTCATCATGTTCTGTACAGTAGGTAGAGTAGGATATGAGGAGAATATCGAGTCAAGTGAATAAGGAATTAGTCGTCGCTGCTTCCTTGCCCACCCTCTTTAAAATGCCTTTTTTTTTTCTTATGTAGTCCAGAGAAAAACACCTCTCTAGGATGCGGGAATCCTTACGACTTGACGGCACAGAACATTGGCCACCAAAGACCACATACTGTCAGTGGGAAGATTAAACAGGATCGAGAAACAATGTCCAGAAGGATTTCATCAGCTGGGTACTACACGCGAATATTGGACCTATTCTGGCTAAACAGAACATGTGGTTCACACTCGGTCTACTTCACGCGTGTAAGTTTCCTATTACGGAAATGGTATCGGATATCAGTTGGGGCCTGTACTTAGGGCATGCAGAAAAGCTAACTGTTCCATTTTTACTGCTGGGTATGTCTTACTAGCGTCCAGTCATCTATCATGCTGAATGATGTAGTTTGGTAGCTTGAACTCTACTTGGCACCGTTTGATTTCGAATAAATGCCGTCTACAAAACCACTAGAAGAGACGGTTGATTGGTTTATAGGAAAAGCATCCCACAACTGGACTTAGTGCTAGTAAGTGAGAACAATGACGTGACCATGTCAGTAACAGAATCCATATGGCCATGTAATCGAAGTATGCTTGTATACCCATTCTCTTCACTACCTAGGCAAGCACTAGCTACAAGGACTAGAGTCATATCAATAAGACCACCGTCCAAGTTGCGTCATCTCCTCTCCATTCCAAGACGACATAAGAAACGAAGAAAAGAAGGACTACAGTACGTAGAGAAACGGAATGAGCCAAAGTTCAGGTCATATTGGCATTGCTGACTTGACTTATGATTGTAATAATTAGACAGAGAAAAGCAATGCAAACACGGGGAATAAAAACGGGAATAGTAACAGGTGTGAAGAAGCGAAGGAGAAAAACGCCTACAAATGCCGTGCAAGTGGTTGTAACAAGTAAGCGGAATGCAGTAAGAAATAATATGTTTTGCCGCTAAGTTGTGGAAGATTTGAGAAGGAAAGGAAGGTCGGATCAAGTAATGTGACAAAAGAATTTCAGAGGACCAGGCAATATTCGATACACTACTTTCTGATACAACACTCACTCGTACATCATAGTCATAGTTCATCAAATCCCGTTTAGTATCCTGGTTTCAAAGGACGCTCAAGCTTCGAGAGCAAGGCATCTAGTTCAGTCCAATTGGACAGTGTCAATGCAAACTTGCGATGCTTTCGGGTCATTGTATGCTACCAGACATTAGCTATAGTTAAGAACTGTGGACAAATATGAACGTACCTCATCGAAATCGTCAAACTTGTCCCGGCAATTCTCACAGTAACCCGGTTTCGGATCACGTTGCTTCTCTTTGACGACTTTCTTCTGCAAAGCCCCTTGACGGTCCGTGTTTTGTGACACATTGTTGCTTCCATTATCCTCTGATTGCGTGGTATCTTCTTCGTGATGACCTATCTGCTCTCTGGGACGCTTCGTTCCGGCAGAGGCAGATGCAGGTCTCGTATTGATTGGTGGCTCCATGGGTCTGTGGGAAGACGGATTGGCACTAGTTGTCATGCTTCCGTTGCTCCTCTCCAATACCTTCCGTTTCAATTCGTGTACCTCTTTACTCAATCCTGCTTTTGCACCAGGTGCAGCAGCTGTCGATGAAACCATTTGTGACCGAATAGCTGATGTGATGTTCGAGGGCTGCATGCCTGAGGCGGCCGGTTCGCGGAGCATGGGCCAGGCTGTAATCTTTCCAGTGGGTTTAACTGATTGGTTCTCCGACTTAACTCGAGGAGGCGCAGGTCGCACAGATAACGGTTTGAGATTATCTGCTGGTCCAAGCATAGCGACATCATCGTCCTCTTCCAGCTTTGCCTGAACTGGTGCATCTTCCTTCTCTGGCTTGGTGGGCAGTGCCTGGTTCTGTGTCCGGGGTGCGTTTTCATCTTTCACTTCCTCTCTGACTACAGGCTTCTCTTGTCGCTGTTTCTTTTTCTCCTCCTTCATACGGGCAAGTTCCTTCTTCGTAGGTGGCTCCTCAACAAAAGGACACTTGCCTATAGGAGCACTGCGAAATTGTGGCCAAAGACCGTCCTCTTTGACCGCAACCTTAGGATACTCTCTAACCATAACAGGGCGTGTCTTTTCGTCCATATCGTGAACGTAGATAAAAGGGCCACGGAAGAAAACCAAATCCTTCATCAATTGAGATGGATCTCGATCAGCCGGTCCATGCAAACGTTCATTTCGAAGCACCTGAGAGAGCTCTGTCTCTCCACGGCCCTTGGCGGATACAGAGCCAGTACGGCCTCCAGCATATGCCGCTGAAGTGTCTGGTTCGTGGATGGCTGTCAGCATTCGCTGTAATTTTTCAATGGCCCAAATCTTCATGCCCATTTGACGGGCACGATATAGTACATCAGTATTGTTGCCATGGTCCCTTCGATTATCATTTCTTTCTAGAAGAACCGGATTGACATGTTGAACAAGGGGGCCGTCGTTCGATGTCTGCTCAGGCTGGGGTGCTTCAGTCGGACTAGGAATATCGACATCTGGGATGGGACGAGAGGTGACGACGTGTGTGACTGTACGAGAAAAGAATCTCTCCTCGCGCTGTATTAAAGTTAGTCAATGTTTGAATAAAGAGGCATAAGATAAATAAGGTGAAAGCTTACCGCACCCAATGCAAGCACTTCCCTCAGGCTTCGGTTGCGAACGTCTGCCGGTAAGCTATCAAAGTAGAACACGAAGCTGGGAAATGCCTTGCGGTAGTGCTTCTGCCATTGTCGAATATTATCCAACTTTTCGGCAGAGGCTCTGTCATATCTTGAATTTCTCGATGTCTGAGCCGCGCCCGAATCTTTCTGCTCTCTCACTGCCATTAACTTCTTCTCAAATGGAGTCAATTGTGAAGCGTTACTCTTGCGTGAGAACATTCTTGATTCAACACTCATCTGTGGAGCAACCATCGTCCGTGCTTTCAAAGGGGAACCGGGACCGGCACCAGCAGCATGATCTTCTCGGTCCACGAATTGCTTTTTGGCAGGAGGCTGACCGAACAGCAAGTCGATCCGAGATCCCATTTCGGATCCGGTACGAGCACGCTTTAGTGCAGCCGAGTTGCTGCTTCGATGAGGTGAATTGGCGGCATTGGGGACATTGGCGAGGGGTGGTCGTCGTGAGGACATAGCGAACGATGTCTGTGGGGAGGGAGGGACGAAGATAGCTGCCATAAGGTTGGCGTATACGTACTGATGGCAGAGGTTATCCAACAGTGAGGTAGGCCCTCAAAATGAGTGGAGGGGTATGGTCACTGGTACAAGAGCACGCGACGAACCACACGCCCTCTGGAGATCGTGGACGAGTCTAATGGACCATGGCGTAGATAAACAATGGACACGTCGGTTTAATAGACAGATACTCTGACGAGCACTGACGGAAGTAGTAAACACTGTACAAGAACGTATAACACGGCCGGTGGGTGAGGTATTGGAGGCTGAAAGTGAGTGGTGGAGGAGAAGGAAGAAGTGAGAGCGAGCGGAAGGCAAGCTTGTTTGTTAGTAGTGGAGCCTTGTTTTGGCACCAAAACGATCCTAGCCCGGACAACCAACCGTAGCGCGACTGGACCATCATTGCAGAAATGACATACAGCGCGCAGCACATTCTTAATCGCGTCAATTATTTCCTTTCTCTAATTTCCGGATGGTATTATACATAGCTACGTGCAGTGCGCGGTTAAATGAGTTCATTATGTTTGATGCATCCAGATCAACATCATCAACGCGTACAACAGGGATCCAAAGGATGAATTTTCTGAACAGACTAATTACATTTTGTGATTGACGCCGAATAAATGCTTTTGAATACAGATGCTTAATGTACAGTTCCTCTGGGAGATGGGTATCGTCTACGAGCGAAGAGCCTCGATGTCGTCAATCTAAACCTTGTCAGCATCGTCCGAACAAATCAGTTGCAAGGTGGAATACCTCTTTTACGGCCTCCATGGTTAGCACAATAGGGTGCTCATCGCCCACGCAAACACTGTCCTCAATGCGAATACCAATGCCGCGGAAATGCTCCGGCCACCGCTCATCATTGGGGACATAGATACCACTGAGACATGTTAGCTTCGAGTCTCTTGATATCAGCACGGAAGACATACGGCTCAATTGTTATACACTGTCCAGCCTTCAGGTTGACGCTTCTTGGGTAACCAGCACAGTCATGCACGTCGAGACCGACATAGTGGCCTAGATGATGCGGAAACAGAGTCCTCACAGCCTGTCACAGGTGTCAGCTGGCATTGAATCAATCAAGAATGGCCACCGTACATCACCAGACATATCGAAACCTATCTGCTGTAGTTGTTCCTTCAGGCCTTTTTCTGCAATACCGTGAAGTCGGTCGAGGGATAAATTTGCATCCTCACGGCAGAGCGCCACACAAGTTCTATGTACGTTCAGCACGGCAGTATATAAATCGCGCTGTGGTCCGGTGAATTTGCCATTGACCGGCCATGTCCTTGTTATATCTGCAATATAGCCTCCGTATTCCTATTTACTGATTAGATTGTAGACAAGTGGCAGAGAGGCACGTTGGGACATACACCACCTCCGTCCACGAGAACAAGTTGCCCATCTCTCAAGACGTCGTCGTTCCGAGTGTAATGTATGCTCAGTGCATTCTATCTCAATCAGCGCGCATATCTCTCAGTTTTCGAACGTATCACATACCCGTCCACCTCCAACAACCGGTACAAAAGCACTGCCACTGCATCCATTTACCTGAAATTGATACTGCAGAAACGAAGATAGTTCCTTCTCAGTATCGAACTCCTGGCGCATCGAATCCGTAAAGGCACGACCTGAGGCCTGTCCGGCTAGTCGCAGGTTCACAACCTCACTCTCGCTTTTGAAAGCCCTCAATTCATTCAGTATTGGACGAAGGGGTTTAACTTTATGCGCTTGTATAATCTTTTGGAGGTCGGACTCCGCTTCGCTGCCATATAAATAACGAGTTATCGAGGATCCTGCGGGGGACAAAGATTTGATGTCTGTGTATATCTCGGTTGCTTCGGATAAGATTGGGAGGATGAGTTCTTTGATTCGTTCGATGTTGCCGGTCTGTTGTTCGTTAGCTTCGTGTTAGCTGCGATGATCTGTGTTTGCACGAACTTCATCCGCATTAAACACATCTAACGCTGCTTGAGTTCCTGATCGTGCACCGTCCCACAGTTCAATTTTCGGGTCTTTTTCTCGAACGTATAGGTGAAACAGGTGGTTGTCGCCTGATCCGTCATTTACTGTTTCCGTTTAATGAGTATGTATCCAACATGCCCAAGATATCAACTCACTAATTATAGCCAATGCACCGGGCTCATTGAATCCTATTTCACTCTCAGCACTCCATATTCTCGTATCTGATAACTTTGTCGCATACCCGTCAAGTAAAAAAAATTTGAGTCTTGTCGGTATTCGTAAAAAACGCCTGCAGCGCGGTACTTGATGTCCGCCGCGGCGACAATCGCAATGGCATTTTTGGGAAGTCGATTGGCGAGTCTCGAACGGCGATGCGCGTATTCCTGAGCAGTGATTCCTGGTGTCACTTTATAATTGTCAACAATGCGACCTTGAGACGAAACAGTAGCAGATCATCTTGCATATCACCCAGTACGGATGATAAAAGACTAGGAACTGAACATACGTTCGCCCGGCTCTAACAAATGAGGATGTGTCTCATGCAAAGGCTGGCCAAATTGTAATTCGGAGGCGGAGATAGAGGCATAGCTTCTCGTTTGTAGGAAACTCCGATTGAGCGAGACGGCGCGATTCGAGAGCAATGGGCGAAATGAGGAACTACAACGCTGGACGTTCGAAATGCGACTGCGCAACTGACGCCATAATGGGGTGCGTATTGACATGGTGGAAATACAGACGACGCAGTGGTCTTGAAGAACTGGAATGATCAAACTAAGTAATTGATCTCTTTTGTAGGTGGGTCTGAGCTTTTCCGGGGAGGAGCCATTGGCCCCGGCGACTGACCGCCTTGGATGTCAACGTCTAAGCAACTTTTAAGCTCTTCTGTCCACACTAGGTATGTACGTGAAGGAAAACGATCCGCCTCGGCTGCAGAGTACTATGCCTGTAATTCCCGATTAATGCGAGTCATCGTTAAGCCGATGTCCTAATTGGCGGACCCTGAACGTGAAAGATATGTTGATGCCTGAGGCGCAGCGGCTGTTAACGCTAGTCCACTTTAGGGTAAAAGATGCTATCGAAAATGTAATCATCTTCGCTGTGATTGGCTTGCTGTCCGCCTCCCCGGATTAGTCTCATTTGGGCAGGTACGTTGTCGGCGGTATTGGCCAATCAGCAGTTTTCCCTTCTACACTTCCCCTCAGAAACGTCGCCGACTGTTTACACTATGTGTAGAACAATGCCTGTGATGTCGGATTTTGAGTTTGGATGAGTCGCAATGTATTTCCACTTGATGGACTCTTATCAGATTGGGTAAAGGGTCCAGAGTGACTCAGAGATTGTGTTGGTTCCTGTTCATCACTTTATATTCAGACGCCTACCCGAGCATCCCACACATGAATTTTATGATATCCAAGCAAGAGTGTGAACTTGATACATACATAATATCTTCTCTTCTCTTATATTAGTATAATTTACAATGGGCCGGACACTGACATACCCCAAGAGGGACATCAACACAATCAAACGATATGCACATCGAGGTATGTTCACATCGACCAGATATAGCACTTGAGTTATCCACTGACTCATCCTTCAGCAACATACGATGTCGCGGCCATCCACAACATCATAAACCTAAGCCAAGTGCTGCACGTCTCCTTCAGCCCAGGTCCCGAAGATCCATTCCCAGCAACCATCCCCATGATCGGGCAGATGGGATCCTTTGAATACCCCTCTGCCGACCTGGGCGAACCCCTGGATTGCTACATCCATGGCTACGTCAGTGCTCGCATGGCTAATCTTGCGCGCCAGTCAGAAGAAGGTCTACCCGTTTGCATTTCAGCTAGCAAAGTGGACGGACTGGTGCTGTCGCTCACTCCATATAACCATAGCTACAACTACCGCTCGGCTATCTTGCACGGTTATGCTAAACTGGTCACTGACGAAGAGGAGAAGATGTGGGCTATGAAAGTGATTACAGACTCCGTTGTGCCCAGCCGATGGGACAACAGCCGCACCCCGCCTGATAAGGGGGAGTTGGCGTCCACATCAATTTTGAGAGTCAAGATTGTTGCTGGAAGTGGAAAAATTCGTGATGGATGTGCATCGGATGACAAGAAGGATTATCAGAATGACGAATTGACGAGTCGGGTCTGGACTGGCGTGGTGCCTGTCTATGAGGTTCTTGGCGAGCCAGTGCCGAATCCCGATAATAAGGTAGCAGAGGTTCCGGGGTATATTCGGTCTTATGTTGATGGGTATACGAAGAAGAGTAAAGATTATGCTCTGGGAGCAACCAAGGTGGCTTTACCTAAGGAGGAGCAACATTGAGAAGGACTAGTAATGATTTTGATGACCCTTGTCATGGTTTCTTATGTATGAATCGAGACTGTGCAAGCTTAACGTTATTACTTATCAATCTTTCTCATGTAGGGTCTGTATGGACGCGCATATATCAACTTCCTCTTGTTTAAATTGATGTAGCAGCAGTTCGAAGGATCAGATAGATGGTGCGGGGTGCGGGGAGAACGGCCAGTGATAAGACCACCCCAAAAACAATAGTCGGAATTTGTCTCATTCTTGACTCAAAAGACTTAACAGGTCGTACTATACATCCTTCTTCTAAGCTTTGATTAGACAGACCCTGCCCTCTAATACGCAAACTTGACCGGCAGCTCCCAATAGATAAGATCGGATGATAAACGTGGTATGCACGTCACTCAAACAACGAACGAGGCTGCAATCTGCGCGCGGCTGATACATAACGAACCGCTACATCGGCAAGAGATAGACTCTTATATATAATCAACAATAAGAACTTACGATCGTCCTTAACTGAGAAGTATTCATTCAGCGCATTGATCGAAAACCACACAAACATGCCTCCAATCCCAGCAGCCGAACTTCAGTCCTTTTCTGAACATCTCCAGAAAAGCACCCGAATCCTCGCGCTTCTGGGTGCCGGACTTTCAGCCTCCTCTGGACTGCCCACATTTCGAGGAGCTGGCGGTATGTGGAGAGCCTTTGACGCAATGTCGCTGGCGACACCTGAAGCGTTCAGTGAGAATCCCGGATTGGTGTGGCAGTTTTATAGTTATCGACGACATATGGCGTTGAACGCGAAGCCTAACCGGGCTCACTACGCATTGGCGAAACTTGCGATGACGAATAAAAATTTCATAACTTTGAGTCAGAATGTGGATGGTACGTCGCAGCTCTATTTACCTTCGATTTGGCGGAAAGGACTGACGTCTTTCGATTAGGACTCTCGCCCCGGGCAAACCATCCAGCTGAACAGCTACACCTCCTTCACGGCTCATTATTCGACATAAGATGTACCGGCTTCTACTGTAATTACTCTACGAAGGACGACTTTACAGATCCACTTACGCCGGCATTGGCTATACCAACCCAAGGTTTACACCTGGATCCATCCACGGACGACAAGACAGGCGAAGTAGCCACCAAGACACTATACGAAGCTATGAAATCTGCCAGCAAAGAGAGAACACCAACAGAGCTAGATATATCAGATCCGCTCGTCCCACTGCCGAGTCTGCAAGTCGAAGATCTACCCAAATGTCCCGAGTGTGGAGGCCTGCTTCGGCCCGGTGTCGTCTGGTTTGGCGAAGGACTGCCTTCTCAAACATTGCGCGCAATCGATGACTGGATAGCGGAGTCTCCGCGCATAGATTTGATGCTGGTTATAGGGACAAGTTCTAAGGTGTGGCCTGCTGCGGGATACGTCGACTATGCGCGAGAAAAGGGCGCGCGGGTTGCGGTTATCAACATGGATCGGAATGATGCTCCTGGAGGAGCCAATGGGTTGGACGCGGGCGATTGGTTTTTTGAAGGCGATGCGAGTGAGATTGTTCCGGAGATTCTGAAAAGTGTGATTGGTGATGAGTAGATTTGTTCTGAGCTGGGATTATGATGGGTGTAGGATTTCGATTTGATAGCGTTAGGCAGCAACAGCATTGCGATTTGGTTGATATTGGGAATATGATAGTATACTAACGCAGTTAGTTTTGATACAAGGATACGAGAATTGAGTGTGAGATCCCCCCGTTGTTATCGTGGAAGTAGCTGCCTCCCGTTGCTGGGGCACCCCGCCGCCAAACAATCAACGCCGCTATCGATAACAACCCAGAAAATCTCGTGGCTCCAACTCCGACTTTTAACTACTCGACAACCCACCACCTTTGACTGCTGATATTTTTCTTCCAAGGCACAGTGTTGCAGTAGTCGTTGTCATTGGACGAGGTCATCTGCACTCGCTTCGATACTTCCCTGTGTTCGGCAGTGGTCACAATTGCTCCAGGTGAGGGGCGGCAACGTCAGATCAACATTTTTCACTTTCGAAACGCGAACTACGCGACACTTCCATTACAGAATTTCTACATTCGAACGGTATCGCTCCTGTGCCATAGATAGCTTTTTAACATGGTGAACGAAGTGACCCCCGCAAAGGGGCCCTTGTCCTCACGCAAACCAAACGAAAACACGCCAGAGGGCATCTCAACTCCAGAATTCGGAAAGCCAACCCCTTTACGATCCGTCCAGCCTACATCACAAGTTCCTTTCAACATCCCCAAGAACAATCGCCCACGAGTCGAGCACCATCGTCCGATAACGAATCGTGTTCCGTCTCAGATAGGTGCAACCAGCACAACGCAGCAGAGCGTACCGAAACAGTCGTTCGACCCGTTCAAGCCGGTCGTACCGTCCACATACACAAGCCAACAACCCAAGTCTTTCTCTAGAACTTATGACGATGTTGTTGGCATCACACGTCCCTCACAGTTTACATGGAACACGAAGCAGGCAGCGCCTCCTGTTTTCTCATCGAAGCCTTCAGGGCCAGTGAAGATGTCGAATGCTTCAAAGACTTTAAAGAATTTCATCGACCTGACACAAGCTGATGAGGCCCCATCCTCGACCAGCTTCGGACAGCCAGCTTACCAGCGGGAGGAATTCGGCTCAAACGCATATTCCTACATCGACTCTGCCAAAGCACAGGAAAACATCAAAGCGTTGCTTGAAGGTGCTTTTGAAGATGAAGAGGAAAAACCTAGGACGCGAGCCAGGAAGAAGAAAGTAGAGGAAGATATCAATGACTTGGCTGCTAAGCTTCAGCAGGTTTCTGTGGGCTCGAATGACGATAAGACAGAAGAGCCCGAGCCTGAGGACGAGGAGGAGCAGGAAGAAGAAGTGGATGATGGAACCAGAGAAGGATTAAAAGTCAAGCTTCTACCACATCAGATCGAAGGAGTTGAATGGATGTGCGAAAAGGAAAACGGACAGAAGAAAACACGAGGCGTGTTGCCAAAAGGAGGTATTCTTGCGGATGATATGGGATTGGGAAAGACCATCCAGTCGATTGCACTGATCCTTACGAATCCCATGCCATCCGAACCGAAAAAGACAAAAGACGCCGAAAAGATCGACAGGTGTACATTGATCGTCGCCCCCCTTGCTTTGATCAAGCAATGGGAATCGGAGATTGCAGACAAGATTGAAAAGACGCATAAACTCCGAGTTTGTGTCTATCATGGCACTGGACGAACCAAGTTCAGCGCGGACTTGAAAGACTACGATGTGGTCATCACGACCTATGGCACACTCAGCTCAGAGCATGCTGCATCTGGAAAAGGCAAGGTTGGATGTTTCAACATTCATTGGTACCGAATCATCCTCGATGAGGCCCATACCATCAAGAATAGAAACGCCAAAGCTACGCAGGCGGCTTGTGCTCTAAACGCACAATATCGATGGTGCCTCACTGGCACGCCTTTACAGAACAATCTCGACGAGTTGCAAAGTTTGATCAAATTCTTGCGTATCAAGCCATACGACGAACTTGCCGCATGGCGCGAGCAAATTACCCAGCCTCTCAATAATGGACGCGGAGGTCTTGCCATTAAACGGTTACAAGTCTATTTGAAGGCTTTCATGAAGCGACGCACGAAAGATGTGCTGAAGTTGAATAACAACCTAAAACCTGGAGACGGCAAAGCTGAAGATGGAAGTCAGAAATCGTCTACTGGTTTCCAAATTGTCAAGCGTGAAGTCATCAAGGTTGAAGCCGATTTTACAGAGGCAGAAGTCGCCTTTTACAACCGATTGGAGCAGCGAACAGACCGAAGACTTTCCCAGATGATGGGTGGATCTAAACTCGACTATGCTAGTGCGTTGGTCATGTTGCTGCGACTTCGCCAAGCGTGCAATCATCCCGATCTTGTCAAGAGCGACTTGGCTGAGGACAAGGACATTCTGCTGAACAACGTCGATAAGAGCAAGTCGGCCAAAAAGGACGATGACCTTGACCAGGTCGCTGATCTTTTCGGTGGTCTCAGCGTCGTCAGCAAAAAGTGCGACATTTGTCAAGTAGATCTTACTGCAACAGAGGCAAAAGCTGGGGCTAGCAGATGTGACGAATGTGCCGATCTAGACATAGAATTGAAACCAGATGAGAAGAAAAAGGTCAAGAAACTGAAGTCTAAGAAGCACAGCGGGCCGAAAGTCGTACCAAAGGAACCCAACCGCAAAGAGCGAGCTAGAAGGAACAGGCGCGTCATCGAGGACAGCGATGAAGATGAGGACGATGGCGATTGGGTCGTCCCCAAGGGGCAGCGACCCTCGACGAACCTAGGCAAGGCTGGAGGCTCCGATGACGAAGATGCCGAGGGCAAAGGAGAATGGATTGGATCCGGTGATTCCGACACTGAAGATGACGAAGTGGTCAGTATCTCCAGCTCAGACGCCTTGGAAGATGAGGAGGAGGAGGAGGAGGAGGAGGAGGAGGAGGAGGAAGAAGAGTACGACGATGATGAATATGATAGACCCGACATTGCGCCCTCCACCAAGATCCGAGCTTTGATTCGAATCTTGAGAAAGGAGGCGCCGGAGTACAAGTTTATAGTCTTTTCTGTCTTCACGCAGATGCTAGACAAGATAGAACCTTTCTTGAAACGTGCAAATCTGGGCTATGCTCGATACGATGGCAGTATGAGGAATGATCTTCGAGAGGCTAGTCTTGAACAGTTGCGAAGCCGGTCTAGCACGCGAGTCTTGCTGTGTAGTCTTCGAGCTGGTGCATTGGGTCTCAACCTGACGGCCGCCAGTCGTGTGGTCATTCTAGAGCCATTTTGGAACCCGGTAAGTTATTATTTTCCTTCAAAGCTTTTTTTACAGATCCATTAACTCATGAATTTCTAGTTCGTGGAAGAACAAGCGATTGACCGTGTCCATCGTCTCAACCAGACAATTGACGTCAAGATCTACAAGATTACTGTGAAGAATACGGTCGAAGAGCGTATCCTCGACCTTCAAGAACGTAAACGCGAATTGGCCAACGCCACAATCGAAGGAAAGACTGCTGCCGGCAAGCTCACCATGCGCGACATGATGGCTCTCTTTGGGCGAGATGCAGAAGCCCGGTTTGACCATGAGCGTGGCGCGCCGGACCTGACATCAAAGACGAGGCTACTTGTCTCGAAGGATGATGATGATACATCTTCCCCCGGGACGGGTGATGTCTGGTCCTTGCCATCGAGCCAGTCGTCACAGGATGCAAGACGGAAGCAAGACCGCAAGCCGGGTCGACAGGATGATTCAGTGTATGGACGAAGATGGTGATTTTCGTCAGTTATGATGCATGTTTGAGACTTTCGGAGTTTTTCCTCGTATCTGTTTTGCAGGTTTCAGGGTTTATTAGAGGTGTAAATGGTTATGGTGCTGTCAATGGTTGTATCAGCCCGGCGGTTAGGGCTTGGTAGCATCTGGGAATTATTCTTGTGACTTATTTGATACATTTACACCTGCAATTTCTCTATCACTTCATATTCAACGATGCAATCCACGTAGCTTGTAATGGTAACATCTGCTCGATGAAACCCTCAAAATCAAACTTCAACAAGAATGTAACGATCGCACGCTCGACGCATACAAGAAGAAGGAAAAAGGTCCGAGGCTGAACAGCAGCAGTTCGAGGATCTACAACGCCCCCATCACGAATTGAAAGCATACAAACATGACCAATCATCTCCCAAAGATGAATATGAAACATGCATAATTCCAATCCAGGCCGATGCACTAGAAGTCTAGAAGCGCAAAAGAACGTCAAACTGACGCCGTCTCTCTTTTTCCGATTTTGGTCTGATCGATAGGCTGGCGTGGAACTACTATGTAGGTGAACGAACGCGCCACAGACGTTGAACAGGGGGGCTGTGCTAATTCAACTTCCGGTCCTTATGATTAGGATCCCCTCACGAGAACCCGGCCAATCTATATCAAAACACAAACTATTACCTCCAATCCCGGAGATGTTATCTATCCTCGACTTACCTAGTAGGTAACCTTAATCCCATATCCCCCCAATAGAGGCATTACAGAACTAGCACCGATATCGAATGATTGAGGAGACAGTGGCAAAACACCACTTCTCACCCCTCATTGGCGCGTTGATCACGTATCATGAGCCGCTATGGCTTGCACGCCCATCTCCCACTGCGAGTAATGGTGTACTGGAATGCAAGCGGATTAGTGGCTGGAAATCAGCTTTTTCTTGATTTCTTTGGTCCTTCAGCTAAATCTTATTTCCTTTCATAGCTTGTCTAGTTGGTTTAGCAGTGCACGAGGCCGGCATGTGGTCACGACCGAGTCCGACCTGGCATAAGGCTGGGACTCGTTTTGAGGGGTAGATATGGCGTCTCATTTTCGCCCTGGTTTTCGAGGGATTTGCGGCGTGATAGGGTGGTATTTTTACTATGATTTGAGAATAGGCTGCATGTAAGTAACTGCCGCTTTCGCATCTGGAGGGTGTGAAGCTTTTTTCTTTTTAACCCTTCCTTTTTTTTTTTTTCTTATGTATACAACCCTCCTCCTTTTTGAGGTCTGCTTTACATCATAATTCTGTTCAGCTCCGAAAAAGGGGGCAGAGACGAACATTATCCTTCATTGCTATTGTGATGTTCGATATATAATTGTTTGCTTGACAGGGCCGGCTGGAATGATAGTTGCATATCAGATTTACTCGGCGGGTGTCAACAATTAGGGTTGCTACAGGCTAGCAGCCTCTAAACCTACTTTTCTGGTGTCCTCAACAAGAACGTAAGACATCGCGTTATTGATACCGAGTCGCCGCACGTCACTTCGTATATTCATATTATGACGACTTGCATATCGGCGCACCAATATACCATCAAACGGTCTCAATATGGATGTTCCGTACTGGGCACTCACCGTGTGGGCTCTATTGATCGCATCGCCTATATTGGTACAAGCACAAACCAATACACAGACCTCAAATGACTCAGGTTCCGACTGGGGCGAAAGCAGCAGCTTCATCGGCCACAAGGCCAAGATAATTATCATTGTATTGTCCGTGATTGCTGGCGTGGTGGTCATTCTCTCGGGTTAGTATACCATAACCCACTGCGCAACTCACCGATCCATTTATATTGAGAGTAGACGCAAATTGACAACTCCATGACAGTCGCAACATCAATCCTCTACGTAATCGCAAAACGCAGACAATGGGCCGTCCGAGAAACCATCCGCCGCTCCGCTCGACGCATGGCAGACGCCATAAAATCACCTCTTACACCCCGATTTCCCCGGTCAGTCGGCGAGAGCAGCAAAGGCCAAACACCATCATATACGCGCCGCGACTCACGACGAGAGAGACAGAACCGGTCTGCAAGAGGGATGGCTCGGATTACAGAAGAAGGGGGTTCGCCGCAGGCGCCATATATCCTCAAGGATGACGACGATGTATCGGCCTTGGTCGATTCGCGAGCAAGCCGGGAGGGTAGCGAGCGATACGTAAAAACGACGAAATCGGTATGGCGACATTCCCATTCCGAGTCGAATGGAGGCAATGCCAACACTACCAACAAAACCAACACGGAACCGTATTTCTTCGATTTCGGCCCAAAACCGCGAAACAACAGCGAGAAGAAGCTACACAAATTAAAACAGAAAAGACCAGACTTTGACCTGGAGAGGGGGATCGAGTTGGGCGCAACGGACACGATGAAGGTTACCGTGTCGCTGTCTACGACGAGGGATAGCGACAAGTCGGCTGCCGAGAGTGCCGCGAAGAAGAGCTGGGGATCGCTTTTTGCGTTTGGTCGACGGTGAGGTATCATAGACCATGTATAATTTTGTTTTGATCTGTGGCATGTCGATCAGCTGGTCTGATAGAAATAAACGCTGTAATATCAATATATGGGTCATCTATGTCGTTGTGAGCCGGTCCTTGCCAGTCTAGACTAGACGTAACACAAAAAGACCGGGATCCCCTGTCAAACCGTCAGAACTTTATGGGACGATTTTGATCTTGCGGCTCTGAATGGGTCTTGGAATAAGACCCTGAATGGGGCTAAATCGAAAAGCAGTCAATTAGTATCGGACACACCAAACCCACTGGAATTTGCTTGAAATTCTCTTCCCACCGAGCGTCAATGGCTTTAAGCTCCTTCCATTATTCGGCATGGCGGCTTCAATGGTTTGTCGGCACGTGAAAAAATAGTACAGGTGTGTCGTAGTCAGCGGTTCTTGCTGCTAATTCTCTGGTTCCTGTCTGTGCTTCTTGACGAAGAGGCTGATGTCGTCGAGTGGTTCGGAAGTTTTTCATTTTTGTGGAGTAGGGTTGTTGAAAACCAATTGGGATCGTTCCTGCGGGCGGGTGAGGCGGTTTCGCTATCGATAGAGGCAAGCAAAGCCCGAGAGATCGCGAGCTGAGATGGTTTGGGAAATGACAGGAGTCTAAAAGACTTACATGAAAAAGCTTGCTGATGCTATACGCGATAACTATGCGACATGCTTACAAAGCAGATGGACTAGACCATCGAGTCACGAATTCTCTTTCGTCCAACAGCCGCGAGCCGCGAGCCAAGATGAGGGAAGCGATTGTGCCATTCTGATGGGGGCAGGGCGTCTGCCTCGCGCTTATGATTGGGCGGAAGTAGTATAAGCGACCTGCGAGAGTCAGGACACCGCTGATCGGCCGGTGGAAATCAATTCCATTGGCCGCAGCTCTCTGCATGGCTGAGTACTCAATCTTGTTTTGAGGCGCTCACTAGCCCCCGAACCGGCTTAGGCGGTACTATGGAGCAGCCCCAGTGTTACCGTACGTACGTATCACATTCCACATTCACCAGCAAGGAGTTTGTTGGCGCCCTTTCGCCATCCCAGCGTGCCAAGATACTAATTCCCCAAAGCTTCACAGAAATTAGGCGAAACAGTTGCATCACCTGATAGAGATTTGCCGCCGCTTACGAGCGTATTTTTGAATTCCTCAGACACGTATGGAATCAATCACGTGCTTCTGGCCGTCGTTACAGACGCGTACGTATCCGCATTTCCGTACCCAGGAGTGGAGCCTACATAGTACAGTGACCCGGCTAGATCGCGGTGGACGGAGAAGGAATCTCGAATTTCGACAGAAATCTTCCCGCGCTTGTCGAGCTCACGGCCGGTCAGATGATATATCATTTAGTCTGTAATTAGCTAGCCACTGCGTAGCATCATGAATTGACTTCAGTCAGATGCACCGTGTTGTAGGCTTACTTGCTGCGCGCTGAGCTCGTACGAAGTAGTAGCATCGTAGTCCTATTAGTATACTCCGAGTAACCACACACCTAGAGACGATACCAGATGATATGGGGGATATCTCTAGTCAATTGTAAATGCCCAACGTACTCATGCAGTTCTAGACTGGCAGAGACAGGGACTGGTTGGAAATGCACGCTCCTTCCTCCACCGCACTGGACCGCCCGACTGATTGCCTTCCCGAGAAAGCAAACTTCCCCTCTGAAGTTCTTTTCTCCCAACTCCCTGTACGCCATCAACCATCCGTCCAACCTCGCCCTCTTGTTCATCCTCTGAACGATCCTTTTAACGGTCCTCTTCGTACAAAACGCCATCTCCGCCCCTTTTCCGGGCCCCGCATACTCTTTTGTGAGGGGCGATCCACTGACAAACACAATAACCATTACTTAATCTGGTGCGCTGCCCTCAAGACGAAATCGACTTTTTTCTTCGTCTGACCTTGCTTTCTCCCGGAGAATAGGGCCGATGCTGTATAGGAGAGCCACGCACGTATGATCCTCGACGTTTTTTTTTGTGTGCACAGTCTCGAACAGCCACCGTCCCGCTGTACGTTATTTCAACCTGAATAACCCGAGGAAATATCTTATCGCAGCAACCCCCGCCACCGTACCCGATGACTGGATGAACCGCAACTGTGCTCGATCCCGCTACCACCTGTATTGCTTGAATCCTCGGGATATTCTCCCGCGCAGGAACGAGCCCGACCGGTTGCAATAATGGCGTCTCCTCCGCCGCAAGGTGGCCCAACCGACGAGCAGACAGCTGTCGGCCGTCCTGAGCATGCCTCTGCCACATCCCACGATCCCACTACCGCCGAGCAAGACTCCTTACAGCCTGATGCTGGTCAATCCGCAAAACCTCGGTTTCCGCGACTCAGCTTCGATGCCCCAGATCGAGTGTTTCCCATCCGATCCGTGATCTCCGTCGATCCTACCGTTTCTAACCCTCCCCCATCCCAGTCGCCTCCACCACAATGGTTGCAATCCCGACCTCTATCTCCGGTAAAGGAAGGGGAACGGGGTTTCTACAGCATAGATCAAGCTTCTGGGCAGGATACTACAGGAGATGCATCGTCGCGGCCAGATAATTCTTCAGAGCAAACGGCCATGTCGGATATAGTAGAGGAAAACAAAGATTCAGAAAAGGCGGCGCGTCACCTCGTAATCGAGAATCTTGCACAACTTTCTAGTGATGGACACAGCATCACTTCAAGCACCGATGGCGGGGTTCCTGTGGTTAGAGACGAGCTTGCACGGAGTACAACGACGGAGACCAACGAGCCAGATCTACTGACTTCTCGATTCCAGCATGTCGTTACTGAGTCTGGCCATGTGATTATAACTGGGCGTGATGGCGAAGATTTTCAGTTCTGTGAGGATGAGCCGATACATATCCCCGGTGCAATTCAGAGCTTCGGTGTTTTAATTGCGCTTGAGGAAGACAAGGAAGGGAAGCTGGTTGTGCGGGTCGCTAGTGAGAACTCGACGGATCTGCTTGGATATACGCCAAAACAACTCTTCGCTCTGGACAGTTTCACCGACATCTTGACCGAGGAACAAGAAGACAATTTGCTTGATCACGTCGATTTCATAAAGGACGAATCTTGTGATCCAAGGATACATGGACCGGAAGTGTTTATTATCTCCATCGTCACCCCGGCAGGCGAGACGAAAAAGTATTGGTGTGCCATGCATGTGAACGAAGCTAACAACAAGCTCATCATCTGCGAGTTTGAGTTCGAGGACGATCAGGTTCATCCACTGAATGTCTCGGGCCAAACGACTCCGGACGAACCCTCCGACACTTTGGGAATCGACCCAACACCTGAAGAGTACGCTGCTAGTACCGTCAACATGAGTCGTCCTCTTCGTGTTTTACGCAATGCTCGAAGGCGCAAAGGCGAAGCTGCAGCTATGAAAGTTTTCAATATTTTGACTCAAATTCAGGAACAGCTGTCGGCTGCGCCGACATTGGACACGCTACTGAATACAGCAACAGGTCTTGTGAGAGAGCTTACTGGATTTCACCGTGTCATGATTTATCAGTTCGATAGCAGCTGGAATGGCATGGTCGTCGCTGAACTTGTAGATCCTCGAGCCACCAAAGATCTTTACAAGGGCTTGCATTTCCCTGCGTCCGATATTCCGAAACAAGCGCGGGAACTGTACAAAATTAACAAAGTCAGGCTGTTATATGATCGCGATCTGACCACGTCCCGTCTTGTATGTCGAACTCTGAAGGATCTCGAGACACCTCTGGATATGACACATGCATATTTGCGAGCAATGTCTCCAATTCATCTCAAGTACCTAGCCCACATGGACGTACGCGCGTCGATGTCTATTAGTGTGAACGCTTTCAACGAACTTTGGGGCCTGATTTCCTGTCATTCTTACGGAGCAACGGGCATGCGAGTGTCGTTTCCCATTCGAAAAATGTGTCGTCTGATCGGTGACACCGTTTCTCGAAACATCGAGAGACTTTCTTATACATCGCGCTTGCAGGCCCGAAAATTGATCAATACTGTCCCTACAGAGGCAAATCCTTCGGGCTACATCATTGCCTCATCCGACGATCTTTTGAAACTATTTGATGCCGACTACGGCGCCTTATCGATACGGGACGAAACAAAGCTCTTGGGTCGTCAGTTACACACACCAGAAGTCTTAGCTTTACTTGAGTATCTGAAGATGCGACAGCTCAACTCTGTATTGGCATCTCATGATGTCAGCAAAGATTTTCCAGATTTGCGATACCCTCCAGGATTCAAACATGTTTCAGGTTTGCTATATGTGCCTCTTTCTGCCGGAGGGCGGGATTTCATTGTCTTCTTCCGACGTGGACAAATGACCGAGATCAAGTGGGCCGGCAACCCGTACGAAAATAAATTACGAGATGGCACGACTGGCTATTTGGAGCCGCGAAAGAGTTTTCAGACTTGGCGAGAAACTGTCCTGAGCCGGTCGCGAGAGTGGTCAGAAACCGATATTGAGACCGCAGCTGTACTTTGCCTTGTTTATGGCAAGTTTATTGAAGTGTGGAGGCAAAAAGAAGCGGCCATGCATAGTACTCAATTGACCAAACTACTACTGGCAAATTCCGCCCATGAAGTTCGGACTCCATTAAATGCTATTGTCAACTACTTGGAGATAGCCTTGGAAGGCTCATTAGACTCGGAGACTCGGGAGAATCTCGCCAGATCGCATTCTGCGTCCAAGTCATTGATTTACGTGATTAATGATCTCCTTGACTTGACCAACACTGAGAAAGGACAGAATCTGATCAAAGATGAGGTTTTCGACTTACATGATACGTTTAGAGAAGCCACAGAAATGTTTCAAGGCGAGGCAAAACGAAAAAATATCACATACCATTCCAACCTATACCCCGGTCTTCCAAAATCCGTCCTAGGAGATCAACGTCGAGTCCGTCAGGTCATTGTCAACATTATTGCCAATGCTATACATCACACTACCTCTGGACATGTGAATGTTGAGATTTGGCGATCTCCGGTCCAATCAGATCACCCCGAATCAGTGGATGTTGAATGTGCTGTTAGTGATACAGGAGCTGGAATGTCCCCAGCTTCCGTCGATGCCCTCTTCCGCGATCTAGAACAAGTTTCTTTCGAAGAAGAAAACTATTATTACGAGCACGAGGAGCAGGAACGGGAAGAACCAAAAGAACAAGATGGAGAGAAGCGTGTCTTAGGTCTTGGTTTGGCTCTGGTTGCCCGAATTGTTCGCAATATGCACGGGCAGCTGAGTGTGAAGTCAGAAGAAGGAAAGGGTAGTCGATTCAAGATCATGTTGAGATTCCCTGTACCCACTGAAGAACCAGCGACTACTGCTGTTGCACACATCAATGGTCCTGAAACAGTGGGTACGCCCAGCACACCTCCCTTGACTGAGGGTGAGGTTATGTTGGTTGATAGTAACGCACGCCCGAAAAGTCGCCAGCGACGACACAGCATGGACAGTTCTCGAAGCGGTGGCAGTTTTGGTAGTTCTCGAAGCGGCCGAAGCGAAGCCGATCGTCTTATCAGTGCCATACAAGAACCACCCCTGGTCAGTCGAACAGTGACACCCGAAGAATCACGAAAGCACAGGTTAGAGGGGACCAAAAATCATGAGCTTGCTTCTCCGTCACAACAATCAAATTCCTCGAGCCTTTCAAAGAGCAACGCTCCCGACCACATCACCCTTCCGGAGCCAGCGGATTTGAGTCATATGATGCCCTTGGGATCTCCTCCTGTCCCAGGGCAAGAGCCTATCACAGATTCTGGCATGCCAATGAGAGCTTTGAGGGTCGAAGAACAAGATGTTAAAAGACCGCCATCACCACCAGAACTCGCTCGACGAAGGTCAGCATCGGTAGCGACAACAGCTTTAACATCGCCGGGCGTTGGATCCGAAGTATCTCCGTTTGATGCCCTTCATGTGCTTGTTGCTGAAGACGACCCTGTCAACAGCAAGATTGTGGAAAAGCGGTTACAGCGAGCTGGCCATACAGTGCACCTAACTGGAAATGGAGAAGAATGCGCTATTGCCTACCGTCACAATCCAGAGGCATTTGATGCCATCCTCATGGATATCCAGGTTTGTACTTCCCTGATTGACAGACTTTCAGCATACTGATGATCCTTAATTTAGATGCCTATTGTTGACGGTATGGATTCAACGGAAATGATCCGGAACTTCGAGAGTACCTCTCATGATTACGAATTGTCGGACAAGGTCAAACGATTTGGACGCGTTCCTATCTTTGCTGTATCAGCATCACTCGTCGAAAGAGATGTTCAAAAGTACATTGATATCGGTTTTGACGGATACATTGTGAAACCAATCGACTTCAAACGAGTCAACGCTATTCTTTCTGCTTTAAAGGCTGATAGCGAAAGGCAAGCATTGACTTATACGCCCGGCAATTGGGAGCATGGTGGCTGGTTTGACCGATCAAAAATAGAGGTCGAGGTTGCATCATAGTGCTTACGACCGTTCTATTGATTCACCCTAGTCGACTATCGCTGTCTCCCGAACGTACACCTTTGGGATTCACTGCTGTTGCTCTGAGCATATCATCACAAACTCCTCGGACTTGATTGGCAATGATCTCACGCATCCAGCTCGTCGATGCCATCTCAGCCGTCTCTCTCTTCCCATTCTAAAGCGGACAATGAGCCAGACGACAACACCATCTTTTCTAATAACCAAGATGTTCCCGACGACAATATACTTCACGAACGGAAAGGCAGGATTGGAGTCATAGCATCGTGTACGGCTTACTCCCACTTTGCGCGCCTTCCATCGCCTTTTCCCCTTGCCTTTTGCAGCATACACTGTAAAGTATACGAGCCATGAGTGTGTGTACATATACATATATTATACCAACTGTACATATAAATGAAACACGAAGAATAAGATGAACGATAAGACATTTTGAAAAATTCTTGTAAAGTGCTTTATGATGGTTGGTCTCATTCATCATGATTATATGCAGATCGCTAAGTATGTAGTGTACAACCGATGCCTTCCGCTCCAAAGTATTCCAAGGTATATCAACAAACAAAACAAAGTATGCACAAAAAGAAAAAGAAACCCAGACTTCAAAGCACAGCAGAAGGTTAATAATACTCCGGCAAACTCCCAAAACTCGGCACAGTATCACCACACGTGAAATTTGGCTTGTACGCCAACTGCGGCAAAAACCCACCTGCTCTGGCTTGCTTATAACTCCATTGCGGCGCCGACTCAGTCTGCCAAGTCCAGTAGAACCAACCCATGGCTGTCTCGAACGCGGCGAATTGCGCTTCGGCGTACGTCTGCAGCCAGAGTTTGTAGTCCGAGGAGTAGCTGCTAACGTCTGCGTTGGCGGAGGCGCAGCTGCAGTCCGAGTTCTTGGTGTAGCAGTCCGGTGTTGAGCTGCCGCTCAAGGTGCCTTCCCAGCGTGTGCCGGTGTTGACGTTATTGAGGTATTGGGTGCAGTCTGTGTCGGCTTGGGAGAATTCGCCGCAAATTGTTTGGCCGAATCTGTGTTTTCTATTAGCTTTTGTGCATGATTTACAAATGAGCGGGAAAGGGGAGGGAGTGTTTACCCATTTGTCGTGCTATTGACCTTTTCAATCATCGGCAGCCATGAGTTGCAGATCAGATCGATCTTGGCTGTGTGATTCAGGTCAATCTCATTGATGTTGAAAATGGTGTATTGATGCGTATCTAGTAGCAGGTTCGACGGTACATCGGTCTTCATCATGTATTCCCATTTATCCAGATTCAGGAATCCGTCGCCCATCGATATCTTGGCCGTGATCCCGTTCTTCTGGACAATCTCCGTCGCCTCGATGGTCCAATTCAGAACCGTGGATACGTCGAGAGACAATAAAGGCGGCTCGTTGGCTAGGCCGTAAATGGTGATGATATTCTGGTATCGAGGCTGCGCAAAGAACTGGGAAAGTTGATTGTGAATGTCGAGAGATCGTTGTGCGTTGAGTGTTCCGTCTGTTCCGTTCAGCCATCTGATCAGGCCCTGTCGTCCACTGTGATTGTACCCATTCTGACTCCCCGGCAGACCGTGGAGGTCGAGGTTGACACGTAGTCCGTACTTGCGGCAGTACTCAATGGCTCGCAACAGATACCTCCATGAAATTTGCTTGACGTATGGATCGTCGTCGTACGTAGTCACGGCCCAGTATGAGTATGGAATTCGTACGTGGTCAAGCCCAGCAGCTGCTATCTCAGCAAAGTCTTCCTCCTGAATAAAAGTGGCATAATGTGGTTCGATGATAGCGGCTGCGGCTGATCCAAGTTTTTGGGTTAATGTGTACTCGTCAATAACTCCGTCTATGGTGGAATATTTGGAGAAAAACGACGGAGTGATGAACGGTTCAATTGATAGCCACCCTCCAATGTTGACTCCTCGAATCGGCGTCGTCCCGTACGTGAAGTTTTTGTTCAGGGCTGGCACGTTACTGTTTGGCTGTGCAGAATCGTCCCACGTTGAATTGAGGCCCATCAACGACAATCCACCAACTGTTTCATTTGTGTAGGTGAGGTTGAAGTCGCGTGTATCGTACCACGTGAATGGATCTAGAATCGTTCCTTTGGCCGATGCCTGTGAAAGTTAGCCTGCCATTTCAATATGGTCGATTAGAGGATGCTTACCGGTATACTGTCCTCAGAGATAGTAGAGAGACTACTATTGTACGGGCCATACGACGAACTACTACCACTGCCACCACTGCCACCACTGCCACCAGATGACGTGCCGCTGGTTTTCTTTCTCGACTCGACAATCGCAACCGGTATGATAATCGCGAGCAGCAGTACGACAATTCCGGCTATAATTAAATTGCGTTTCCTTCGCCAGAAGGGTACATGATCATAATCATCGCCATCGGGATCTTTAAGATCTCGACTATAGAACGTGCCACCACGTCTTCCGCCATGGCCATCGTCACCATCATCCACGGGATAATCAGCAATATCCTTTTCGGTGATAGGATCACTGCGACGACCAAAACGCTTCCAAAAGAATAGCTTGTTGCTACGTCCTTCTTCCATTACAGCGCCAGAAACGAGTCGCCGTCCTTGCTTGTGACGAGACAGAGGCTCGGCATCGTTATCGTCATCGTAGAATGCCTTCTCTTTCCGGTGACTTGCTCTTCGCTCCGGTTGTTGCGATGGCGGCCGTCCGCGATCTCTCCTCTTTTCAACGCGAATTCGATCGTTCTCATCTTCTGTAGCGATATCTCGAGTCCTCTGTCGGCGCCGTTCCCTTCTGTCATTATTGTCGTCATCGTCTCGTTGCTTATTAGTCTTTGTTCGCTCGCGTTCATAATAGTCGTTCAACTTGGCTAGCGCATCAGCACTAAGTAGTTGTGAGGCACTGTTCGTCGAGTCCGTACTCGTGTGTTTCTGAGCAGTGATTTCCCGATCCCGACGTTCCTTGCGGCGTTGTTGTCTGCGCAGTTCCCGGTCCTGATCTTCATCGCGCGTTCGTTCTCTGTCACCAACCACCCTGATGCCATCATCGTCTCTAAGCCGCTGTCTTCTTTCTCTAACGGGACTGCCTCCACGAGTACGGCTCGTATTCCTTCTATACCCCTCACGATCCAGCCTCTTTTTCGGTGACGTAACAGGTGACTCTTTTGCTTTGGGCGTTTTGTCTCGTGTCCTTCTCCTGCTACTGTATTCATCTCTGTATCTTTCTTCTCTGTCAGGTCTCGATCGTCGGGGCGTACGAGGCGGGTCATCATAATCCGGTGCTTGTCGCGGAACCGATCTGTGCCGGGATCGAGACTGATCGATTACCTCTTCCTCGTCACCATCGTCATCTTCTTCCTCCTCGACTTCAATCGTCTCATAACCTCGTGATTGGCCACGTCGCGCTGCAGCAAACTCATTTCGACGTCGTCTGTATTCCTCTCGCTGTTCATCCTCCTCCTCATAGTCAATTTCCTCGCCGCCTCGAGTTCGATCGTCTTTGGTATATCGTCGATGGCGAGAGTAATAATCTCGCTCGGCACGATCGCGTGTGTTGTTGCGATCTCGAGTCCGTGAGTGGCTGGGCATTTATGCGTGGTGGTGATGATGGTCAGGACATGGAATGATTGTCGGATTTAGTGCGGTGATCTCGTGACACAATGAGGGGGGAGTAATCTCAATTGACAACTCAGTGAAGAGTCAATGCAAATGCAGGTTAAAAGAATCAAGAACAAACGCCGCTATGCGAATGCTGTAGACTGTCCAGTAAATAGATGAGCGAAAGAGTTGGGCAGTAAACAAACAACGACGTAGCTATACGCGCGTCTGGTTTCCACCCGCAAGAAAAACCAAGCTACTTGGCGCATTGGCGACCAGCAAGAAATGAGACACCATCTTCTTATTTTCTACAATTTCCCGTACAATGATTTAGTTTTTTCGTATCTAGAGTCTATCCTGAGATTTAAATCCACCCTAGTAACACTTTTTATAAAACATGGCGGTCGTGGCATTGCTCTGTCTATGTTGCTGGGCCAACTGACTCGCTCCCGCTGCCACATGCTTTCCACGTTATCGATGGCTTCATTCCTCTCGACCATATGGCGTACATCATGGCCAACGTACATTCCATGCCCTTGAGGGACCTCACCAGGATGTCAGTTGATGGGTCTATTTTTACCAAGTCTGCAATGTATCATAGCTCGAGTGCTGAACATATCACGGTCGATCCCTTCAATTGGCTAGGGCAACCATTCCGAGCCCTAACCATGGACTTGACGGGAAACACCGTTAATCGCAGCACATAGACAGTTTCCCAGAGAAAGAGATTCATTTTATTGAAACAAAGAGTTTCCGGTGAATGGGGAATACCCCGCACTGTTGCCACTCCTTTCATTGAGTTGCAACTGTATATCCCTGCCACTACGTACGTGTAACTGAGCATTAGGGCTATGGGTATATAATCATCTTCCACCGTCCATCACAGTAGAACTTTACAACTATTCTACTCATCAACCTCATCTATCTAAAAGACATACATATCAGACAAAAATTACCCAATGTCTAACATCGTTACACCCAGCAACAGCTGCTCCCAGCCTCAGGAGTCCTTGCGTGTGTCAACCGTCAGAAGAAGCAACATCCCAACCTCCAGCTCAACCCCAGTATCCACCAAACCCAACATCTCAGCCCCTTTCGACGCAATCAGGCGTCTCTTTGACTACCTCCGTGAGCACCCCGAAGCCGGTTCAGCCCTGAACGCATCCTTCCCCAAACGCGGCATCCTCAAGACAGATGCCAGCCACAATGCCGCATCCGATCAAGAGTTCACAATCGATCTATCCCCAGCTCGAGCTGCCTTGATCCCTGCCTATCTCCGAGAAACCCTCTCCCCCCAAGGGTTGAACGAGATCCTCACATTCTTCGAAACTGTAAGCAACAACGCCTCCATCGGCCCTATCCTCTATACTCTCAGCATTCTCTCCGGGACCAATATGGCTTCAGTTCACAAAAATCACAACCTCAATTTCCGTCTTTGCGACTACAATAACTCAACCGCAGACCCAGATAGTCTCAATGGCTGCGGCGCTCATACCAACTACGGGACTTTTAGTATCGTATTCCAGGACGGAACGCCTGGGCTCGAGATTGAGGATGCTAATGCGCCGGGGACATGGCATCCTGTCTCCGGGAGCGAAACGGTGATTCTGACGGGATGGTGTGCTCTAGTTCTGAGCGGGGGTCGCATTCCGCTCGCTAGACATCGAGTTCGACGCATGCCGGGTGTGAGGAGGTTGAGTGTTGTGCTGTTTGTTGCGCCGGATGCGGAGGTGAAGCTTATGCCTCTCAAAAGCACTCTCAGAGAAGGGTGGGAGAAGCTGCGGCCGTTCTCGAGGAAGATTATGAGTGGCGAGGTCAGTGTTAAGTGGTTTCAGGAGGTTATAGGGAAGCGATGGCGGTATCGGGAGGGCAATGAGGTGTTGGATGAGAGTCATGCGGGTTGTGCTTCCATGTCTCAGAACTGTGAGATTGAGAAATTAGTTTGGGATTAGTGGTTCTGTTTAGACACGAATTTGATATCCACGCGCACGAATGTTTGACAAGGCGAATTCTATTGACTGACGCTCTGTAAAAATACATGAAAGAAATAAGTATACCGAATATAGATAATCTGACAACTTTGCGGAGAAAGAACAACTCTGGGTATGTAACAGATCATCAAGTTATTTCACAGTCAGTCACCGACTAGCAGGACTGCCGCCCCATGCATATGAACAATAATAACTGCAACAAACTCCTGTATCAGTAGGTATCAGGTATCAAACTAAAAGCCCCAATCAAAGCATGACAAGCGACATGACTTTGATATCTTATGTATGTATTAAAGAGAAGAAAAATCGTAGCACCTCGTTTCTTTGAAGAAATAAAAAGATTCCTGGTCTGATCCGTACCGTATGTATACTTCAGATCTCAGGCAATGCAAGTGGAGATGATATTGTGACGTGGATAGGCATGACCTATCATGGCAAATCGCGCGGGTCCGACTTCTGTATTCGAGCGAAATGACCGGGTTAAATCGAGAACCCGTACCCAGACCCAAGGATACGAAGGCACCAACTTCTGCTGCCATGACCCTAAATTCATGAAACCTTCCATGTTACTGCAGATGAATAGCCCGGATACGATTAATCCAGCCACATCAAGCCGCGCGAAGTGATATCGTTTTATCAATCGATCATTCGTCACCCGGAAATGATATGACGAGCACCTTCCTTACCGAGAACTCCTGGCTCAGTAGGCTTGGGGCTGCGCTCGCGTCCCTTCTTACGACTCAAAAATGCTAGCATACCACTGTTTGGTGGTTTCTGTCCTTTGTTGAGGAGACCTTCGTACCCTTCTGCCGGAAGGGTAGCACTCTGATCGGCAAGCTCGCTCCAGCTTCCCGACTCTTCCAACACCATCTGAACGCCGCCACCTTTGCTCATTTTTCGAGTAGCACCTTTCTGTCGTAGATTAGGAGGTAACGGCGGCAGTGGTCGGCTGAAAGACGTAGGCGGCTGTGGAACTGGAGGAACTGAAGTCACGGGAAGGCGATTCGTCCGGGATGATGTGGAGAGACGCTCTTCGTCAGGTGCTGATGTTGCAGCAACCGAGTTTGTTGTTTGATTGGCCACAAAAGATCTATCCCCGTGTTGAGGAGGGGAGGTTCCGCTCACAGAATTAGAATTAGATTGAGATATTTGTCGTGAATGGACTGATCCGGATCCGGTGTTAGTGCCTGTGGAGGGAAGCTGATCTTCAGGATTGCATGATGCAGCCAGAGCAGCAGCCGCGTTACTAGATAACGACGCATTAGTTTCCTCTGTGTGGTTGGTGTCCTGATCCCAGTCATACCCATTATAATTGACCTGCGTGTAGTCGAAGGGCTCGAACATGGTCTCAATTATACGATGGAGTTCATCTTCACGGATTTCCTTGGCTGTCGCATCATCTCGTAATTCAGCACGAGGCTTCTGTCTCCTAGCTCTGGCTTCCAAGGGTGCCTCTTCAAGAAGGAGTTCCTCCAAGTCGTATGTTGCATCGAAATTGGTCTTTTCACTTGAGGGCGTGAAGACAGGGTCGATCTCCTTTCTCTCCAAAGCTTCGAAGTCAATGTCGGCAAAAAAGATGTGTGATGTGAAGGTTTCGAAACCAGTTGCGCCAATTCGCTTGCTGCGGTCTTTTTCCATTAAAGCAGACATAGCCCGTAGACAAGGGATGGATACGGCGGGGTTCGTGGCGTAGTATTTCGGTTGTGCTTTGACGATAGCCTCAGTGAGGGCTTCCTGACTACGGCCTTCAAATGGGCGCTATTGCTCTGTTAGCTTCGTACAATCAAATTGGTTGAGAATGTCTCACCTTGTTGTATATGCATTCATAGAAGGTAACGCCCAAAGACCACCAATCGACTTCAAAGTAGTACCCGCCGCCTTCGTAGACTTCAGGTGCCAGATACGCTAGTGTTCCAGATTTGCTCGTCAATGGTTTCCCCGGCTTGTAGTCAGAAGCGACATTCTACGCGAGTTAGTCATAAACCCTGGGTTGGGCTAAAGGTTTAAACATACAAAATCAGCCAAATGGACGTGTCCTTGCGAATCGAGAAGAACGTTGTCGGGTTTGAGATCACGATGAACGATGCCTTGCGAGTGAATATATCTCAATGCACAGCCAAGTTCCGCCATCCAAAACCGTACGGCTTCTTCGGTGAAGCATTTTCTCGAGATATGGAAACGCAAATCACCGCCATTCATAAGATCGACAACGAGGTAACTACCAGTCATTAGCACAGGTGGACGCTGAAATATGCTAGAACTGCACGAACATGTACTCAATATCTTGAAAACTATATCGCAGATTGCAGAGAAACGGATGGTTGAGATGTTCGAGCATGCGGCGTTCACGGATGATGTTTCGGACACTTTCTGAACGCACCACTAACAAATTCATTTGTCAGTATTACCCCTCAATTGTGAACACAAAACATACCTTCTTCTTTTCGAATGTACTTCAAGGCAAAAGTCAAACCTGAATCTTTCCGTTCGACGATTCTGACTTTACCAAAGGCTCCCTTTCCAACGACGCGGAGCAAGCGGAAATGATTGAGGTTGACTAAAATCACATCAGCTACATTGAACTCTACCAGACGCATTGAGCGGACTAACCCTCATCAGTGTAGGCCACCTGTTTTCCCTGAGAGTTCCCCATATCGATCGAGGAGTATAGGATATCAATTGGTAGAAATAAGGCCGTAAACGAGTCGTGTCATTACCGTGCGATGTATGCAGCTATCGTGGTTTTAATCGACGTGCTGACCGAGAATTGGGTCGTTCGAAAGGCTGAAACAGCTCAATTGTGATCGATCAATCAGACCCGCTCCAGATTTCCAAAACCTCCGAGATCTCAACTGTGGTGTGTCGTTCAGACAGGTCTTTCGCCGGTATCTCGTGATCCGTGCCAATTGGTCTCGAATTTGCGACGATATTGACGAATATGAGTTCCGAAAGACGAGCGACCGAGAAACCTTCCTTGTATTTCACCGAAATGGCAGGAATTTCCAGGACCGTCTCTTGATCCTTGCTGCGGGCGGTCGTGGGGACGGAAACGTGCGACAACGGGACGTAGACGATGACGATGATAATTCGAGACGACCTGAATGGTACAAAATGCGGCTCGAACACGAAAACTGCTGGGGACCAAATGTCGTGTAAGGAGGGGAGATAGATCTTTGGCAGACCCGCTGGTATCGGCTGGTAACTATTGGCAGACGGCCGTGGTTGCTGGTTGCACGGCAAGGACAAGCTGCGATCGTGAGCTGCAATCAGATCTGTGTCGTCGAAAATATCTTCATGCAAAGTACCAGAGACAGCAAGACCAATGAGAGTCACTGAATGGTACAATCAGGAGAACAGACAGCAGACTTGTCTAGAATTTGCGAGAGCAAGAATTAATTAGATTACAGCAAGGCCAATGCCCACTCGAAAGGGGCGACAATAGCCGAGCGCGGGTGGAGTTGGGAAGGAAAGAAAGAAAGAAGATGGGGTTGAAGAGAGAGAAGTGAAGCAGAAGGACCCGATCAAGCGAGATGGAGGAAGAGGGAGGTGGTTGTCGGAAGGTACGAGGGAACGGAAGAGGAAGGAAAAGACGAAGAAATGGGGAAGGAGCGAGTGAGGCACGATGTGCTGTGCCTGCGTTCTTTCCTAGACAGCAGCAGAGTGGTGATCATCGACTCTGGCAGTTTCCCCTTTACCGCGTACGCTGCAGTAACTTTACACAACTTAGCCGTTTGCTTAGCTGCTTAGGTGCCTTGGTTCAGAACAAACTCTGCTGTTTGCACAAGCTGTTTGTCCTTTCCCCATCCTCGCTAGATCTTGTCCAACGGGCCAACCACAGCGCTGCGGCAGTCCGACCACGCGGGCGAGCCGTTTGTACGTTTTCTTACGGGCAATGCTAGCTGCACAACACTCAGTCGGTCAACGACCCAAAAAACGATCATCATGGCCAGCTTCTCCACCGCCACCGCGCTGACTGGCTGGCGGGCTTGCTGCTGGGGCGCTGGGCGCCGGGCTCTGACACGTGAAGCTTTTGTTTTCTGGATGCAGCCTTGGTGAATGATAGTACCGCGCGTATCATCTCGCCGAGCAGCTTTGTACAGGCCGATATACAACAGAATCAACTCGGGAAACGGTGAAACCCACGATGGTCACTTGTGTTTCAGCGACGAGCAGACTCCAAGAAGGGTCCATCCTTATGCGTTGAGGAATCCTACGGGTCGGCAGTTTAGCCGTGTAGGCTAGCCTGCCAAGCCGCTACAGAGAGTCTCGGAAGGTATTCCAAGCAACTTGATGATGCAGGATAAAGAACTTGCTTAGGTGTCAGGGAATAAGGGAATAAGACACACGAGAAACGGACAAGGAAGAAAAAAAAAAAAATATCCGTCAAGGGGCAGCATGATATGCACGCACGTAAGCCGCTGTACTCCCCCTACATGCAAACGTACGACGCAGTGGTCAGCTTCGCAGTCTGTGTGTCGGTACGTACTGACTACCTAGGATGGATACACAGTACCGGCCCTCGGACAGCAAATTGAGCAAAGTCACTGGACGCCCCCGAAATCTCAGGCGCCCCGTTCCCATCACGTGGCAACCACGCTTCTTTGTCCCTCGACTCACAGCCAATCGACAAGCATGATCCATGCTTGATTCTCGAACAACCATATGGCACGGCGATCCAGGCCTCAGCGTATGGACCTGGCTCGGCTCAGAGGCCATCATCTCTGTCACACCTACGTACGTACTGCGGTGAAATAGACGTATACGATTCGACGTCTCCGACATGAGACGATTAGTCAGAGTGCATAGGTGTCGGAAACAAGCTTTAACAATAGGTATTATAGCCAGATGAAACTGGATTCGCTGGCTTTGTGATTGAATCTACCGTCCTACATACTTGTGCATAACACTTGTTAACCCCGGACGGGTCTATAGCGAAGCGTCTCCTAAGACTCGGATTGCTCGCTAAACTCTTTTAGAGGGGCTAGCATCGCCGCTCTTCTCCGACAACAAGCGGCATCCACCCATTTTTCCTGGAGTCCGTTTCAGATTTGAAGATTAATGAAGAGCCAAATCTCACACCCTTGTCGGGTTAGCCCTATATCGAATGTCTGTTTCATGAGCTAGCAACTACCCAAGTTTTGCGTAATAACTATGTAACTAGATGTGTGGGTGACTAAGATATAGATAGCCTCCTGATCACCCTGTCAAATACTCCGACTTGCCGCAAATCATTAATTTACAGCAGATTCTGGACGGCACAAGTGCTCGTATGTATCCATCCGCTTACCGAGACGGCGCACACTAGCACCAAAAAGTATCTTTCGTCCGGGAGCAGTGGACGGGCGTGTTTCAGAAGCCATCCTTCCCGTCAGTTCGACCGAAGATCCCGCGTTGGACTGTGGGTACGCGACACGAATGTCGGCGGTACTCCGAGATACATACAAAGTCGATACAAAAGAACAATCCATTGATGAACATTGAACGCACTCGATCCAAGCTGATCGTGTGATTCCAACTAAAAGACATTCCCCTCGGTCTGCGTCATGGTCTTCACGTTCAAATTTCTCATAATGCCTACCCAAACAAAGCCCAATGCCAGCAGCTAGCATCCTCGTTTGCGCATACCCATAAGCCTGCTCAGTGGCATCGCGTGTTGGGCTTCCCACCGCATAACTCAACAGTTCCAGCTGCCTCTCATGAATGAAACACAAATTATCAATTGATGACTCCGGCAGTGATTTTTCAAATAGCACAAGAGATGTCACTACCAACGGCGTCGCCCAAACTGTCCGTGACGAACGGCGACATGTTGATGGTCAACGGCCGCCAGAACGGCGAGTTGCACACACACAGAATGAATATGCTGCCAGCTACCAAGAAGAAATCTCACACATGACGATGTACCCAATAGATCCGCCCGGTTGACGGAAGTGTATCATCAGCCCCATCCCAAGGATATAGAGAGGCACGCACACCCACAATCCACCTGAATCGACCCGTGATACAGATGAGCTATCCGGCAATGACCACGCTAAATTTATTACTGATATACCCAGCTGTAGCCACATCTGTCTCGTACACTACCTGCAGGAACGAAGTGAGGTAAGACGCATAGCAGTAGGAAAGTTGATAAGTCATGTCGAGGAAACATGCGCCCATTATCGTGCGGTCGATAAGGAATTTGTAATTCAGAAAGGGGGTCGCAGCGAGGCAGACTTTGTAGAGGCCGAAGATAATGAGCACAGCAAAGCCGACGACGACCATGGCAATGATTTAGCCTGTCTGCCAGCCGGAGGGGCTGTACTGGCGAGAATGAAAAGAATGATCTCGACAATCGTCCAGTCTATCAGTATCAATTTGTCTCATTTGAGAGAGAGGTCAAGTGCTCTGGCCATTCGGATATAGACGCCGGAGGTCATGCTGCTGGCTACGATTATGATAACGGTTAGGAGCGAGTGGTCTTGGAAGGAGCTTGTGGCGTAGAGACTGGGAATGAGCACGATGGAAACGCGCATGTTGTTGACGGGGGCGAGAAACCAGATTCTATTACGTCAACTCGACCGGACAAGAGTTTCATAGGTGAGTAGCAGAGAGAGAGAGAGAGAGAGAGAGAGAGAGAGTACAGTATCAATACTGTGAATATAGGCCACCTATTGTAGGAAATGGTTACAGCCTCGGTCTTCTTGACGCCTGGCTGAGCAGCATCACTCGGCTTCATGTCGCTGTCATCTGACATGAGTGCTTCTTTGACCATGCCAGCTTCCTTGTCATCGGCTTGATTTGCATCGCACTTGGATCGTGGACGAGGTTTGGACCTTGTTGGGGCCTGCAAAAGATGGTATGAAACTTGTCCATGACTACTATTTTGAAATATTTTTAAGATGTAGACAAGAATCAATTGTCCAGAGAAGGACGCAGGGCCTTTATTCGAGACACGCCATAGTCAACAGCATACAACATACCCATGCGACAATGCATGATATATTCGTAAAGCGCTACTAGCAAGATAGCACACATGTCCGATGTCGCCTGACCACGACTCGTGAAGCATCCACACTACTCCAACCTTGGGAGATTTTAGTCTGATCTAACAAGGGTTAGGTGGAGATCGAGACGATCAGATAAGATTAGCGGCAATCTCCGAGCCTTTTCATTGGATGAGAGGGAACATAGTTGGCTAACAGAGTAAATCGTACAATGGACGATTTCCTTGTTGAAGTATTTTTTTACTGGATTCTTCCGTGGCGCTTGGGTGCGATGCACGAGAGGATCTTACCTTTGCTATCTATGTAGCAGCTCGGTATAGCGGTATTAGACACCAGGCCATGCAGACAATGGTCGGAATCACACCATACCATACAATAAGTTACTCTTGTCTATGAGTCACGATTATACCTCCACCAGAGTATTGTGATGAAGCTGCGCGGCGCCAGGCGATTTTGGTTGCGGTGAGAAATAAGGCGTTGCCGTTCACGAGGTATCACCACCTTGTATAAGTATGGATATCAGTGTTGAGTAGGAGAGGCTACTTACAGGATGGTACTTCACCAGCGAATTCGTGTCTGTTTTGCCATTCCAGGGGCCACACTTGCACTTGTCTGTTAGCGAGATGGAATTGCTCTGAATTTGGTAGTTGGATATGTACAGCACTTGACGGGTCCATTCTCAAAGAGGAATTGTCTGTTCTTGCATTCAAGATTGTGCCAAAGTTATACCAAAGAGCGGAAAGAGCACTGAATAATCTCTACTTCAACAGGTTTCCTTCGTATACTTCCGAATTCGGCGCGACTGGATTCGGGCGCCTATCTAGTAACACTTGAGTATGCTGAGGCAGGACGGGAAGATTTCAATTAATCGAATTCTGTGGTATCAAGGCTGTCTTGCTATCAATGCCGGAGATAGCAACCGGATTCAGAATGTCTTTATCGATGGCATGCGCATTGAGAATTTCCGAGAGGGCCAGATAGTGAATTTGCGGACCATGTTTAACGACAAGTATAACACATCACCTGGGCGTAGCATTTGGAACGTTTACATTAAGGATATGTCATGTAATGGTACCAACGCCAATCCTGCTTTATTGCTCGGGTACGATGGTACCCATACAGTTACTGATGTCACCTTTGAAAACCTCGTGATCAATGGCTAGGTAATTTCGGATAAAATAGCAAAGCCACCATGGTACTATACCACCGACAAGGTCCCTATGTTCGCTAACGAACATGTTCCAGTCAAAACCTCACCTTTATCATATCCAAGTAGCAGATAGAGACTGCAGTGTTAGTTAGAGCAGGGAGGTGGTCAAGGGGACGACATTTTCTTGAATTATTCAATTTGGTCATCAATCGTCTTGTCACAAAGAACAGAAAGAGTAGAAATTCCAATTTGACCTCCAAACCTTTTGCAGCATTCATCAAAATGTGTTTTCAGATTCATTCTATCCCTGCCCCGAGAGTTGTTAAGTGGGCTCATTAGGGGCAAATTAGAAATATTCCTTCGTATTTCGGACTTCTCGCTGGGCCAAGCGCGCTTCGTATTCTTGTGAGTAAAAAGAGTATATTTACAAATGCAGCAGCGGTCTAGAAGAGCAGATCATCCAAATTGCTTTTTCCCAAGTGTATTATACTCAGTAGATTACACTCGCTCTGCATCCTTCGTAGTCGATTTTAGGGAAAGGTAATCTTCAGCCAGTCGCCCCCCCAAGGGGGGATCGACATTGTTAGTTGGGTATTTGTTGGTTTTCCGCACGGGATTATATTAAGTTTCAATTTAGTAGCAACGCCCCCGGGATTTGCAGAATTTCCTACTTCAAGACCGCATATTTTAAGTTACGCTACTTTGAATTTGGCAAGTATTTCTCTGGATGTCCTCCGGCGCTTCCGTAGATTGGAGACGAGAATACGAGCAATCTCTCATGAGGACTCAGGGGCAAACACAGCTCCTAACTGTCTAATACTAGTCTGATTAGGTTGATCTTTCGCGGAAACTACGGATCTGCCAGCGGGGGGTACGATGGTTTAAGGTTCGGCACGCTTCTTTACCGTGTTTCGTAATGATATAGTAAACAGTCTAACAGGGCTGTGGACTTTTCAAAGATAAGTATACCGTAGTATGAAAGGCCAGCAAGCAAAATCCAATGAAACATGAAGTACGCCGTGCTTTGCTGATTCATGTTCAATTAGTCAAATGTTGCGTATGTAATGTGTTAGCGCTTTTAAATCGGATGCTCAGCTTTTGTATACATCAATAGATCCATATATTCAAATTTAGGGGGAAAACGAATACAGACGAGAATCATCCGGGCAAAACTCGGTCCAACAGGTTGGGTCTACTGTCGTACTGGCATTACTTACTTCACTAAGTCATTGAATCTCCCCAGATTTCACGTCACCAGCCTCCATGATGGATGGGAGTCTATATGTACTGTCTATCTCATACAAAGAGTGGATGCACGACGAACCTACATAGGACGTCCGATGATCCTGATGCTATTTGAGGGTTACCAAACCATCATTTCGGGATGTGTTTGAGATATTTCGTTACGACCCAAAATCAAGTCATATCAGGAACCTTTATCTCATTTATGTAGGGCTTCATATAAAAATGCCCGCGCATCTACCATACATCATAATCTGGGATGTTCTCCTCGTAGAATTCTTCCCTTACCTCAGAGAAGCCCACATCCGGCGCGTTGAACGGCCAAGGATTTCCATTGCCACTGGCAAACAGTGCGAATGATGGTCCAGAAAACACAAAATAATTTGTGGGAGCAAATCCTAGCCACGAAGAGGCAACTGATGCGAGCCACGTTGGCTCTGGGTTGGAAACAGTGCTGTAACCAAGGTGATACACAAGCGGAGATGCCCAAATATGCATCGTGATATCTCCCGGCAAGGTGGAATTGAGCGGGAAGGCAGTCGTCTACAGCCCTCAGAAATCTGCGAGTTAGTATTATGAAAACGAACAGCGGCTTTGCAATATGAGAGAGGGGGGATATTACCGTGGAGGTTGCATTTGTAATGATGGTTGTGAACAGGCAGTTTCCGGTAGTGTTGAAGCAGCCTCGTATTACCAAATCTTGGTGCTCAAACTCGCTCAGGTACACGCTCACCCCGACGCTCTGCAGAGGACCTAGAGATTGCTTGAAGTTACGGAGACGTGCCGAAAATGTCATGTTGAGAGATGTCTGTTTCCGCAGCAGAGCGGCCGGGCTGTCTCGATCACTCAGTCCGAACACATTGGGATGGAGCACAAGTCCGTGGTCGTCGATATGATAGTTTTGAGTATACTTATCACGGAGCTGGTACCATGACGGGTCCAATGATGACCTGTTAAACTTCTCAATCGAACTTTTCTTCTTCTTGGCGTCTGGCAGCTTCCCAATGTTCTCGCTTAGCAGAATTGGTTTTCCATCATTGAACACGGGCCAGTCCGAATCCCACGTCACTGTAGTAAGAAAAGTCTCTCGGCCCAGTACTGAGGTCCCGTTAATTTTACGGCGGGCAAGAAAGGTTGCGTACCAGTCGCCAGAATCCGTGGTGAACATAGTGGCGTGGCCTGTCGACTGCACCGTCAGGTTGTCATAACCCCAGGCTCCGTTGAATATCAGCGGATTGTTCGGAGCCGGGGTGAATGGGCCGGAGGGAGATGCTGACCGTGCAATGGTTGATCGATGCAGATCATCCGTACCACCTTCAGCGATGAGGAGGTAGTAGTAGTCATTGCGACGAAACATCTTTGGTCCCTCTGGACGGGCCGAGGAGTTGTGAGGGAGAGTTCCATTCCAAAGGCTTAGGTATGGTCCAATGCAGCGGCCAGTGTGCAGGTTTACCTCGCATTGGTAAATGCCCCAGAGACGGTCGACGTTGTTGTTTGGCGACATCAGATTGAGATAGGTCTTGTTGGTCACGGGATCTTGGAACAGAGATGGATCAATGCCCCACGGATCGCCCCAGGTAGGAACACTCCACTCCTTAAGGTCTGGAGAGCTGATCCACATAACGCGAGGCCAGACCCGGGCGACAGGGTCGTAAGTCCAGCGAGTCATCGTAGCAAGATAAAATCGGCCGTTGATGTAAGATATTGACGGTGCCCACGAACCAGCGCCAGTTGGAACTCCCCATAGCTGCACTTGGGAGGTTTTCGTCAACGCATGGGAGTATAGCTCCCAGTCGGCCAGATTCGATGACTTGTAAATGGGAATTCCAGGGAAATACTCAAAGGACGATGTCGCAATGAAATACTCGCTCCCCACACGAATGACAGCTGGGTCAGGATTCCATCCGCTGATTATGGGGTTTTTCAGAGCCAAAAGTCCCAAAGGATAAAAAGCTGCCACGATAGCCAAATACTTAAACATGTTTCTCATGTTCGAGGCTCAGCGTGCAGATCGAGCGATTGAACGGAGAAGTCTCTACCGGGCAAACGGGCAACGGGCAGCCATTTAATATGGCATCATGGTAGGCTGATCTCCTGATGGGCCAGAGACGCCAGCATAGGTCCTTGGAATAGCGTGGTAACAGGATTGGTTCGCAGAAGCGTCTTGGTCACGACTCGTGGGGTACGTGGTCTTCGAAGGTCTCAGGCAACCGAAACAGTGTTGTGCCGAAGTTTTACAGAACCAGCGATTCGGCCCAAGTCCCGGGTGGTCGCCGGATACTGCTAGATGAAATCTCCTGGAAATAGAGGGATTTTACAATATTCAAGTGGATGGAGCTGTTCACGACAAAAAACCTCACGCTCACTGCCTACTTCCTGGGACCGATAGTAGTATGCGGGTCAATCGCCGGCTACTCGCCCGAGGAGAGAGCTTTCCCCGGAATTGGGTGTGACAATAGAGCCAAAAATCGTGAATAATCATTTGAATTAGCCGATTCTTCCCTTTCTGCCGTTGCCTCTCTCCTCAGAAGAACCTATTTACTTGCAAATATGGGTTTGTGGGAACGAGAGTCAAAATCTATTTCGAAAGTCAATCTGGTCTTGACGGCCACGATTTTTGGCCTGTAGTGTTTTGGAAATTCCGGGGGAAATGGCGGAGATCACCCCAGTCTTTGAATAGTACAGAGTTTGTTCGTCCCGATTGCCCCCATATTTTCTTCGCCTGATCAGCTATTTTGGTTTTCACCTCAATTGTGGAGAGACCTGGGTGATTCTCCGCTGGAAAATCTATTACAATTGGCCACGCTATGCCGTCAAAGGCTGCTTGGAACTGTCAGGGTTGCAGGTCATTGATTTTTACTACCTGCGATGTACGGTGGCGAAACGATGAAAGGAGACATCTCCAAATGACGTTCTTCAAGTCCTCGAACAGACTTTCCGCTCTATTGAGGTATGTGGCCAACATCCAGCAGATTAATTTGATGCTAACTCAGCTATGATCTGATCTCGTATGTAACTCATAGGTCGACAAGTACCAGTTGACTATCGGTCAATTGATTTTTGCCACAATATGATACTGGTCGGTATATGTATTTCCAAAGTCTTATAGCGGACTGGTAATCACGAGGGAAAAATCATCTCTACATGACCTCACTTTGTGCCACCAAATAGGATTTGCTAGTGAGATATTAACATTGGGAAAAATATTTGCAGCGCCCACCTTCCTTGGAAAATATTTCCTACTTGAACGGAGAAACTTCACTGTGACGTTGGATTCGCCATGCGGGCTGGGTACTTGCCTTCATGATTGAGTTTGCCATATGGCTACTACTACCATGGCCGGTCACTCACGCCGAAAGGTAGAGTTGAGAACCTAATGGCTTTTGTATCTCATAAATGCATGTTCCATGTCGACAAGTGCAAACCCATCTCGAACTAAAAGACAATGGTATCGGACAGCACCTCTCTCGCCGCAGCAATCCTAGCAGCAGCAGCATTCATCACCTCTTTCCTACAGTTTCTCCTTGAGTACATAAGCTCAGGCGAATCACGCAACAAATGCAATCGAGCAGCCATCAATTTCGCAGCACAGGACGTTAGCCACAAGTGGTCATTCACAGGCTGGAAGATGAAATTGTACTACCCAGAACTCGACATGTCGTGTTTTAGAATTCTGCAAGCATTGCAAGCAGGGTTTGAGCATGGGATAGACTATTCCGAAATCAGAGACTTTTTGGATGACGACAGGATGTTCTGGTCTAGGCTCAGCGCGGAGAAAGTGCCACGAACGAAAAAGGTAAGGTAAGGTCTCTTCTGCCCTAAATAAAGTTTTCTATGTATCAATAGCCAACGGTGACTTGAGTGATGATTTGGCTGCATTGGCTTGGATCCCTGAAAAAGGGGACTACGAATTCCGCCTTGTCAAAGAATCCGAACTCAACTGGCGGAAAAGAATACGATTCTGGTGGTGGAGGTATCGTCATCCGCTCCAACTCATGCGTCGTCCCCGCGCTTCATGGTCTCAAATCATAACTGCCTGTGGCATCCGAAAGACCGAATCGCTCAAACGGCGGTTGATAGACGCAGATACAATCCCATCATGCATGGATGTGCCGTTTCAGTACGTTGAGTTGTCTTCGCTCGGTATGCTGTGTATCATTATGGGATTCAAGAATATTACTATCAACAATGAGGACCGGACTTTTCATGCAACTAGACCATCGAGAACAATCACTACGGAAAACATCCAGACTATCGGAAAAGTGCTGCGCTTCGACGGCGACGTGTTCGAAATTCATGATGCGGTTCGATCAAAGTATGGTATTCAGGGAGATGACGTTGGCTGGATGAACACCATGGCAGCCATGAGCTGCGGTGCAATGTTCTTCGGAAAATATATGTGTGGGCAAAATATTCATCTGCCGGTTGATATCTTAGCAGAGGCAATCTCTCTTGACTTAAAAGTGGATGAATTTGAGAGCAACATCTCGAACTTCATTCACTCGGATGAAAGTGACGACGGAGTTGCCGGGAATCTGCTCAAGGAGGCTCATAACTTTCAGGATCTTATGGCAGAGTTTCAAGGATCCGACAATTACAACGGTCTCACCCTTGAGCATTCAGTAAGTGATTCGATTTAGCTCATCATGTATGAATCTAATAGAAGGGTGTTCACACAGCAGGCTTGCACATCTGCCACAGCATCAGGCGACCCTGACCAGGTAAGGCGTGATTCCCAAGGAACTTTTCAGAATATGGAGGACTCCGATTATCAGGTAAGTTTAGGAATCCGTTGATTGATAGGATATTAGACTTACAGTACCAGGATCATCTGAAAAACGAGATACGTAGCTGGCAAGACTTCACCGGACTACAAATTCCAACCATATTTCTAGCAGCAACATTCTGTTCGATACATGGCTTGGTAGTAGGGTTTCCTTGCGGCGAATTCCTGAAACCGTTTCTACCTTGGTTGCAACTCGAAGCGAGGGAGATGTTTCAGAGGGTCACTGCGAATTTCGAGCCTTGTACGGACTTTCAGCGCACTATCAGAACTGACACAGTTCCATGGCTCAACAGCATCGAGGATTTTTTGTCCACAGGACTGGGAGCTGCGCCTGGAGGGTTATACAGTTGGGATATCTGCTCTCTTGCTGAGCTCTATAGCCAGCTCCCAGACAGTGTCAAGGGCAGCATGGTAGAGTATTCTCTCTGCAAAACAGATAAAAACCTGGATAAATATATTCGTCCGAAGGACAGCAATGTGAGAAGGTCTATATTTCTGCCCCATACACTGAAACTCCTTGCCGACTTTCGACCAACCCATTGGAAATACCAACTCACGGGAAAGCAAAGGTTTAATGTGGTTAAGAAATGGTCCGCCGATCATCTTCTTTGGGCACAGATCGTATTGATTGACGTTACTATCCGGCTCGTCGTCTCTGGCGACAGTGAGAAAATCGATGCCCCCAAGATAGATAGTCCGCGGGATAAGGACGACGAAAAGCTGGGTACTCCAACAGACACAGATATCACACAATCTTGGGAATTGCGAGAGGTTCATATAGTCCAAGCAATTGCGGCGAGCTGGAGGATACATGAAAGATACCAGGGCAAGAAACCACAGCACATGCTGAGATGGGATTTGATACCATACCTGAAAGAGTCTCAAGCAATTCAGTGTCCGGCCGGGAATAGTCTAGATGAAAAGTATGAAAGGCTTGCTGACCTCCTCAAAACTCGAGCGTTATTTGTCGTGGCTCTTATGACGCTGGGTCCTGACACGTCGGACATCTTTCTGGCCCAAGAATATGGCATTCATATGCCCATGATATAGCTGTTGGATTGAATCTTGTCGAGCAGCCAGTAGTCTATTCCTGCTAAATGATTCGAGTGAATAGAGCCACAAAACTTCCAGTACCCCATTTCCAATCTGTATATCGCCTTATTTTGGACAAAGTCAACCTGTCGAGAGTATCTTATACCAAGGGCGAGAAATAAGAGAAGAAAGAATATCATATCATTCACCTCCCAATGCAACTGCGCAAAAAAGCAGCATCCAACAATTAAACACATATAACGCCGATAAGTATTCATACAGAATGTAATCCCCTCCTTCTTTTCTCTATCGTATCACATGTTCACACCCATTCCCAATCTCAACCTCTACCAACGAATATCGCACAGTATGGGTATCACTTTGCCTTTCCACCCTTCGTAGCTTCCAAGAAGAGGACCTTTTTCCTCACCACGGGGTCGTATTTGAGCATACTCAGGGGGCGATGGGTTCGTGGTCGGATCATTGTTCTGTAGAAGCCGGTCATGGCCATGGAAATGAGGCGGACGGTCATTGTTCGTGATTTTGCTATTGATTACTTTGTTAGCGTACTTGAGAATCGAGGAAGAAGTACGCAACGTACCTTTCTTTGCCATCTTGTGTATCTAGAGTGGATTGGCTCTCTTGGATTGGTGGTTGTTTCGATCGGTCAGAGTCGAAGACCTCGGAATTGTTCGTCGAGGCGGTGAAATGGAATGGTTGATGATACACGAATACTGTATGAGATCCGGGGATTGATTTCCTGAGAATTGACTGCTCGGATGCAGCGTTCAGTATTGTTGGAGGAAGGAAGCAGTTGATAAAATGATCTCCAATTAATGTTTTTCGGAGATGCGGCTTCATTTCGGGAGTCCAACACGTGATCTGCACCACATTATTGGACCACCAAAGCACGGACCAAGAGCCGATGGGAAAGTGGGTCCACATCATTTAAATTGTTGACCCTCTTCCGGCTTTTTGGGAGTTGTTCATGATCGAAATCAGCACCAGGATTTAGAACTTTCGCGGGAACTACATTCGGACTACGAAATTGTCCACCAAAACTGTCACCACTTATCAATTTTTCTCTTGAAATTAATGTCCGTGTAATGCCCTCCTGATCAACTACACCACCCCATCACTATATCTATCCCCAGAACCGGGGCTAACCTGACTCGATAACGCGAGCAGATCGACATATACACCACCCTACTAAACAATACGCCTCCGTAAACGTACGTATCAAATTGCTGCATAGACGCGTATTTTAGGCCCGGCCCGTCCGGCATGCCGTCTATCCTCGATGAATCAAAACATGATTCGACGTATCTTGATGTAGGATATCGATTTGTATGGATGCATGCAAGTGACCTCGTGGACTACACAGGTAGTGTAATATCATCCGGTAGGATAATCATACCGGCTACGTATATACGTACTAACAAAGCTAATGCTATGGTAATCGATACCAACGGATCTACTATCTTTATTTCGTGAGCAGCTGACGACATCCATGAATATCATCTTGAAACCTCGATAGCCGAGCTCTGAAAATGTCCACATGATACTGCTTGTCTTACCACTCATTCTATGGCTTTCTAATCTTATCACTAAGACATCTGAATCACCCATGAGTCCACACCAACCCTCACCCCGCATTCTCACATCCACAGACCAGACCGGAGAAGAATCAAATCGAATGTGCAAGAGAGATATTTCACGAGTGGTGACGAAATACGACGATCTATCCCCTACAAACACAATACTAGCATATCGTCAAAAGGCGGATTACGAATGTAAAAGGGCGCGGATGAAATAGATTAGGTAAATTACCACCACCACCACCACCACCAAGTGAGCGAGCGAGCGGTGATGGACAGCGTCAGCAGACCAATCCACACACACCAAAAATTTACACCATATTTCATGGTCGGACAGTCTTACCCGGCCCAAATATACATACGTATAGTTTTCATACAGAATACAGGATACCAGCACTAGCCACAGTCTGTACTGAAAACCCTTGGCAACTAGGCAACCAGCGATTTCATATTCGTTGTATCTTAATGGACGGGGATGCCTGGCCCGAATGAAGTCAGTTCGTGAGTCATCGATGCAGGTTAGATGAAGATGGCATAGAATTGGCATTTTCAAGGACTGCGGGGTAGTGGTACAATCTAGATCTAGGAAAGCGCTCTGTGCTATCTGTACAACTACACTACGCGGGGAACTATCTTAAAGCTTTGATGTACACAGTAAGCTCTAATTGCAGCGATACACGAATAACGGGAAACAATTTCGAGATACACCGGTGGGGGAAGAGAGATCATACATAGATGACGGATAAGAAACTTGAAACCCCATCTGCATGGGACAAGCGCATAGTCAATAAGCAGAGCGTAAAGTCACAAGGCAATTACAAAGGTACCGTACATTCTGGGCAATACTCAGTTACGTACTGTCAGCGATAGCAGTGGATTCGTCTAGACTATCCACCGACCAATTCTTGAAAAGAACTGATCGATAAAAGCAGTGACTCACAGTATCGAGCCCTATGGCATATCCATTGGACCCTGTCATTGATCAATGACTGCAGGAAGTGGTAGCTGCAGTCATAGTGGCTATGTTGAAGTGGATCTGACAAGCACAGCCCACTTACCCGCAGCAAACACGGGGATATACTTGACATTCCTCTCGGAGATTTAGTGTGGACTACGTACAGATAAGAGAAGAAAGTTTCTTTGCATCGATCGATTCATTGACTACCTAGAACTAACTAGTACTCAAGACATAAAATCATATAGACATGTATTCATCAAGACACAAAAGAAAAAAAAATAACCAATCACAATCATAGATTGAAGAAGTATAAGACTGAAAGATGATTGGACAGAGATGGCCACAGCGGGAAGCGGCCCCGCTTTATGCCATGTTGGGCTAGTTCCCGGGTCCCGTGTGCGACTAGGCTCAAACGGGAGGCGGGCAACTGTCCACTTGGAAGATGTGCGTATGCAAGTTGCTCATGACTCACTCAGTCGGTCTCCCGATAGGGTCATGCAGTCCTTCTTGCGGAATAGCTCGTGGACCATGCACCGCGCTGATCGCTAGTACTATCATGTGTTTGCGACGATACGACACTTTTGCTTGGTGGAGACGATATGGTTCGACATCGATAGATGGTTCCGGTTTTGGTGGATAGTGGATACAACTGATGGAAAAAGACTTTTTTTCGCTTTCTTTTTCAATTGGGTATATGGCTTCATCGTGAGGAGCGCACGTATTGTCGGCGCTCTTGACGGTCGACGCGGTCTGCTTCGTATAGTGACCCGCGGCTGGATGAGGTCCGGCCAGGAGATGTGCGACGGTAGATGATAACGCGACGACGGGTTCGTGGAGCACGCTCAATGATTTCAGTGATTGGCTGGCCATCGTCGTCGCTCATAGCAGCAGCAGTAGCGGAGTTGGCGGTGGTAGGTCGTCGTGCGCTGACAGGGTATGTGGCATCGTAACTGACGATAGGTTGCTCACGACGCAACCTCAACCCTTCCTCCATTGCCAGCAACAACCGGCGGCAAGCCTTATATTCGCGCGGAATGCGCACCAACACCTCTTCGTCGTGCTCATTGTCGACTGCCGAGTACGCTTTACCGGATTTTGTGAACACATAGTTTGCGACGTCGCGGGCGTAGGCAAGTCCACGGTCACAGAGCAGACGGCCCTCGCGGAAGGCGTCGAGCGCATCGACACAGCGGGTGCATTTGCGTGCATGGGTTTCGTACTCGGTCAGGACGAAGGATTCGTCCGCTTCGAGGTCGCGGACCTTTGTCACGGGGACGGTATCTTGGTGGTCACCACCGCCGGTAGTTGTGATGAAAGGCATGGTGGGCGACTGTTGTGAAGGGAACTGGTAGTCGTAAAAAGTGTCACTGCGAGGACGTCTTCGATCCCGCAGGATGTTGTCTAACGACAGTCGATCGAGACGAGATGGTAGCGACAGCGTGACGGTTGTCCCTAAGTGCGGTAGAGGACCTTTGAGAAGGTCCGTATATATATGTATAAAGCCCTGGAGATACAAGACACAAGACCAGGCAGGTGATCAAGGTCAAGTGGATATATAAGAGTGTTTTGGAGGATGCAAGAGTAGAAGTTGAGTCAAGACTGGAAAGTATCCTGACTTTATAGACAACAGGCGTAACAGACGAATGACTATGGCAAAGAAGAACTATCTGAAGGAGGGGGAGGTGACTCTTTTAAAACAAAGATGCAATTATCTCTTTATCAAGGCAGACAATATGATTGTAACGGTACGGTAAATACCAGGGTACATTACGGCCAACGCTAAATTAGTCGACTCGAGGCTGAATTGGGGGGGTGTGAGAGGATCGTCTGTCCACGCGCCAGAGAGTGCAGGCAACAATCTTTGACAGTCTCGTACAGAATACACAATTCGTCGTATCTTACACTGTTCCTTGGTGTATGAATTGCACGGCCACTGATGCTGTGATAGGCCGACCCCCGACTCCTGTCACGACATAGCAGCACCAGCCTCAACGCTCAAGCCTCTTGCGTCTGCTAGTAACATGCGGCTGAGCAGTAATACGAGGGACTATGAACTGTGGCAGTGACGTTTTGTGCTCTACGACTAAGATATTCGGGGTTTTCTTCAAGATGCCGAGTGTCATCTTCAACACGGGCACCAAGCTCAGCCACCGGTTCGTGGTCATCTTGATGATGCTACCATTTTGATCGTCTTTCGTCATTGTTGAAGTATTGCAATTGTATCACATCAACACATGCTCAAATTTCTTCTGTATTTTATCCATAAAAATAGACATGTTTCAACTGACTTGCTCGTGGTAACTACCATGTTGGCGACTACTGAGACACCGTAGTACGCAAGTGTGTAATAGATTATTTCTGGAAGAGTGAGCGTCCATGACCGGATCATAGCACGGCTACGAAGACTAATAACCAAAGCGACAGCGAGAGGAAGACTGGGGGACAGAGATCTTTCAGCCTCACGAATAGCGCCATTCCCGAAGTAGCTTAATGCGGGGTGGCTGTGAGCGCTTGGTTTTCGTCCAACCCTGCTTTTCTTCCACAGAAATTCTAGGAGAATATATGCATGTTTTGATCATGGTTGGACAACAGAGACGCTGCTCATCAATTGACTGTGCCGCATAGACGCGTTATAGATGTTACGAACCATTCATAGACTTGAGACGCATTCAGGGTTGATAGGGCAGATGCGAGTCATCTGTGTATCAGATAGCCGCCCGAAGAAAAACTCACGTTTCTCGTCTATGAGGATAGCATAATCTATGGATTACCTAGTACCGATGCAGGGTTCGTTAATTTCTGAGATTCGACAGTTATCGCTCGTTTCACTTGTTTACTCGCGCTTACATGGTCGTTTCGAGAGAGAAGAGCCTACCATTTGCAAAAATAGAACAGTCCTGAGACCGCTAGGATGTCTGTGCTTATACGCAATCTAAAGAAATGACCATCGAACAGAAATAGATATCAAATGCTCGCGCGATAGGAGAATTGAAGGAAAGTTGATATTGTAGGTGTTCTATAATTGGCACGGCACCTGACGTCGAGCGGCCCGCCCAGATCGTCTTCTCCTTTTCGTCTCTTTCTCTCTTGTCTCCCAGTTCATTCTTTCCTACGTGCACAACACTCTCAAGACTTAATCGTCATCCCATACTTTGATTCTGATTGCAACTGGTGGCTTGAGACAGTGGCTACATCGGCGGTGGCCGCTATATTAATTACAATTTCGGACTCTCAGAGCAATTCAATACGAGCCCGCGTGATCATCCAATCGCAGCCCTCTCAGTAAACTCTGATCTCGTCTTTTTTTACCTCTTCAAGCACCGACAAGCGGGAGAAAAATGATTCTTAGCTACCAGAGCTAACTTATTTTGTCCTAGCCTGATTGATTGCTGACACTCAATCACGATTTCACTATGAGGCTAAGCTTCTTCCCCGGCGATGTGCAGCTAACTTGATTTTCAGCTGTCGTCTGCCGTCTTGTCCTGTCACAGCACTGTCAAAAGTCAACTAAAAGACCCCACTAGATGATTATGATAACTGAACCTACCGCGTCAAGAGACTTTTGTCGAGTCTGCCTCGTGAAAATCTTGATTGATCAGTCGTACGTACCCACCTCTGATGATCGGGTTTCTAGTTGGTCCTCCGACCCGCCAAGATCATTCTTTAGCATACGACACCGTTGCCTGTGCAGTTGTATGACAATTGGTCATGGTCCGGCTGTCAAAATGCTTTTCCGATGGCAGCCTTTCCAAATACCGACATCTGCATGCGGGATTTACATGCATTCGCCAGACCCGATTACGAGTCCCTGTGGCTCGTGAGTCAACGTCTTTTTTCCGTCTAGTGCATACCATTATGAGCTGTGATTCCTAGTCAGTGCGTGCTCAATGCTACTATGGCCAGAACAAAGTTCATGGAATCGGTTGTGCAAACTTGCTGCCTTGATGCATCCACTACGATAAGAAAGAACGTATTGTACGAGACCTGTCAGGACATGACGCCGTCTTGTATGCTGTATTGATACGGTTGTTTCCATGAGAGTCGTCATTCTTCTTGAGCCTTCTTCTGCGTGTGAACAGATTGTCATCTTGAGTTGAGTCATATGCCGTCCGTCTTTCATGGCATACCTAGCGTTCGTAGTCAAGCCGTCCACCCACATTGTTGGACTCCTTTCAATCCTCCGTACTCGCACTTACTGGACTGCATATGCTAGCATATCGCCCTTTGGATTCAAATCTGTCCTCCGCTCTTAAGTCAACTACTTTACTGCCTAGTTCTGTCTGAATATGCAGGAGTCTGGAACGAACCTAGGTCAATTGACAGTTGCCTGCCCTAAAGTAAATCATTACAATCTAGATGCATGTATCTACATTCAGACAAGCATATCCACATTCTGCATCCTGCCCACTTGTACCTGGTGTTACTCAATCGCGGCTGTACTTGTAAATGCATGATTCCACTCCGATCTGCACGAACCCGTCGATGCGTACACAGACTGCAGTGCAGCTAGCCGTACTGAACCAACCCCACCAGACTGGACCCTCAGCACAGCCATCGACTATCTGTATCTGATGTAGTTACACACATCATGTACTTGGCAACTGACCAAGTGGATTATGCTTAAACATCCTGATAGGATCTCCTAGTTGCCGAATTCATAATTGAATCTAGAACATGGTTGATCACATTTCATTCAACGACATGTATTATGATGAACGACTTCCACACTATGAACTCAGAAAAATGACAGGAGCGGACATTGCTATATAAGGGTTTCAAGAATAATGTCAAACACTACGTAATCCGAACCTGGACTTCCATAACCACCTGCCAGTGCCAAACAATAGAATACATCGTCCTATGAAATGGCCAACGGCCAGCGGTATTCCAAACCTCAACCACGTTGATGGCTGCCAAATGTTGACCCCTGGTCTTGCTATCACCGCATTGCTGCGCTCACTCATGACAGACTCTTCACCAGCACTGGATCCCTTTGTAAATGCTGCGATAGCATCCAACACAATCCCCACCGTCGCCTCTGGCTGACTCAAAAACGGCGAATGACTCGTCCGCAGCTCTCTAGGCTCCACGCTTCCCCCCAATTCCCTGGCCATACCAATCTGCATCCGCTGCGCCAGCACTGGCAGTCCACGATCTTCAACAGTACCGATGTACCAAGTCGGTACATCCCGCCAACCAGCGTACGCATATTCGCCGCCTTCGAACAGAGCCTTGAGACTCTGGGTTGTGAGTTGGGAGACCCAGTATTCTGCCTCGTCGGCTGGTAAGTCATGATAGAAGAACTCGCGTGGAGGGGTGACGAGTTCGGCGTAGCCAGTGTCATTGCTCACACGCCAGGAAGGGGGTGGATGGCCAAAAAACGGATCCATGAATGAGAGCCCGGTCAGAGTGAAGCCGGAGGCTATTAATATGAGCCCGATAACATTTCCTCCTGTAGTCGTGGTAGTTTTTGAGACCTCAGTCTGCAGATGGCTTTTAGTGGCAAACCCCTTGATAGCGCTATTCCCAACCATGCCGCCATACGAGTGCGCAACGACAACCACGTTGTGCCCTTGAGTTGTTTCGCCTGAGATAGCTGCCCGAGCAACGTCTAGATCATCTTTGAAGGTTGCTTGAGGGTCTCCGGATGTCGAAGGTAGAGATATTGAGATGCATTTCAATTTGTGCTCTTCTTGGAGGAGCTTGATGACCTTCTCGTAGCATGTCGGTTTATGCCAGGAGCCTGGTATGAAGACTAGCGTTGGAAGGTTTGACATAATCGAAGCTTCAAATGTTAAGTTGCATTAGATGATGATGCGGTGTTGTGGCCAGTTGGATTGTCGAAAGAATGTAGCTATTCTGCGAACAGCATCCATTTTCTTGACAGGAAAGGGAGCCCTCAGCCAACCCCACCACTTGCCACCTGCCACCAGGTGCACATCCCTTGTCAACTGTCGCGCTCTGAAATCTTCCTTGACAAAGACTAAATGCTTTTAGTCGCTCGAGGAAAAAATATACACGACAGAGTTGGTTCTTACAAGATGTACCAATGGACGTTCAGGTCATTGCCCCTCCTTCTGCTAGTCGGGTATTGCTGCTCTGTGGTTGGTGAGTCCATTCGCAAAGCTGCTGACAGCCTCGTCTCTCATCGTCTCAGCCCCAATCATCTCTAGCGTCACGGTTTGATGATATGCTCATTATATGTCCACCGTTGACACCGTTGACACCGTTGACACCGTAGAATCGTTTTATCCTAAACTGCGATACAATTGGACTATACTTAGCTGAGATGCGGCCTAAAGGTCGGAATGATTTTACGGTTGCAATCATCTGCGCCCTCCCTCTCGAGGCTGATGCCGTTGACGGCCTTTTCGATGAGACCTACGACCGCCTCGGGCAACACTACAGCAAACAACTAGGTGACCCAAACGCCTATCTCAATGGAAGCATAGGCAAGCATAATGTTGTTCTGTACTACTTGCCCGGTATAGGCAAACGAAGCGCAGCATGTGTTGCCTCGAGCCTGCAGGTCAGCTATACTAACATCGAGCTTGTCTTAGTTGTGGGCATATGCGGAGGCGCCCCATCGTCTCCTAGTGGACAAGGAATATTCCTAAGCGACGTTGTTATCATCAGTGATTCTGTGGTCCAATATGACTTTGGCAGGCAGTACCCTAGTGGCTTTCAACGAAAGTCTGGAGTAAAGGACACGCTCGGTCGACCGAACCGAGAGATCCGAAGTCTTCTGAATGCTCTCAAGGCTGAAAAACCCCGCAATGAATTCCAGCGCCGAATGCAGCAATATCTCAACACGCTTGAACAAATGGGATCCAGTTGGTGCCATCCACAAACCCATGATGTTCTTTTCAATGCTTCTTGTATTCATAAACATGACGGCTCTGTTCTATGCGACTGCTCCGACATTACCGGGGAAATTTGCAGTGCTGCACTAGGGGCAAACTGCGATGAACTCGGATGTGACAAAAGTCAGGTAATCCGGTGTCGAGAAGATGCTGCCATGGTCTCAGTACATATTGGAACCCTCGCTTCCGCCGATACTGTTATGAAGTCCGGACAGCACCGTGATGCTATAATCAGGGAGGAAGAGGTCATAGGATTTGAAATGGAAGGGGCAGGGGTGTGGGATAACATCCCGTGTATTGTCATCAAAGGTGTGTGCGATTATGCAGACAGCCATAAAAACAAGGAATGGCAAGCATACGCTGCAGCAACGGCAGCCTCGGCAGCAAAAGTTCTCTTGGAATACTGGAGGCCTCGGAACCAAGAAGGTAGGTTCGGAAAAGTCTCATGCCTAAGATGACATACTAATTCTTGCTGTGGATTTGAAGACAAAAGCAGATCTCGTCATTTTATGATCCCATTCAGGAGAAATATGCGCTTTGTGGGCCGGCAGGTCGAGATGAGTGATTTAGAGAAAGCCTTGTCGACAGCCCAAGGGCCACAAAAACTCGCCATCACCGGCTTGGGCGGGGTTGGTAAGACCCAAGTGGCTCTAGAGCTGGCTTACCGTATGCAAGACAGACACCCTGAATACTCAATCTTTTGGATTCCCTGTACAAGCCATCAGGCTGTTGAGCAGGCCTGGATGACCATTGCGGAGATGTTAGGTATCTCAGATGCGAATTCAGCAGAGATGAAAGGACGTATCAAGACTTACTTTACCCGAAATGATTGGAAGTGGCTTCTTGTCTTTGACAACGCAGATGATATGGATATGTGGATGGAAGGCAGCAATACGAGCCCGCCACTAAAGGATCTTCTTCCTCATAATCACCAAGGTCACATCGTCTTTACTACTCGCAATCGGAAGTTAGCCGTTAAGCTGGCATCATCCGATGTAATACAAATTCGCGAGCTCGATGAGAAGACGGGCGTGGAGTTTTTGGATAAGTCCCTGATACAAAAAAGTCTGCTCAGCGACAGTCATCTTGTGCTCGCCCTACTTGAACAGCTCACATTTCTGCCATTGGCGATTGCTCAAGCTGCGGCATACATGAATGAGAACAGTATAAACATCTCGGATTACTTATTGCTTCTCCAAGAACAGGAGACAGATGTTGTGGAGCTACTGAGCGAGGACTTTGGTGATGATGGACGCTATACGGATATACCGAACCCAATAGCCATAACTTGGCTAGCATCGTTTCAGCAAGTTCAGAAGCTTGATCAACTTGCCTGCGACTATCTATCACTCATGGCTTGTGTTGTTCCACGTAATATCCCAGAATCGTTGCTTCCACCACCATCATCCAAGAAGAAGAAGATCGATGCTCTGGGCCTTCTCAGCGCATATACCTTTATTACAATTCAGCCAGGAAATGCTTCTATCTCCCTGCATCGCCTGGTACGTCTGGCAACACGAAATTGGATGAAGAAGGAGAACCAATTTTCACGCTACATAAAGATCGCAGCTGGTCGTATGATCGAGATCCTCCCTGCTATTCATGAAAACAACCACCAGCTTTGGTTAGAATACCGGCCGCACGCTCCAGTTTTGTCGATTGAACAGGAACTTCAAGAACACCCTTTGCTGTATTTTGACTACATGGACAACGTGTTAGCCTGCATAAATCATAACTTATAAAGCTGTTGGAGCAGGAAATGATGGCCTCAAAAATGATTCTAGGCCCGCAACATCTCATGCCCCCCTGGAGATGGATATCCTTGAAATTGAAAAATTTACAAACAAGGAATTTGAAGGAAGCAGAAGACTGGGTAAACAAGCATTAGAAACCCGGAAGTTGGTGTAAGGACCAGTGCACTTTGCTAATATAAATGCAATGAGTAGCCTTGTATTGGTATGCGCTAGATTGTGACGATGGAAAGAAGCAGAAGAGCTAGGAAAGAGAGGTAGTCAAACATCGGTACCAGGCACCACGGCCAGAGCATATCACGACTATGAACAGCACAGAATTCCTCGCCAAGCTTTTGAAGCAACTGGGGAACAACTCAGAAGCTCTAACTCTCCTCAGGAAATGTGCAAGTCTCCGTGACAAATTACGGCACGAATCATCGGCGTGCTATAATGTTGTGGAGGTGACTTGAAGAGTGGGAAATCGAGGATAGCGCATCAAAGGACCGGATGAGAGAGGCTTTGACAAGAACTTCCGAGGCTCTTGCTATCCACACTCCACCTTCCCAGCATGAGGAATGAGCTCAAACAAACCCAAAGAGACTCAAATCCTGTCATGGAGGACACACAAAGGAGACTTCTCCGAGATGAAGAATCCCGACTTTACGATTGGCGAAACTCATTGAATTCTTTTAACAACTTTCATGCAGGATATGTACATAATACCTAAATAGATTCTCAGAGACTCAAGAGCATCCAATCGGTCCAGACTCCAGGCGTTAGTTTGGCAAATGAAAGGTTTCAGAGCTGACCAACCCCACTAGACATCTCAGCTTTCAGCGCATCCATTGCTTTCTAGGCTTCTGTGCAACTCGTATAAGTTTCCACATATTTTAGACTACAACCCCCTAAAACATTGATTGATGCCCAATCCATCTCAAAGGTATCTCTAGTTGTTCAAAGCCACAGTCGACTCTAGAAAACTCAATATCGAAACAGCGTCGGCTTAAGCTATAAAACGAACACATACAAAAAACACAGACAATGCCATCAAATTACCCACCCGAAAATATACCCCCAGATCGACTACACTCAATCCTCACCCAGATAAAAGATTACCAAACCAACCACGGCTCCTTGCTCAAAGTCATAGGCTCAGAAACGCCGCACAGCGTACACCTCCAGCCTGTCAGCGCAAGCGTGTTTCCGACAGTCTTTCCGCGGAGATTATTCAACGAAGCTGTGGATGAGTTGCAATTGACATATAATGAATTGTATTGCAAGCTTGCTGAGGATGTGCAGTGGTTACATGCTGTTACAGGACCGTTGAGGAGGACGGAGTCGTTGGTTGATGCGCTGTGGAGTGTTTATGAGGACGTTCAGATGAGACGAGAGGATGAAGCATCGAAATATATTGAGCAGAGAGTTCATGCCGGGGTGTTCAGGTCGGATTACATGCTGCATGTCGAAGGTGATAGCGCCGATAGTGATGACAGCGATGATGATAAAGAAGAAAACGAGAACTGGACACAAAATCTATGCCTGAAACAGGTCGAATTCAACTCCTATTCCTGTGCTGGGGGATGCCATGCCGACAAAGTCGCTGATATGCATCGATTTCTTGCTCGACGGGTTCTTTATGATTTTCCACTCGATAGCAATGAGGGTCGAGAAGAGCAGTTGGCCAACACGAAGATAACCCTATCCACCCTACCCAAGAACAACACCATAAACGGCATTGCATCGGTACTCGCTTCGGCGCACAAGATCTACGGATCTAAACCACACAGTCCCATAGCCACCCATACAGCTGTTCTCATGGTCGTCCAACCGAATAACTTCAACATTGCAGATGAACGACCAATCGAATACGCACTATGGAACTGGATCGACGAAGACAACAACGACGACCCAATCCCAACATACAGAATCGAATGGCAACTCGTCCTTGACCATACTAAACTCACTCCAACGGGCGAACTACTATTCTTCCCACCCGAGAATGGAGACAGTAAAACAGCCCACCCAATCGAAATATCAGTTGTATATCATCGAGCCGGATACGAGCCGCACGAATATTCGGAAGAGATTAACGGAAAGCAGATTCGGACAAGACTCGAGCTGTCGCGTGCAATCAAGTGTCCGTCTATTCTGGGTCATATCACGACTATCAAGAAAGTGCAGCAAGCCCTAACTGTGCCGGGGACATTGGAGCGATGGCTTACGAAAGAAAAAGCAGATAAAATTTGTGGCACGTTTGTTGAGATTCGTTCTCTTGATGATCTTGTGTCTTCTGCAAAGAGTCCAGAAGAAGACGAGGAGTTGGCGGAGAACTACATACTGAAACCAGCTTCTCTCGAAGGTGGAGGGCATAACATTTACGGCGCTAATATTCCTGCTTTCTTGAAAACGCTTTCGCCAGACTCTATCCCAGACCAATCGGCGTACATACTTATGCAAAAGATAAGTTCGCCGCTGAATGTCTATGGAATGCTAATGTCTTCTTCGCGGGGTGTTGTGGCTGATGAAGTCGTTTCTGAGTTGGGTATTTTTGGGGGTTGTGTTTGGGAAAGGAAGAAATCATCATCTGACAGCACGAGGTGCGAGGTGATTGAGAATAGGGTTGTAGGATGGTCGTTTAAGACTAAGGAGGTGAATGTGGATGAGATGAGTGTCGTTAAAGGTTATGGTTGTTTTGATACTCCATTTTTGGTTGATTAATTCAATCATCTCATTTTATTCTGTAAATACGTTTCTGTATGACGAAATAATCATTGGCTGTGTATTCAATGCAAAGAAGTTTGAACGCTCGCAACATGCTAAATGGATATGTAAAAAACCAAAATACAAAAGTGAAATGAAGAACCAAGACCCATGACCTTGCATATCCTTCATCGATAAATCGCAATCTATAGAACAAAACTCAATAACTCCTGCCCCTTCACAGCCGTGGCAATGTGCCAGGGTAAAGTATTATGCTGTACATGCAACGTGCCTTTGGCACGAGCCAATGTCGCCAGGTCACGGTAGTTGATTAGTGCTTCTCTCAGCACAGCTTCGTGAAGAGCCGGGGGTCGTGATGTATATATAAGGTTTAATGACATGGCTGCAACGCCCTGGCTGTCATTGACGCCTTTTCTTCGAAGTAGATAGCCGCTAACTAGGGCTGGTTTGTACTCTGTTAGGTATGCAGAATTGCTTAGTCGGTGAGATAGGACGACTGCCCAGGATTCTTCGCATGCATCAATAAGGACCGCATCAGAGTCCGCTTCGACGAGTACAGGTGGTGTGTCTGTTGGTGTCATTGCAGTACTGTAGGTCATGGTGGTTGGGCCTTGACCGCCGCTGGCCGGAGTCGCAGCCCCAAGTTGGTCCGGTGACGAGACTCCACCATACGGAGTGGCCACTGGTGTCGATGCTAATGTGTTGATTGTATTGACTGAGAATTGTGTCGTCGGAGGCTCCAGACGGAGACCAGGTGCAATACTGACGCTGAAAAGAGTGAGCTCAACAGGCAGAGCCTTTGCTTGATTGTATCGTTCAGCAAAGCTGGTCCATGCTGGTAACAGTTAGCGGTGAGCCCTACCTCAACAATTGATTCAAATACATACAGTCAATTTCTTCCTGGTCGATCGGCTCCGTCCTGACTAGCAACACCTTCCATCTAGTTTGCGTTCGCTCCATCAGATCTTTAGTAGCTTCCCAAATCTCTTGACGCACTTCCGAAATGATGCGGTTGACATTCGAACCTCGAGCTCGCACACAGTACGACATGGCAATCTGACACGACCCTGAGTTATTGGTCCATGCCACGCTAATCCAACGCTGGTCGACACTGCGCGAGATGGCGACATGTAAACATCGACCTTCCTGGAAAGGTGAAAAGTTTTCCGATGTGACTCTGAAATTAATGGCTTTGGGAACCGTGTCTGCCAGCACTACTGGCGGTGCGTAGCCTATAATGCCAGAGCTGGCATCCTTTGGGGGACATCGACTGTAGACTTCGAGCGCTAGACTCAAATATTGCGATTGAGGAGGGACAACCATAGACGTTGGCGAGAATACGAAATTCAGGGGCACAATTTGCAAGACGAGCTCGTTCAGCTGACTCTTGTCTTGATTTTTGTCAACCTCACCCACGTATTTGTGAAAGAGATGGAGGAAATTTGAGCATATGTCCACAAATGCTCCCCCATGAGAGAACGGGTTGATCATATAGATGACGAAATTCTCCCCTGTTTGTGGCACTTTTGATAATGCGGACGCTAAAAAGCATGGTCAGGACAGCTAAGAGGTATCTGATTCATAAAGAAACATACCTAAATTTTCGCAGAGACCACGCAATGTCTGCATCGTTCGCGCATAGGAGCCATCACCCTTTGCAATATTCCATAGCCCTATACCATTTTCGAATTTCTCAAACACGTCACCTCTGGTATGTTTGCCCAGATTGCAGCCAGAGTAGAGCAGTCCCAAGCGAGTTATGAAAGCATCTGTCTCTTGTTTGGCAAGTTCAGGGCAGATGCAATACGCAGAGACATCCTTCCGCCCGCTTGCAGGCTCCAGTCCAAAAGTCTCCCAGAATGGCATTGATGACGACAAAACTTCTAAGTAATCTCGTCCACGGTGGATACGTAGATGCGAGGGTGCGATTTTCATAATCGACCCTTTGACTTCTCGACGTTGCGGGTTCGATCGTGCCGACGGTGTCTCTGCAGTAGATTGTACACTGTCATGTATATTAACGTACGATTTCAAATCCAACCTCTCGTTTTCGCCTAAGCTTATGCTATCGTCAAGAAAAGTATGCAGGCCGAAGATCTCATATTCGAGATTTGGATCTGATTCCCAGCCTTCGATTCTGTGGGACAATGACGATTGAGTAAGTTGATCGACCATTAACTGCGCGATTTGCATCTGATCTTCTTTGCGACTTGTTACTGGAGACACCTGGCACTGCTTGGCTGAGAAGTATCCGACCAGAGACCAATCAGTGAAGACTGAAAAAAAATTTCCTAAGAATATTGAAGTATCTTCTTTTGAAACATGGCTCTCCACCTCGGAAGTAATTGAGAGCTTTTCCATGGATGATGTCGTAGATTTTTCCGCCTCAGAGACCGGTCGTTTTCGCTTCAGAGTTGCTAATCTGAAAGTTGAAGTCTCGCCTTCCGAGTCGTCATCGCTGCTATCTAGACTACTTTCATCGCTAGACGCCGAGTCAGTTCGTTTTATGGGCTGTTCAGAGCTTAGTTGGCGCGGGGTATTAATAGGGAATCCAATAGTCGGGATTCCAGGTGTTTTATTCATATTTCCATTGCCGTCTTTGTTTACTGTAAAAAAGAAGCGGCCGGCATTGGCATACTTCTGGTCTAGGCCTAGGCCTCGTTTGAAAGGGATGGCATGATACCGACTTTGTTTCCGCTCGGAGCCTGGATTTGATGAGGTCGAGATTCGTCTTTCTCTGTCTTGTGGTCTCGTATCTTTCTTTGAAAATAGCATCTGCTTGATATCGGTTGGACTGAGAGGCGCGCTTATGACATGTTCTAGAGGAACTGGTGTCGATTCATGTAAGACGATATTGTGAGGTGTGGTACTTGGCTGCTTGACAGGAATCTGAGACAAGGTAGATGTCTCGACATCAGTTGACTGTTGCATCTCGTCCTGTTCAGAGACACTTTCGTCCGGTGGTTGAGATTCTTCGATCTCTGCTTGAGCAATCGGGAAATCATTTGATTCACCGGGAACGGGTTGTGATATATCCTCCTGAGCAGGTTCGGTGTCTGGCTTATCATTCAGAAAATCGTTCATTTCATCATCGTCATCATCGAAAAAACTAAAATCAGCATCCGTTATCCCCTTACTTCCGAAGTCTTTCTCGTTCATCCCGCTGAACAACTCATCATCATCATTTGTGTCATATAGACCGGTGCCGACCTCCATCGCATTCATGTGCTCGAACAAAGGATTGTCACTTGAGGTTTTGCGAATATTCTCCTGCTGTTTCATGGGAGTTTCTCCGGAGGGGGTATGAGACAACCCTAAGTCTTGACCGTCAGGCCCAAGGGCATCAGAATTTATTTGGTTGATACCTGGCGCTAAAGCTCCGTCCGGAGGCGTGGGATAGACAGTGCTCGCGTTTTGCAGATCTGGATAGTGAATAACGCGAGCGAGACTCTCAATCTTCTCGGGGACTTCAAATTTAACAGTGCCAGGAATACTTTCTATCCGACTTGTTTCTCGTATGTTAGAAGGACCACCTTTGGATTCCTCGTGCCGTGAAGTAGCCGTCTCTAACCACGTCTCTGCAAAATGCAATGGTTCCTCGCCGTCATATGCAAGCTGAGACGATCTTTCGGTAACGCTACTGGAAACGATTTTGGTCCTTCTGAAACAGTACCTAGACGGCCAAAGGATCCTTTTCAAAGGAGACGACGATTGACTGTCATCCATCTGGCGCAAGTGCTCGGCTGCAAGTCGGGCATAAAACGGCTCTGACACTTCCACTTCAACCCAAAGCTCATCTTCGGTATGATCTACTGGCAGTCCAACATTGTTTAACCATTCGAGGACGGTTTCTTTCCACACTCGTTGTTTGGCTTCCGTTATCTGCCGAGCGGCATCTTCGCTCTTTGCTTGCTTGGGAGCAAAGACTGCCGACTGCGCCGTATTTACAGTTATCAATCGAGCAACTGTTCCGTTAGGAGCAAGCCAGACATCCATGTTATTTTGGATATTGGCTGTGTTAATTTCGGCAATGCCAGGCTCTTTGAGGCGCGATATTCCATCTTGATGAACAGTATGCAGGGCCACTACAATCTTTCCGGCTTGGGTAAGCTCAATTCTTAGAGTAGTTAGAGCCGGTATTGAGTCCACATCGTCATCGCTGATAGCAGGGTTATCATAGAAGCTCCGTTCTACTGCCGTATAAAAAGTCCGAGCGCCCAGTGGAATAGCATTGTGACGCTTGACCAGTTGCAAGCCGATGGCCCCCGCCATCGCCGTGATAAAAGATGCATAAATTGCCATGGAATTTGCGTAGGCATCACCGGACCTGGGGGTATTGACGCTTGCGCCTGGTGGCCTGATTGTCTGGCCAGGAGCTCCTGCAACTGATGTGAATCCATCTTGCGAAAGAGATCTGATGAGGTCTACAGCTGTGATGCTGCCAAATGCGGAGACTGTATCAAAGTTAGTCGACAAGACCAAGAGAGTGATCAGAATTAAAAGTACCTTTGAGTGACGATGTTCCGATGGTTAGTTTTGTGGACTCTTTCAACCCTGGTGCTGCGGGGTCTCGCGTGAGCGGGTTGAGGCTCTCGAAACTTGGGGTCGGCGAGAAGATCCATAGACCAAGCCTTCGGGGATAGCATGAGACCAAGCAGTCAGAATTTCGTAATTGGATTTCTAGATCCTTTAGTCTGCTTAGGTGGCGGAGAATGTTGTAGCCACTGTTTGGAGTAATTTCCGGGTTACCATTTGTGGCATCCTCGGTGTATATTCTCCAATGTATGACCGAGAACCCGTTCTGCGCACAATTTTAGCCATGGCAATTGGAAGAATAAAACCTGTACTTACAATGGCGCATAAGTTCGTCGTGGCATCTCCGGGAAAGTCCATAATCACCGTAAGAATGGCTCCTGAGCCACACAGTTATTGCTACTCGCTAAGTGTAAAGGAACAGAAGGGGATGCTCTGCGGGTGTAAACGATCGCATCTCCAGCGACGTAATTAACGCGATGCATTGGAACATAAACAGCGCAAAGGTTCTCAGAGGAGTTCGGTGACTCCAGCCTTACTCGGGATATCGCTTAGTACTGTAAGCCGTCGGAGACTGTCTCCATAACGGTGTTAGGAGGTTTGGCAGAGCATTGGTTTGTGACTGTATCGCCTCAGTGTATGGCTTGAAAATTGCCACCGTCAAATGCAATATGTCCAGCACCTTGTGAGGCATTCAATTCCTCAAACAGACTGGAAAGAAACGAGATTGAATGATATGTGCAAGTATCTGGAGAGTTCGCCGACTGAACGAGGTCATCGGGAGGAGAGAACGCGCCCAATCAGCTTTGTCCAAGACACTCGGCGGAGTCTGCGATCACGTGGGGAAATCTTGGCATTTCCACTTAGCGCCTTCCGTTATCTTTTTTTTTAATTTTCTCGTTATCTCCGGGCATTTCACGATCACGAACAACAAAAGGCCATTTGCCCCTTCGGTCCTCGAATAACATCGGAGGAGGTCTGGGACGCCAATATGAAGATCTCAACGCAGTCCTCCGTTCCGGTGTATACTATTTCTGGCTCTTCGACTGCGAGACCTCTTCCAGAATGGCTTGCCAGGCGGAGAAAGCGCAGTTTGAAGAATGATCCGGAGTACGCAAACCGAGTCGAATTATTGCAGGATTTTGAATTCGAAGAGGCGAGTCAGTGCATCCGCATCAGTGAGGATGGGCAATGGGTTATGAGCACAGGTATGCTTCCAGCCTGGGATTACCTCTCGTGCTGGAGGAAAAGCTAATAGTTTTTTTTCTCACCTTCAGGAACATACAAACCGCAAATTCATACTCACTACTTACCTCACCTCTCGTTGTCATTTGCTCGTCATACCATCTCGCTGAACACGACTTTCCTGCTACTTTCTTCCGACTACTCGAAATCTTTACATCTGCAGGCAGATAGGTCCCTTGAGTTTCATACGCCGTCAGGATGCCACTATACGACGAGGTTGCCTCGCTACGGGCGGGATCTCATCTATGATAGACAGTCTACCGAGGCCCTTATTCCCGCTGTCGGAGTCAACCAGGATGGACTTGGTGAAGTTTACAGGTTGAATCTAGAAGCCGGCCGCTATATGCGCAGCTACGAAGTCGACGTGGGTGGAGATGATTATACCTCTGCTGGTGGCGGTGCGCTACAAGGTGGTATTAACACTGGCTCGGTCAACACTGGTGCAATTGCCGAAGAAAGTCACAATCTCCTTGCTTTTGGTACATCCATTGGCACGGTAGAACTATGGGACTCGAGAGCTCGAGGTCGGGCTGGAATCTTGCTGCCGCCGTCGCAGTCGCAGCCAGGTGAGGGACGACACGAGATTACCGCGTTGGAATTCCACAGATCCGGCCTTACCTTAGGAACCGGATCGTCCAATGGTTTGATACATTTATACGATTTACGATCGCCGATTCCTTTCCTCAAGAAAGACCAAGGATACGGATACCCGGTCCATACGCTCAAATTCCTGCAATCGTCATCCAGCACTCGGGAACAGACAATGGAGCCGAAGATTCTATCCTCGGATAAGAGGATTATCAAGATCTGGGACCCTCGAAACGGCACACCGTGGACCTCTGTGGAACCGGCTGTGGATATCAACAGTGTCGCATGGTGCCCAGACAGCGGAATGATCCTGACAGCAAATGAGGGCCGACAACAACACGCTTTCTTTATTCCTCAACTTGGACCTGCGCCAAGGTGGTGCTCATTCTTGGACAATCTTGTCGAGGAAATGGCCGAGGACCCCAACGATCCGCAGGTCTTTACTAGTGGACAGGCATCTTCTGTTTATGACAACTACAAATTCTTGACAGTACCTCAACTGCGCACATTGAATTTGGACCATCTCATTGGCAGAACCAATCTGCTACGACCATACATGCATGGTTACTTTGTTGCTCAGCGACTATACGAAGAGGCTCGTTTGATTACTAACCCATACATCTGGGAGGAAGAACGTGCCAAGAGAGTCAAGGAGAAGATTGACCAAGAGAGAGAAAGTCGCATCCGAGGCAAGAAGAAGGTTGCTGTTAAAGTTAATCGGAAATTGGCCGAGAAACTTCTCGAGAAACAGGAGAAAGCCGAAAGACGCCACGCCAAACGCGTGCTCGAGAAAGGAGGCGACGAAACAATGGCCGAGGCTCCCGAACCGGAACCTGAGACTACAACTGTCGAGGAGAACAAGGGTCTCCTGGGTGATAGCCGTTTCGCGAAACTGTTCGAAGATGCAGAGTTCACCGTGGATGAGACTTCTAGGGAATTCCAGATGCTCAACCCCAGCACTACTGTTGAAAAGCCGGCTAGGAAAGAGCGTGGCCTCACAGCCGTTGAACAAGAAGAGGTCGATGAAATCCCAGACTCTAGCGACGAAGATGACGACAGCGATGCCGGAAGCGAAAAGGGTCAAAAATCAAACCGACCAGCCAAAGCCAATCAACCCAAAATGGGTGAAGACATTTCATACCGACGCAGTAGAAAACCTTACACCAAGATGCAAGTCTCCTCCTCAGCCTCGGCAACAAACAAATCAAAAGGAGGCAAATCAGGCCGGGACCGTTCCTTTGAAACCCTTGCGCAAAAGATGGGCACCAATACTCATAGAATCAACAAGGATCGAGCGGCATCCCATCGCAGTGTGGTTGGTGAGAAGGAAATCACTTTTGCCCCGGCTTCGTCGAAACCGAGATCACGGCAACAGCCTCGATTTGATCCGAGTGCGGATAATGGGTATAGGAATAAAGCACGCCGAAGTGCGTCGGGAAATACATTCCGTCGTATTTGAGATGAGACTGAATCATGAGACGGCGATGATTGTTATGCACGCTTTCGCAGATTTCGTCATTGACAGACTGGGTGGATTATGCATGGGAACAGGACATCCTCATTCCAGACATTCGCAGAGTCGTTCTTACGTCGCCTAGGATATGGCAGCGTCTCCTCTGTGCGGCTCCTTCAAAGCATCAGGTCTCACAATGAGGTGCTGCTTCCACCCAATTATTGAGCATACACTCAACTGCACATATGCAAATTGTGCACAAATTTGGGTACTGCAAGATGTCGACCCGCGACAATGTCCCATATTCACATATGTATTAATATTCACCATGCAGGCCAGCAAAGCCCCAATTAAAAGTCATGTAATTCAAAAATGGTTAGTTCGATAGATACCCAGACCTCACCAAAGGAAATACCAAAGAATGTTTCAAAAATATTTCATACCGCGAAGTAAAATAGTTTAATACTAGGTCTAAGGTATCATCCATTTCATCATCCATCATTCAAAAAACAAGATCACCGACCAATCCCAAAACAAGTCGAAACATTCTCCTCTTTTTCGCTTCCTAAAAATTGAAATAGGCACAATGTACAAGAAATAATGGATCCAACGACCAGATATCAAAGCTGAGAACCAAAAGAGGCCTGTAAACCCATTGAAAAAGGATATGCATAACGCCAGAGGTCCCAAGAATGCAAGGAAAATCAAAATTGAAAGAACGGACAGAGTCAAAAAAAGTAAGAGTAATCTTCAATCTTTTCCAAAAAGTGGAACGCTGCATATAAAAGCACGAAACATAACGTTGATGACTTCGAAGGATCCGAGTCAGATCTCGAAGAGTAAATGTATATATAACCCTGTCGTAAAATATCGTAAGAGGGGAGAAGTAGAATCAATGCTGATTGGAAACGAAGAAGAAGAGATATTCAAAAAAAAATCTACTATTGTTGATTAGTCTCTCGTGAAGGAAAATCATAATCAAAGAATAATGGCTTTGCAGCGGCTCAGGTGAGTCTAAATGCCTCATTTCATAAGTATTGATGCCCGGGTGAAACGATCTCAAGAGCGACAATCTCTTGAACTATTGCCAAGGATGGAAGCCAGGCATTCCGGCACCTCGACGCCCACTGCCTCTTCTCGATCCTCCAGAGGCTGTGCCCGATTCACCACCGACACTACTGCGTCGACCCTCTTCAAGGCTTCGCCGCGAGGCACCAAAATCACTCATTGCGAAAAGTAGTGGCTCATCCTCCTCAAAACTTGTTGTATGTTGAGCTGGAGGGCGTCCAGAGCCAGAGCGACGACTGGCACCGCGCCTGTTCTCCATGAGCGATGCGACACTATTGCTTCCGCTTGTATTGCTGTCGCGGTCACGCTCACGCTCAGTGAGGTGTGCTGGTATCGCACTTCCCCGTGGGAAACTTCCGGATGCAGAACTGTGTGATTGTGGTCCACCGGATGAGCCTCGTCCTCGACTATGAGAGAATCGGGCTTGGTACGGGTGGTTCGATGATGTAGACGTGGCGACAGCAGCGCTCGATCCGTATCCCCCACGCTGCGTATATTCTCGAAATGGATACGAGGTTTGTAACCCCGGATTGCTGATGTCATCTGCCAGTTGCGTCGTTCCAGAGCTTTGCTGTTCGGTATTAGTGCCCATAGACTCGTAGTCTTGCTGACGCATCCGAGCGCTTAGGCTTAGGTGAGTTCTATCTTCGCCCAGAGAGACACTTCGCATACCAAACGGAAATATTTCCTCGTCGTCAGCGCCTCCCGTGCTCACACGTCGATTATGAGCAGAACTTGAGCGCCGATAAGCCGGCAGACCAGAACTCGGAGACGTGGGGATGTCGATTACATTGGCGCCTGGTTGAGTAGGGTGATATGTTGTCTCGTCACTTGGAGTGACATCTGGTTCAACATCTGATTGTCGAGGAGAGGCATCACGTTCTCTGTCGTTAGTAATAATATTATTAGAACTCAATCGAGAGCGGATAGCAGGCGTATGAGGGGTATGAGGAGAAATTGGTTTGCCAGGAGATGAAGCTGTGGATATCGATGTGCCAGCAACCATTGGTGGAACACTAGACAGCTGTCGACTTGACGAGCTCGACGAACGATGAAGATGGAATGAAGAGGACATGGAGTCAGAAAGAGCAGCGTTAGTATCGCGCATCCGTTGAAACCGAGTTAGTGCAGCAGATGTCCTACGAGTCGCAGCATCAACTGCAGCTTTCTTCGAAGAGCTCAATAGATCTTTTCTCAGGTCAAGCATTTTCAGGAAATCTGAAATATTTTCGTCGTCTGTATGTAAAGAATCCCCGCTGGCACCGCTGGGATCTGCTAGTATGCCGGAACCAGGTGGCGCACCGGATGACGTTGCACTTGCTTTCCCGCTCGATATGTTGTCCTCGTCGATACGAGTAGTACCGCCGGATGATAGTCTTCCTCGCCGATGGCTGAAGGAACTGCTGTACCTTGAAATAGATGAGGGTTTGGGAGAGCCCGAAGCTGAGGATGGTAAAACAGATTGTTCAAATCCTATCTTTCGCCCTGCAGAAGCCGGCACCGTTGGTGGCGGCATAGTACGAGGATCGCTCAAACTCGAGGATGTTATTGTGCGGCTGCCACTAGTTCGAGGGGACGCACCGAGCGGCGGTTCAACAAGCGATGGAGATGCTGATAATGGCGGAGCTTTGAAGGGTTGGATTGATATTGAAGGCCGTCTGGCCATAGCGCCATTACTCTCTCCAGCTATACGGCCGACAGGGCCTACTTTAGCAGCAGAAATTTGTTTTCGCGGAGGAGACGCTGACGAAGGTGAGGTGCTACCCATATCTCGGACGGCGCGTAATGTCGATATGGGACTAGCACCCGTTATCGGTCCAACTTGGTGGAACGTTGAGAGGCTCCCGTAAGCCTGGGAACGATCTGGGTCTGCGAACCCTCTCCTCCCTAAGGGCAGGGAGCCTGATTCTTGAGCCAGCATTTTGCTTGGTTCTTCCGAGGGTAGTGATGGGAGGAAATAGTTGTCATCCGCACCCATAAAACGAGAGCTTAGAAGTGATTCTGAATCATCGACTCTAAAATCAACATTGAGTCGATAGGCTACTTGAATAGAGAAGGGTCCGGCCGGCGATTCGGTCGTACCGAAGGAATAGGTCTCGACAACTTTCTCGTTTCCCGATTGTAGAGACAGCGTCAAGCCATCAGAGCTCGAATTTAAATCGGTTTCACGAGCTTCACGAATTCGATATCTGATCTTCAGAGCCGGATTAATACGCATAATGCCAGCCCGTTTGACAACTTTCCAGGCCGGCAATAGTTTCGCATAGGAATGCAAGGATCGGAATAAGACAATGCTCTTCTTGTAGACTGTAGGTAGAATTGCAGCTAGGTCAGGAGGCGGCCTTGTTGGTGACGCACCGAGCTCAACCTTCCATCTCTCCAGAACGACTTCCTTTGGTCTGGCCCGTACCGAAGCATTCTGCGACGCTGCCAAGGCACCCACCACATCCCAGCGTTTTCCAGTTTCGTCTATGAGAACAAGAGTTTGACTGTTCGTCAATGACTTTGCGTCGAGATATGTCTCAATAATCATGGGCGGCGGTCGGTTATCGGTAGCATCGCAAGTCCTCCACCTTCGTATGCTGTCCCGATATTCATCGGTTTCGTCCAATTCTACATTGAACTAATATGCGAGAAGATATCAGGTCAGTTGAGTCTAAGATTCTCCTTCGAACGTAATAGGTTGACTTACCCAACGGTTCACTCTTGGCGAGTCGGATCCTTTGCTGAAAGTTGGGGGGAGATCAACTCTTGCGTGGAGTATGATCAGCGCGGCTTTAGTGTGGTAGTTCTACAGGGCTCGACGTCAGTGACAGTACTGCAAATACATCCTCCATGCATCCGATGTAGACTCACTGCTATGACCTGACTGAGCTTTGCCATAGCTTCTTTCGCGGGAGCCGAAGTATCAGCTCCAGGGTCAATTCCCAGGCCTCTTGTTGCGTCCGACGACTGCACAGACGGCGGACGATTATCATCCTGGTCTCTCGAAGCATCAGCCCTTGCTGAGCTCGGCGAAGATACACTGGGCCGCCTTGCCGGCAACGGTGATCGTGGATGTTGATGCATTATGTGATAGTATATCGATAATCATCAGCGTTGATGGAGGAATTAGATGGATATGCAACGTAGTGTCCACCACCATGGACGACGAACGATAGGCAATAAGAAAATGAAAGGGTGATCAAGCGGGGAGAAACGAGACTGCCTGGTAGAAATTGGCCATGCTCTCTGCAATCGCAAGACTCGGTCAGGATGTATCGCTTCTGTTTGGCTGGCGGTGGATCGATAGCGCACGCAAGGAAGAATAAAATAAAGGTACCTAAAGTGATTTTATATATAAAGACAAAAATGACATGGTAACAGGCTAGTTATTCAGGCAACAACGAGCAGGGGGATCTTTGTTGTCGTCGATGGATAGCCTCACAAGAGCTTCTCCGCATTCGTAGCTGCGGACCCAATCACGGGAGGGAACGAAAAGTGCCTCCTCACAATGTGAGAGAAACGGCACAGTTCAGAAGTCCATGTCTGTAGTGGGAGGGAGTACGGTTGATTTAAAAAAGCCCAAAGATTGGATGGATTGTGGCAGAGGGAGAGAGGAAAGGCAGTGTGTGAAAGCGCCTTGAGATAAGAGGGTCGATGAGACTGAGAGAGAGAAGGAGCGAGCGAGACATGGGATGGGATGGAGCACGGCCTGTGACGCACACTGGTGACTCGAAGTCGCCTGGGCGGTCAAGTGGCTGCGCGCTGGCATTCGCTGGCCTCCGCTAGCCATCCGCTCGACTAGTACGGACAGAGTAGTAGTAGCTCCACTGATGTCCTCAGCCTGATACCGATAAGCATTCCCTAGCTACGCTTGGGTTAATCATCTGTCTGCGTGTGCGTGATATATACTTCCATGAGGTGATGCTCAACTGGGCTTGTCGTGTATATTTACTCTTAATTCAGGAAAAGTTCAACATTTGTTATTACCTAGGTGGAGGTAAATGGATCAAAGGCGAACCAGGCCAGTCGTTATCGATATCGATTATTGCGCAAGGCTGACCGAGTCTGTATTGTACACGTGATATTGTATTTACTAGTACCAGTGAGCTATCAAGGCACTACAGAGATGGCAGGAATTCAGTACTATCCTACGTATTAAGTAGTGTTTATTCAAGTCAATCATCCCAGCTGTCGGGCACCTCCTCGGCTTCCTGGACCTAGACCGCCAGACTCAGGACTGGGGAGCGTTGAACCGTAGACCGGCCGGCGGAGGTAGATACGGGCCGCTCAGATAGGAAACTTTCCTATGGTCCGTGTAATACTGTATGCTGAGTATGAGTCGTGACTATGTAAACAAGGTCGGACAACGACAGGAAGAGAATGCATGTATCAACTATGGAGACTGTGCATGCAAGACTGCAGGTGCCCCCCGGCCTATGGGCAGATCAACGGCTCAATCGAAAGCTTCCGAGTGGACGCCTTGCTATCTGCCATCAAAAGGCGTTTGTTACTTCAACATCGATATTCTTGTGTTTAAGATAGCACATAATCTGTGTGAAGTGATAGGTCAGAGGAATGATCCGAGCTGTTGCTTGCTCACTGGTGGCCGCGGCCGCTTCCAGGCCTTGAAGCTCTGGAGCGATATTGCACGAGGAGCTTCACAGATATCACATGGGCCTCTCAACGTGATGAACAGAAGAGGAGTAAGAGATGAAGAAGAGAAAAGAGATAGCTAATGATCGAATGGCTTGGAGGGGTGTGCCTGCCGTGATTGGCTGTCCGCGATCCCGAGAGGGTCCTTCCCTCAGTGCGCGAACCGCGACTTCCTTACGTTCCTCCATCGCTTAAGAGGAGGGAGGAATCATCTCTCTCGCATTCATTGTCTACAAGAACACCTCGACTGATTCACCCTACGTTGCGTGTCCATCTTGCAATCTTCCAGTTGGACTGACTCAGAGCCAACTCACCTTGACTCACGCAGAAACGGAGTCCGCTTATCTCCAGACGTATCTCTAAACCTTCGCCGATAGCTGCATCGCGATTCGCCACCCCACATCTACCTATTCCGTCCGTCACGAATCTGTTCATTCTACAAAACAACGAGTCTGGAAGGAAATCAAGAAACTCCATTCGCGCGTTGCATCACCCCTCTCCAGAATTCTTTCAAACGGCCGACAGAGCTCCTTTAAATACGCCGTGATCCCGAGTGATCACAGCGAGGAATCCGCTCCGAGGCCGATTAAGATTTCTGCATTCAATCTATCTCGTGGCACATGAGTAGCACGCTTTTGAAATACTTTCTTCAGGATGACGTGGACAGTTTCAAGCGTTTGCTGGCAAACGTCAGCAATGCGCCAACTGGCCAGCGGTCGGTGCCAGGAAGCATCACACCGAAGATAGGCAGTCCTTCATACGGTTCGTCGCCAAGTGCAATTTCGCGCAACCAGAAAAAGGTCATCGGGACCTCGCCGGGTGCGTCGACTCCCGATCGCAGCGGATATGTACGAGGGACCGCAAGTCCGTGGTCTCGTACGCAAGTGAACGCCCGCGATCAAAACGGACGCACATTACTTCATTTGATCGCCTCATCCCCGAAATCGACCGCCATCGAGTTCGCGAATGCGCTATTAGAGTTACCATTCGTTGATATATATGCCCAAGACTTGGAAAGTGGATGGACGGCACTGCACAGAGCTTTATACTCCGGGAACGTTGCTGTTGCGCAAGCTTTGATGCAAAAGGATCTCCGGGGCGCCACCGATTTTAGTGCTCCTAGCAGCCTTCATCACTTGACTGCAAGCTTAATTAAGATTAAAGACCGGGAAGGAAATAGTCCTTTCGATGTTTACGGGGCAACCATCACTGGTCGTGACATTAAGCAAACCGTAACTCTGGACGGAAAGTCTTTGAGAGACTTTACATCGATCGACAGTGATAACGATGCTTCCTCAGCGGAAAACTCTGTCTTTGGAGGTGACAGTCCTGAGGATGGACTTTGTCCAAGAGCGCAACTGAGAGCTCGAACAAATTTACAGGGCGATGAAGTTTTTACTTTTGGTAGCAACAAGAACATGACACTTGGTTTGGGGGATGAGGACGACCGTCAATTCCCAGAGAGGATTTCGCTAGATCGACCACATCACCTCCTTGAACGATTCTTCACGGAACGAGAAGAGGCTCGCGATCATCAAGAGCAAAGGTCAGCACTATTTAGTCAGGCTGTGGGTCATGCTGATAATGAAGGCGATTTGCCTACTCTGGTTGCATCAAAACCGCTATCTATTCAGGATGTATACATGTCAAAATTACACACAGCAGTCTTGACTAACGATCCAGAGTCGAACCTGTATATGGCTGGGTTCGGCCCTGGCGGTCGCCTGGGGACGGGTGACGAGGCCACGAGATTTCATTTCGTTTGCATTGAAACAGGCGGGCTCTCTGGAAAGAAAGTCATATCGCTTGCTCTTGGGCAGGACCATTCGATCGCCATTTCGGAACAGGGGGAAGTCTTCACATGGGGAAGTAACAAATACGGTCAACTAGGCTACAATCTTCCGCGAACCAACAACAAGAGAGACACACCAATACAGAGCACCCCGCGACAGGTCTTCAACCCATTTAAGCGTGAAGTCATACTTGGCGCCGCTGCTTCTGCGATTCACTCCGTCGTTTTCAGTACATCCGGTCTTTACACCTTTGGTAAAAATGAGGGTCAACTTGGTCTGGTAGATTCTGATGCTCGTTCGCTCGAAGTCCAGGTCACTCCTCGTCGTGTTGGAGTTTCCCTCTTTAATGCTCCCATTCGCATGGTATCAGCCATTGATAGAGCTACTGCGGTCCTGCTCGAGACTAGCGAGACCTGGGTTTTTACGCACTACGGTTATTCTAAAGTCATCTTTCCGCTTGATTTCAGCTCATACTTTATCAAAGAAAGCTTTCTGGCTACCAGGTATGGCAACACAGCAAATCGGGTCCTGAAGATCACTGCCGGCGGAAATACCATCTGCGCGCTTTCGAGCTTCGGAGAGGTTTACAGCGTTCATGTGAACAGTAGACCCGACCCTTCAACCACTTCATCGACGACTAATCCTGCAAAGATTCGAAATTCTCTCTCTACACCAGAGCGTGTTTGGTCTGTGAGAAAGTCTCACATGGCTGCAAATGATGTTGATGTTGGACAAGATGGGTCTATTATTATCTGCACAACTTCCGGATCCGCATGGAGGAAAGAGAAACGAGCTAAAATCAAAGCATCCAGCTCCAAGGACTATAAGTTCGTGCGTGTTGCAGGTCTTTCCAGAGTCACCGCCGTCAGAAGCAACGCGTTTGGTGCATTTGCAGCTGTCCAGAGAGACTGTGATGTAACTAAGGAACAAGTGACCGTCTCCCCATCCTCGTTATGGAGTGACTTTTTCCAGCTTTTGCCGATCAGTTCTCTGGCAGAAAACGTAGAGACCGATCTCACGGATGAATCCATGATCAGGCATCAATTAGCCAAGATGAAGTTGGCGGTTTCCTCTTCGCCTGACATAGAAACCGAGGTGCAGCGTATCGTGGAGAGGAGTCACATGGCAAGGTCTGCACATGTTATTTGGCTCAGAACTACAGTGTCTGATACGCAAATACCTGTCCATGAATTCATTTTCGCTGGTCGAAGTCCTATTTTGCGAACAGTACTAGCTGAGCTGCGGCGAGGCAACGAGTTCTCGCTCCCAGACTTCATCACGTTGGCAGAGACCAAAAATGGTACTCGTGAAGTCGTCTTTCAAGGAATAGACTTCATCTCGCTTCTAAATCTCGTTGTGTTCCTCTATACCGATGATGTCTTGGATGTGTGGCGTGATGTTAGACATCACTCGGTCAATGCCTATAGGTATAGACAAGTTCGAACCGAGGTCATGCGCATTGCTACTCATCTGGATATCCGAGCACTAGAGCGGGCTGCTCGAGTTATGGGCGAACCGTCCCGGACCTTACATTATGACATGGAGAGAGCATTATATGATCCAACTTTCTTTGACAGCGGCGATGTCACCATACGCTTGAAAGATGCAATAATTCGCGCGCATAGTCAGGTCGTGTGCCAAAGATGCCCTTTCTTCGATGCCCTTTTCCATGGTCGATCGGGTGGAAGATGGCTTGATTCAAGACGCCAAGAGGATGCCATCACAGTCGATCTTCGAGATATGGACTCATACGTCTTCAGTTTTGTCCTTCGTCATCTATATGCAGATACAGAAGACGAACTATTTGAAGATGTGCGATATAACAACCTTGATGATTTTATTGATTTGGTTCTCGATGTGATGTTTGCTGCCAATGAGCTCATGGTAGATCGGTTGGCTCAGGTCTGTCAGAAGATGCTAGGGCAGTTTGGTAAGTAACGGACAGCCTTGACGTGTTACCAGATATACTGACATTTATCAGTTAACACTCGTAATGTCTGTCAGCTGCTTAATGCTGTTGCCCCCTGCACAGTAACAGAGTTCAAGGAGGCTGCTTTGGAGTATATCTGTCTGAACCTTGAGACCTTGCTTGAGAACAAGTGAGTCGCATTGGCAGGCATCTTCACGTACTAGCTAATAATTCTGCAGGCTTCTTGACGATCTTGAAGAAGATTTGATGGACGAACTAGACGAGATCTGCCAGGAAAATCAACTTGCAAGATATCCCGTTTCCCGTGGCCGCAACTCAGAAGAAGCGTTACTTGAGAGATATCCCGAGTTAGTCACGAGCCTTGAAGTAGACAGGCAAAGGAGAGTTGATTCAATGCGTCTCAGTTCACGACGTGATCAAGACGAATTGTTCGATGGGAAGATTCGAACAAGTGTGTTTGAGAAGGGCACCCCATCGCCATCCGTTCGGAGGACGAAGATCGCCCAAAGTGGTGAGACTAGGCAGACTGTTGGAAGTCCGACACTCAAGGCTCGACAGTCTATAAATGATCTCATGTTTCAAATGGACGACGAGTCAGCCATGTCGCCCACTCCAGTTCGCAAAGGCAAAGCTCCTATGACTAATTCGTCAGCAGAAGATCTAGATGATCTATCACAGACTCCTGCTTTCTCTCTGTCCTTCAATCAAGGAGATTCTGTAGGCGATGCAAACTACTTGCAAGCTGGAGTGGGATCATTGGAAAGTGGTGCAGTTAGCAGTCTGACTATGTCTACCACACTTCAACCAACGCCTCCAGCTGCGTCAAAAGCGGCGCCATGGGTATCGCCTGAAATATCAGGCGATAAAAGAAATCTCAGAGATATCATGGCTGAGACGTCCACGTCACGTGTTTCTAATATTACTCTTGGTATTACAGATCGCTCAAGCGCTCAATCTGCTGGCACTTTCTCCCAGAAGATGTCACAAAAAGAACGCAAGAGACTTCAGCAGGTACTAGCTCAGGAAGCTCTGGAGGCACAGCAAAAGGCGGCAGTCGATTCTCGACAGTCACCATGGCAGACGGTTGGCAAAAAGCCAACCCCAAGCCCGCGTGATGATGTTGTCGAACAAACCGGCTCGAACCCCAAAAGCATTCAAAAGCCCGCCATGACCCTTCGGCAGACCGTTTCGGGAAGTCCATCGATCCGTCCACTTGTCAAGCCTGTACCGTCCCCTAATGGTCAAGGACGGAGTGTCTCACAATCTATCTCGGGTTCTTCCACAAATGCAAAGCCGATACCAACAAACACAAATTCTGCAAATCTGAAGGCAAGACAATCACCTAGCTTGTCTCCCATCTCTACGCCACAGCCCATCATCCAATCGATTCGTCACACACCTCGTCCTGAGCGATCTCTTCCCGGCCCTGCCGGTCAAGCATCTCTAGCGTCAATCCTTCTTCAACAGCAAGCAGAAAAGGATGAAATTCGCGAAGCAGCATCCGCTAAACATAAGCTACAAGACATCCAAGCAGAACAAGAGTTTCAAGAATGGTGGGATAAGGAGAGCAAACGAGTCATGGAAGCCGAAGCTGCGGCTGCGGCTGCGGCTTCACAGTCGTCGAAGGGTCGGAACACTCGACGCAAGAACAGGGGTCAGCAGCAATCACAGTCACAAAAACAACAACAGCCCTCACAGCAACCGCAACAGCCACAAGGAAGCAAGCCTCAACAACGACAGAATCAAGACAAACCGAGCGAAACCCCACGGTCCCAAGGCAAACGCCCCAATCATCGCCGATCTCTCAAGAATCCACAAGCATCATCATCATCAGGACCCAACAACCGCCCAGAACCCATAACCAATCACTCATGACTACTGAGCTTATGACCGTCCAACAACGACACTCTTTCCATTTAACGTATATAATTGTACATCCTTTTCATGTTCTGCTGTACGATACCTTTTTTATAGACAGATCACGACGTCTTTTGTTTGGACTACATTGTCTTTGGAACTGTGTTATAGAGATCTTAATAGACGAACAATCTCACTCATGGATATATCCGTATGGCACCTCGCCATCATTTCAGGTACATGGTTTACCTTCGTGCTTGATTTTTCCTTACGCGCTAGGGCTCTCCTATTCCATTTTAGTGCTCACTCTATCACCACTCTGACTCCTTAAGTAGAACTGAGCACGACCTTGAAGCACTATAATCAGATCACTAAGCCTTATATAACTAAGCGGTAGAAAGTCTACAAAAGCTTAGTTAGTAATCTATAGCTAGGTAACTTTAATTACTTATTTGAATTACCTTATTCGAAACATGTACCCAATGGCCGCTGCACGGTACGTATAACGAGGCGACAAGCCTCCCAGTATCAGATATATTTGTGGCGTTTTTATCGGTAGTTCACAACTCAGTGGACTCTATATTTGCCCGTAATCAGCCAGAATCCCGAAACCCCTCTTCTTCAGTAATGATCTACATGGGAATGCTGCCGACACTATTTCAGCCTCGGCCAGTGCTTGTGGGAGAAACGCCCAAAATGACGGGTTCGACACGATGAAACAGGTGATCTGGAATCCGCTAGACTTCAATACCGGCTAAATTTCTCGCCTCAAAAGTCCTAATCAAAAGACAAAAGTGTGCCTCTATTGGCGTGAAATAAAACTGGGAATTTCCGATTGGCCTATGAACGTTTCAGGGGGGGAGAAAATTAGCAGCTCCTTCAAAGTAGACTGGAATATATGTCTCATTCCAATCGGAGACACTCTACATGACGTTTATCCTAGGTATATTCTGGTGCACATGTCATGGTGGAGCTGGCTATTCTATATTGTAGACTATGCCTGTTGTGAGCCTGGCTCACAAAGACAAGAGGATCCTACATGTAGAGAGCCCGAGAGACCGTGAGTCCCCTGCGGAAAAAGCCTGCGTAAGCTCATTAAATGCCACTTCATTAACCGAGATTTGATTTTTGGCCGTATGGTATGTTGTTTTTGATTGAAGGAGGTTTTGGATCCGTCAACCCGGCGATATCACTCAATACAGCCCAGACATGTCGTCTTTTATCAGTCATATTATTTATGACCTTGGGCATAAATAGAGACGCAAGTCACCAGAATTTGTGTGCTGGATAGTATTCAAGCCTAGTTTCCTTCATCAACCCTTTTGTGGCACAATCATTCAACTCGTACATTGTCTTCAAGTACACCGTTATCATGGTTTATTTCCCTCAGCTCGTGGTGGTGCTCGCCGCCGTCCACTCAGTAATCGCTGCTCCTACAGAGCAGACTGAGGCGTCTGTTCAGAAGCGCGGTCCTCATAACTTTGTTATGGGCCCTGACCATCCCTTGATGATGGCTCGTCGCAATGAGTCGTTAGCCCGTCGGTCCACAAACTATGTTCAGGACTATACTACTGGGGGCTCGGTCTACTTTGCCCCAGAGAGTGGCGAGTACTACGTATCCTGGGATACTACTGATGACTTTGTGGTTGGTGTTGGCTGGAATCCGGGAAGCACTGAGTAAGAGAGAAGCCCTCTCTTCACATTTCCCCTTCTTGACTGACATACAATTCCAGGCCTATTACCCACGCCGGCAGCTTTGATGTCGAATCTGGACTTGCAAGTCTGTCCGTGTACGGCTGGACGACCGATCCTCTTGTTGAGTACTACATCATTGATGAGTTTGTGGGCTTGACCCAGTCTGGTACAAAGAAAGGCACGGTGTACAGTGACGGTGCCACGTACACCATCTGGGAGAATGAGCGTGTCAATGAGCCATCAATTGAAGGCACTTCGACTTTCAACCAGTACATCTCAATCCGCGAATCAAATCGTGCCAGCGGAACCATTACGGTGGAAAACCATTTCAAGGCTTGGGCGAATGCGGGTTTGAAATTGGGCACTTTGAAATTCCAGGTAATTGCTGTCGAGAGCTGGAATGGCAAAGGTACTGCCTATCAGACTGTCACACAGTAGTAAGTGGCTGTATCACTTTCACGGCCAAATTCTTGGAGCGGGGAGGCCGAGTGGTGGATTGGATCGAGTTAGCTAGGGTTGGATTATAGCACACAATTTGGTTCAGTGTTGGTACATGACTGTATATTATTTCGTCTGGCTTCTCATTTCGTTTGAGAAGCAGTCACCAAGAGGATACCAATCTGAAGCAATTATTCATACTCTGTATAACTTGTAGCTATTTTCATAGGCTTGCTCACAATTAGAGAAATGATTCCAAGTCAATCCCTTAAAGAGCAGCCTTTCACAAGCAAGGACTGACTAGGAAGATAGTAAAAATACCGTGAACGATATCTATCCTTGAAGCGATGGCCGCTGGATTTCGCGGTTAAATCGTCTCGAACTATACAATGTACTTTAATCCACCATCACTATGGAAACAATCAATATTGTCAAACAGAACGCTTGTCCCTTGTGTTTTAAAGTCTTAGTTGCTGGCCTGCACTTAGCTTGCTTGGATATCCAGCCAAATAGTGTGTGAAGATCAACAACAAAGATTACTGGAAAACATGGCGTTTCATTATGATGTGGACTGTTCTATCTTTCCATACATAGTCTGCCTGACGTACTACTGTATTATGGAGGATCATTCAAGAGGATATCTTCATAGTGCTTATTTCACAGACTATCCTACTATCTCAATTGCTATCTCATTTTGGACCCGGGATTGCCCGAATCATTAAAGCAAGTCGCCTAAGCAAGGGTCAAAAGACCAGGTTGGTAAGGAAGAAGGTTGTAGTTGCCGCTAGAGCTAGTAGAACGTCCCTGGTAGAGGAATTGCAGATTGCAAGCATCGATCGTCTGTGTCTGGTCGGGGTTTGTACGGATCAGATCGCCGCTGCTGATGTCGTTGGTCCAGGTAGCGCCACTGTTAGCCTTGCCAGCGAACGGTTTGGACTCGGTTGAGGCCTGTGGCGTCCATGTGCCTCCCAGACTAGTAGCTGTGAAAGAGCGGAAATAACGTCCATTTGCACCAATTGCCTCGACGATCATGAGGTATTGATTTTGACCCTCGACGGTGTAGACCTCTACTGCCTCGAACAAGTTGTTCGTCGAGTCACTGAGAACGATCGTTGATGCTGAGCCGAAGCTTCCAGGGAAGTTTCCAATGGGCATGCTAGCACGGTAAATATGGCCATCATCTCCAGCAAAGAAGAGATACATGTTGGTGCTATCGCCAATAACTGTCTGATCGATGACACCGGTACTGGAGCCGGAAATAGTTCCCGTAAACAGAGGCTCTGGCGATGACCATCCATTGGCATTGGAAGGATCGCTAGAAGTCCTGTAGGAAAACGCATATGGTCCCCACTGATAGGCAAGGATCCAGACACTCTTTGGTGCAAAGTAGAAGATCGTGGGAGCGACGGCCCCAGTGGTCATCGTGTTTTGGCTGGCAGATGACATCGAAGACCAGTCCGAAAACAGGCCAAAGTTCAGTGAGCCATAGTTACCAGCTGTGTTGGCAGTCGTTCCATATACGAGATGTTTGCCGTTGTAGATGACATGGCTGTAGTCTCTCAGGGCAACCAAACCCGACTTGGGGCTTGCCAAAGGACCAGTGGATGTCCACTTGTAGGTAGAGGGAAGTGCGCATCCGGCTGTGATTGTCAATATCGTCCAGCTTGAACTGAATATTCAGATACAACTTACTTCGTTTCTCGGGCACTGGAGACCCAGATACAAGCGGCAAGACCGCGAGCAACGCGGTGAGGAAGAAATGCATTGTGTTCAAAGAATTATAGGAAGAGATCTTCTGGAATTTTCGATACTGGTTGAAATCCTAATTGCACAGTCTCTCCATCCTCTTTTTATATCACTCCTTACTGAAGTCAGTGCAAGCTATTAACCGACGGTCAATTCTTATGAAACTAGTGAAACAAGCTATAATATAGCTGATGATCAACTTAATTTCGATTCCACCATTGGAAACAATGAACGGGCTTGTCTTTCGTACCAGCGCATAATGTGACCTCATCCAAGCAATTAGCCTAAACCCGTTATTAAGATTGTCACTTGATACTAAATTCGATGAATTTTTCTAAAATCCCACATTTTCGACCCCTGTAAACCATGCTCCCCAAATTTAAGTATTTTAACTTAACAAATGCCGAACATAAATCAATTTGCCGAGTTGCTGCCAGTTTCAAGTTTCATGTCTCAGAGTCGGCTCCACCATCACTGATCCCCGTCAGAAGGAAATGGGTGGCCGGTGTTTGAGACAGGAGTTCAATGCCGAGGGTGTATATTCAATTGCCGGCATTTCAAAGTAGTTCGATGCGAGGGGTAGCTGGAAGCCACATAGGCCACTGATAATTTCGCATTTAGGGCTCTTAAGATCCTAGCGGGTATATACCTGACTAGATTGCTAGTGCTATAGTATGCATTTGGACTCCCACTCAACATGGGGTTTTTTGCAAATGCATTTTTATAATAAGCGATTCAATGCACTGCGGTACTTTGGCAATTTGCCGAGTGGGAACGGATTGTTTGATGCGAAGGTATAGAGTGCCTTCGCACTATTTGGGTCATGTGCGCCTTGAAAACAGCCCTTAGAGCCGACACAGCGCGGTCCAAGAGATGTTATGCACGGGAATCTGTTTCTGTAAAACACCTGAATCCGGAATCGAGGACCAAGGAAACAACTCTTGCAAGTAGATTGGTGGAGAAACCAAATGGATAGAGGCAAACAGGTCGCACTCAAAGCACTTGCCCATTCGGGGGCTGAAGATTTCATTGAGCTTATGAAGGAACTAGATATGCAATAATCTGGTACACATAAAACTCTTGCATCGTGAGTTAGGATGTAGGTCGGCTAATTTCACAGACTGTTTTTCTAGTTACTGGCATCTCTGTCAACTGAAATAGGGATCAACTTGACAACATAGTATTTACGAATTATGCCGACTATCAATGATATGTCCTGGTTTATCATTTTAGTGTGCTGCCTAGGTGACACTCTTCTCGCGTATAGTTGATCAAGTTATGTCCTGCAATGAATTAGTGAGTATTCGGCGTTCCTCGCATCAGGATCAACAAGACAAGCTGCTAATTAGGGCATATGGCTCGGTAGAGTAATGTAACCACCGTGCTGAGTTTACAACAGGCTATAATGCCACATCTCAATTTAAGCGGGATCTGGTATTGGATTAAAGTATGAACTAGTCACCCCGCATTATTTTAGCTTTCCTTGAATGGGGTTGAACTGGTGGTTGTTGGTATTGGTTGTGGTGGAGTTAGATCAAAGCTATGTCATCGCTTGTCGTACATTTTTCCGTGTAGCGATGGCTAAATAACCAGTAGCGACAATTTTGCCTCTGCCTAGATTTCTAGACGAGGCTGCAAGGCATCAAGAGGTTTCAGTTGACGATAGGAAGTGGGCGTTGTTGTCTACGATGTATCTACTCCTAAATCAGTATGGAACATTAAACAGGAGCATTGAGCAAGAAATATGCTGCTTACATGATAGATACTTCACCAGATCTCCATGTTCGATCGGCCATTCTAATGGCCATGAGATTTGTATCAGGTATTCATGACCCTGTTCATTGACGAGATGGAATTGCTCCGAGTTTGGTAGTAGGATACAGGCTTGTTGGTCATGGGAACCTTCTCCATTGTTGCAATTGTAAATGTAACTGAAGAACTGGCGGAAAATTGAATAATTCTCAGAACATTCTCTTCAGGGTGTGGTAGATCGACATCAAACATGTATTTCCTGACGAGTACATGTTTTTGCAGGCAAACTTGCTTTGGCAGAATATATTCCCAAAGGGGTTGCATGGGCTATGGTCAAGCATCAATGTTCAGTGGAAGATGTGACCACCTTGCCAGATATGTCCTCCAATGTTGAGAGGGGGATGGTTCCTGTCGAACGTGGTGTCCTTGCGTGATATTGAATGTCGAGGCAAGCGGTGCTATGCTGCTCGATTCACTTGCTCGTTTACTAACAATCGCAATATGACGAGTAATTCACCTAGAATTGGATGGCACGCTAATCGCCATTGTAGATTCAACAACGCTATGTGGTAGAATCAGGAAAATCAGAGCGGCCATAGTAATGTTGAGGCAAGCAGGCATTTTATTTCCACTGACCATCCTGTTGACTACCCTGACGGTACAGGTAGAATCTCCATCTCATTCATGATTATACTATGATCCTGCAGAATTATATATACACATCAATATATATCTCTCTCTCCCTCTTCCTCTCTTGCGAGTCAGTCAAGACATGTACAGCAGATTGAAAATACATTCGCATCGCTAGAAGTCAACTTGATTACCATCGGCCACGGTATTAGAATCAATGATCACCCTACTACGGTGTCTTTATCAACAGCATGCTTGCAAGTTGCGCATCGACCATCACCCCGTAGATGACATCGTGCATGTAAAAGCGTCCATCATCAGGGATGGGCTGCATCCCAGACAAAGGAAGTGGAGGTGACCGGTTCTGGAGTTACTGTACATATCATCCCATGATGGCCATGAACTCATGGATTAGCTATTCATGCAACTGTCTATCTCTCTTGTCCGAACAGCTACCTAAATGTTTCAAATGTTGAGACATTAGCTTTTACGAAGCAAGGCTGCTAATGAGAGATACCTGTACCTCGTTGCATTCAACCGTGTCTCGATAAAAAGGTGAAATGCCAATGATTATAGAAACACCTAAGTCATTGATATAAACCTATCCATATACAACACTGAACCATTTATAAAGAAGCAACCCGCAAGAAAAAAAAAGAACCACCATAGATCAACCATGAGAAGAATATGTAATTACTTATGTATTCGACGCCATCTAGAACAAATGATACACTTCCATGTCTGGCGTGTCGTTATACGAATGCGGGAAACAAAATCAAAGTGAAGCATGAGAGAAATGTAATGTAAAGAAGAGGTATTAAGTGGGAATAAGGATGCTAACGGGATGAGATAAGCGCTGGGAGGATGGAAATAGGTGTGGCGGTGAGAAAGGCCTGGTTGAGTACAAATATGGCGGCGTTGGTGTGTATGTAGGGTTATGTATGTGTGTATTTCCTAGGTATGTACGAGACACTCAACCCGGGCTAGCGACTTCGCCTCTGCTCTCCCACATACGACGGAGAAGCATTTCCTGTTCAGTGGCAAAGTAGCCTTCACGATCCGCCGTATCGGTGACTGCCTTGTTATCTGTACCTGTAGGTCCATTGACAGAAGAAGGTTCGCCTTGTTGAGATTCCACTGCTAATCGTTCTGCCGGATCGGACGATGGGTCGCTAATGTTGACCACATCGTCATGCTCTTGGAAATAGACGCGTCCCGGTTTCGATGCCCGATGACGAGTCTTGTCGGCTAATTCTGCGCTGCTTTCATTATCGCCCGATGGTGTCGCGGCTGCTTTTGCGCGCCTGTTGGGTAGAGCATTCAAGAATTGACCTGTTGTCAAGGATGGTGCTGACTTTGAATTCTTAGCTAGAAAATTGCTCGTAGAGTCTGACCCTGTGTTTGGTCTGCTGCTTGTATTCATCAGTCGCTGTAGGCGCATAAAACTATTCTTCGTTGGACTCTGAAAACGACGGACAACGTGCAATTCTAGTGCTGTCTTCTCAAACGCTTTGCGGGTATGTTTGGCTTCACTATCGTGTGATGCCCCAACGCGGGCGCTTCCATTTACGGTGCCTCGGCCGTTATCGTATTGCCCGTTCCGTGTATGTGAAGCAGCTATGAAAGCGGGATCGATCGTGGACTGAGGAAGAGCGGGCGATCCGTTCGAGTCAGGAGGGGACGTAGTCAACGCCGCCGTTCGTTGAAGCCAAAGCTTCTGTTGTGTTCTGGAAGGTATTCCGTCACCAAGAGGGCGAGGTTGTGGGGATGTAGCTTTGCCTTTCTTCGCGGCGCTGCGTTCCGGTGTAGGAGGCGCTTGAGGATGGTAATGTGGGAGGAAAGATGATGGCGTGTTAGGGTCGGAGTCTGTTCGCGAAGTTGCATGCGCTCCAGCTTGAGGATTGACGATGAATCGTGAGACGCCACCTTCGATTGAAGACGACTGAGGTAAGGAAGACTGGGCTTGCGATGATGGCACAGAAGGTGCGTGTCGCAGGCCGCCATGGCTAGAAGCAAGGTTGCTTAAAGATGTTATAGATTCGTTTCGTCGAGAAGCATCTATTCCAGTCGCGGTACCCATAGCGGAAATTGATGACATTGCCGGTGGCGCTTTTGATAATCGCGACTGGCTCAAAAGACGATTTGCTATGTCCTCTGGTTCGTGCGCTCGTGGCTCGGGTTGTGGCTCCCGCTCCTGCTCATGCGAAGATACAGAAGACGCTTGCTCGTGGGTTGCACTCTCATCATCAGAGTCCTCGATCGCTTGTGGCAGATTGCTGATTGTCGATTCTGGGAGACTTCTCGATTGTGGTATTTGTGGGTATGGACGCTTCACAAAAGTCAACGGATCGACCAAAACCTGACTGCTCTCTGCGCTGTCCTTGGTTGATTGCACAGCAGAGCCACGTCGCGTGCTTTCCGGTGACTGGGTGCTGTCTTCCCACTCTTCTTCCGAGTCGGAATCGCCGACTAATTCGAATCCCACTGATTTCTTCGGGCGTCCTTTGGCTGATTGCGGGCGATCAGTCACGAGAGCCTTCTTCGGAAGGATGGCCGATGTATTGCGGTGCAGGGCGGGAGTGGAGTAATTCTTTCGCATCGATGGGACGTGCGATTTGTGTTCACCCAGAGATGTATTTTCGCCCTCCCAGCGGACGTGGGACGAGCCTGAGGTTCGTGGGCTCTCGATCGGTGTAACGGGGGCAGATTTCTTACGTTGATGATGGCGGGCACCAGTGCCGATCGTATTCGTACCCTCGGTAAACAGATGTATGTTGGATGTAGTATGCATCCTCTGCAGCTTATTCAGGTTTTTACCAAACGAAGGGTTACGTCCGTGAGTGCGATGGCCACCGCCCACAACATGGGGGCGCGCTTTGTGGCCAGCGGCAGCTGTCGCTTTCTGGGGTTCAGTTGCATCGGTCGCAGTGGTTGCTGGGGACGTGCGTGTCGATATGATCGCGTGGGATGAGACAGAGCGGCGGGCTAGGCCAGGCCGTTTCCCGGGAGAGGCGACTTGAGTATTGCTAGTCGGTGACATGCTGGTTGATGGAAGATCGAGGCGCAAGGGGGGTTTCTTTCTGCACTGTACAATCGCCTCGAAGCTTGCTATAAACCGCAGCCAGCCAGCTTCAGACCATCAATCCTAAAGATCTAGAATATTCCTGTCTCCCACTAGAAACGAAGGCGCTGCAATTTCAGCATGTATCAGTCGCACAAATCTCATAGTCTTCTCATTCGGCCATTGATGCAGGACGGAGGTAACGGAGCACGGCAATTGGTGGGCAGCACGCCGAACGGACTTGGCTGGATTGCTTTTTCTGTCTGGTTAATGGCTGGGGTTGCTGCAAGGCATGATCGACAAAAGCACGAGCGAAGCACGGTTGAGGATGATTGAGAATAAGAATACGTAGTAGAACTGAGATAAATGAGAAGAAGTAATGAAGGGAAGTCACTGAGGGAAGAGCGAGAGCCGACCAAGGGAAAGATGTGGGGAGTGGCTAACTGTACTTTGTAAGTACCGACCGCTTCCAGACCATCCATTATCTTCACATCCAGCGGAACTGCCTGCCTGGGTATTCCTGCCGGATGCGTGCTCTCGCCTTCGTATTTATTTCTAAGATTATTTTTTTTCCAGCAAATAATACGATTGATGATCCCTGTACTATACATAACAGCTACACTAATCAATTATGTCAAGTACTCAAATGCTGATTGGTATCATAGCTGTAGAAAGGTTGTGGTTTACACTGGAAATGAAGGCAGCGCGCAAGACAACGAACAAAGTCACTTCCAGTCCAGCTCAAAGATCTATTAAACTCTCCTCAACTGCCGGCTTCGGAGCAGCGGTCTCTGGGACCTGCGAGTGGACAGAGTAACCGGCTGGAGCGCCAGGGTAAGCTGGATATGCTCCTTCCGCGACTTGGTTAGGAGGCTGCTGAGCATGATGTTGCTGATATGAATGTGCTGGCGGAGGGTATTGGTATGCAGAAGAATCGTGGCCGGCCTGTTGGGGAGGCTCTTGAGGTGGGTAATTTGAATATTGGGGCTCACTTAGTCCGTATGGAGCAGAAACGGTTGCAGGCTGAGAGTATTGAGAATCGCGCCGTGTAATTTGGGGCTGTTGATATGGTGACTCGCCCTCTGCATACGGGGCGGGGGCGAATTGACCCGGAGGGTTGTAGACACCAGGAGCTCCTGGCGGTAATGAACTATATTGGCTAGTATATGTTTTGGCGTCTGTTGGGGGTGGTGACCTTGTATCGCCATATTCACTGTTTAACTGTGGATAAGGACTAGGGCTACCGACTCCTTGACCTGAAGTCGTCGCACTATAAGTGGAGGCGGTGCGTTGAGGTTGAACATTAGGCTGATACTGGTCGGGAATTGCATTTGAAAGGTAAAAGTTTTCAACTCCGCCAGCACCTTCCGGCTGGTGTTGAGCTAGTGCTGGGTACTTATTGTATGGTTGCGCACCAGGGGGCGCTGAGCCGTACGGCCCAAGGTTATGGTGGGAGTAGGCACTCGACAGACGTTCTTCGAGCATGCGGTCATAATATCGCACAACAGTCGAAAGTTTTGCATGAAGGTCCAAAAGTGTATCTGAAGAGGTTAGGAATGAAAATAAGTCGAGTTAAAGACAGGACAAGACTTACCATGCTTGCTCATTGTTTCTCCATAAGTACGAGCTAATTTAGGTCTCAACGCACCTATACTCTCGTAGAGCTCTTGAATTTGCGGTTCACGCAATATGGTTCCCGGTGGTTGATGTTGAAGACGATCGACGAGGGTCGCGAATAGATTGATATTCTCCGCTTCCACAGCGCTCAGTTCATATGGGTTCTTAGGCAGCGTAGCCGCACTGTAGGTACCACTTGAAGGCAAGTTGTTAGCAGCCGAGCTCTTCAATGCTTCTGTGTGCTTCTGCTTCTGCTCTTCCATGTCCTTCAAAGATGCTTCAATAGCAGCCTTCAAGTCGGCATCTTCCTCCTCGTTGGTCTCTGGAATCTTCGTAACCTTTGGTTCAGCCGGTTTCGGCTGAGGAACATAGCCGGATCCCGCACGTCCTTCGGCTTCTTCCAGACTCATTTGTAAAGCTCTCCGCAAGTCCTCATCAAAACTCGAATCAGCTCGAGCACCTCGCGGTTCCATTGCTGCGTTGTTCTTGGTGATGGAGTGGTTCTTAAACACCGATCGCTCGGAGATGCTGTTTGATGGGAAAGTTTTCGACGTAAGCTTGGCGTAGCAACCATCATCTACTCGCACAGGCTGCAGTATACCGAGATGCGGTAAAGGCAGAGTCTTGCTCGAGCACTGCGCATCAAATACGTTGCCACAATTCCGGCAGTGGTGCTTTCGATTCGTGAAGCTAAAAGCCGTTCTACAGCGCATGCAAACATCGGAATCGATCCATTCCGGGGGCTGTATATCAAAAATACGTCAGATCCCATTATTTAACTTTGGCGTTTGAAACTTACCGCACTGCTGTCGAGCATGCTGCTCGCAATGTCGCTCTTTGGCGGAAAGCTGAATCCTTCATTTTGTAATTTCCGGTATGTCTCGCCTAGATAGATAAGTTCCAGCCTTCCTTGCGATGCCAACGCCCAGCTTTGGATGAGCTCCAACATCTTCTGTTTGACTTCGAAGTTGAGCGATACGCTATCGGATTTCAGTAGAGAGACTAGGTTGTCCATGAATTCTCGAGACGCTATTTCGGCGAGGAAGTGTGATCCACCGTTCTTCACACATGTATCTGTCAACTGAGGAATGCATCAGTCATACTCTTTTAGTTTTCCTGATACCGTCAAGATGGAATACCTTGAGAGTCGCAAGTTGTATATTGGGATTCTTATTCTCGAGTCGTCGCTTCAGTGATCTCATTGCGTCCCGAGGCTGAACGCTTTTGGAACGAATGAGATCGGATATTTCCAGGTTTAACGCAATATCCTCCCTAACAGCCAACAAGTCAGAAGAGTCCGTTCGGGACGCGCGGATGACACTCACAAAGAAGACGATGTAGCCCGCTCGATCTGCTCGTCGAGAGGCGAAGCGGAGGAGAACCAACCCGCCATAGTGATGGCAGCTATGAGCTTCGCGAACAATGAATGTGGTCTTGACTGATCTGCAAAGGAACTTTGCGGAGCTCGTTGACGTCGCGAAGTGGGATGACGTTTGTACAAACAGGCCTGAGCCTCCGGAGGGTCAGGTTCTTAACAGCTATGTCCGGCAGTATAGATACCAACGTAATACCTGTGTCAAGAGCGACCAAAAGTAGAAAAAAAAGATAGGGTTATGTTGATGCGATAGAAGAGTTTTGATGGAGTTTGGTGAAGGCATCCTTCTGTGTATGATAATGATGGGACTGGCACCTTGGCATGTGGAGACCAGGTACCACGTATGTATTGGTAATCTACTTCCTACAGCCAGACAAATGCGGTAGCCTAGATTAATGGCACACGGCCATTACGTTCTACATTGAGAGTCTTCTGAATGTTCTAGAACGGTTTTTAAAATAAATCTCCCTTCGTATTCCCTAGGATATAAGCAGTTTTACCGTATGCAGTTGTACAACTTTTCTTAGCCTCTTGTATTGATATGTTCACTCCGCATTACAGTAGCGGCCGTGTATAGTAATGGCCAATCAGAGAGTCATTTCCAGCCATCAACACCAGAACGAGTGGCGTCATAGGCAAAGGCGGTGAGTAGCCTCTCTATCGCCGCCTCTGTCGTTCTTTGACGCGTTATAAATTCATAATCGTTTCTACTCTTACTGGCGTCAATTCGCTTCGCGTTTCCTCCAGCAGTTGCCATATTGTCTCGCCGTCTACATTCTCCGCGTCCATCATGTCCAGCCCATTGCTATTGCTGGCTTCCTCTGTGACTCTCGGCATCTCGTCTTGTGCTTTCATCTTAGCTTTTAGAGGAACACTATGCCACTCAACGCCCGTTTCCTTGCAGCGAAAGAACTATTAACGTGGTGCCTGATACAGCAACGTATCGCCTTTCAATTCCCTTGTTTGCCATGCTGATGCACAGCGAAGTAGAGCCTAAGAGTATGCCTCGTGCAGCCAGTCAGAACCCTCGTTTTTCAAGCGGTATCATCCTCTGGTCGGTGAAATGCGCGTTGTAGCAGGTCAAGTGCTTGCGTACTCCCATGCTGTGGAGCAACGTAGAATTGATCCCAGTAATATACCTCGACATCACCGCAAGTGACGCGATTATTACTCTGCAGGTATCGAGCTAGTTTAGTCATGTTCTGGTCTTGCATGAAGGTATTCAGAAGTTGATCACAAGCTGCTTCGCTTCAGAGACAACCACGCCGTTGCCTCTACAACTCCAAAATCGAGACCATCTTCATGAAGCCCATGTAGTTATTATGTTTCGACTATGGTACTAGTTCGTCAGCTTGTGCTGACATTTGTCTACCCTGCTTGCGCTGAGAGGAGAACATTTGTTTTAGAAAGTGTCAGAAGCAGGGCACCTTGGAGGTAAAAATTCAGAGTTGCCTAAATATCCAGGCACTAACTCAGCTAGCATGTGACCTTTGTGGCGTCATAGGCCAAGGCGGTGAGCGGGCTGTACCTCTCGCTCTGCCCAAAGTCAGTCTTTCATAGCAAGTCCGAAACATGGTTCGTTGGCGGACATTGTTAGCCATATCCAACAGAGAAAGAAAGGTGCTACCTGCCAGGCAGGTGGATTTCTCCCTTCTTACTACACACGAGACACGCACGATCCTTTATTCGAACCATCGAAATTCTCCTCCGTCGTTTTGCGATCGAACCATTCCTGCCACCACGTGTCCCTGATAGCAAGTGAGGGGGGTACTAGGACGAACGACGTCGCTCACAAAACATCTTCACTCATTTTTTACCACGCCTAAGCTGGCTAAAGACCATGTGCGATACACGATTCATACACTTTAGATAATGTCATCCGGACCAACTGTGCTGCCAAGCGCTTTTGGCTCCCCCGCAACAACCCCGGATCGAGGCGGCGTGATCCCCGGCATGCAGCCCTCCAGCACGCGCACAAGCTGGGCGACCTCGTCCCAGAACGGCAGACCCGTGTCATACAATTCTAGAGGTGGTCGAGCACCGCTTCCGTATATAAAGGATCTTCAAGACCAGGCTGCACATTTGGAGGTTGACGAAGCGAGTCCGGTATGGTTCATTTCTGACAAGTGGTCTTGGAATACGCGGCTGATGAAGTTAGATTTCTCTGCTCTTGAACACTGCGGCTGTGAGTATCCAGCAATGCCAGATTTTACTTGATGGCGACCAAGTCGGACAGGCATATGTCCAATATCTTCGAGCCTCCGAGATAGTTGTGAATTTGATCCCACGCCATGCAGATTACCGCACACTCCACGCACAACATCCCAAGTTGTATGCCCAGTTTCAGAAACTCATGATGGTGAGTTCTTCAAATTAGTTTTTGGTCCCTTCTGCCATGATCGATACTAACACAGTGTTTCCTCTAGTCTATTAGCCAACAGCAGTCAGCGATGGATACTATAAAGCAGCAGATCATAGAAGATAACCTGGCACGCAGCTTACCAGCAAACGAGGCGGTCGGTACCAACAGTACGGCGTCCTCCAGTACATATGTTGCATATAAGCCTTCAAACGGAGCGATCAGGATGCCCAGTCCGACAGACTTCCAGAGGGGTAGTACGTTGCAGCAGGACAGTGCTTTAAAATTGAACGGCACCATATCTAGTCCTGAAGATATACTCGCGCAACGTTTTGCCAGACTTCGAGCAAGCCAGGGCCCGGTACCTACGAATGGATCCGCAGTCGCAGATCAGACCCCTTCCGCTACAAGCAGGCCTTCAGCCGGAGTTGTAACCGATTATCCGCCTCGTCCATCGCCAAATTCGATACCTAGCACGATGAACATGCCGCCCGGCCCTGGTTCCCCACGTCCGTTAGGTCCGCGTGCCATGGGAACGTCTCAATACGGCCCTGGTGTTCCCGCTAGAAAACCCTTAGAAACAGCAAATGTATCGCTTCCCCGAGCGCCCGATCCAGCTTACAGCCCTATATGGTCAGCTCCATCGCAGCCACCACAGCCGAACCCACCCCGAAAGTCAACCGATAGCATTCAGGCAACCAATACAAGGTACTCACAACTTGCTGGATCAAGGGTGAGCAGTCCCAGCAGATTTGGGGATGATGATAATCCGTACAGATCCCGCACGCCAAATGGAATTCACCTTGCGCAAGAGAACAAGCCCACGTCTACTGATATCCCACACAATACAACAATACGCGCGCAGCAATTGCTTGAATATATGCGTAAATACAATGTGCTTGTAATAGATGTGCGACCCCGTGATTCATACGATAGTGGACACATCTATGCTCGATCCATTCTATGTATCGAGCCGGTAGTATTGAAAGAGAACGTATCAGCGGAGGAGCTGGAGGAGCGATTGATTGTGTCCCCAGAGCATGAACAGTCTCTGTTCGAACGAAGAAACGAATTCGACTTGGTGGTATATTATGATCAAAATACCGACTCCGTTAGCTATCTGGCTGGATCTCCAGTTGGCACTTCGGCGCCCCATCTAAGGGCTCTTTACGATACCTTGTATGAATTCAACGCTTATAAACCTCTCAAAGACGGAAGACCACCTGCATTGTTGGTGGGGGGATTGGATGCTTGGGAGGATTTGGTTGGGTCACAATCACTCGCAACATCTTCTACCGCAGCAATAATGGGATCATTACAGGCCAAACGCATGTCACAGAGGCCTGGACGTGCTTTTGGAAGAGTGCCGTCGGCAAGCGCAAATTCGAGTCTGGAAATTCGCAAGAGACGTCTCAGAGAATTTACGCCACTCAACCATGAAGAATTAACTGCATGGATGGAACGTGCCAAGAACGAGGAAATCAAACCAGGTGCTTATCAAGGAGACGAGGAAGGCATTCCGGAAGAAGAGGTCAATGGGGATGCAATTACAGAAGAGCCTCCAACCCCGTTTGTCCATACTTATGAAGACTTTCTCAGAAGATTTCCGGAACCACAGGCTATCCAACAATCGATGGTTGTGCCAGAGCCTAGGGCTCTTGTGTCATCATCGCCAAATTATGCTTCACCCATTCCAGTAGTACCGTCACGACCGCCTCCTGCGATACCTCGACCAAGCTACGGAGGCGTCGCGGATGGGCGACAAATACAGCCTACACTTGCACGTCAAAACTCGGCAACAAAGACTGCCCTGTATACGTCTAACTCGTTCATGACGAGACTGAAATTACCACGCACAGGACTGACCAATTTTGGAGTCACTTGCTATATGAACTCGACGCTTCAGTGTCTGAGCTCGACGGCAGTTATGAGCAAATTTTTCATTGACGATCGTTTCAGGTACTACGTTCAGAAGAATTGGAAGGGATCACAGGGTGTTATGCCCGGTCTGTATGCCAACTTGATTCGTTCATTGTGGAAGAATGATGTTGAGGTAATTATACCGACTTCATTCCGAAATTTTTGTGGTCGAATGAACCGGGAGTGGGCCATTGACCGTCAACAAGATGCCAAAGAGTTTTTTGACTTTCTGGTGGATTGTCTACATGAAGACTTGAACATCAACTGGCAAAGAACACAACTGCGGCCACTGACATTTGAAGAGGAAATGCAGCGTGAGCGGATGCCTGTACCTAAAGTTTCAAAGATTGAATGGGATCGGTACTGCCATCGGGAAGAGTCATTTATTTCGTCCCTGTTTGCAGGGCAACACGCGAGTCGTCTCAAGTGCACAACTTGCAAGCGAACATCGACGACCTACGAGGCATTTTACAGTATCAGCGTTGAAATTCCTCACACGGGTACGGGAGATATCTATCAATGTCTACGAAGTTATTGTCAAGAGGAAATGCTGAGTGGCGACGAGGTCTGGAAATGCCCTTATTGCAAATGCGAGCGGGTGGCCACCAAGCAAATCATTATTACTCGAGCTCCTCAAATCTTGGTCATCCATTTGAAGCGATTTTCGGCGTCAAAAACCCAATCTGCCCGTAAGATACATACGCCTGTTGATTTCCCGCTGCACGGCTTGCGTATGGACAATTTCGTGATTCCTTATCCCGCTACCAATCCTGAATCCGGCGATTATGTCAATGGAAACGCCGGCGGCCAGGCTCCTTCGTCAACGTCGCTCTCACCTACAACGCCGCCATTTACGTACGATGCATACGGCGTATTGCGACACCTGGGCTCGACGCTCAGCGGAGGACACTATATTTCGCTTGTCAAGGACGCACAACGACAATGCTGGCGCCGATTCGACGACGAGCGCGTGTCAGACTTCAACCCACGCGATCTCAGGTTTTCGGACCGTCTGCAGAACGAGCAGGCATATATACTATTCTACGAACGTGTTCCGGCAAAATGAGTCGTCAGCATGTATTTCACGGCGGACGTCGCCCACCACGTCACACAAACAGCGCATACTTTTGGGTTTTGATTTTGGTTTTGGGTTGAATTGAGCATTTATAGCAGGCAATTGTACAAAAGGCGTGGCATTTGATTATAAGACAAGATGGCATATGTCTGTAACGTTTTTGAAATGAGTGAATGATACCAGTTTATTATATACGACGTAGTATTGCCGGAAGATGTTGGTATGGTATGGTAATTTATTAAGGTTATTTCCTTCTGCTTCTATCACATGTTCCACATAGGTACTCTCGTGGACAATCGTGTGGGGTGATTCTGTTCATCCCTCTTCGGAGCTTCCGGCAACCACATCCACCTCCTCGCTAGATATGGCAACAGGATTCGATAGTCTCTGGGCCAGAACTACTAAGTATGTAGTATGGACATACAGTAGTCGTGGTAGCTCATACTCAAAGAAAGGCTCGGAAACCGCTCGCACTTTCAGTTTCCGTCTTCCGCACCTGCTGATAAAGCGCCGATGGTGATTGGGCGATTCTTGTTGAGCCAGTCGAGTCGGGTCTTGGACTCCGCGATGTTTATGGCTGTTGGTAGCCGTCGTCTCATGAATGACTAGTATAACTATGATGATTCGAAAGATTCTTATACTGCATGTTAAATATTGAAAAGTACTGTGTATTGTGTATTGTGTATTGTGTATTGTGTATTGCGCATGTGTAGTGTGTAGCAGGGGTAGGTTAGTTGTGTATCATGCGTTATCTACTACATAGTATGTACGGTATTGACGACTCAGCGGTCATTAATACGGTGCCTGGCCAACCACAGTCACCGCTTTCTCATCCCCGATTTTCTCTCCCGCTGCTGGCACTTAGCCTAGGCTATCTTTTCGACTGAACACCTGTCTACCCATCTATTACAACTCTCTCCCACCAACAGATACCCTTTGCTTTTAAGCCAGTTCTTCACGACTTGTAAGTACCCGCCATTTCTCTGTTGGTTCGTTTTCCGTGTCTGCTCGCTGTTCTATCCTCTGGTGCTCTTTTTGTGTTTTCTGTCAACACCCGTTATCTATCCCGAACCCCGTGGTGGATAATTGATGATAGTCATCCACCTTCAGACTGCAATACAGCGCATCCACTACATTCCTTGTTAATTGTCTCTATCGCACGTTGAACAAAACTAAAGTCTCAATCGTCTCATATAGTATTCTTCCTTCATTTATACGCCGTCGCCATGGCCGAAAAATCATTCACCTACGCCGAAGTCTCGGCCCACACCACCAAAAAAAGCCTACACATGGTCATTCACGACAAGGTCTACGATGTCTCTTCCTTTGTCGACGAGCACCCGTATGCACAACCCCGCGATCGCATGACATCAAACCGAATACTGACAGATCTCGTGCAGAGGTGGTGAGGAAGTCCTCCTCGACGTCGGCGGTCAGGATGCCACCGAGGCATTCGAAGACGTCGGCCACAGCGACGAGGCCCGCGAAATCCTCGAGGGATTGAAGATTGGTGATCTCAAGCGCCAGGTATTTTCTTCCCTTTACTTCTTCTGATCGAACACAGATATCTAATCAATCATTCGATAACAGCCCGGCGACCCGGCCCCCAAGACCACCAGCGCCTCCTCCTCTGGCGCTTCCGCTAGCTCTAGCTCCGGCGGTGTCGGCGTCGGTCTATACGCTTTCCTCTTGATCGGTGCCGCCGCCGCCTACGGTGCTTACCAATACTTGCAATTGAACTCCCAGAAGCAGTAGATCTTTATTCTCTTATAACAAAATCATAGTCGAGAGATTTGACGTCTTTTTCTGACACCTTTTTTATTTAATTGATTGTGTCGCGTTGCTCGATTCCTTATCTTATCTGCTTCTTGTAGATTGCTTTTGGTATGATCGGGCAGATTATTCATGTGCCAGAGGTAATACGAGGAGAGAATGGCATTCTTCCTGTGGAGATATGCGAGATATTGCAGGCAGGAAGTTCTTAATTTTTTCTAGCATGCAGCCATTCATCCATGTTCTCAGCTTGAAGACTGTTATCATGCACGTTCTAGACTACTGATTGATATCTGCTCGAATGGACACACTTGAACTATCAACATGGCCTGCCACCTTTTATTCAGCGTACTAGTACACGATCACTCATCTATCATACTACATTCGTTGACAAAACAGCAGCAACCTGCTCATAAACCGAAAACACAATCCCACCACTCAAAAACAATCTCCCCAATCTCATCGTACTCCCCTTCCAAAACCCCTTCACGCCAGCTTCTTTCAGCACATCCCCTACCGCCTCCTTAATCGTCGCCCTTTGCGTCCCTTGCACTCTTGTCTTGATCGTATCAAATGGCTGCGTCGCATAAACTGTAATAATCCCCGCAACGGAGCCAATCCCGAACGTGGTAACGCCGTTAAGAGGGATGTGGTAATGCTTCGCGCTCTCCTTGAGAATGTTGTACGATCCCATGCGCACGGCTGATGTTGCGGATTGTTTCATTGTGGTTGGGATAAGACCCTGGTAGATACTCCGCAAGCCCTGCTCGCGGATGAGAAGGGTGATGCCGTGCGTTGTGCCGCGGAAGCGTTTGGGACCTTTTGCGTCGTCAATCCTTTTTCACTCATTAGCCCCTGTTTGCCATGGAGAGCGATGGATGGATAGGGAGAGGGAGTACAAAGCAGTCTTGATCCTCTCCGTAGGCGTAACGGCAACAACACTCTCAACACAACCCGCCATCATACCGGCCAATATCCCCGACGTCTTCGAGAGATGCCCCTTCTCATCCGCGAGCGCATTCTTGATGGAATCAAACGTCAGAAAGCGTACAGATGCTTTAAACGCTGTGCCCACGACCAGGGTTGAGCAGCCTGTGTATAGCGCCGAGAGGCCTTCTGTTCTGACAATGTCGCGGATTAGGACGATAGGGTTTCTCGATATTTTTGCTGCTCCAGTCGTTCCAGTTGATAATATCGGAGAAGGAGAATCGCGCAGCTGCATTCTGGTTTTGGCGAATTCGAATGGATACTGTTTCTCATTCGTTAGATCAATGCCCCCCCCCCCCTGTCGGGTTATAGACTGACTGTGCACATGGCTTCGACGCCTCCGGCGACACCACCGGCTACCAGGGATACGCCCGGTGACACATATGCCTGACACCTCAATTAGTCTGATATCTTTCATGTAGAGTAGACCAATGCGCACCTTGCTTTTGGGTTGCGTCTTCGGAGCCTCTTGTCTCTGTATCGTGGATGCTTGGACTTCCGCCATTGTCTGTTCACCTCTATTTCCTCTATTGAAATATTATTGTAGTAATCGTATTGTAGTTTCCATTCCTCGCCCAGGGACTCAAAATACTGGTATGATAGGTAATGCTTGGTATATGTACAGCTGAGCTCCAGCTAGCAAAATGCCGATTCGGGCCAGACCAAATTACTTTCCGCGGCAAGTCTGTCTCCGTGTCTGAACTTTGGTGTCTACGGCGGAAGATTGTATGCCGATAATCGCAATATTCCGGGCTGTAGGCAATTATCGAGGTTTGCAAAGGACTTCATTTGATCTTACATGTAAACCAGCCTAGACACGTTGTATCAGACTTCGCGAGGATTTTTACGGTTACTGCAACGGCTTGGCCGAGAGTGTACCTAGGTAGTTAAATTATGTATTGATTCACTATCTGAATACGGGAACAATTTTACAAGAAATATGTGAATAATTGATCAATTTTCGCACATGATTCATTCCATGTGGACAGGTATTTAAGACTTTTCCCACTCAAAATCATCCCAAATTGCCAAATGCATTCCTCCCATTTTTAATTATTGTGATCGGGAACTTTGACCGTTGCGAACAGCTTCCAAGATCAAATCCTTGGCTTGCTCGAGGCCCTCCTTTGTACCCTTGATTTCAATGGCTTCGCCCTTGGCTTGACCCTTTGGCACTTGGATACGGCATCCAGTCTTCTTGCGGATAGTATTGATCTGACTGCCACCTTGCCCAACGACGAATCGATATGTCTTGGGGTCAGGAAGGATCAAATATCCAGTGGCGCCTTGCTGAGTAGCAGATGCCAAAGCCTTGTCCAAAGCTGCCTTTGCCTTGGCCACGTTATCCGTCGAGCCTGAGAGGACCCAAGGAATGGTAGCAGAGGTTTCTTCTCCAGCTGGTGCATTCTCAACAATCTTCCATGAATGCGTGTCAACAGAGGCATCCGGCTCGTCCGTAATCAAAGGAAGAGAGTCTCCGTTGGTGGCACCTTCACGGGTCTCGATTGCAGTTGGCTTGGCCGGTGGCTGCTGGCCGGCATGGTCAACCGTCACCTGGTAGTCATTTCGCAGCCGGCGGAAGAAAGAGCCATTGTCCGAGATGGCATGGTGCAGATGCTGAGGAACTTGGACGGTCTCACCCTGCTGTCCCTTGAGAAGCTCTTCAATATGAGCCTTTGCCTCCTCAACAGCAGTGCTTGATCCCTTAATCTTCACATCGGTCCGTCCTGATCCTTGTCTTGGGATATCTATTGAAATGTTGAACTTGCTTTCTAGATTACGTCTAGTATCGCCACCACGTCCAATGAGCAAACGGTGCTGCGCTTGAGGTACATCCAATGTGGTCGTGACTTGGTCCTCTCTCTCCTTAACGAAAGCGTCGATAGCCGCTGCAATCTTCTCAACAACTGCACCGTTACCCTCAAGTTTGATGGCCTTCTCGTCGCTCTCGGCACGAGGGAATTTGACAATACGAGAAGCACTGCTGTCGTCAGGTCCACCAGCCTCAACAATGATGCGGCGAATGTTGGCACCGCCGCCTCCAATAAGAGCCTTGTGGTGCTTCTTATCAACCTCAATGGACTTGGTAACAATCGAGTCGAATTCTTTGGCCCTTTGTTCGAGGACCTTTTTGGCTTCTTCTACTTGCTTCTTGGTACCCTTGATTTTGATCTCAACACGGCCAGATGCATCTGGCGTATCTTGAGCGCTTGGAACATCAATCTGAGCACCGGTTTCGGCGCGTAGCTTGTCCATTTCGCGACCTCGCTGCCCGATCAAAGCAGGAATCTGACTTTGGGCAACAGAGACAACAGCAGAGTTGGAGTGGTCCACCACCCACTGGAGCAAGCTCAAAATTTCGTCTCTAGCAGAATCAGCACCTTTGCTGGGACCCTTGATATGCACCTCATCAGGAGCCTGGTTATTGCGTCCAAATCGACCACCGCCAACTTCACTTGCAGTATCAGCGACAGACTGGTCGTCATTTGCAGGAGAAGCTGCAGCGCGAGGGAATTGCACGCGCACGTTGTATCTGTCCTGGAGTCTGTTGACCTGGCTACCCTTTTGACCAATCAAATCACGATGGTACTTGGCGGGGATCTTTAGAATATGAGTCGTTTCATCTTCCAATTTCCTGCCGAGAGCAACGATTCTTAGCTTGGCCGCGTCCGCCTTGGCCTTGGGGCCTTTGACTTCAACCTTGCCATTGTCGACTTTGATGTCAACGTCGAATTCATCACGTAGCTTGTTGATATTCTCGCCACGCTTGCCAATAAGGAAATTGGCATATTTCTGGGGAAAGTCGAAGCTGACGGTGTAGTCTCGCTCAAGATCATCTTTCTTTTGTTGTTCAATGAATGCAAGAACCTTTGAAGAGAGCTCGTCGACATCAGTAGAGCGACCACGTAGAGCAACCTCGCTTTCGCCTGCAGTGTTTGACTTCTGAACAACTGCTCGAACTGGAATGTGGTCCGCGTCAAGTTGTTCCTCCCGAGCAATGTATTTGCGCACTTTGTCGGCGTATCTATAATACAGAATTAGTATAATTTTACAAAGAAGAAAGACGTATACATACTTTGTAGGTATAGAGACCGACTTCTGAACGATGTTTGACTGATCGCCCAATGTGTTGATCAAGTATTCCTGGGCAGATTGCAGAGCTTGCTCGAATGCTGCAATATCCTCGTTCGAAGGACGTTGTCTGGGGACCTCAAAATGTGCGTCAGGTGACTGTTGTCCCTCGTAAACAAGGATCACCTCATCACCGTCATTGTTTTCGGGCACAATGAGATGAACGCCATATTGCTCCCTCAGCTGTGGTGTGCCGTATGAAGTCAAATAGGAGTGGAAATAGGGATCAACGGACACGGAGCGAATCTTGGCGGGTGGGTGAGCCTGAACGAGGTTCATTATGTCGGAACGGGCGCGAATAGTGTTCTTTCCGTCGCGAGAGTACACTTCCCAGGTGACGGGTCCATCGACAGCTTGCGGCAAAACAATGCGTGCATCATACGCGCGTTCGAGTTCTTTGATGATTTGACGTTGCTGCAAATAAGAGGTAAGTGCTCTGGCATGAGCGGCAGAATGTTGGCGTGACAGGTCGATACTGGCCATCTGCATGCTTGTAGCCAATTCCATTGCGCGGTTGATACCAGCTTCAATTTGGTCAACAGGTCCGGTGATCGTCAAGAATTCACTGTCATCAGAGGCAGGAGGCAAGATAATTGCGCAGCCCGTTTCCGCGAGGAAGTCGTGGAGGGCAGTGTTGCTATCTCCAAGGATGAACTGATGCTGGCCGCGGTTGATGGCCAATTGACGCAGGGTGAGTTGGCATTGTAATTCAGCTGCACGGCGTTCGATCTCAGCGCGCGCCTCTTGAGCAGCGTTGCGCTCTCCAGAGATGTGGATGTGACGGTCTGGGTCTGCGACAAAGCGGATCTGACCTGGTGCAGCCTCTTGTGGTGGTGGTTGGTTGGCCCATGTGTCATAACGTGGGACTCGGATCTGAGCTTTGGTCCGTTCCTCAATCTCGCCGACATGAGCGTTGTGGGCGCCAGCAATAAACGGGAAGAATTCTGGCGGAATTGATTTCAATCGAAGGTTGATGTTAGAAGCACGTTCTTTCACGATCGACTCAATTTCGCGGCGGGCCATTTCGGCTGCTACAGCATCACCTTCGATGAATACATCAATGGTGACGCTGTCATCATCCTCGTCACCGGGGGCGGATTCCTCGGCCTTGGGTACCTGGACACGAGCGCCAGTTCGCTGCTGGATGTCTTGTACTACGGCTCCTCCACGACCAATGATATGTGCTCTTGCGGATGCGGGTATTGGCACGCGAACGGATTGCTTGATGAAAAGTTAGCCAACGATATTTCCCTTCTACCAAGTCTTCGTACCTTCGATCCCACTTGTTGAGCAACTTCCTTGAGGGCTTGGCGAACGGCGTCGACAGAGCCTTTTCCTTCGAAAATGACTGAACCGTTGGGTCCTGCTCGCAAATCGACCGTGGCCTTCGACCGTTTTGAAATATCTCGCAAGATGTCTCTGACAGGCTTCTTGAGCTGATTCCGTGGAAGCATCTGGGATGGAGCAAGACGCAGTTGTTCCACGTGCTTTCCTGGCAGGGTCATGATTCTTGGCGCATTCGAGAAATCGGGAGTAGCTGATCACATTCACGAATTAGCTTGACTCAAAGATGGCAAGCACCGAATTTGAAACATACCAGACGGCTGGCTAGTACCAGATGCTCCGTTTTGAGGGGCAGCAGCAGCGGGCCGTTTTGCGCCCCAAGCTGAAGGAACGTTCGCCGCAGCCTTGGACTTGGGACCACTTCCTAAAGCTGGAAACAGCTCTTCGGATTGAACATCCAGTGCTGGCGCTTTTGTGGGTTTCGAGACTGGGGGAGCAGCGACCTCGTACGACTCGGCAGATAGCTTTGCTGTAGAAGATGGAGGAGGGTGCTGAACATCTTCTTCGTCCACAGCGTCCTCAACAGTGACAGTGTGCTTGTCGTGTTGCTCAGAGAGCAAGGCGGCAGGGGATTTAGACGTTTGTCCGCCGTTGACAATTAAGCCCGGACCTTCAGAAGCCATTGTGAAAAGATATTTGTAACAATAGCGGGGTTCACAAATTATATAATAAAATATATAACAATGCTGGATGAATTGAATTTAGAGCGTGGGGTAGGTGTATATAGTCTGGAGAAATCACGAAGTCAGATGCTTTGTTAGCTAGTGGGTATTGGATGAGTATCAATGATATTGAAATACTTACAACTTTCAAACTACAGTGCATTCACTAAATTAGTCTGATAATGAATATCGCAGTGCCAAAACGTCTCAATCGATGGTTGTGGTGAAAGGTGAGATCGTGGGATGTGGAGAACAATGGAAATCGGGGGAAGTGTTGTCTGCGTGGATCAATACATCACTGCAGCCAGTATTAAAGCAGAATTGAGAAAAGAGAATGGGCTAGGTGATATATAAAAGAGCCCAGGAAGGGGGAGGGAGCAGTGTGCAGGAGAAGAACTCAGAAGTGAAGAGGTGAGGTCTGGGAGAGAGCGTGAGAGGAGTCAACAATTCTGTCGATGAGAAGGAAGAGGCCACCCAGCGCTTTCTCCGACTCCCGACCCGGGACTTGGCGCCGTTGCTGGCCCAGCCGACCATGAGCCAATCACAGCAGCGCCTGCAAATCGGTGCCTTGATGCCTCGTGCCTGCTCGGAGTTAACGTTTCAGCTTATTTTACACTGCTTAATGCTCACTCTTCCTCCACTCACTTGATAACGTCTTCATATTGACTGTCAATAGGCTGTAGAGCTTCGGCATAATGCATATACTATCGATGATCTGTAGAAGACCGTCCAGAGGTAGGATAAGCTAACTGCCCCACACCGAGCTATCCTGTTGGACTGGAAAATCTGGGCTACAACGGACTACTTAAGATTTGGTATCGCTGGCGCCATTCTATCCTGATGAATGCGGAAGATAGAAGCTTTCTACATGAGCTTCAGGGCTTTCATGGGAGTCTGCTAACCATATCTAAGTCCCTCTAAGGCGAGGTACGAATTCATTGATCTTGCATATGTCTCGGAAATTTTCTCTTACAGCCGATACGAATGAAGGTCGATGTCAAAAAAATCCGGGGTAAAAAGGCCAACCCTAAAGATTTTAGATCTTGTATCCTTCAAATTCAGTTGCAATGCTATCTTCAAGCTTTGCTCAACCCTTTCCATAGAAGTTATGCAACAGTTCCTCTGCCCTTTCTCTGGGAAGGATCTTGTTGATATCCTGGTCTTCGTTCTCCGGAGGGCTAACAAGCTGCTCCCAACCCGCTGGGCGTATCTTGCGTATAATCGCCAGAAAATTGGCCAAAGTATTCGTTTCAGCGAATGCAGAGATATGCTCGGGTTTCACTTTGTCAATTTGAGGAACAATCGCGCTCTCATACTTGCTCACACCATACTTGCTGGGAAAGACTTCGTCCAAACAGGGCTTGGGCTCGCGGACAGTCCATCTTACAAGATATCCGAATTCAAGGAGACTTTTCACGATGTGTGAGCCAATGTAGCCAATGTGGCCATTGAAACCGGTTACGAGGACCAAGAAACCGAAAGGCAAGGCAGGGTTCTGAGGCAGCCTGTTGATTGCGATTTGAATTGAGTGTCGAAAGAAGAGTATTAAGAAACTAGACACATTTTTCGTACCTTTGAGAATTCATATCATACAGCTTGTATACAAAAGGAAAGAAATCAAGCTACCCAGATACATACTAGAGCTTCCTTCAGCAAGTTACCGACCCTCTCGATATGTATGAAGCGAGCAACTTAACATCAGCTCCACTTGACACCGCGATAAAGAAGAGGTTTCCATTGCATACATAACTACCTAGATATGTAGTAGATCTATACTATACAAACTTTGGACTTCACTTGATGATATAGGTTTTCCTGATTGCAGTAAGCCTTAATCCTCTCCCAATCTCGCTGATGGTGACTCCACTTATCGCCGAACATATGGATCTAACAATGGTAATTCACTCAGGTCAGCCTTTACGTATGTGCAAGCGTCGGTTTTGAGGCATCCGTGTATATCCTTGATCTAGTTTTTAATGATCTGATCGATCACCTCATGAAATCTCCACACAGCTCAAAGAACGTGTTGTCCAACAACTTGGCAGAAATTCACTTAGATCTATCGTACCCGCAATCAAGACAGCCAACATACTGCACCTAATCTGGAAAACCAAATGCCTTAGGACTCCCTAACTGCCGACAGCCTTACATAGTGTCGTGAGAACTCGAGGCCTTACTTCGTCCACTTGTGCAATTCTCGTTGGTAGTGGCGTATGGTGTTACCGGCGACTAGTCCGAATGTCTTCTCACACCCCGCGTTGGAGAAAGCGGAGAAAACTCCGTGTGATTTACAGTGAACCGGCGATAGTCAATCTTGCACTGGTTCACTCTATTTCCAAGACACGGTGATAAATTCAAAGAGCCAAAATAAATCAAAAGATATGGCATCTCTAGTCCATTCGAGCTCTGAGGTTCCCACATACACAATCATTCAAGCAGATGGTCTATACAATGTAAGCCGGGCCTTGCCACGAAGAGGGTGTGGTCACGAATACTCACATGTTTGTCGTGCACCCAGGACGACAGCATAGAACAGCAAATCTTCCAATTGACAGACCCAAGCCGGCCCTTCAAGGTGGACTATATCCAAACGAACTTAGCACCAACAGGGACATCGATCCGCAAACCCTGGTCTACTATCGACAAATCTCTTCGTGACAAAGTAGATGGAATCACGGTGCTGAAGCTGCCTTTTACAGCGGCTGATTTGGAGCTGTTTCCGAGATTGAAAGTGTAGGTCGATATAACTAAATCCGTGCACGTACTCACGTTGGATACAGAATTGTACGAATGGGAGTAGGTTACGATCTAGTTGATCGTGAAGCTTTAGCGAGACGAGGCGTGATACTATGTAACATCCCAGGTAATGCCCTATACGACTCTAATAATCTCACCTCAATAATCTAAATGGATGTAGATTACGGAACTTCAGAGATTGCCGACCACGCACTTGCTCTTGCACTTTCTCTCCGCAGAGGTATTATCCTCCATCACGAGAGCCAACGTGCCAAACCGGCAGCCGTGTGGACATACATCGATACACCATTAGTTGCTCGAATCCAGGGTACAACTTTTGGCATCATCGGACTGGGCCTTATAGGAACTGCAGTCGCTTTACGTGCAAGGGCGTTTGGATGGAACGTTCTCTTCTATGATCCATACGTACGAAACGGTATGGACAAAACACTCGGATTGGAGCGGACCAGAGATCTTGAAACCCTGTTCAGACGCAGCGCAGTTATAAGCGTGCATTGCCCAGCGACTCCAGAGACTAGAAACATGGTCCGGTATGAGCTACTCAGTCTGCTGCCCAAAGGTGCGGTTTTAGTAAATACTGCGCGCGGAGAAGTGGTGGATTTGGATGCGGTGGAACGTTGTTTAAAGGAAAATATTCTCAGTGGCGCTGGATTGGACGTGGTGCCAGCGGAGCCGTTGCCGGTTGAGGGCGCTATTCATCCTTTATTACAGGCGTATCGTGACAGAGCAGAGTGGCTAAAGGGACGCTTGGTGGTAACTCCCCACAGCGCATTTCATAGTCCTGAAAGTCTGTTGGATATACGTGTGAAGAGTGCGGAAACAATTAGGGATGTCTTGATACACGGGTCCCGGTTGAATGTGATACCACCACCGGACCTTTCACCCATTTGACCTTTTCACGAGGCTTTCAGGCATTAGTTATTCTATATCATTAGATAATTAGACACTAAAGCCAGGCTTAACTTTACCATCTTTGCTATCATAGAAATGCTATTCCCGATCTATCAATAATTATAGACCTCAGGCATGGAGACTCAACGCTATTGTTGGAATTCTTTCAGCCCCCATGATAGCCTATACCTATAACACGCTATATACAGCTTGAACGATTCCCCACGCTTATAGATACAATACTAACTACGAGTGGTGGCCATCGGAATCGGTAATCATCGTACCCTATCTGTTTCAGTATTCACTCATATGTGTCACCCCTCCACTTTCAGCTTATGGTAGCCATTGTAACCTCGGGATCGAAGTGTTCGTCGATTTACAGGGGGGTTACACGGCTGGGTCGCTTACTGATTGCGTTAGTCGAGAACACTTGATGAACCAACTAGTTGATGAACTAGTGACCTGACTAATTATTAGGCAACTGCTATACTCACTACCAACAAACTAAGAATCGACACCAAGCGACACAAATACGACGATTTTTGGGTGTGCACAAAAGGACCCATGTGACGACTTTCTGGAGTTGCCAATATGGTACTATACACCAGACATGCTTTCAAGTACCTCGTATTTTGCGTCATCTTTCTTTTCCTATTGCTGCGTTTCTTTCAGCTTCCAGGGCTTTCAGCACGGCGCTACAGTACTTGGAATTGGATAGGCTGCCCAAACTCGTCGCCATTCGACCCATCATGTACAGCTCCTAGTGCCATGATCGCCCAGAATATAAAAGTTGTGATCAGGACAGGGGGCTCAGAACCCCAGAGTAGACTTCGTTCTCAACTGTCCACAGTTCTTTCCAAGATCCCACAAGGCAACGTCCTCATCATGTCGGACATGGAGGAAAAGATTGGTTCTTACCGTGTGCATAATGTCTATGCCGACTTATCAGAAGAAGAGCGCGCGAACTACCCTGAATTCGCTCTGTACGACAAGCAGCTGGAATATCAAAAACAGGGGGGAGATACTCGCGAGCTACAAGGCGGATGGGCATTGGGCAAATAGTGAGTGATCAAAAATTCTTTTGCGTTTAAAGAGTAGCCCCTCTCAAAATATCTTAAAGCAGATACTTACATGCAAATTTTCACAGCATGAATCTAGCAATGAAGCGCAAGATCTGGAATATGCATCAGGAATCTCGCGGCGGGCATGATCCCTTGACGAAATGGTTCGTATTCATAGATACGGATACATTCGTTGAATGGGAAAGTCTCCTTACTCTGTTGAACCATCTCGATCACGCGAAAAAGATGTACATCGGCAGTCCGGTCTGGCTGCCAAAGCTGCAGTTTGCTCATGGCGGGAGTGCATATGTCTTATCATATGGTTCCATGAAAGCACTAAATACCCCCGAGACAGATGAAAAGGAACAGCTACTGTATAGTCAATTTGGTTTCAATACAACTGCATTATGCTGTGGCGATGAGGCCCTCGCATGGGTATTGAAATCGAAAGGAGTCAGTCTCAAAGGCTATTGGCCAATGTTTAATGGTGAGGTACCAACTGCTGTTTCCTTCGGTGGAGATCTTTGGTGTGAGCCCGTCATCTCTTTGCATCACCTTAGCGGGGAGGACATGCAAGATCTCTGGCAGTGGATCGAGGAGTGGAAGCATAAAACGTCCAGCAAGGTAGGTCCACCCTTCTCTCTTGATTGACATTCGTATCTCCGTATACAAGCAGCTTCCAGGACTAATTCGCTCACCATAAAATAGCAACCATTCTTGTTCAAAGACTTGTTTCAATACATTGCTCCGCAACTAATGAGCAATCGCAATGATTGGGATAATATACATGAGAGCATGAGGATCCTCCCCAAGTCCGCAGCCTCTCATACGTCCTTTGAAAACTGCAAGGCAGCCTGTGAATTGGAAAAGTCCTGCTTTCAGTTTGTGTATGATGGCACCACCTGCGCATTGTCGGACCACATTCGACTTGGTGGGAGGCGTTCCCCGGCCGAAAATCGAGCGCAAAAATATAGATCTGGATGGATGATGGAGAGAATTCGAGACTGGACAACAAAGAATCATTGTGCAAGCGCGCATTGGCTCCACTCTAATCCATAGACCCTCTTCTTCTCGGTCGCTTTTGATGCTGCTATTCCAAGACATTAGCAGAGGGTACCTTGGCCATACCCATGACAACAAGCCCGTATCATAATGTGGTCGTAGCATAAGTTACCAATCATCAGTCTGCGAATTTTCTAAGGCATTGGGCGCTTGGTGTGTCTCCTCGGGAGCTCTGGGGGTTCTCAGGGGTATATCCTAAAACCGTGGACGATCGCTTCGAGATCATCCGTGGCGAGGCACATTATTTATGAAAAATCCGGTGCGGAGATCTCAGCCTCGAAAACGTAGTATATGGGCAGTTGAGCCGCTCGCATGCAAATTAGAGATCTTGCTGGTAGTTCGTAGTCACAATGTACTATAGCTGCAGCTAACAACATAGCCACATCACACGTGGACCACTCAACATTGACTGCCATCAACCTTCGCAAAGACATCTCATATATACATCTTTTCAATAAGTCGATCTGAATTAGTCCTAGAATCAGATTTAGGTCTCATTCCCACGAAAATGGTAGTGATAGCAATGGTACGATGGGTTTGAGAGATTTCTTCAAAGGCGTGCGCAAGAAAGATGAGGGGCAGAATAGGCCAACCACGAGCAATGCGCCCCCGACAACAACAACGACAACAACATCATCAACAACATCATCAACAACATTGACCACCCAGCAGTCGGTGTCACAACCCGCAACCCAAAATACCAGTACTACAACACTTCCCGGCAACCCTCCATATGTGAAGCGAGATTTGTGGGACGAAGCGTACGAGGCTCTCCGTACCGAGAACGAGGACTTGATTCAGAAATATGAGGAGATCATACTCGAACATGATAAACAGAACACGGGCCCTGCGGTTCAGCAATTAGGTGAGTTCATATTAAGTTGTACTTCGTGCCCACCACAAGTTAATCCGAGCTCATTTCAGCCCCGCCAAAATCTTCTAGACGTGAGGAACAGTTACGACAGATAGTGAGCCATAAGATCGACGAAATCGACCTTGCAAAATGGCAGATCAAAGCTGGCAGTCACTCAATTATCCTTCGTGACCAATTTGATAAGGCAGTTAAAGCCGTCATAGCAATGAAAGAGTTCATATCTTCTGCTGTCAGCTCCGAGCCTCATGCTGCATTGGCATGGGCTGGAGTGTGTGTTTTTCTTCCTGTAAGATCCTTCTTTGAATTCCGGGATCATGTTCTGATGTTTGGGCCTTAGCTACTGGAAAATCCTACAAAACAGAGTAAAGATGTTCAGGATTGCATGGAAACCATTCCCTTTGTTGTTCGTCGTTTGAGAGTCATGGAAAGACTCATTCGGCCAGACTCCGCTCAAGCCCAAAATACTTATCATGTGGATAGTATCGCGCTGATCCATGATTTCGAGGAGAGTACAATCAAGCTGTATCGAACAATCCTCGAGTTTCAAATCCGAGTTGGAAGACAGTATTCAGAGAGCTGGGCTACGCGATACGGCAGAGACGTTTTCAAGGCCGATGACTGGGCTGGTTTGAAGAGTCAGATAAATACACTTGAAAGCAAATGCACCGTTTTTGCGCGGGATCTGAGCCTAGAAAGGATCGAAGCAGAACTGCATTTAAGTGATCTACATATTCAACACGGATTTGAGCAGATGCAGAAAGAGCTTGCAAAGACTGCAACCAGTATTGACCACCAGACAACATTACAGTCAACTTGGCGCCAGACAGACGAGGAGCGAGAAGTTGTACAACTTTTTCGGAAGGGCAACCCTTATGAAAACCAGAAGAACCGCATACCAAAACGAGTTTCAGAAACTTGCAATTGGGTCCTAGAGAACAAAAAGTTCTTGGAATGGGAGCAGAGTCAAGTTCCTGATCTGCTTTGGCTGTCAGCTAAACCCGGTTCGGGCAAGTCAGTGGTAGCAAAGACTTTGGTTGATGAACGTCTAGGGAAAACGCAACCAGGTTATGCCGTGTGTTATTTCTTCTTCAAGGATATATCTACCTACCAAAGAAGTCCGACCAGCGCTATGGCGGCGATTCTTCACCAGCTTTTTTCCGCCATTCCGTCACTTGTACGACACGCATTGTTTCCATATGAGCTTAACGGGAAAGAGCTGCCTCATCTTCTAGATGTCATGTTCGACATACTCGTGGATGCGGCTACTGATACAGCTGTGACACAGATTGTGTGTGTTATGGATGCCCTCGATGAATGCGATGAGCACGAGCGGTTATTCCTAATCGAGAAAATAACCAACTTTTATCGAGAATCAAAAAGCTTTACGCCAGTCGAAAAACCTAAGTTGAAGTTCTTCTTAACGAGTCGGCCTTACGATGACATCCAGTTTCAATTTCATCAACTAGTTCAAGAGGTGCCCACCATCCACTTATCCGGGGATGAAGAATCTGCAGGTATCAGCAGTGAAATAGATCGAGTCACAGTAGCAAACGTGCAGAAGCTAGCAGGTGAGAAAGGATTTGACCAAGACACGACAAAGTTCCTTCAAGACAAGCTTCTGGAAGTTGAAAACAGGACATATCTGTGGCTGAGTTTGATCATGGAGGAGATACGTACCAGTCACCGGCGAGGGAACCGGAGAGAGATTGAAAGGCTTGTCTCGGATATACCGCGAAGCGTCATGGATGCGTACGACTCAATCCTGAACAAGTCACGGGACAAGCAGCTTGCACGCGAATTGCTGCACATTATTCTGGCCGCCAAAACGCCTCTGAGCCTGGAAGAAATGAGTGTCGCTACGGCGCTTGCTGGAGATCTTAGTTATAAATCTTACGAGGACATTGGACTGGAAAGCCCGGTTGCCTTTGGAAGGAGAATCCAGAACATTTGCGGGTTGTTCGTGACTATAGACGATGGCCATGTTTTTCTCATTCATCAAACTGCCAAAGAATACTTGATGGAGAAAGAAAATGAGGTCAGTGGTGATTGGAAGCACACCTTCCGCTCCAATGATTCTGAGACACTCATCACCAGTGTTTGTATTTCTCTTCTTTCCTTTAAGTGCTTTGCGAACGATCCGCTTCCTGATGAGAGCGTCAATGTTGAAGAAGATGATGAGAGTGATGGCGGATCTGTCAGTTTTGTTGATATCGGGAAGAACAAATATGTGTCTGATTTGTATCTCGAGAGTCACCCATTCCTGGATTATGCTGCCAGAAATTGGATAGAGCATTGCCAGGAGTGTGGGCTCGAGTCCCAAGAAACGTGGCAACCGCGTATTACCACTCTGTGTGACACACGCTCTTTGAAATACCAACGATGGTATTCGATATATCGGCACGCAGACAATAGGCACCTTCCCGAGGTAATGACCAGTCTGAATATGGCCGCGGAATTCGGGTTCTATAATATATTGCGTCGTTTCTTAGAGCAAGGTGCAGATCCAAACGAACCTGATGCGCAGGGAGCGACTCCCTTACAACGCGCCGCTAGTACTTCCCGAGAAGCGATAGAGATACTGCTCAAAGCTGGAGCAGATGCCAACGCCACAGGATGGAATACGCCGTGGGTCGTCGAGGTGGACGCAAATGGTAGCGAAAGAGAAGTGAAGAAATTCTCCGGTACGCCTTTGTACATGGCGATCATAAAAAACAAAGTCGATATCGTGGAATGCTTGATTCAGGGCGGAGCCTCGGTAGATCTTCCGTCAGCTGGTATCGTGCCATTGTCTCTTGCACTCATCATGGCGCATTGGAATGACGAGTCCTTGGAGATCTTTCGGATTCTCCTTGATCATGGCGCAGACGCGACTGTCAAGACAAGCGAGCCCATGATGAATATCGATATGGGCTGGACACCGCTTCATTATGCAGCGCATTTCGACAACATTGAGGCAATAGAGATGCTTCTCAAACATGGGAACGTCAACATCAATGAGCGGGCTGCAACGGAAAGCGAGATCGCTGCTGAGATTGCAGAAGATGAAAATGATATCGTAGAGAGCTCTAAAGTTGAAGAGCAATCTGTGGAAGAAGGAGACGAGAAATACAAGGATGACCATACTTCGTCTCAAAACAGCGAGGACAATGATAGTGATGATGAATCAATTGGTATGTGTTGAACGCTATTTTATCTAATGCCATCCGTACACTTGCTGACTTTGACCATCAGATGATAAAGACAAAAAGCAGGCCGGTAATAATGATTATGACGTTCGAGTATTCGTTACTCCAGATAGTAAAGATAAAGATACTACCGGCTTATATACTGAAGTTAGCGACTCAGTTTCCGATGACAGAATCTACACTGATTCCAACCCTGAATCAACCAACGACAATGAATCCGATGAAGACAATGTCACCTCCAGTTTGGCAGACTCCTCCACATTCTCGCCAGGCTCTACTGCATTACACATTGCAATCGACAGACAGAATGTGAAGACTGTAAAAGTGTTGTTGCAGAACGGTGCAGATATGCATATCAAGGACACTCATGGAACGTCGGCCTTGCATTTCGCTCTGTCGCTCCGTGGCTATGGTGAAGCAAATAAGATTATAGGGTTGCTGCGAGAGTTTAACACAATGGAGGAGGTTGACTGGGAGTGGAAGAAGCCGTCGTCACGTCGAGAGTACCGCCATAGGGGATGAGAGCGTCAATAGAAAGAACACATAAAGCAGAGACATACAGAGACACAGAGAGCAAAGGAAAAGATAAAGGTAGTATATATACCGTATTCGCCTAGACTACTTTCCTATTAATCTCATATTTATTACTCCCGCCTGCAGGGGAAGGCCGAAGGATCCTCAGACGAAGGGAACATAGGTCGCCCCATAGTCTATTCCAGACTAATATCATCAATTGGGATCTGTAGTATGAATATAGCCAGCTTTATTTCGAGTTTATTATCGTAGCAATCGCAACGACAGCATATGCCACTCTAAACCTAACAAGCCCAACATGTTACCGATCCCGCTCCACGTTAAGCCAACACCACATTCTGTGGACGAAATGATCCGGCTCACGCAGCAGATTGCCTTGTCTAAAAGACAAAGCTACCTCAGGTTCTCTGTCCAACTATCCAGAATACGACGGAGGCGCGACAATCTCATAGGTGACCTCGTGGAACTAGACGAGCAACAGCGGCGAAGTCGAAAGCTACAGCAATGCGGTGCCACATTGGAATGTGACTCAGTTGAGTTCTATTAAGAGCATCAAATTTCAGCTGGAGTTAGAAGTATGTATACTGCCATTTATTGTCATTACTTACAATCAGAAATTACTAAAGTAAAACGTCTCATAAGACACAACGTCGTAGCAAGAGTATCCTACGGCGCATTCATATCCGCCTCCAACTCGACCACAGCCTCCATTTGTACGAAGTCATGATCTGGTTCGCACAAATTGGAGACGCGGAACCACTCGAACATTCCGATGGCCCTATCGAGACAGACGTCAAAATCGAAGATATCTCGTGGGATCTGTACAAGGATATCAACAAGGACTCGACGGTGTATGGCTATGTGGCTGGCAGTAGTCAAAACGATTTCGAGGGGGATGTGAATGAGTTTCTTACCTATTTGAATGTTAACTCATAGGCTGCTTTCGGATCATTTTTCGCAGACTATCGGGGCTCGAGGACGAAGCCGCGGTTCATTGTGTCGCCGTATGGGATATGATATCTGTCCACGGAATAGTACTTATCTTCCAGAGCTAGGTTTAGGGCTAGCATAAATGAAGCCCTAAAGCCAAGTTCTATGTTATGACTTCCTAATTTAGTAATGACTGTCACGTTACCCCAGATCATGTGAAACCTCTGGGACGCCTGCCTAATACGGCCAGCTGACCCACGGATGTCCGAGAAGGCATTCTCCGCCAAAATGTCCATCCATCAACAAAGAACTCGACAATATTCTCAGGGAGTTGACGAACGTTCCCAGCGGACCTCCATGACATGATCTGCACTACGATTGCCGGTAGACCAAGCCACACCCATGGAAACATATCATTGGCATCTATCCATCGAATCTAGCGATAGCTCGAGAGTAACATTCAAATATCAATCAAGACCACCACCAAGAACAGTTGAGAACCTTCCCAGGTCAACATGGCAAATGATGACACCAATTTTGCGCTTTCCACTGGCAACATCGCAACCGCTATCCGCGATCTACCTAAACGCCCAACCACCGCTGCAGATGTAGCTCGTCTCTGGCTCGAGATTCTGGATATCTTCTTTCCCGACGATCGAGGCTTCCAACGAAAACAGGTCTTGTCAACTAAAGCTCGCGTGTTGATACAAGTGCAACGTTGCAAAGATCCTGATGGAGACGTTATCATTGACAACAAGTTCAGACAGTTGATACTTGTCGTGGACTGTCGAGGAAATGTAGCTGGTAGTTATGGCTTGCAATTCAAATCCGAAGAAGAAGACAGTCGAGACGATGTTATGTACAAGTATGGAGTCGTGTCTTTTGGTGCGCAGGTCACTTTTTTGAAAGATGTGACATCTCTCATAGACGACGATGAAGTTTGTTCTTTACGCGGAGTGAAAATGGGCATTTCAAGCCTTGTCAGGGCTACTGGACGCGACGCCACCGAAGCATGGTTGCGCAACATACGAGATATTAGTGACGACTTAGTCGAGGAGCACCATTCTTGAGTGGGTGGTGACTCGAAACGAGACACCGTTTTTGGCATGACAGTGAGGTTGTATGCCTCAAAAATCACCGTGCCTCAACGACATGGGCGTCCTCAGGAGAGCATTTTGAAGACTCTTTTGGATCCTAAGTGGCAGACAACGGCGAAACTCGAAGAGGACTTCATTGGCAATCATGGCATGCAAATATTTTCCATCCTGTATACTCATTCCTAGCACGAATGCTAATCTGTATTGTTAGATAGATTTCATCGAATCGATTTGCAGTCTGCAGTTTCCTTGACACATTTCAATGCAGTCCAAATTTCGACCAACGTCGATAGAGATAGAGAATGCCACTTCTACATTTTGTTTCTTAGTCGACAAACTCACTACGCTCTCGTGCTCAAATAAAACCATCCAGACTATTTTTACCAGGCCCCTTTCTCCGCGCAGAAAAATACGCTATGCGTCATAAGATCCACCCGTGTTTCAATGGCTGCGCTTGGGCTTTGCCGCTTCGAGGTCTACGAAGTGAGACACGATGATCACGAATCATCATAATATCCCCTGTGTAAACATATGATCTTCCGGCATACAGTAAGTACATAGTGAAAAAAATACAAAAAATAAGGATTTCAACTTCTGATTTCGGTGCCGCCTCCCAGCGGCACCAGTGTCTCTAAAGCAACCTGCACAGAGGAGCTCGGTTGGCTGCGACGTACCTAGCTCCGAACAGGCTTCGTCATCCTCTCAAAATCCAGCGATAGGGATAGCGAACTTTATTCGACCTATTCGTGATTTTTGGATCGAGTTGAATTGGGCTACGCCGACGGAGTGCGTGCGCACTGCCGTACTGCAGGAGAAAGTCTCGGAATTACCAGGCCGAAACATGTTTGTTGGTGCTGGTTGCTCCGCACTGTAGGACAAGGGTTGCTTCTTCCAAGATGGAGGGATAACCCTGCTCGACCCAGGGACATATCACATATTTATTGTATGTATAATACATGAGATATAGAGGTGAGAAAACGTAGCTGCAGTTTAAGAAATTGGCATGGCATATGCAAGCTTCCTGAACAATGAACATCCACAATGTCATAGTCTCTGGAGTCTGAACGTGTCAGGTCAAAACGCTAATTTAACAGCATCCACAGTGGCTGGCCTGTATCAATACCGTCCCCGTCGTACAATCCGTACAGGATGGGTATGGTTAGATGGTCGCTTTTAGAATATACACAGTTGTGATTGGTGTGATATGCATGACAATCAGGAAAATCGCTCAATTACATTCGCGTGCCAAATGGCAGCAAGTGAAACCCCAAATCCCTGCATGCATTCTGGAAATGTCGAAGGATGCATGGATAAGCGCAGAGCATGCTGCGTAATTACGCATACGGCGATACGGCTGGCACATTAATTAATATGGGCTCCCGCCCAGACTAAGAGCGCTAACATCCACAGCTTTCACTTTGTAATTACAGACTACGTAGTACCACATCTCTCTAGAGTCGACTTGTTTGAGGGTGGAAAATCCTGACGTGTTTGCTCGACAATTTCTAATTTGTGCTGTTCGTCTTCATCGACATCTAACGACACATCGATCGATATACCATCATCGTAGAGGTATCTGCACTAGTACCCGTTCCACGTGCATCTAAAAACTTTCTGCGACGGAAGGCTTGTACCAGAAGACGTTAATTTACGGGACTGACCGCCCGCGACTTTCTCTCCTCATCTCGTCTTCCTTCGATCACTCCGCTATCCCTTGCCGGCTGCATCATCTATTGCAGGCTTGGGCTGCGATCAATTATCCATCTCTGAACATATCTCATCGTCTGAGTCCAGATCCGCTGTGCATCCACTCCGTTGCATAGCAAAGACACCTTGCGCAGAAAAGAACAGCGACAGCCACCGGGCTTGAGGTGCCTGTGCCCCTCCGCCGCCATTCCTCTGTTACGCACCAATCCCCGTCAGTTCAGACTGCAATCAAACACCCAGCCAGACGAAGAACGCAACCCTCCGTTATTTTTCTACTTACCCGCAGTTGCTTACTGACCGACAACGTCGGACCGTGACGCTCTTTACGTTACCGCACCCCTCCCAACCAGACGGCCCTCGTTTACTGCTGCAGCTCGGTCGGATTGATCGATCGACTCATTCGCGACCATGGATCAAGAACGTTCCGCGGGCATAGCCTCAAACTTCAAATTCCGCCGACCAAGCAGCAAACTGCATAAAGAACCCCCGCAATTCAACCGGCCATTAAAATCACAGCAAAGCAACCCGTCGCTCAAGAGACACCCTTCTGCGCCCGTCTATCCCCGGAACTACACCGGTAGTCGTGAACACTTGCGCACTCGCTCGAATGCTTATGGATCGTCGTCGTCATCGTCGTTAGAGCAGCAACAACAGCAGAATAATAATAGTAACAGTGCAGGTCATTCACCCGTCGGTGAGTATCTTTACTCTTCGCATCGTTCGTCGCAAGGTCGGGAACCTTATCCTCTCTGGTATTCATTGACCAACGACAATAATTCAGATGATCTGACCGGCCCGCCGTTCGATGTCCGGGGAATGTTCAATGTCCTTGAAGAAGGTGGTGACTACTCGGCAGATCAGCAGCAGCAGCAACAACAACAACAACAAAGCGACTCTTCGGCCCCTGCAACCCGCCGCCCACCGGCCTTACAGTCCTATCACACCAGTCCAGATCCTCGTGGCAAACAGATCTTGCGACAGTCGGCTAGTTTTACTGCCTTGAATAATCCACGGATGGATACTGCGCTACCCCAAATTCAAGATGTGCCGTCGAATTCCAAGAGGAATTCGGACGAGGGGTTCAGCACGAAACCTCGGAGGAAAAACACATTTTCGAGCTTCGTGAACAGCGTATTGGGCTCGCCGCGCAATATTAAGATCTCTGCTCCTGAGAATCCTGTCCATGTCACTCATGTCGGATATGACAATCAGACAGGCCAGTTTACTGTACGTTGCTTACTTTTGGCCATATTTCGCCGTACTAATTGTTCGTCGATAACAGGGCCTACCTAAAGACTGGCAGAGGATGTTACAAGCGAGCGGAATTTCGAAAAAAGAACAGGAACAGCATCCACAAACTATGGTCGACATCATGAGATTTTACGAGAGAAATGCCGCAGGTGCAGGAGAAGAAGAAGTCTGGCACAAATTCGACCACGCTATTCCTCGGCAAGGTGAATATCCTGACGGCATGAGTCCAGCTTCCGCAACCAGTCCGCGCTTCCCCCAGAATCATGAAGGCAGCTTTGAAAATCCTCGGGCTGCCCCGCCTCCTCCGAAACCCTCACAGAGCTCGCCGGTGCCTGTGTTGTCACCTGTTATAGTACCCAATCGTGTCGCTCCCAAACCGCCGACCGCAGGTCTTATTCCTTCTCGACCACCGCCGCAGCCTCCTATGGTGTCCAATAGAGCCCCAGCTACAAGACCAGCCAATGAGCCCCTTGCAACACCACCTATTCCTGAAGATGAGCCCGTATTCGCCAATGCACCTGCTCCGGCCATTCCTAGCGCTATCCAGTCCCCTGTTCAATACCAACAGCAGCAAGAGCGTGCTATGGCCGCGGCACAACAAGCGATAATCGATAAGCAACTTGATCGAAGTCGCAGCCAACGTCAGCAACAGCAAGCTCCACCTCCACCAGTCGAACAGCAGATCACCCCTGTGGCGACCCCGCCAACACCGCAACATCAATTTTCCCATGCGCAAGCACCAGTTCCTCAACCGGCCGCGCAACTGCAACAACAGCAACAACAGCCTGCTGCCGCGGTTGCCCGACCTCGGCCTCGCGCTCGTCAGAGCACAGCTTTTGATGTCCGCGCTAAGTTGCAAGCTATTTGCACGCCTGGAGACCCCACTAAGAAGTATTACAATCTCAACAAGATCGGACAAGGTGCCTCCGGAGGTGTTTTTACTGCATACGAGACTAATACCAACAAGTGCGTTGCTATCAAGCAAATGAACTTGGATTTGCAGCCAAAGAAGGATCTTATCATCAACGAGATCCTGGTCATGAAGGATAGCAAGCATAAAAATATTGTAAATTTTCTGGACAGCTATCTTCACGGACTTGATTTGTGGGTTGTGATGGAGTATATGGAGGGAGGAAGCCTGACAGATGTTGTTACATTCAACATTATGTCTGAGGGTCAAATTGCGGCTGTTTGCCGTGAGGTATGTCAAACCATATCAAATGCATCCTGCATTACTGATAGTTGTAGACTTTGAGTGGCCTGCAACATCTCCATTCCAAAGGTGTCATTCACCGAGACATTAAGTCTGATAATATTCTTCTTTCCATGGACGGAGAGATCAAATTAAGTAAGTCTGAGTCATTAGGCAAGCTCGAAGCACAATGCTAACATCCATGCAGCTGATTTCGGTTTCTGTGCGCAAATTAACGACTCTCAAAACAAGCGCAACACTATGGTAGGAACACCCTACTGGATGGCGCCTGAAGTCGTGACACGAAAAGAATACGGGCGCAAAGTCGACATCTGGAGTTTGGGTATCATGGCAATTGAGATGATTGAGGGTGAACCTCCATATCTTACCGAGTCGCCACTTCGAGCTTTGTATCTGATTGCCACCAATGGTACACCGAAAATAAAGGACGAACAGAACTTGTCACCGGTCTTCCGAGATTTCCTCCACTTGGCGCTGCGTGTTGATCCCGAGAAGAGAGCTTCTGCCCACGATCTACTCAAGGTTCGTTACTCCTATTTTATGCTGATAGATCGTGACTAATCCGGTTTTAGCATCCATTCATGTCCGTTTGTGAGCCTCTAAACAGCCTCGCTCCTCTGGTCAAATCTGCGCGTATCAGTCGAGCCCAAGAAAAGGCTCAAAAAGGTGGCGCTTAGCGTTCCTTATGATGTAAATTCCTGTTTTTCCTCATCCTAAATTCTTCGGCTTCTATGACCCCATTATACCCGTGCTTCCAGGGCATATTGACGCAACTGCTCTGGTCTCCTTTCTTTGCGGAAAATTTTTTTTCTTTTAAACATTTAGACACAGTGTCATTTCCCTTCTACTCCGCTATTTGTCCCTTCGACGAGAAACTTGTCATGACCTTTCTACGACCCCATATTTCTGCATATTTCATCACTTCGGAATCTCACACTGTTGATGTATAACGTCCAGATATATTTGCACAGTTTGTCGAATTGTTCAATACATGGAGATAAACTTGGATTACTGCTGTTGAATTTGGTTCTCTCTGGATATTGTAGAGTATAGATTACAACTGTCAATCTGATCTCTTGAGCACAGTCTTTAAAAAACCATGTTCATACTAATATACAACAGGGAAAAAGCTGTTCCGCCGCATTGAGGCTTGAGTGGCTGTGGCTGCACTAGTCGGGCTTAGCGGCTCTTCAGCAATGGAGCAACTACGTCGATGCCCGCACCGTCTAGGTAGCCGTATTTCCAACTCTTATACTCACATCTCTCGCTGTAGGCAACTTTGTAATTCACGAAATCCTCACTGAAATTATCAATCCAGTGTCTCTATTGCTAGCGGAGTTGCTTTCACAGCGAAAAAAACGAGACAAACGCGACAAACCCAAATCCGAGCGGGTCTATCTATCTACATACGTCAATCGAGCGGGCATATCATCAACTCTACATACAACAGCTTGACTTGCGCCGTCTTTGCATCCACCGAGCATAATCGATAACCGGACGATTTTGGAACACTGAAACCATAGTATTTTTCCTTTCAATAGCAGAATTCATAATTTCAGAAATCCCCGGATTGTTTGCGAGCCGGGAGGATAATTCGACATGTTTCGTGCCCAGCAGAATGCTTTCGACGATGCCGTCGGTATGGTTTTCCTATCTGGATATTTATCTTTGTCGCCTTGTATGGTTAGGAGCTAATGAATATTCTCTACACAGCCAAAGCGACCGATGAGAATCTAACAGCCGAAAATTGGGAGTTCATACTGGTGCGTCTTGAAGCTTGATCGATGAGAGGTACCGGTCTGACAGTGTCATAGGATGTTTGCGATAAGGTCAACAATGAAGAATCAGGGTAATTATTTTTTTTTTTTTTTTGCGCTGTATACCTGGGGGTATGTACTGACTGTCTGAAATAGTGCTAAAGATGCGGTTGCGGCGTTGATCAAGCGGTTGGCGCACCGGAATGCCAATGTGCAGCTTTACACACTCGAGGTTGGCTCTTTTGTCTTTCCCTCATCATGAAGAAAGTTGCTTACTGATTTTGCCTCTAGCTAGCGAATGCTCTTGCGCAGAACTGCGGTCTGAAGATTCATCGCGAGCTGGCGTCTCGGAGCTTCACGGAAGCGTTATTGCGACTGGCCAACGAGAGAGTAAGGCAGTTTGTCGTTATTGTACATGTAGCATGCTGACTGCTACAGAACACACACCAACAGGTCAAATCCAAGATCCTGGAGCGCATGGAGGAATGGACGGAGATGTTTTCAAGCAATCCAGACTTTGGCATTATGGAGCAAGCTTATATGAAGCTGAAGACGAGCAGTAAGTTATGCGCCTACATATCATTGACCTAGTCTGACGTTATCAGATCCCAATCTCCAGCCACCGTCGAAGCCAACCAAACGTCAAATCACTGATGTGGACCGACAAAAAGAAGAGGAAGAGCTCCAGATGGCGTTGGCACTTTCGATCAAGGACAAACAGACAGTGAATGTTGTCCCTTCATCAAGCACAGCTTCCGCAGCAGGAGTCCCCGGCCAGCCGGAACCTTCGAGTACAGTATCGCAAGGTATTCCATCCGGAACAACAGCAGCTACAGTTTCGCGAGTCCGAGCATTGTTCGATTTCCAGCCTTCCGAGCCAGGCGAACTTCAATTCCGCAAAGGCGATATCATTGCAGTATTGGAATCTGTTTACAAAGACTGGTGGAAGGGCTCTTTGCGTGGACAGACCGGAATTTTTCCGTTGAACTATGTCGAGAAGCTCCCAGATCCTACGCCGGATGATTTGCAGCGTGAAGCGCAAATGGAAGGAGAGGTGTTTGGACAGATCAAAAACGTCGAAAAGCTATTGACTCTTCTCAGCACGAGTAGCTCGGAGCTGAATGTTCGTGATAATGAAGAAATTACAACGCTCTACCATTCCACGCTTGCGATCCGACCTAAGCTTATTGAACTTATTGGCAAATATTCTCAAAAGAAAGGTACGTATCCTCGACTTTGATACTTAACACTTCCTGAACTCGAACTAACTATGAAAAGATGAATTCACACAGCTCAATGAAAAGTTCATCAAAGCCCGCAGGGATTACGAGGCTCTCTTAGAAGCTTCAATGTCGCATCCTGCTCAGCCTCAGTATGGCAGACCTCCTCAGCAGGCTTATGGATATCCGCAAACAGGAGCAGCACCACAAGGTTATCCTCCATCTCACCCGGCAGCGCCAGTCGATCATCAACAATATTATAATACCCGACCTCAAGGTAAGCCACCATCTACAAATATCATGAATGACAACAAAGGTTGATAATTAATTGTTTTAAGATTCACACACTCCTCAGCCCACTGGCCCAGGTCACTATGCAGCAGATCCGTCGCGACCCTATCCACAAACATCTCAGTCACCTGATCCACGCAATCAGACTCCGCAGCCATTCCAGCAACCTCCTCAACAACCCCCATCGGAACCCTACCAGACCCTGCACCATCGTCCTCAATCAACATATGAACACCCTCAAGAACTAGGAACTTCCGCCTATGACTCGCCTGTGGAACAACGGTACCCATTTCACCCAACATCTGCACCTCCACAGCCACCCCAGCAACACCCAGGAACCGACTATCCTACATCAACAGACGACCAACGACCACCCATGACTAACCAGCAATACCCATCTCAACCACCCCAAGTCCAACAATATGCATCCCAACCTCCCTATCCTACATCAGCAACAACACAACATCCCCCACCGATTCCGACAGGTAGTCCGCAACCACAGGGCTCAACGCCATACCCAAGCCTGAACGCCGGACAATCCTACACCGCTTATCAGCAGCAGGGCCATCCGCCTGCAGCAAACTCTGTTAATTCGAACCCTGCGTCATTCTATCGATAGTTTTATTACCCATCCAGCTCGTTTTGGTAGTTTCATCAGGAAAATCGAGGGTGTCTCTTCTCGGTCGTAGGTACACAGGATTTACGATTTGATACTCTACTGTATGTTATGTTACCGAATGAGAATTCATATGTTCCATATCTACCTAATGTAGTAAATCAGTCATAACTCTCGGCTATTCCCACACATGGCGTAATGTATACTCATTCGAAATCAACGGCGACACATCCCCCTCTGACCCATTTCCCCCAAACATCATTACCGTCTTGTTTCCACCCTCAGGCCGGAATGCACGCTACCCCATAGCCAGCATTCCCCTGACAGGATCACTAATAAACGCCAAATACAGATCCTGTCAGTGAGAGTATACGGCTGCCTCAAATGCGGCTTCGGTTGGTGGATGACTGGTTACGTTCCCGCTGGTGTAGTAGTGCTGACGAGGAGTGTTAGTTCGGAAGTGTGGGATGCGCCTTCCCAGAGCCGCGTGAAGACGGTGCTGAAGTCTGCGGTGTTGAAGTAAGTACCATAATGTGAGGGCGGAGTTCTGGTAGCATACTCCGTCCGTGTCAGTTCTCAAGAGAGGGGGTTTGGTAAAAAAGGGTTAAGGAGGAAATGCGTGTTCTCCGTTGTAATTTGCGGAATATTGGTCTGTAGATAGTATCTTGGAGTGGATTTCTGATTCATCTGGGCCTTGACATCCTGCCCATGCTATCAACGAAGCTTCGAGATCATGACATCCTGACTCGCTTCATCCCGCATGTCCGTGTCATCAGACCGAGGTAGACCTTAACCAGTGTTCATGCTGAGCGTCCGAAATCTAAAGCAGGTTCTCGATATACACGTAAGACTGGTGATAACACAGTCATCCCAGTGCCAGGAGCCCCTCAACCCAGCCTCTGCTACCTGCGGAAGGAAAATTCTTTGAGAATCTCTGGCTGCGCATAATTAAGCTAAGATAACAGACCGACCCGAAATGCAGGAGAATATGGGTACCAAATATGGGTATGTCTACACCAGTTTGACAAGTGTATTCCTTTCTATTTTATGCTAACAATGACATAGGCCATTCCCGTAGCACCCGATAGGTAGGTACTGCCCAGACACATGGGAAATTAGCAGACAGAGAAGCGAAGCGACTAGAGGCGATCTTTAACAGTGCAATCCTCGAGTCATAGATGGAGAAAGGGAGATCAGGAAAATTTGAGGACACATATCAAATTCTAAGCAGCTGGAATTATGAGTCAACAAACAATAGAGTCTTAAAGGACCTTTGAATTGCAGCAGTAGCACATAGCGGGCAGATTCTCGCTTCCGCGGATCGGTTTCAAAACATGACCAATGGCCCGATTTCAGTAGAACGACAAAAATATTTCGGCCCAGTTGCCCATGCTGCTATCTGGAAAAGGCTTGTTCAGTGAGATGCAGAGGGAATTAGGCTAGGAGGATGTGTTAGCAGGTGGGCAGAGATGCGCGGCAGAATCGCTCAACGGTTCACCGCCTTAATCGCATGTTGATACCTTATTTTTCAGGCGCCAAACAAAACACCAGATTGTGCCAGCTGCGTTGCCAAGCTTGATACCTCGAGCTGCTGTGGGCTGCGCATTTACCTGCTCCCTCGTTTCAGGTGGCCAGATCACTACCTCCCAGACGGGTCGCCCACGGAAATTCGTTCACTCAGACACGGCATTGAAGCAGTAAACGACGACCATGCTGTCTTGCTGGACATCTCTTTGAATCCAACCCCGCGTTCTTTCCCGCGCGTCCGCCCTGGACGATGACGCCTAGCTGCCTTCATTGTGCGATGTGGGCTCCAGATAACTACAATTACAGCCGAGATCACTTCACTTCATAAATACTGCGCTTACCTCAGCCTTGAGAGCTTATGGGCTGGGAAGGGACTCCGCCGAGATCATGATGGAGGCTGATTGGGATGAGGTTTCGCGAATTGCGGTGCCGCCTCCAAGCCCGCACGTCCTGCCAACCATTGCAACAGCTATTGCATTCGACGATCTCCAGGAGCTTCTGTGGGCTGGCAACGAATATGTAAGTATAGACCATGGCATACTCAACGAACCAAATGCTAACATGGAGGTTTCAAGGGACGAATCACTTCTTTCTTCGGTCCCGAGCTTCAAAGGTACACCTCAATACGAGCGCATCCGGTGTCAGAAGGCGCTGTACGACAATTCCTATTCCATGAAAAAGGCGTGATATCTCTCTCGTCAAGAAGCGTTCATATGGTCACACGTCGAGGCCTAACCCAATGGCATGTCACACACCCTGATATGGTCGACCTTCGTTGCATGAGCTTCACCGCACAAACAAACCGTATCATCGTCGCCGGTTGTCAGAAAACAATGTATACGGTAGATATCGACAAAGGTATCATCATCGATACTATACCAACTGATGTCAACTATACTATCATGAAAAGAAGTCGATATCTTTGCTGCGCAACAGACACGGGCTCGGTGAATGCACTGAGCTTGGCAGATTTCAAAATTGTGAAATCTTGGAAGGCACACGGTGCGGCAATCAATGATATGGACGCACGAAATGACTTTCTCGTTACTTGCGGCTTTTCAGTACGACATTTGGGGGCTCCTATTGTTGATCCATTGGCGAATGTATACGACCTGAAGACACTGACTCCATTGCCCCCGATACCCTTCCATGCGGGAGCAGCGTATGTACGCATGCACCCTCGATTACATACAACCAGTTTTGTAGCTTCCCAATCCGGGCAGCTACAGGTAGTTGATTTGATGAACCCCAACACAATCAACCTTCGCCAAGCGAATGTCAACTTTATGTTAGGTTTGGAGATTTCACCGTCAGGTGAGGCGCTTGCAATCAACGACGCAGAATGTTCTATCCACCTATGGGGATCACCCAGCAAGATTCACTTCAATGAGATGAGCAAAGAGACGGAATTTGCCGACGTGCCACCGCGGCCGCCAATGGTCGATTGGTCCCCGGAGACACCATTGAATATGATCGGAATGCCTTACTACACTGAGCGCCTATTTTCTGCTTGGCCTAGTCATCTGGTGTTTGACATTGGAAGCCCGCCTGCACCAGTTGATCCTGCTATCATTCCTTATCTGCGGCCAGCTGAGATTGGGCACTATGCTGCCAACCCAAAGAAGGGACGGCGTTATCAGATTGAGAACACACGTCAAGTGATGTCTACAGAGCCTGCTCTGGTAGCCCCGAAGTTCTTGAGTGAGAAAGCTCGTGAATCACCAAGAAGCAAACCCGATGCGGCCCTTGGTGATGTTTCTAGTGCATTAGCCAGCGCAAGGATTGGTGCTGACGTGGAAGAAGACCCACTACTGAAATACAGCAATGTCGAAATCAAGTATAGCAAGTTCGGGGTTGATGATTTCGATTTCAGGTATGTTGATGAATTTTTTCATTCCGTGGTATACCCACTAATACCTGAATCAGATTCTACAACAAAACTACATTCTCGGGTCTAGAAACCCATATAGCAAACTCCTTTACTAACTCACTGCTCCAACTATATAAATTCATTCCATTGATGCGGAATTTTGCGCTACATCACGCTGCAAGTAGTTGCCTATTCGAAGATTGTCTGCTGTGCGAAATGGGATACCTGTTCGACATGCTAGACAAAGCAAACGGTCAAAATTGCCAGGCTACGAATCTTCTGAAGGCTTTCAGTAATTCTCGGGAGGCTTCAAAATTAGGGCTATTGGAAGAGAACCTGACAAATAAGGCGTTGTCTGGCGCTATCCAATCGGTCAATCGGTTTATTTTGAATCAAATTTCAAACGAACACCGTGCGGTTGCTCCTGAATCCGATGATTTGGACCGCAATTTGACTACGGTGGCATCGGAATCTGTTCGATGCATGTTCTGCCGGAACGAGATTGTCCGACCAGGAAATGTCTTTGCCAACGAGCTCATCTATCCTGTTCCGGATGCAAAGCAAGTACGCAGGACTCCTCCAATGAAGTTCTCTTCGATTCTGAAGTCTTCCATTGAAAGAGAAACTCAAAACAGAGGTTGGTGTAATCATTGCAGAAGATATCAACAAGTTGCTATTCGCAAGACCGTTCATCGCATGCCGCCAGTCTTGATGTTGAACACAGGCCATACAACGCCTTATTTCCGCCAAGTATGGGCCAGTCCAGGGTGGCTGCCCGAAGAATTGGGTCTCATTGTTGACAACGGACAATTACATTGCTTTGAAGGCGATGCACTTCGAAGCCGAGTGCAAAGTAGAACTCCAGGGCTGGTTGTATACGAACTCGTTGGAGTTGTGGCTGAGATCAATATTACTGAGCATCAAAAGCCACATCTCGTATCTTTTATCAACGTCAATGTATCTGCACGTGAGCCTGAAGACAAGAGTCAATGGCATCTCTTCAACGATTTTCTCGTTACGGAAGTGAGCCGGGACGAGGCTTTGAAATTCACTGAGCCTTGGAAAGTGCCCAGTGTTGTGGCGTACCAGGTGAAAGGCGCAAGGCACAACCTCGACGATTCATGGAAGGACAAGCTTGACACCACATTGTTGTTTCATGAGTGGTCTATGAAGTATGCTCTATCGAACCCTAACATCAAGACTTATTTGCTAATCTAAATCATTCAGTGGTGGCCGAATCAATGACTCGTGCGAAATACTCAAACCAGAGGAACGACCCCAACCTGGCACTCCAGTTGCCCTCGACACAGAATTCGTCGATCTGGAAAAAGCGGAAATTGATGTGAAAGCTGATGGTTCGCAGGAGATGATCCGACCAAATAAAAGCGGCCTTGCACGAGTATCAGTGTTGAGAGGATCGGGTTTGCATGAAGGTGTTCCATTCATCGACGACTATATCACCATCAAAGAAACAATCGTCGATTATGTTACACAGTATTCCGGTATCAAACCAGGAGATCTCGATCCACGAACGAGCCAGCATAATCTGGTTCCTCTAAAGGTGGCTTACAAAAAGCTATGGCTACTACTGAACTTGGGGTGTGTTTTTGTCGGTCATGGCTTGGCCTCGGATTTCAGAAAGATCAACATCCAAGTGCCCAAAACACAGACTGTAGACACGCAATATCTGTTCTTCCACCCTGCTAAAAACCGTCGGCTAAGCTTGCGATATCTAGCATGGGCGGTCTTTAAGGAATACATCCAAGAAGAGAACTCGGATGTCACCGAAGGTCACGACTCGATAGAAGACGCCCGTATGGCTCTACGATTGTGGAAGAAGTTTCAGGAATACGAGGATGCAGGCATAGTCAATCAGATTCTCGAGGAGATCTTTGCTCAAGGATTCAAATTGGGATTCAAGCCTCCTCCCAGGAATGGAAACGCAGCGCCCTCTGCTGCTGTTGCTTTGACACGACCAGGAACAGCAATCAGCAACAATGCTCCAAGTGGCAGTGGTAGGAACACACCTGATCTGGCAAGCAATACAGCCACTTCGACAGCAGGGACCAGCACGCCATCTACCCCACGACAGGCCTTCAGAAGAGCAAATGCTTTGACGCCGAGTAATGGGACTTTTGGAGCACCCGGACAACCGGATTTCTTTAGTGGAAGTCCGCTGCGATAGTATGATGGACTTGGAAATGGGCGAAGCCAAATGAAACAGAGATTTGTCTCCTGTAAAGCAAAATGATTCCTAGGCCATGTTCTTGGCCTTATTTGTCTGGCTTTCTTTCCTCTAGAAATAGTGAAGCTCTGAGTAGCTTTCCATGATTGCTACCTTATATCTGAACGCTCTAGATATATCGGTAGCATGGTATTAAATATCGATTGCTTCAACCGTGTTCCTTGTCGTAAGTCTAGTTCGTTGTGGTTTTTACTATCGGAGTACTATGTAAAGCGGAGAATGTGACGTACTGAGGGACTCGGGTAGCTCCACCGGAGCTGTGCCCGAAACACTACACAACCCCTCCAGTTTGATTTCTAGCGCAACATTCATCTTAAGAAGCCCTTGTCTGCTATCTACAAGCTTCTCTACATTCTTACAGAGTTTCACATCCTAGGTCGAGTAACTTGCTTCTCGCACTAGTCTCGAACACCCATCCATCCCCCCCCCCCCCCCCCCCCCACACCGCGCTCCAACACACTCCTCAAGCAAACAAACATGTCCCGCCACCGCATCAAGTCCCTCGAATACGACGACGATTACGAAGACGAAGAATACGACGAAGTTGATCCCGCAGAGCAAGAGCAGCTCGAGGCATACACAAATGAGGTTCTGAATGAGCTTCGAACGGGCCAACCGTCGGTCACTGCGACGCGGCAAGAGGTTCAGGAAGCTTTGTGGCATTATTACAATGACGTTGCGAAATCGGTGAACTACATTCGCGGTATTTAAGATCTAGGCGTTCGTGACATTGGTGCGTATCGGATTGACTGATTATGCGGCTGTTTAGGCAAAAAGGTGAAAGAAGTCAAGAAGGAAGCCGCGCCTGTGACTAAAACAAAAGTTGCTACTGGTAAGATATCTTCTTTATTTTTTTGGGTTTGTTGCGTTTTCTTTCAAAGGTGGTCTCGAAGTTGGCCAAGCTCAGATTCAGAAGTCTTCAAACTACAAAACGTGAGTTTACTTCTTGCATTGGCTTTATATTCCGTACACTGACAACTTTCGATAAGTTTGCATTGGTTTCTAACAGGTATCTTCCAGTGCCTTCCTATCCCACGGACAGCACGCAGTCTCCTTTCCGTCCATGCTCAGTACACTTCTCAGCGGCCGACTTTTTCCGTGATACGCCGTGGTTAAACATTCCGCATCATCGAAGGGCTGATATACTAGTGGAACCCTTATACCCACGACTGGGTCTTCTCGGCGGCGCATCGCAGGAAGGAAAGATGTCAAAGTTGGCTGCCCTCGCGGCAGCACGCAAGAAGAAGACGAGTGAGAAGCCGCCGGTGACCGAAGGGCAGTTACCGGCTCAGGTTGATGAAAAAAAGTCTGCTCCACGATCGCTGTCGGAACGGCTCGCGATGAGTGGCTCTAAGCCACCTGTCAGGTCTGGCGGACCATCAGCACTGTCCAAAGAGCGCCGTTTTGCCAATACACAGAGCCCTCCAATAGTAACAGAGCCTAAAACTCAACCCACGCCTGAGCCATCTGTCAAAGAGAAAAGAGTCGCGCAATCAACGAATGAGCAGAATCCCGAGGACGCGGCTGACCTACGAGCCTACCCTTCCACATTTGCAGCAACTATCATTGGAAATGGAACTCACCCTGCGACGACTGAGCCTGGTCATTTGCTTAGCTGCAGTTTTGATGTTATGCATATCTATCAACAAGATGTAACTGAAGCCTTTGACTTTGCAGGACCCAGCCCCGATGATATCGTTTTCAATGCACAGAGTGCATCCAAAGGTTTGCCAATTCGCGGACCGAGATGATGAAACGCTCGCACATTGACACATGACCAGGCCTCAAGGCAAAGCAGACTGCAGCCAAAACTGTCGGTGATAAGAAAAAGACACAGGATGATTTATCAGGTGGCATGAAACAATTGACAGTGGAGCCGATTAAGGTTAAGAGCAAAAACCTTGATGTCGTAGCAGAGTATCAAAAATCCAAAGAAAAAAAGGCGGCAAATTTTGTGGTTATTGGTATGATCGACTCAGATTGATGATTAACTATGGCTTCTGACTGATAATAATTCACAGGGCACGTTGATGCTGGAAAGAGTACACTCATGGGACGGCTACTAGCTGATTTGAAAGCTATTGATCAGAGAACAATGGAAAAATACCAACGAGAGGCTGAGAAGATTGGCAAAGGCTCATTTGCTTTTGCTTGGGTCCTAGACCAAGGTTCAGAAGAACGTGCTAGAGGAGTGACTATAGATATTGCGACGAATCAGTTCGAAACTGATAATACCCGATTTACGATTGTGGATGCGCCAGGGCACCGTGACTTCATACCCAATATGATTGCCGGAGCTAGTCAAGCAGACTTTGCGGTACTTGTGATAGATGCCGGGACGGGCAACTTTGAGTCCGGGTTGAAAGGTCAGACCAAGGAACATGCTCTTCTAGTACGAAGTATGGGTGTCCAGAAGGTGGTGGTTGCTGTAAACAAGATGGATATTGTTGGTTGGGCGAAGGATCGTTTCTATGAGATTGAGCAGCAGATTTCATCTTTTTTGACGACTGCTGGCTTTCAAGCTAAGAACTTATCATTCATTCCTTGCTCGGGATACCACGGAGATAATATTACGACGCGCAGCAAGAACGCCAACGCAGCGTGGTATACGGGTCCTCTCCTCATCGAAGCACTCGAGACGTCGGAACCCTTTTCGCATGCTCTGGACAGACCACTTCGTTTGACTATTGGCGACGTTTTCCGCGGCGGTGTCCAGAACCCACTTTCAATATCTGGAAGGATCGATGCGGGATCTCTGCAAGTAGGCGACGGAATTCTGGTTATGCCTAGCGGAGAGTCAGCCGTTATCAGGGGTCTTGAAAGAGATGGGGAGCCCAGTGATTGGGCTGTGGCCGGCCAAAATGTCACACTGCACCTTGCAAACATCGACCCGGCTCATCTACGGTCTGGTGATATTGTCTGTAGTACCGGTTCACCGATTCAGAATGTTCAAAGTTTTACTACCAAAGTGCTTGCTTTCGATCATTTGATGCCGATGCAAGTGGACATTCATCGAGGTCGACTACACGTTTCGGGTCGTATCAGTCGTCTGGTTGGCACTTTGGATAAAAGCTCTGGTGCAGTAACCAAGAAACGACCCAAGATCATCCCACCCGGCTCAATCGCAAGGATAGTTGTGGAAATGGATCAGCCAGTGCCCCTTGAGACTCCTTCAAGAATTGTGCTTCGTGCTGGGGGTAGCACTGTAGCAGCTGGACTAATAGAGTGAGTGCAAAGCAAGCAGTATAACAATATCCAATTTCGCGTTATCAAGATTTCATGTGAATCGATCGTCCCTTCGATTAATGATGTACTGTTCTGCCTTGACCCGATAGATATGAGTCATCGCGTACATCTTCTACGCTGGTCCAGACCTATACTATGATGTCTTGACTTTGGTACCTTATATGATGAATCTAGGCTTCCTATAGCTTGTATAAATTCGAGGTAGGTACTCATAGAAGAGTCTCTATATGACACGTAGCTACAATGGAACGATAAGTCCATAGTAGGTAACATCGAATGAATGCGTAGAGGCCACCTGGACTTTCCGTTCGTGAGTATGATTTATCCGGACATTTGCCTCTGCCAAAGTTCTAGCGATTTCGAAGCCATCCAGAGAGGCTCTTTATCGTCTTCTGATTGGCTGTTCCTGCTGAGTCAGCCTCTCGTGGGCCAGGGGCGATGGCCAATCACAGGTCGAGAAGTAACCTTAAAATGGAGGGCGAAAAGGCCAGCATGGCCCATAACCGATAGAGGCCCGGCTGCTTCCTTCTTTAATCTCCAAGTTGCCCTTTCTCCGACTTCTTTCTTTTCTCTCTCCTCATTCATCCACTCCCCTTCTTCTCTCATTTTTTTTGTCTTGTCTGCTGATTTGTATCATATCTGTTTTTTGTCTTTCTCGACGAAAGGCATCAAGCATTTAAAACACTATCACCCTCCGCCACAGGGAGTGCGGAGGCAAGCTATCGGTCTATACTATCAGACACTCCCCACGCACCTGATCATCACAAATATACGATGACTCGAGGAACACGGCTGGACGGTCAGTCCAAGCCTTTTGCTTGGACTACCATCCTCTACCTCTTGTTGGTTTTTATTGCACCTCTCGCACTTTTGGGAACTGCCCATGCTTCGGAGGAGCAGAATGTTACAGAGAACTACGGCACTGGTAAGTTGCTTTGGGAACGGACATTCGAAAAACGTCATAGACTAATGATCATTTCTGTAGTGATCGGTATCGATTTGGGAACTACATACTCTTGTGTCGGTGTGATGCAGAATGGCAAGGTTGAGATTCTCGTCAACGACCAAGGAAACCGTATCACTCCCTCCTACGTGGCCTTTACCGACGAAGAACGTTTGATCGGTGACGCCGCCAAGAACCAATACGCAGCCAACCCCGAGCGAACCATCTTCGATATCAAGTGAGTTTTTTTCGTTTTTCTGCAGAAAATTAAATACTGACATTGTCTAGGCGTTTGATCGGTCGCAAGTTCGACGACAAGGATGTTCAGAAGGATCTGAAGAACTTCCCCTTCAAAGTCGCCAATCAGGGCGGCAAACCAGTCGTCAAGGTTGATGTCAACAAGTCCTCCAAGACCTTTACCCCCGAAGAAGTTTCCGCAATGGTTTTGACCAAGATGCGTGAAATCGCTGAAGGTTACCTCGGAAAGACTGTCACCCACGCAGTCGTTACCGTCCCCGCCTACTTCAACGACGCCCAACGTCAGGCCACCAAGGACGCCGGTACTATTGCTGGCTTGAACGTCCTGCGTGTTGTCAACGAACCCACCGCCGCCGCTATCGCCTACGGTCTGGACAAGACTGGTGACGAGCGTCAGATCATTGTCTACGATCTCGGTGGTGGTACCTTTGATGTTTCTCTTCTCTCTATTGACAACGGTGTCTTTGAGGTCTTGGCTACCGCTGGTGACACTCACTTGGGTGGTGAGGATTTCGACCACCGTGTCATGGACCACTTCGTCAAGCTCTACAACAAGAAGAACGATGTCGATATCACCAAGGATTTGAAGACCATGGGTAAGTTGAAGCGTGAGGTTGAGAAGGCCAAGCGTACTTTGTCTTCCCAAATGTCTACCCGTATCGAAATCGAGGCTTTCCACGAGGGCAAGGACTTTTCTGAGACTCTTACCCGTGCCAAGTTCGAAGAACTCAACATGGATCTGTTCAAGCGCACCCTTAAGCCTGTAGAGCAGGTTCTCAAGGACGCCAAGGTCAAGAAGGCCGACATTAGCGACATTGTCTTGGTCGGTGGTTCTACCCGTATCCCCAAGGTTCAGGCTCTCCTCGAGGAATTCTTCAACGGCAAGAAGGCCAGCAAGGGTATCAACCCTGATGAGGCTGTTGCTTTTGGTGCCGCCGTTCAGGGTGGTGTTCTTTCAGGTGAAGAAGGAACTGGCGACGTTGTTCTTATGGACGTCAACCCTCTCACTATGGGTATCGAGACCACTGGTGGTGTCATGACCAAGTTGATTCCTCGTAACACTGTTATCCCTACCCGCAAGTCTCAGATTTTCTCGACCGCCGCGGACAACCAGCCTACCGTCTTGATTCAGGTCTTCGAGGGTGAGCGTTCTATGACCAAGGACAACAATCTTCTTGGCAAGTTTGAGCTTACCGGAATTCCTCCCGCTCCTCGCGGCGTTCCTCAAATTGAGGTCTCTTTCGACCTTGATGCCAACGGTATCCTTAAGGTCAGCGCTGCTGATAAGGGAACTGGAAAGGCCGAGTCCATCACCATTACCAACGACAAGGGTCGTCTTACCCAGGAGGAGATTGATCGCATGGTCGCTGAGGCTGAGCAATTCGCTGAGGAGGACAAGGCAGCTCGTGGCAAGATCGAGGCCCGTAACGCTTTGGAGAACTACGCTTTCAGCTTGAAGAACCAGGTCAACGATGAGGAAGGTCTTGGTGGCAAGCTTGATGAGGACGACAAGGATACCGTAAGTCTACACTTTCGATGTACTGAGACGATTTATACTAACATTCGATAGATTCTTGAAGCCGTCAAAGACGCCACTGACTGGCTCGATGAGTACGGCGCCAGCGCCACCATGGAGGACTTCGAGGAGCAGCGCGAGAAGCTGTCCAGCGTGGCTTACCCCATCACTAGCAAGCTTTATGGTGCTGGTGCTGGTGCTAGCTACGACGAGGACGATGAGCCCAGCGGCCACGATGAGCTGTAGGCATTGTTTTGCAAGAAAATCACGGCAAATTGGAGTTTTTGAGTTTGTTTTCGTACAAGTTATGCATATGATTCACCCATGTATTTTAACGGTTGATTGTTTATAGACGGCAATCAGAGTGATATCCAATTATATGAAGTCATATTATTTTATCTTGCGTCTATTGTAATCAATAGGTCTTTATTCCAAGAAATCCTTGATAACTTCAACGATAATCTGATGGTCATGCTCCTGCTTCAATCCACTAACCACAACCACACCAACAATCTGATCAACATTAGCCACCCTAATTGGAAACCCACCCCCGTGGATAGCGTAATCGTCCGGCACTCCCCCCGGCACAGAGCTCTTCAATCCCCTCCCCTGCGCGAACGCCGCCTCGACTTTACTCTTGTCATCCGAGCTAGTGGCAGCAATCTTCTGCCTCATCGCCCACGAACTCATCCCAAACCTCAAAACAGTATTACGTTTCCGGCGCACCCATTCCTCATTGTCGGGACTCGTGCCGCTCTCCGTCACGGCTTGAAAGAGGATGTGATTCCCGTTGGAGGATGTGATTGAGACGACGGAGGGCTTGCGTTGGGAAGCTGGCAGAGAGAGGATGCGGGAGCGTAGGGCGAGGCCGAGGTTGAAGGCGATGTCGGCGTTGAATGAGGGGAACGTGAGGGATGAGGATTTTTCGAGGGTTGTGAGTTCGTTGAACTGTTACTTAGTTAACGGGATGCATGGGTGTAATAGTTAGTGAGGGGAGTGATGACTTACGTCAGAGGAGGGTTCGGCGAGGGGTTGTTCTGAGGGCGCAGCCATTGCGATTGGAGCGATTCCCTAAGATGCTTTGCTTGAAGTCAAGAAGAGATATTTAATTCTGTGATTTGTTTTACGAGATATGAAGAAGGCGAAATGTACAATTCTTTGCGAAACAGATATCTTTAACCGTGGGGTGTCTAGCTCTAAGTAAATTCCGAGGGGCAGCTCAACCCGAGAACCTTGGATATCCATGGATGCCTGAGAAAGAAGGCCATCACTGGCAACATCGTTTTCTTTCTACTTCGTGTGATTGAGCCTCGTCTGGTACTTCCAGCCCTTCAATATAAAACAGACGAGAAAAATTGCACGGCTTCTACGATAGTAGTGAAAACAGAAGAAATTGACAGACTCACGAAGAATTAAGAAAGTCATGCGAGCTACATATTCGGCGCACCTTCCTGACAAATTCTTATTCCACCTTCAACCCAGAGAAACTATCCATAAGAAGCTCAAATCGTCACGCAGCGTACGCTAATAATTTAAGCAATTGTTTAAAGGACAAGGACCACAATAATTGTAAAGTATTTGTCCGGATTGACCCCAATTTCTCCGAACCCTCCTACCCATCCTAAGTTTCCCTAATGCGCAGAAACAAAAGGATCATCTGACATGACGAAAGAAAATGAAAAGGGATCAACTATGTCGATAATGGGGATTTGGAGATCTCCACATGATTGGCACTGCCTAATTAAAGTAAAGTGATGAATCCTTCCCATGAACCCCCCACACGCTTTCTATCTAGACTGGATCCCCGGGAGACAGCGCATGCATGCATTGGGTTTGGGAAGACGACCTCTACAATATGCGGGGGAGCCGATGGAATTTACAGGTAGCTGAAAGGCTAGGGTTCAAGCTAGAAGATCTCCATAGAAACGTTGTGTGGAACAACGTTGCCAGTCTGCGGACACGTCTAATAAGGGTATCGTATTATGTTGGAGTCGAGATCTAAGTGGCTACTGGTCCATATCGCATTCTGTAGTGCCAGACTACGAGGAATGATCCGTGCATTGAAGCTTATGATCTGGACTGGGGCTTTGTGCTTCTGTCCGGAGAATCGGAGAAATAGCTACACACGATTCTTCAAAGGTGTAGTTGAGGAATAAGACATTGTTGCTATTGTTGATTGATCGTGTGACCTGGATCGATAGTAATTGTAATCCTTTTGAGGTAGGTTACACATCTGGTAAGTATAGTCTGCGCGCAAGTGTGGGATGATAGAGAGATACTTTCCTTTCTATTCTAGACTATAAGTTGAAGGTGAGTTGGGTCTTAGTATAGATACCTGCCCTCACTTGCCTGAAAGCATCCATCGATTGCAAAGGTTTCTTCTCATTTTTGTAACTTCTGATTTAAGTTCCCATTTTCTTTTTTCCCTTTCAAATTTGTCGGTCATCCCAGACATAATGGCAACGTCAATCCCAAAAATACAAACAGTGGCAATGGTCAGGGAACTGGGCGGTGCAGTTGAATTCGTGACCGACTACCCAGTTCCAACACCCGGAGACAACGAGGTTTTGGCTAAGGTGCTCTATACAGGTGTCTGCCAGAGTGGTACTTCTGCATCCTCCAAACCAAGCTAGAAGATCACGAATTGACAGCGATCGTTTGGTATAGACTTGCATACCAAAGCCGGCACTGCCGCAAGTGCACAAGGCACACCAATCACAAACATCAAACTCCCTCATATTGGTGGCCACGAAGGCGTAGGCCGCATCGTTAAACTCGGTCCAAAGTGCGATGAAGGCGTGAAACTCGGCGGCTTGGTCGGAATCCGTTTCTTGAGCAGAGTCTGTCGACGATGCGAGTTTTGTCTGGCTGGTACGGAGCAATACTGTGCCAAGAGTACAAATCATCTTCACCATGAAGATGGTAGTTTTCAAGAGTATATTGCTTTGGATGCAGACAATTTGACCATCTTGCCTGAAGATGTTGATGCGAAACTCATTGGACCTGTGTTGTGTGCTGGAGTCACGGCTTATAAGGTTCGTTCAGATGATTTACTCACACGAGGCGGTAATTGACTATTTGCAATAGGCCGTGCTAAATGCAAACATCAAAGTGGGTGATTGGGTTGCTGTCATCGGTGCCGGTGGTGGTCTAGGACATCTTGCTGGTAAGCAAACCTCTTCCCTTCAGGAGGGATCATCACACTCATACTTGGCTTTAGTCCAATATGCACGCGCAAACGGAGCATCCGTCATTGCGGTCGATACCGGCAATGACAAGCGCCAGTACCTTCAATCAGTCGGAGCCAAGGAATTTGTCGACTTCAAACTCGTCCCGGATACAATTGAAGAAGTCCGTAGGATCACAAACGGAGGAGCTCAGGCAGTTATTGTCGCGGCAGGAAACGCGAAAGCTTTTTCTCATGCAGCAGAAATGCTTCGCATTGGTGGTACACTCAGCTGCATCGGTATTCCGCCTGGAAGCCCTTTCATTGAGACACCCGTTGCCAGTATTGTCATTCGAGGTCTGAAGATTACGGGAAACTTGATCGGCTCGTTGAAAGAATGTATGGAGGCTGTTGAGCTCACCAGAAGAGGTATCGTAACACCAAAGGTCCAAGTCAGACCATTTAAAGACTTGCCCCAAGTTTATGAAAAACTTGAGAGTGGTGATATACCTGGACGTATCGTCTTGCAGGTGGCCGACAGCGATTGACTGCACAAAGTATTTTGGTGTTCTGTTCAATACTTGAACATAGATAGCCACAAAAATCATGCTACAGATCAATGAAGTCAAGAATTGATAGGATCTATTTGTACCCTCGTATCATCTTCCCATAAATATGGTAAACTAAGGGTTCGAAACCCCGAAGACGCACGTGATAGTGTTTCTGCAGTTTTCTCTCGTAGGATAGAGTTGAGAGTATCATCTGAATGTAGGAAAGGCAATATTTTCATATATATACCATGCAAAAAGTCGTAGGGGCCAAACTGTAAAGTAGACTGCTCAAAAAGAGCTGGATTGCATAGCAGTGTATCTGCTAATGTGTTGGCCACTTCATAGCATTTCAGGAGCTATAACAGGTCAGTCTCTACAGCATACTCGTAGCTATGCCGATGCATACCTGATCACGACCTAATGGCAGCAGGTCCTCCGCGGAGAAACCACGCAAAGCAGACAAAAGGTCCCGGCCTATAACAACCGGGAACGTGAAACTGAGAGAAGTTGCTTGAGAATCAAATGACAGATAGCCAGCGGAAAGAGCATTTTGCCAAATCATTGTCCTCATCCATTCTTTTGTAATCGAAAGATCCGCTAGCCGAGCTGCGTTGACATCCTCCGAAGATATTTCTGATTCTCGGAGCAGTTTTTCTGATTCAACTAATGTGTCTTTGTTGGAGTAATCCTTTATGCATTGATCGAATGTGACGAAGAACCCAATAAGCGCGATCATTCCCTTTACATGGGTATTCTCAACTACCGGTTCCATAAGTTGAAGTGGTGTCTCGTAAGACGAGGAAGACGCCAGCCCTAGATGCATACTGTAACCCCTGTTTAATGTCAGTGACTATGTCAGATATCGAACTTTCTTGAATACGAACCTTTCTGTGACCCACAATAATGGGAATATAATTTCTTCATTGTCCACCACGTGCCATGCAGCGGATAAATGTAAAGCCTGACTGTTCCGATCAAGGCCCAGTAGTCTGGCTGATGTGAGCGCTTCCTGGATAAACATCAAGGCCGAATTTCGTTTATCGATCTTTGCATGGTATACATGGAGAAAAAATGATGCAAGGACCCAGCGGATATCCAGATGCTCTCGGTACTGATACTGCTCTCTGATGCGGAGGCATTCTTTCGACAGGTACGACCCATCAATTACAACTGCTTCGCCGCCTACACAACAAGCAAGTGGATCCATGTCCAATTGTGCCATCGTAGCAGCGCATAACGCCGTTGCCAGCCCGTGCACCGACGGTTTGTCGAACAGTGGACTTGATAATTGTTCAAGCAATACATCGGAGCGAATAATAGGCCAGACACCGTACGATTGAGTTTCGTACTCGTTCACGACGCAAGACAGGGCCTCTTTCAAGTGAAGAGTGGCAGTCGTTTGTAGCCCTAGAGAACCTTGCTCTGTGGCGACCGCTTGCTGTAAACTCTGCTCAGTTTTATGCTGTTCATATCGTATTTGTTCAAGATCATGACTCAAACTCGGCGGGACCGGTGCCTCATTATCATATTCACTGCCATTGGCATGGTGTTTCGTAGACTGACGCCTGATTTTAGGACCTCGCTTCTGAGCTGGTCTATCGTACGTACAAGGCAACTGCCGAGCCGACGTTTCACAAGTCTCGCAAGGCCAAGCTCCATCGCACCGAACTTTACGAGCGATACACGAGTCACAGGCCCTTTTTACTGGCTTCTTCATGGGAGGCGAGTACCTCGTAGTACTTGGAAGCGTCACAGGGGACAGGAACCAGAAGAGACGGAGCACACAGGATCGAGAAATCTTGGCAAGCAGGATCAAGGTGGTCGTTGAATTGTTGTGACGCGGGGATCAGTTGAAGCTGCCCCCACACTACCGCACCTACTCTGTGTATTGGTACCGTAATTCGTAACTCTATCTCGACCTTTCTCTTTCAACTTCATGTCACTTTCACATATTTGATCAGGCGTACATACGGAAGGAAGCCATGGCCAGGTTGAGCCAGGCACATGCGCTGTGCAAGTACATTGATTTCACCAACATAGCTCGAGACGATGCAAAGAGATTCCATCTTAGAATCAGAGCATCTTTCAAGACATTCGCTCCCATGACGGGGTCAGCGGTGACCTATTATGCTGTGCAACACTTTTTCTATGCCAGCAGAGCGGTTTAATCACTTCTAGACCTAGGTAGGGTCTCCATCACGTAGCCAGCGGTTTCGCCTGTATTGTTGTTGTCCTGTCTTCGGATGCATGCGAAAAGTGACTTTATCGAATATTCAATTCAACAAAAGCATCCGGGGAAACCATTTCTCAGGTACGGCAACAAATTACATTTCACATAGCTGTGGCTGGATAGTGACTCCGTTGCGCCGTGAACGCCAGCTCACTCGTTTCAAATGCTGTGAAATCCTAATCCAGCTACAAGAAGCATACTACTGGTGGAGACTCCGAGCTTCCGGGAATTCTTCGACTTCGCATGGAATTGGGCTGATCTCCCAAGGTAACTATCACATTCCTGAGCCTACAATTTCCCATCCGACCCAATCAGCTTACGAATAAGCTGCAGAATCAGGATAAAAGCATAAAATGACAGCTTTTTGATATTGATTTCAAGGAATTCTCCATAACACTATTAATAATTTGACTTTGATGCATTGTGTCTCAGACATTTGTCCCTCACCGGATTGATGTGGAGAGGATGTACCAGGTGACTAGAATCAGTCTCCTATGGTTACAAAAATGCGATCATTTCCTAATTCCTGCCAAGCCTCTTTATTTTGAGAAGTTAAGAATGAGCTCAATTGATAGCTTCCTAGTTGAAAACAATGCTTCCACGCATTAAAATGTCCTCAAGTGCTGCCTATATAAGAGCTCCTGGGGCGCATCTGGTACACTATGAAGTACTCTCAACAATTATCTGAGCCTCCCTTAATATATTCCATTTTGACTGAATACGAGAGTACCTAATCTTGTTCGTCATCAAAGTTCCATATCTGAATTCGAAAGCCATTATAACTCAACATGAAATTCATTTCTCTCGCCCTAGTTGGCACAATCCTACCTCTTGTCCACGCCATCGGAAACGCAATAGTCACCAACCACTGCCAAAGCACCATCTACATTTGGTCAGTGGGATCCTCCATCATGAACAATCAATCCGTGGCGAGCAACCAATCCTATACCGAGCAATATCGATACGATCCCGTGAGCGGCGGCATCACACTCAAAGTGACTGCAGTTGCAGATGGAATATACAATGGTGCTCCAGAATTGGATTACGCATATAATTTGGAGAACGACACAGTCTGGTACGATATAGCCGATGTTAATGGTGACCCTTTTGCCGGTTCTACGGTTGCCCTTGTGCCATCGATTGGTACTTGTCAAAGCTTTATCTGGGCAGATGGGATATCACCGTCGGGGATTAATACGGCTCCTTGCAGCTCTGATGGGGATTTGGAGTTGACATTGTGCTAAGGCCGATAGGTGTGCCATGTAATATCGTTTCAGAAAATACTCCTCGCTAGACTTAATGCATAGAGGTATATGGTGTCAATATAAGAGGGTGGTGTATATTAACAGGATGATATACACTTCAAACAGCTATAAATTAAGTGCATCCAAAACTAAACGAGTATAAATCAAACTTCACCAGGCTTGAAAACATGAAAAACTTGGCCAAGCAATCTCGCAGATGACAAAACGGAAGTGGTATCGTAGTGGGCGTAAAATAACCGAGTAACAGTAGAGAGTACTGCAGCGTAAGTAGATTCATGAGCGTTATTAATTTTATCATTCGTTGTCATCCTCCTCATCACCTCCAGCGTGACCCTCAATATCCTCCTCCTCATCATTCGACCCATATCCCTTCAACTTCCTCTTCAACTTCGAATTCTCTCTCTTCAGATTTTCCAACTCTTCCTCATACTTCTCCATCATCTCCGCACTGACCTCACCCATCTCCTCAATGATCTTGAAAACCCGCCACAACCGGAGAACAACAACCAAGGATCCCAATTCCTCCACCACACCTCTCAGCGCAACATCCAAAATAAAAGCTAGCACAATGACCAAAGCATCAAATATATGAAATGTGGACTGGAAATAACTCAAGCCAAAACTCAGCACGGAAGCAATCAGTTCCAGCATGAACAAGCACGAGAATATCAAGCCAATCAGGCCCAACGCTTCCTGCGCTAGACCCCATCGACGATCAATAGGGTTTTGATGTCGTTCACGTAGTTCGCAGACGCGTAACTCAATCAGAAAATCGGCAAAGATGCATGCTACATCTACTGCGACCATGAAGAGGACGATGTAATGGCCCCATTTGGAGGATAGGAATGACCGGGTTTTGGCTCTGAGACGAGCCCAAGTTGTGGATCGGTTTGGGTTGTATGACCAATCATTGTGATAGTTACCATCATCGTAACACTCTTCGTTGGAGTGTTGCTGTCGATGTTGTTGCTGTTGGTAGAAGCTGTTATTTCTGCTTATTCCGAGTCCATCTGCGCCTCGTTTAGACCATGATGCAAGGTTTCCAATAAAATGACTACCGGATGCATCTCGTAAAAAGGCAACAGATGTTGAGAAAGGGAAGCCTTTGGCCTTTTGTTTGTCATCATCTCTGGTCTGCGGGTTGTCTTGATTCTCGACATCCACGTGGTCACCAAGTAATGGTTGGGAAGCATCAGTAGAGGACGCCATCCAATAGGTTGCAACAAAGTTGCATGTAAAAAACCTGAGCAAAGATGCAGTACAGAGATGTGTTGTTCGGGGAATTTCGTACAGAACACTGACGCCGAGCAAGGAGAGATTAGATGAAAGGCTTCGAGCTTCACTGTTGACTGGACGGACGGGGGCTAAGTTGCGGGGTAACCAACGGGATGAACCGTACCAATCACTTACGCTGAAAGTTACAATACGTATTGACCAAACACAACGCTCGGAACGAAAAATACGTAGTCTGCAAGAGCGGAAGCGGATACGTATGTACCTCGGAGTCTCGGACATCACTGCGATTTGTACCTCTCTTCCCGCCTTTCCCGCTCTCTCCGCGCCCTACTGTCGGGTTTTGCTGTCCCCCGGAATTTGGTGAATGGTTCCCCGCATCGTCAGTAAAGGCCCTGTCCGCATTCTTCTCCATCTTTATCTTCTCTCTCACTCTCGTTTCGATCTTGACATCCTTCACAGCTCTATAAAAGTCCAAAATGACTATCCCCGCCATCAGGGTAGCTCCATCCGCTGCCAATCGTGCACTATCCCTTCTCCGCACCATCCAATTCACCCATCCACCCAATTGTCCCTGCCATACCAACCCCGGCCACCACCATCACCACCAGCGCCAACAAATCAGCCTCGCCAACAATGTACGCCGACACCTCGCTACTCCCACCGATCCTTCGCAGCAGAAGGAGTACGCCTTTGAAATGGCTGCGTCCAGTATCCGGTTCGGACCGGGTTCCACTAAGGAAGTCGGTATGGACTTTAAGAACATGGGCGCGAAGAGAGTTTGTATCGTGACGGATACGAATGTGGCTCAATTGGATGCTATGAAGCAGGCTACCGAGGGTTTGGCGAGGGAGGGCGTGGAATTCACCGTGTTTGATAAAGTCCGCACCGAGCCAAAGGATAGTTCGTACGTCTTCCGACTTTGGGTTGATGGATACAGAAACTCATTGATGTAAAAACAGGATCAAGGAAGCCATTGCTTTTGCTAAGCCATATAACCCTGACGCATTTCTGGCTGTTGGTTAGTACAACTCAACCCGATGCGGAGAATCTGAGAGATTGATATGCTGTCTAGGCGGCGGTTCCGTCATCGACACCGCCAAATTAATGAATCTGTACACCGTCTTCCACGACGCCGACTTCCTCGACTTCGTCAACGCCCCCCTCGGCAAGGGTCTCCCTATCACCAAGCCCTTAAAACCACTCGTAGCTGTTCCCACCACCGCCGGGACAGGCTCCGAAACCACCGGTACAGCCATCTTCGACCTCGTATCCAAAAAGGCCAAAACGGGCGTTGCGCATCGCGCGCTCAAACCCACTCTGGGAATCTGCGACCCTCTCAACACGCGGACCATGCCCAGCGCCGTCCACGCCTCCTCCGGTCTCGATGTTCTCTGCCATTCCCTTGAGTCATACACCGCTATTCCATACTACGAGCGCAAACCTCGTCCCACAAACCCGATTAACCGGCCCGCTTATCAAGGTGCAAACCCTATATCAGATATCTTCTCCCTAAACGCCCTCCGTAGCACAGTCAAATACCTCCCTCGCGCCGTCAGAGATCCCGAAGACTTCGAAGCACAGGAACAAATGCTCCTCGCCGCGACACTCGCGGGTGTCGGATTCGGTAATGCCGGTGTCCATTTGTGTCATGGTATGAGCTACCCGATCTCCGGTCAAAACCCAGGCTACAAACATGCGGGCTACGCGGTTGATCACCCCATCATCCCGCACGGCGTCTCGGTTGCGGTCACCGCACCGGCCGTGTTCAAATTCACGGGCGCCTCGAATCCAGACCGTCATCTTGAAGCCGCCGCCGCATTCGGCGTGGATATCTCGAATGTCAAGCGCGAAAGCGCCGGTGAAGTTCTGAGTGAAGCAATTGCGAAATTCCTGGTTGGACTGGGTGATCAGCCGCGCGGCTTGAAGGATTTGGGTTTTGGTTCGGGGGATATTGATGGGTTGGTGGAAGGGACGATTCCGCAGAAGAGAGTGTTGATGTTGGCGCCTAGTTTGAGTGAGGAATTGAATGCCGAGAAGGAAGAGTTGAGGGCTTTGTTTGAGGAGTCGATGGAGTATTAGTTTGTATATAACGTATTACTAAGTATACATCATATCTGTACAGCACAGTAGAGATGCAATACGTTTGTGAATGTTGAATAATCAGAAAGGTATCAGATGTGCAATGATGGCTGAAATGCAAACACCAGGTTCAGAGGACTGAGATCTTGGACCTTCAAAACATGCTCAATCGAATGTACAGTCATGGTATAATTAATCGTGACAGAAAACTCATACACGTGGTATCAATCAAAATATATGCAAGTTACTCATCAACTATTTCGACGGCCTCGACAATAGTTTCTAGTTGTGTGTCATATCCTTCCGGTTCAGGTTTCTCCTGTTCGACATCTGTTCGAATCATACCCATTGAGCATGCAATATGATCCAACCAGACGACTGGTCGATGACCATGAGATTTATCATGGTGCACTGGACCACGACTGATCTCGGATACTAGGCGGAAGGGTAGGGTGAAGGTATGTGCAGCGTCATCCGCTGAACGGGGACTGGAGTTGTCGGTGGAAATTGTTTCGCAGGTTGAGTCGGCTGAGGGTGTTGGAGACAGGTAATTTGTTCCAGCAGCCTCCTGAGAGTAGGCAGCGGACGGTGGAGAGGATGGTAATGGCGGCGGTGATTGTGATTGTAACTGCGACTGCGGTGATGTTCGTTGTTGAAGTTCCGGCGATTCCTGGACTGCAGGACTGATGAGGAGGTTATCGATCTTGATCGTGCCCAAGAGCTTCTCCAATGTGTTGATGCATTGAACTGCACCCTGAAGGAGAAGCGTCGGGTTGGTATCCGGGAACAAGGCTGGTGCTGGCCCTACGAAGCCTTCTGTTCTGACTTCTATGCCCTGTTTTCTCTGGAAATGATACATTATGGAACCCTGAAGTTCGTCGCTGAGACTTCGAAGGTTGGCGCATGTAGCCCGAATGCGCGCAACAAGATGAATGACTTCGCTTCGTGGAGTGCCGGACGATAGTCGTCGCACATCGTAGACAAATCGAGGGCATTTGACCAGTTCCATGAAGATCATTTCAGATACATGCACAAACACTGACCATTCCCCTGGTTTCTCTGCGTCTTCTTGTTGCACCTGAGCGGCAAGATTTTGCCATTCTTCCTCATCCAAGAAACAAGGTATACCCTCATGAAGCGCGTGAGCAACCAGAAAGCCTCGAAAGGCATAGTAGCAGGACCGACCAAAGCCGGACATGTGTTTCTTCGCCCCACGCTTCAGCATCATCTCTTTGACACCCCGAGCATGTTTGACCCAGGCATCCGGAGTCGTGCGCGCATACAGTTCGTAGACCGTAAGCATCATAACAGTGCTCAGCATATTGTCCGAAAGAGCTTCTTCTGTGTCTATTATGCGATTGATTTTTCGCAATGCTTCTCCGTACATGTAGCGACTTGATCGAAGGAGCCGGGTGTCCTTTGTCAGGGAGGCCAGGTATACCGCGCTGAGACAGCATACCGTGGAATCTTGATACGCTCTTGAATGGAAATTCTCCATGATGTATTCGGGAAAAGCGATTTCCGACCGGAAGCGATTGTGAAAGTACAGAGTCGGAAACGCAGCGCATATGAAGTCCATGAAGAGTCTCGGCTGCTGCGTCAAAAATAACTTCTGCATGAGGGACGGCGACAGACTCTCGTCAATGCTGCTCACGTGTGTTTGCATTAATTGTAGTGCCTCTTCCGCGACGACTTCAGGCATCATTCTGCGCGCATCGACTTTAGCCACAGCGGTGGACGATTCGGAATCTGAGGATAGTTTCTTATCGGCATCCTGGTGTGATTTCCGGTCAGATGTGCGACGGTGCCGGCGTTGGAGGTTCGGTCCTTCGTCTTGGAATTTGAGGCTGCGGTTGTAGCCCGGACAGGGACAGCCGTATCTTCGACATTGACCGCACTCGGGGCGAGCCTCGTCGCACTACGAATTGATCAGTTTCGTTGTCGCTTATAGTCGTACGTTTTGTGCCAATTACTATCTAACGTTCGGAGGAGGAACCGCACCTTAATCCGTCTATTTCGACAAACCGAGCAGCCCTTGCTACGTGGAACACCAACCATGATGCATGATGTCTCCACGACAAGACAGAAGAGAATCTCAAGCCGCGAAAGGAGTCAATCAATCGCAATCCCCTCTCGGTTTCACTGCGAAATTGGGCCGAGCCACGGCGGGCGGGCGCCAATAGCCGTGGCGAAGGATCTGGATGGTGAAGACGACGGGAAAAGGCAGCCGCAGCGAGGAGAGCGAATCAATACTTATCGTTCTAGCCGGGAGGCCCGGGATCTGCGTTGTTATCAGGGCGGACAATAGCGAGGGAAACGATCATATTCGCCAGGAAAAGGAGAAAAGAGCCAGGAAAAGAGCCCCGCGGCACCATCAGCAATAAGTAGTCTCCGTAAGAAAGAGGAGGTAGGTTACGCAGGAGGTGAAGGAAGGAAGAAGAAGCGGCTCGGCTGTTCCGCGATAACAAACAATCAGCCGAGTTCCCGCCCTCATTAATTAATTGATCAAGTTAAAACATGCTTAACAATTGACTTTGCTTGGCCTTGATCCGGAGATGTTAACGGTCAGCCACCGGCTGATTCAGGATAGACCGACTGCTCGTTGCGTGCTAGTCGCTGCACGGGTGCTACGTATGCCTGCCAGGCTCTGGATTAGCACGGAGATATATCGAGCACGTCAATATACTGCAGATCCCTGAAACATGGGGGCGAGACTGTCTAATGCAATGCAGATTAAGCTGTCTCTCCGAACTGCGACCCTGAGCTGGGGTTGAGGTGCATACATCACGCATCATTTTCACAATGAATCATCCTTCTGAATCGTGGCATCATGTTCACTGGATGCTTAGCTTAACAGTGCAAAGCCAAGGTTTGGGGCTTGCGCTTACACTTCCCCCTAGACTCTATAAGTCGCTCTCCAGAAGCATGCGTTCTGACCTGACTCGCCCTGCTAGAGACGCAGCAGTTTCTGCTTCGGGTAGGCGTACGAATCCGCTCGCCGAGTACGACAACCCTAATAGCCTAGCCTAATTAGGACACTACCTCTAGACGAGGCTGATTTTGACATTGATCTGATAATAGCTGCACGGTCATTCTCTACTGCATGATAAGTTCAGCTATATTCAAGGAACAATTTCGACATGCAGTTGAATCTCATCAGGGGGGAGTGGATCATACTGTCACCGTTGGGAAATCAGACATACGCTTCCTACGTTTCTGGCCTGAGGCCAAGGCGGACATGTGATGTTTTGGCACAAGTAGGGAAAAGTCCTCTTATCCCGAATGCCAAACCCTCTGGGCGTCAACGGCGCAGAACAAGCCCCGCATGAAAGCCATGTAAAATGCGCTATCAGACTCTCCCGGGTCTGATGAAACTAGATTCTGCCGGTTGACTACAGGTTTATCATATTTCTCCCTTCTTATTTATGTTTTCATGTTGTTTACACACTTCCCTTGTTGGCATCTATCTTAGGACGGCGCAAGTTTCCACTTTTTATGCTTGACAACGTCCACTCTACTAGGGATCCTCCAGGCATCTGAGCGACTTTTCAGACAAACGCCACATGGATTTGAGGGTCTACACGTAAAGTACTCTCGTCCTTACGTAGATAATGGCGCCGAATGGTGCGAGAAAGATAGATCAGAGCAGCGCTCCGAAAAGCCTTGCTCGGGAGCACTGGTGACGAGTTGAGAGATCAGCGTACGGGCAAACGCGCCGCTGCCTTGTGAAGCTCGCTTTTGTCTTCTTCATGTTCTGCGTGGTGAACGGTATGCTGCGGCATCAACGGCGGAACGAGATATTGCTCAATAATCGAGGGGTATTATTCTAACCGGTGTTGAGGAGATGGAGGGGAAATACAAGACCTCAATTAGTGTAGGGGGTAGCTGAGCGGGTGAGGGGGGCGGCGTCATTATCAGCCATCACACAGAACAGGTCCTTCCAACAAGATAATCTGAAAGCAGGTGGCAGTAGAGGTTTGCATTTACTTGCGTCTTTCAGGCCGGATTTGTGAATTTGAGCGTCGCATCTCAAGTAAAAGTGGAGCTAGAGTAGAGATATGGCAATTTTCTTAGCTGCTGGAGAATGGCTTGGTTGACCTTTTCATGGTTATGCCCTGAGCAAGACAGCGTTATCTCCGAGCCGAACACTACTTTGCGTGGTTGCGCCTCGAAAGCTTTATACATGATATTGGACTGAGCGACTAATGGGTGCGTCATTATATGTTTTCTTCAAAACAAAAAGGCGTCTATTTTCATCAAGCTGGATATAAGTCTAAAGTAACAACATCGCTAAATCCAAATGCAGGCAAAACGCCATCAAAGATTTGCACTACTTCTATTATTATTATTGCTAGTTCCGTCAATCGTATCAACAGGCCAGTTCCACCACGCAGATGCAATCTCATCCAGGCTCGAGATGGCATTGCTACCCCCGGGTGTGGCGCTGGTAAGCGGTGCCATACCTCCTGGTATCTGTGGTTGAGGCGACATTGAAGATGAAGATGATGCAGTAGAGAAAAGTGGTGCATCACCAAGTTCCTCTGAAAGCATTTTCAAGTCTCTGGTAGAAGGTGTCCAGTTCAATCCGCCATTGCCAATGGATCCAAAGTCGACGTCTGGGGGTAGGAATTTATTCGTGTCAACAGTGTTAGCACCAATTCTGGCGTCTTGCGCATTTGACTGTTCGGCTAATCGTGGCTTTTTCTGGCCGGATAGACTTGACCTCGGATATTGACTACTAGCAGCGGTAGGATTGGGCATCGCAGAAAAAGTAGGCGATCTATCGTCTGTAGCATTCCGCGGGCTCTTGGTAGCAGATGGCTCGAGTGATCTTTTCGAGTTCGCGCCGGTCTTTCGCATATGGTTTTGCCATCGTCGCTGCAAGCTCACTAGGAAATCTCTAGTTCGCTTAGCATTCTCGAAGGATTGACCAAGTTCGTCTAATGCTCGAAAACAGACATTCAGATGTGCCGCCATGTCCGCTTGTCGGCTCTTATCATCCGCGCGTGACCGTCCGGTGTCTTGGGTAGAC